>OY728142.1:1211901816-1212526816 GCA_963277665.1 Viscum album | reverse complement strand
AATACTCATTAATAATAACCCTAAATTATAAGGGCCAAAACACACATCCACTGATCAAAACATCTGATGACACATATCAATGTAGATTCCCTACCGACGGGTCCAGTTCTCATAATATCATACAGAATATTACCATGGGAATATACTATGAGAAGGTCCCTCGAAGTCCTATGAGTCTCCACACCTGATAGACTATATCATTTTCATACTCGGATGATATCATCTAACTATAGAACATATATTTAATAATAGTGTCGTAGCACTTCTATCTTCTCATCATAGTGGGGAACTAATGTAACCTTTTTGTGTGACAGCTACTCCAGGGACATTATTACATACGATGTTATGAAGAAGAAAAATCATGATGTTATAAGAAGTTTATTAATATTAAAAACTCTGAATATAAGTTATTTTAATGTATAGAGAAGTTGGTTCTAGAGAATGAACTCCAAGAAAAATTAGTATCACAAGATTCAGATAGTGAAAGGATGATAGATAGCAGTGAAGTCCCTAGAAAATTTAAATAGACCTAGACAGTAGCAGACTTGGACAAAATTTCTTGAATTGGATAGCGATGAAGGACCGAGAGAGTAGCACTATGTATGGATGATTCCATACAAAGATGAAGACCTTTGTTTTCAATGTTTTAACATGGATGATCTACACTCTGAAGGTGTTGAGTCCAAACCCTCATATGGGAGTTTAGTCTAGGTTTTTTTATATTCTTTCATCTATTTGGAGGTGTTTCTTATGTACCTTTTTTGTGTAACTATTTTAATTTGTCTCTATTGTACTAATTTATTCTTTCATATTCAAACCCCCATGGTGATCTTACCCTTTCAAAGAGTCTAATGGACAAAGAACATAAATCTTATTGTACTATTTACTAAATTTATTTTTCCACTTTTTTGACCTATAAATCAATGAAAAAACTTCTCTTCAAGATTTTTAATTCTAATCTATTTTTGAATTTGATGTATTGACTACAGAAGCTGTTTTAGCCTTGTTTAGATTATTTTTTTATTTTTACTGATACCTTGTATTTCTAGAATTATTATTCTCATATGAATGAATATGATTTTGGTATTTGAAATATGCATGTGATTCTGGAATTCATTTTCTAAAATTTTCTAGTTTTATTAAATCAGTATTGTAAAGAATATATTTCTATTTTCATGAGAATAAATAGTAAGATTATATTTTATTTAATTTCCATTGTTTGTATGTATTTTATTTCTACCAGTGTAGTGTATTACCCACTACCCAATGCATTTCCAGTGTTTTCTCACAATTTATATCCATTTAAAAATTTTATTTGATGTTTTGGAATTTCAACTCCAACATTGTTTTTTTATAATTTTATTTGTTATAAACTATAAATAAATAATGTTTTTGTAATTTAGATTTCAATGAGCCAAAATAACCAATAGATCTGGATCTATTTCAGAAGGATTTCCTCTTGTGTTGGGGAACTCCCTGTAACAAAGTCGTATCATAGCCTAATTGGATTTAAATTTTATTTTGTTAAAAATTTCAAATTTCTTTTTCGTTGAGTTAAAATTATTTAATAGTGGATGTTACCTATTAAAGAATTATTTTTTTATAACTTCATCTTTGTCATTTTCTATCTTATGCTGTAATTTCAATATACTACTGGTAGTTTGTTTCCATGTCATTTATTTATTCTTTTTCCCTGTTGAAGCCTTACATATGAATTTTCGTAGTTTCTACCTATGTATGTCTCTTGTTCCAGGTTTATGAAGGAGTTTTGTGTGAGGTTGAACAATGTTTTAGTGATGTTTAGTGGTGAGGTGTTTTGTTAAGATCTTGTGTCTCTAGTTTCTAACTTTTTCCTAGGAGTTGAGGTTAAGTTAGATATATTGTGTTCCACCACCTCCATTTAGATTTTTTTCTCTAGGTATGGACCTTTTGTGAGATCATTATTTAGGCTTGGGTATTTTGTGGGTGCATTCATCTTGATTTATTCTTGTTAGGAAACTAAGTTTCTTGGATTTTCTATTTTCCCAATTTATCATTCTATGTTTTTTTCCTAAGAACCATGTGTCATTAGTAAGACTATAATAGGATGTGTGTCCATTTTATGTCTTGTTTTCCCCTTGGTTTGTAGTTATATCCCCAAATTGTTCTCACATAATAGAGATTTCTATGGATATTGGGACAAATCATCTCTATCCATTAGGTTTCCCTTTATTTTGGGATCTCTCTTTAAGAATTTTTTAAGAAGTATCCTCTTTATGTGGAGATCCAAAACCCATATTTTAAGGATCTTCTTACACCTTTTGTTGAAATTATTCTTGATAATGTTCACTGGGGTGTGTATTTGATCAAGGCCTATGGTTCTAGGTACTTCGATCCTCTTGTGTTTTTATGGGTTTATGTGGAGACCTTTCTCTTTCATTTTTCCCTTTACTATTCATGCTATCTTAGTTCATCTGTACTGCTATTATTGTTCATGATCGCACTAATTTTACTGAGTTGAATTATTTTTTAATTCTATAAGTTTTTTTCTTTGTTTTATATGAGGATGGATACTATTATTTTCTATTGGAGTTATTTATTCACTAATGAACTGTATCAGGGGCCTATTTTCATGTGATTTACAGGTCTAAATTTCCTCCATAGTGTCATTTCAGAGGTAACATCAGTTAAATGTAGGTATTTCTATTTATCATTCGGTTTATAATTGTTTAGTTATAAAAATTTTTATTCTCTTTATAATATCATTAAACATTGGTAAGAATGTGTCACAATCGATAAAGTTTAGGGGTAGTTGGACCAATAGTGTGACTAAGGACATATAGATGTCATTCGCCTTTTATTTTCCTATTTAAGATATTCTCAAGTTTTTAGTGTTTGGTCACATTGAATCATCATGTGTTTTAGGATAAATTTCCTAGCTAAAGAATCTTATATTATTGTATAATAATTTTTTATGCATTTTATTTTATAAGGTGAAGATTTTTAAATTTTGATATTCATTTTTTTGTAAATTAAAATGTTATTTATTTAATATTCCCTTTTTTGTGTTGCTATTATGTAGCTTGATAGGGAGAACCACCCAAGTGTTCTCCACCGACCACATGTCCAATTGGTTTTGTGCTCCCCTATTCTTCTCGAATCCTATCACAGGGGATCCTCAAGTATGATTAGTCATATCTACAATATCCTTCATTTTTCAAGATCTCTCCCTTTTCCATCATTGAGGGAGATGAAGGCACTAGATCTTGGTTGTGTGCCCCTCGTTCAACGCAAGATTGGTGAGGGAGAGATAACCTCATTTTGATCTGTTTATTAGTTGAGAAGACTAATTTTATACCAATGGTTTTCCTCTTTTTTCATTGAGAGGAAGGGGATAACCTAAAGGTCATTTCATTGCTTCATCCAAGAGGTATCAGTGAAGAGAGGTATCCATAGTTTGTCCCCTTACATTGGAGTCTTGGCCTTTTCATAGGAATAAACAGTGATAGTGAGGTTCATTCATGGAGATAATATAGTCATGTTTCTTTAGTTTGGAGGATGTAGATTCGTGTTTATTGTGTGGTAAATTTAGTAGCACATGATTCAGACTACAAAATGACTTTGGATAGTAGTGAAGTCCCAAGAAAATAATAATAGACCTAGATAATAGCTGACTCATAAATCATTCCTCGACTCGGATAGCAATGCATGACTGAGTTAGCGGTGCTCAATCTAGATAATTCCACATTTGGATGATGACCCTGATTCTTAATGCTTCAACCTCAAATATCAACACCCTAAAGGAGGTGAGTCTGAACCCTGGTAACGTGGTTTTGTTTAGGTTTATTTTATTTTTTATATTTCAATATCATTTCATTTATTTTGAGGTGTTGAATTGGTTCTTGGTTCTATGAAACTCTTTTCATTTATCTCTCTTTTACTCCTTTATTCTTTCATAGGTAAAACCCCATAGTGATCTTACCCCATTAACATAGGTCAATGGCCAAATCATGTAAATATTTTTCCCCTTTAATACTTTTTTTTCAATTTTTTGACCTGAAAATCACTGAACAAATTCTATCTCTTGAGTTTTAATTCAAATATATTTTTGAATTTAATTTGTTGATTATAGAATCTATTTGATCCTTATTTAGATCAGTTTTTCATTACTGATGGAGCCTTGTATTTATGGAATTTTTACTCATATGTAAACATATCTTTTTTTTCTAGAAATATATATGTTACTATGGAATTCCTTTTCTCAATGATTCTAGTTTTATTAAATCATTTTTTTAGAAACCATATTTCTGTTTTTATGATAATAAATAAAAATCTTATATTTGATGTAATTACACTACCCATATGCAGTTTTTAACTTCGAGTTTGGTGTATTAGCCACTATCAAATGAATGTCCAGTGTTTTTCAATGGTTATATTCTTTTTAATATTTAATTTTATGTTTAGGAATTTCATCATAAACATTTTTTTTCTATTTATAATTTTACATTTTATAAACTTTAAATAATTTTTTTTCTTCATATTTTTAGATTTTAAAGAACCAAAATTCTCAATAGATCTTGGGCTATTATAGGGGGAATTCCTCTTGAATAGGGTAACTCTCAATAATAAAGTGGTATCAAAGGTTAATTGGTTTTAAATCTTGTTTTCTTAAAAACATAAAATTTATTGTTACTTTATTTAAAATAAGTTTTAGTGTATTTTACCTATTGCAGCATGCATTTATATTTCATTAAACTTGGTCACTTTCTCCCATAGGCTATAATTTAAATATATTTATGGTATTTTGTTTCCTTGTCGTTTCCATGTTCTATTTTCCTGTCGGATCCCTAAAGATTTCTTTTAGTATTTTTTACCTATGTTCATTTCTTGTTCAGGGAGTAGGAAATGGTTTTGTCTGATGTAGCACAATGATTGAGAGATGGTTAGTACTGAGGTGTTTTAGAAGGATCTTGTGTCTCTATTTCTTACCTTATGCCCAGGATTTGAGCTTATGTTAGCTCTATTGCATCTATCCGTGTCCTTTAGGACAATTTGCTCTGGGAATGGACCTATAACAAGTTCATTGTTTAAGATTGGGTAGTTAATGGGAGTAGTAATCTTATATCTCACTTGAATGGCCACTAAACTTCTTATATTTTCTTTTTGACCCTATTTAGTGTATATGATTTAGTTTCCAAGAAACCATTTTCCATTAGTACGACTAGACCAAGATATGTGGCCCTTTTGTGGATTATTTTTACCTAGGTTTCTAGCTTTCTCCGATCCTTTTCTAACATATTAGAGCCATTATAGGATTTTGGGACTAATCACCTTTTTCCTTATAATTTCTCTTTGTTTGAGGATATTTCCTTTGGATTTTATTTTAGGAAGTCATCTCCTTAGGTGGATTTTCTGAATCCATCTTTTATAGATCTTCTAACACCTTATATCTAAATTCTACTTAATCACATTCAGTGTGGCCTATTTTGGTTTAAATTCAATGGTTCTAGGTGCTTTGATCATTTTTTATGTATTCATATGGATAAATTTCTATTTCATTACCTTCCATTGCTATGTATGTTCTCTTTGTTCCCTTCACTTGAATTAATTTTTCATGATTTTACTAATTTTACTGAGTTGTTTACTTTGTGAATTCTCTAAGTTTTTATTTTTCTATTTTTTTATATGGATGGATACTCCAATGTTTTTTGGGTGTTTTGAAGTCATTGGTGATCTATTTAATGGACCTACTGTCATGTCATTTGTTGGTCCAGATTCACTCCCTGGAATCATCTCATACGGAAACATAGTTAAGTTCATGTATGGACTTTTACCATGTAGTTTAAAATTATTTAATTATGAGCATGTTTAGTAGTTTTAGAATACCATTCAAATTCAAGAAGCATGTGTCACATTTGATACATATTTGGGGCAGTTGTATCGAAACTGTGACTAAGGCCTTACTACTATAATTATCATTTTAGTTTCCAATTTAGGATATTCCCAAGTTGAAGATATTTGGTGGCATAGAATCATTATGTAGTTTAGGATATAATTTTAAAGGTGGAGAGTGTGGTATTGTTGTATATTAAATTTCTTTATGCATTTTAATTTATAGGGTGTAGTTTTGTGAATTTTGATATTCATTTTTTTGTTAATTAAAATTATATTTATTTAAAATGCCCTTTTTGTGAGATTATATTATATAACTTGATAGGGTGAATTTCTAAAGTTCTCTCCACTAACCATGTGTCTTATTGGTTGTGTGATACCCTACTCTTCTTCAATCACACCATAGGGGATCCTCAGGTATAACGAGTCATCTCTACAGTATCACTTCCTTTTTTAAGAGTTCTCCCTTCACCATCACTAAGGGAGATGATGGTGATGAATCCCGGTTGCATTCCCCTTGATTTATATAAGAGAGGATGGGGGGCTATTTCTTTGGTTTGACAAGTCTCGTGGTTTAAAAGACTGATTTTCCAATGAAATTTTTTCTTTTTCATTCATCAAGAGAAAGGGGAGATCTGGGAGGACATTCCCATACTTCATCCAAGTATTAGTGTTAAGTAGAATCCCTAGTTCATCCCCTTTCATTAGAAGCACATCCTTTACCAAGGCACGAGAGGTGGTGGTGATGGTATTTCATAGAGAGGATGTGGTAGTGTTTCTTTATTCTGAATGATGCATATTATTGTTCATGAGGTGACAACATCATTATCATATGATTCGAATAATGATGAGAACCTAGATAGCAGTGAAGTCTCAAGAAAATGGAAATATACCTGGATAGCAGTGGACTCATATAGTGTTTCTTGACTCATACAGTAACATAGGGCTGGGATAACAGCGCTCAATCTTGAAGATTCCTGATTTGGATGACAACCCTGATTTACAAAGATACAACCTAGAAGATCAACTCCTTGAAAGAGGTGAGTCTGAACCATGGTAAGGAGGGTTAGTCCAAGTTTATTTTTTCTTTTATATTTTGATCGTGTTTCATCTGTTTGGATGTTTTTCATTGGTGCCTTATGTTGTGATATTTTCTTGATTTTTATATCTTGTAATCCTTTATTTTTTTCATAGTGAAAACCCCATGGTGATCTTTCTCCATACACATAGGCTAATGGACAAAGAACATAAATCTTTTTATTTTATTTACTAATTTATTTCCTTGTTTTTTTATCTATAACTCACTGAACAAATGTCTCATCTTGAGTTTTAATTAAATTATATTTTTTAATTTAATGTATTGATTATATATATTATTTGTAACTTGTTTAGCTTAGTTTTTCATTGATTCTCCTACCTTATATTTTTGGATTTTTTTCATATGAAAGACTTTTTTTCTTTTCTAAAAATATATATGTGATTCTGGAATTACTTTTCTCAATGTTTCTAAATTTATTTAATCAATGTTTACAATTTATAATTATTTTTTTTTGAGAATAAACATGACACTTGTATTTGATGTAATTTCTATAGCTCATATACAGTTTATATATATTAGTGTGGTGTATTTTCCACTGTCTAATGAATGTGTAGTGTTTTTTTCATTGGTTATATTCATTTGAATATTTCATTTTATGTTTTTGAATTGAAACTCAAACATTGATTTCAATTTATCTTTTTATATGTTATAAACTATAAATAAACAATTTTTTCATATTTCATATTTTAACAACTCAAAATAATAAATAACTGGGCTATTACATGGGGACTACCTATAGTGTATATTTGCTCAAATTTTTTTTTATCTCAGCCTTATTGGTTTTAAATTTTGTTTTGTTAAAAAGTTGAAATTTTTTGTTTTCTACATTCAAATGTTTTTAGTAGATTTTACATATTATAGCATGATTTTATGTTTCTTTCAATGTAGTTATTTTCTCACATATTCTACTATTTCAATCTACTCATAGTAGTTTGTTTCCATATCATTTCCCAATTCACATTGCCTATTAGAGCCCAAAATATACCTTTTGGTAGTTTGAACCTATGTCTGTCTCTTGTTTTGGGGTTAATAAAGGGTTCTATGTGAGGATAGACTATCTTTGAGAGATGGTCAGAAGTGAGGTGTCTTAGTATGATATTATATCTCTAGTGTCGTCTTTTTTCCTCAGATTTTATCATATGATATCTCTGTTATGTTCCTCCACACAGTTTTGTACTATTTTCTCTAGTATATACCTGTAGTGAGTTAATTATTTTGTCTAGGGTAGTTTATGGGTGTAGGTATCTTGTTTAATTATTATTTGTCCACTTAATTTCATAGATTTTCACTTTGAAGATATTTAGAGTCTATTTTTTAGTTTCCATGAAACCATGTTCTTTTAGTAAGACTATACTGTGATGTGTGGTCATTATTTGGGTTGTTTTCCACTAGTTTTCTTACTTGTCTACAACCTTTGTTCTAATGTCTTAGAACTATCCGAGGATATTGATACTTCTCAAATCTATCCTTGTATTTTACCATTATTTGAGAATATTTACTTTGTATTTTTTTTTCTATAGTCACCTCCTTGGGTCGAGATACTGAATCCATATTTTATGGATCTTCATAAGGGATGGATTCCAGTTGAACTTATCATCACTGATGAACCCTCAACTCAGTCAGAGGATCCAACCACCCTAACCTATGCTATCAATGTACATTTACCTCTTCATAAGTTATCATAGAATGAATTTAACTCAACTTTCCATTGTTGGACTTCTTAATTTCAGTTGTATCATCCAATAAACTCTTCCCAGATAACATTGGGTCATCCTACATCCAAACTTTTAGACCTATTATAGCATTTTCTACCATCCTCATCCCTACTATTGAACCTTCTTTCAACAAATATTCTCCTTTTCTTAGTCACAATGTTTGTTCAGAAAATGGTTACCATAAACAATGCCCAAAAATAATTATATTTCACATAAGGAATTGTATATTATTATTAGATCACGGTTGATTTCATATTATGGTGTTTATTGATTATTTCTTATTGTATTATCAAGATATATGAGTATAATTCCTCTCATTTATAAGTTTTATACCCTCTATGATAGTTTCTAGTACATGGCCTATTGGAGGTGGGACTCTTGGGTCACTCTCATCTTCATCGTAAGCCTAGGAGAGGTTCCCAGTGGGGGGGGGCTGTCCATGACAATAATTTATATTATTTTTCACAAATATGATACCATATGATATACACATGTCATATAAAATGATATATCAATAATATCAATTACTTTTATGTTAAATTTGGTTCATTTTTTAATCAAGGATCATATTCAATCCAGGTATAAAAAGGTTACTTTTATATATTTAATATTATTTAGTGTTTTTTAGTTTCAAAAAAAAAACATTCCATAAACTAATGATGCAACACCCCAACCTGAACTACCAGGTCTGATCTAGGATGTAAGGAGACCTCAAGTATGCCTCCCTGATTTAAAGCGGTTACCAACTAGTGTCAAGGGAAAAAGGGGAATCATGGGAAGATTATGACCTTGGTAATAGGTAAAAATCAGGGCATCTCCCTTCATCGGACCATGGAACATGAAATCTACAAGCGCAGAAAAATTCCCGAGTAGGGTGTGAGTACGAAACTAGTTTGGACACCATAAATAACCCTTAACACAAGTGCATAAGACATTACGATGAATTTCATGAAATTAAATTGTATGCCTATACATAGAAAGTAAATAACATGAATACATAAATACAAGTCATGTCCTTAGATTCCAGCTCTACCTACTTTGGCTCCTTCCCAGAAGGAACATTGATCAACAACCTGACACATCCCCCTCGATGGGATTGTCCAAAAACATATCTAATATATCCCTCATAGATTGGATAAAACATGCACATGATGACCAAGCATCTGAAACATACCCCTTGAAAGACATTGTATGTGGATCAACTTGCACATTCAACGATAAGGACAAAGGAACAACACATAAGATACAATAAACAAATGAAAAATCACACATCATGTAGTATCAAGAAAGGATCATAACCATCCTAATGCACATGTGATCAAACATCAAACACATGTATTACAAGGTGACACATTCACACATCATGTGATCAAGAATCAAACATAGTTCTCATGGTGTAATATCATGGATTTTAGGGTAGTCACATTTGAGTGTGTTTCTTGGCTTTTGAAGGAATATAAATCATTTTTGGGTTTTTCTATAGGGTTTTATTTTTTGGTACTACTTGTAGGAGGAATTTTTTCCATATATTATTATTATACTATGTAAATATGTCGTAGGGAAAATGATGTGGAAATGGTTCATGATGTAAAAACATTTAGGCCATAAAATATTGTTATTCCATTAAATTCATAATTTCAACATAAAATCACTACTCGAGATAATTTATCATGAGGAGACTTAATTTTCAACATATGTGAATTATAAGGGATTTAGATTGTAAAACTGTGTTTTACAACATAAACTATTCATGCCTTGTAGGTTTTATATATTGTTTCTATAACTCATTATAACATTCATCATGTAGATATTCTCCTCTTACCCTAGCTCATGGCTGGGAATTTTTGGGTGTTTCTACTTCTTCCTCGTTCCCTTTTTAAATTCTTGGTCTCCATTGTGGTTGTGTTACATCTCTCTCGGTAAGAGATCTTTACACTTCCTCATTATCATTAGTTATAGTAGTGATGTTGAGATGCAATTATAGGATCTATCGGTCTTGTATTGATTATTTTTTTCCTTCTAGATCCATTGAGTGATATTCATCTTGAGGTCGACCCTCACGTTGGATGTGGTTCAGAGTGTGAGATTCTTGATGTGTTTGTTGTATAACCACTATGCTGACTATTTTCATTTATGAAATATTATTCTAATATGTGGGAATAAATTCTATGACCTATATTTATTATTATGGGTTCCTTCCAGTGTTGGTGGTTGGGGTGATTTTCGACCCGAGTATTAGGTGGTTGGTTACATCTCTAACCTATTCTATGTGAACCTATAATTTATTATTATTTTATTAAATATTTTTATAAATAACTAACATGATAATGAATTTTGTGTGTGTGAAAATTCATTTTTATGAAAGTTGGGTTTTCCCCTCATTTTAGTAAAAGAAATGTGATTTTAAAATTACTGCGAAAGGGATTGTGGAATGGGATTTTTTAAAGTAGGTTTTCATGAAAAAGGGTGTTTGAAATTGTATTTTGAAATGTGTAATCCCTTTGAAATGGTTTGTTATGCATACCATGGGAGCCTTGGGTACTTTGGTGGGAGGTGTAGTATTGGGGCTCATCTTTTGGTATTATTTGTATGGTTTTATTTTTGGGGTGTTCTTTCATTCCAAGATTGAGATACATTTGGCACTAAGGATTGACTTGACATTGTACGAGGGTTCACTTTTTGGGGTGTACCTCTTTTCCCAAGACCATGATGCCTTGGTTTTAAGGAATTGTTGGATATGCTAGTTATGAATGATGTTTGAGTGATGTAGCTATCCTGATCATATGTTTTTTATGGAGTTTTATCTTTTATTAGTTTTATTTGTAGAACTTTGACATGATATAACTCTTTTGGATGAAATAGAATTGGATTCCTAGATTTATGGTTTGAAATTATTTTACCTAGATTTGTTTTAGACCTACAGAAAAGGGGTGACTATTAACCATAATTTAGATATAAAATATTTTTACTTCTCATCATTCTAAGTTTTATAAATTTAGAATATTGGACTATTGTACAGATAATTTATATAGAACACCATGGTTGGATCCCACTAAGCCTATTTATCTCACACCTTGCACACTCCATCAGTGATGGATAGGCCTGGTATTATATTTTTATATAAGAAAAGGTAAGGTTATATAGTTAGGAAGTAAGGTTCATGTTAGCTGGCTATGGGTTTCTAGTGGTGTGGTGGTGGAACGTTACCCCCATATCTCATTATGTATTTGTTATTGGTTTAGCTATCTTTTTCTGATTGTTTGGACACATTCATTTGGTTTTATCTGGATTTCATGTTCTATCACTACCGTTGTTTCTATTTGGTTTTGGAAAATATTTTTTTTTAGTTTTCTTCCACTTTTCATTTAGTTATCTATATATATGTCATGTATCTTATTTAATGTCTGTAGAAATAATTCCCAATTATTATGTTTGATGTCTGAGTGATAGCTGCCAGCCTATGTGGATTGGGAACACCCTTTGGGTATGTGGCAGATAAGGTCAAGTACCAATGTTATAGGGTTTCCTGGGTCATTTTATTTCAATTTGGTATCAAAGCATCATTTTGATCAGTCTTGGGGAAGTTGTTAGAAAAGGGATAGGATTTTTAGGGCTTCATAGGTAGTTTACAACGAGTTCCTTGATATATATTACCATGAATTGCCTCAATATTCTAAGGGATGTTGAGATATGTGTCTCATGTGTTGAGTGTTGACCTTGCTCTCAATTTCTTATTTTATTTATCTCATTTAAATTGATTTTATGATATTGTATAATATTTTTCTTCTATTTTTGATGTGTAGAAATATTCCACTGAGAAGTATTCCTCAAGATCATAAAGAGGGTGAAATAAAGTTTTCTCATTATTGGAATACACCTTTGGATCAGAATCTTATAGAGGATATCATATGAGAAGTTTGTGTTGTGGACTAGAATGTACAATGGGTTCAGAACCTAGTCGTTAATTAATAGACAATAGTGGAGAAAGGAAAATTATTATCATGAGAGTTCCAACCCCAGAAACCCCCATCCATTAAAGTTGTGAATAAAACTCAAGTAGTGGAGGAATGATCGAAAATGACCAATAGGCCTTTTATTTCTTGGATACACCTGATGATATCATGGTGACGTGTGCGACATTCAAGGTTGAGGGTCCCAACTTGTGGTGGTGGGAATCCATGGTACAACAAACTGATATGTGGGGTTGGATTGGATGGTTTTCAAGATCCTGTTATTTTAGTCAATATACCTAGAATCGCTGATGATAGTTAATTCTCTATTGTTCCTCTCTTTGTTGTAGGGAGAGTATTCAATGTCAAAGTACACCAACTGGTTCATATAGATGGTTCATTTTTCTCTATAGATGGTGTTTAATGACCATTTGAAATGTAAAAAATAAATATAGGTTTACAATAATAAATTTGATGGAAATTATATATGCTGAATATTTTCACCTCTATAGAGATGGTAAAAAGGGCTATGATGGAATTGATGAAAATGATGGGTATGATTGGTTATTCTTCCCCTTACCTTCCACCTAGTGGTACCTTTAGTGGTGCATATGGAATGAAATGGAAGTTGTATGATCATCTATGGAGTGGTGGAGGTAGTTCACAACCACAAGATTCCTCCACCCCATCATCAGTAGCTAAATATATGACTACGAATTGCTATTAGTATAGTAATATAGGGAACACCCAAGGTGATTGTGGTATAACCGCCATGATTTTCAGTGATTGTGGCCACTGAGGCCATCTACAGAGATTCTCATAGACTGTTTCTATTACTCATTGTGGTCATGGGTCTTTAGTTCTAAAGGTCACTATAGAACAATTAGATTCTTAAAATTCTTTAGTTCTTCTGTTATAGGTCTTATTAGTGAAGAACCTTCAAACACTGGTTGATTTTTCAGTGGAGGTCAACAAAATACCTGTGAGAGTGAGTGGTACCATGTTCATTACATATTCTGAAAAACTATGTTACTTTATATTAATTCCTTAAACTCGTTTATAAATTCCAATTTTATTGATGTGCTAAAACATCCATTGGATCACTTGTCCTTTGTTAATGAGCTAGTGGAACCTCTTTGAATGAGTAATGGACATGAGTTTCATTTTCTGTCTTTTCTCTATTGATAGCTAATGCCTAGTTGGTCTGGGATTTCCTCATTCTCGGTATAGATCAACTTTACATCAACATTGAGATAGAATGTACTATTACTGATCTGGATGACATTGATTCTTATCATCAGTGAGTTTCATTATTTGCTACTAATGGATATCTCAAGTGTTTTAGGGAGTCTAGGATTCGAGGTCTAGTCATCTAGAACATTCCCATCCAGAGATTAGAAGTTTGTGGTATGTCATTATAGTTGACCCTGATGACTTTTCCTCTATAGGAGATCTTCCTTGGGTTGTTAGGGACTATCCTGATGTCTTCCTAGATGAATTTTCTATTATTTATCTAAATAAATAGGAATAGTTTATGATTTATTTGATTTCAGGTTCTCATCCAATATCGATACCCTCTAACCATATAGAACTAGTGGAGCTGAAAGAGATCAAGATTTAGTTAGATGATCTAGTATATAATATTATTCCCTAGTGCTACTACATGGGAAACAACACATTCTTTGTCAAGAAGTAAAATGGTTCAATTCATTTATTTTTAGAATATAGAATGTTAAACTAAATAATGGTTAAAAATAAGTACCATTTTCCCATTTGGGTGACTTGTTTGATCGGTTGAGAATGGGAGGTGGTTTTTGAAGATTGATCTTCAGTCGGGTTATCATCAAATCAGGGTTCAGGAACCATATATATCAAATGTGAATTATTTGAGTAGGTATTTCCATTATTAATATCATTTATTTCTTTTTTGTTTGAACAATTCTACCACAGTTTTTATGAATTAGATGAAATAGATATTCCAGTAGTATCTCAGTAGGGTTTTTATTGTGTTTTCAATTGATATCTTGGTATATTTTATATTCTAGTGTGAGTATGAGAACCATCTAAATCTATTTTTTGAAATCTTGAGAAACCATGAATTTTATACATTGATTTTTAAATACAATTTCTGGATCCAAGACGTGAGGTTCTTCAGGAAGGTGATTTTAGAATATAGTTTATCAGTCAATCTTGAGAAGATGAAATTTTTCTTCTCATGGGAATATCTATGAAACATCGTTGAAATAGAAATATTATTAAGTCTTACTAGATACTATCAGTGGTTTGTTAATTATTCCTCAAATTTAGTATCACCTTTGACTACTCTTACCATGAAATGGTTGAAATTCATATAAGATGTTGTGTCGTACATATTTTGATGAGTTTAAATGACTTTTGACATCAATGCCTATTTTGATCTTACCTAATCCTAATAAGGGGTATGTGGTATATTTTGATACTTTTGGTTTTGTTCTCGGTTTTTTTCTTATACAAGATTATCATGTGGTGACCTATAGATCATGATAGATTTAGTTTTATGAGAAGAATTACCCAACTCATGATTTGGATCTTACCCAGTTATTCATGCACTTAAGTGTTAGTTGAATTATCTTTTTTAGAAGAGGTTTATAGTGTTTTATGATCATAAGATTCTAAGTTATATATATTATTAATAATAATTGAATCTTATAGATAGGTGGTAGTTAGAGTGCCTTCATATGTTCAATTATTACATTACTTACACCCTAGGGAAGGGGAATGTCATTACAGATGCTCTCAACAAGAATGTACCATTGTAGGTTATCTTGGAATCGAAGGAAGAGTGGAACCTTATGGGGATATTCACTCAATTTCATCTAGATGCTCAAGAGGATGATTAAGTTATGGTTCTGACCAATGTTCAATAATCTTCATCCCTCATTGAGTCTATTTATAAAGGTTAGTATCATGATGAGGAGTCCATAGGAATTAGGTAAATCCTTTATGGTGGGGATACCATTTCAGGTAGGTCTCTCCCGTTTTATTGTGTTCTCTACTTTAGGGATAAATTTATTATCCTATCTTATGTGAGGAGTATAGTTTTTTTACCATCATATTTATTCATAGTAAATTTATTTGGGTTCTATGAAAATGTATTATTATATGAGATGGAATTTCTAATGGACATTTATGAAGCACGACATTAATAATTTTGTGTCTTGTTATAACACATTCCAATAGATAATGGGAGATCATATGAAACATTTTTTTCCTAGACTATTCTTGTGAATGTTTGGAAATGGGATGAGGTTTCCATAGACTTTTTAGGTGGATTTATCTGGACCCCATGAGGGAAGAAGTTTATTTGGGTGGTGATTGATTGATTGATAAAATCAATCCATTTTATTCTTATCAGGGATACCAATAATGTTGAAGATCTGTGTAAGATTTATGTATGAGAAATTATGAGGTTACATGGGGTTCCCTCAAATATCATTTTTTAGAGGGATCCAAGGTTTACTTAATTTTTTTGGAAGATACTCCAAAAGGAAATGGGGAATCAAGTTAGGTTGAGTAAAACATACCATACGTAGAAAAATAGTTAGATGAAGCATGTTATTTAGGTCATATAGGATATGATTTATGCATGTGGCTTAGATTTTGGTGGAACGTGGTATCACCTTTTAGGACTAGTTGAGTTTTTTTATAAAAATAGCGACCATTCATCAATCATAATAGAACCCTTCAAGGCTTTGTATGGTTTCCCATGATGGTCACCTCTTTGATGGGAAGTGGTGGGGAAGGACTCTTTTATGGGATTGAGTCTATTTAATGATATTTTGATGAGGATTATATATACACATTAGCATTTGGTTATAGAGAAAAGTTTGATGAAATAATATATGGATCGTCGATGTTGTCCTTTGTAGTTTTTCATAGGTGATTGAGTTTTCTTGAAATTTTCTCCTTTGTTGGGTCACCATTAGCTCAGGATATAAGGGAACCTAACACTGAGATTTTTTGGACCATTTAAGGTCACTGAGTGACTTGGGTAGGTTGATTATCAGTTTTCATTACATGCCCAGTTTATAGGTATATATGATTTTTTTTCACATATCTCAACACAAGAAACATCATCTTGATCCCTCTGACATTATTAGTTGGGAAGAAATGAATTTAGAACTGAATGTTTCAGTTTTTGGGAAACCATTGGAGATCATTAATTATAAGGTGAAATTAATTCTCTTGATTTCCATTCCACTGTTTATAGGGTTATTATGACATGGATCATATTATCATTAGACTTTTAAGCATGAATCATTGGTGAGGGAGTCGTGGCTTTACCTCATTCCAGATCACTCTTCTTCCACAAGACTTCCCGAGGATGGAAATTCATATGGTGGTGATATTTTAACATGATGGATTTTAAGGTTTTATATATTTATGTTTAAGAGTGTGTTATTTAGGTTTTTAGGTAATCAGATTCATTTTTGGAGTTTTCTTAAGGGGTTTTTCAGTACTTCTTACGGGGGGAATTTATGTCATAAATGCTAACTTGCGATGTAAATTTCTTACAGGGAATATGATACAAAAATGTTTAAAGGAGTAAATCCTTTTAGGCCTTAAAATAGTTTTATTTAGTAAATCCCATTCTTATGATATAAAATCATTACTCAGTACAATTTAACATTATATGACTTGATTTATGGCATACATGATTCATGGGGGATTTACATCATAAAATGGGGTTTACGATGCAGTCCCTTCATTTTTAGTAGGTTGTATCTACCATTTTTGTAAATCCTTTAGTCTTTCTTCAATCAATCATTCTTCTCTAATCCTATCTCTCATACAGGTGATTTGGGTTTTTTCCTCTCATTTTGGGTTCATTTATTCAACGCTCAATCTATGTGGTGGTTGCGCTTCATCTCTATCAGTAAGTGGAATATTGGTTTCATTATTTCTATTTTTTGTGGTAGTGGTGCTACTCTGCATTTATAGGATTCACTTTCATGTGTTAATTCTTGTTTATTTCATTGAGATTTGTTGAGTGATCTTCTTCTGAAGGCTGACCCTTATATCAGTTGTGGTGCGACTTGTCAGATTCTTGAGGTATCTATGATCTAACATATTCTCTTACACTTTTCATTTATGTAATGCAATTCTATGATGTGGGAAATAATTATAGGTCCAACTTTTTTGTTTTTCGTTTCTTCCAATGTTGGTGGATTCTATTATTGGTGGTTTGACACCTATGTTTTTGGAGGGTTGTTCTATCTCTGGCCTATGTTATGTGAACTAGTGATTTAACATGTTTTATTAAATTTTTTTCTAAATAATTTTCATGAAATTGAATTTTTGGTTTGTTTGTGAAAATTGGTTTTTAATGAAATATTGTTTCCCCTATTTTTTGGTAAAATAAATATGACTTTCAAAGCCTAATGAAAGGGATTGTGAAATGGGGTTTCAAAGAAGGATTTGATGGAAAAAAGGGTGTTTTAAATTTTATAGTGAAATTTATACCATTTGAAATGATATTATATTCTGCACATGGGAGACATGGGTACATAGGTAGGATTTTTAGTAATGGGGATCATCTTTTAATATTTTTAAGAAGGTTAACTTTATGGGGTTTTATTTCATTCCTAGATCAAGATGCATTTGGCTCTAGGACTTGGCTTGAAATTTTTTTTCTGATTCACTCATCTATGGGACACACATGTGATCCACTTCTTGTGGTGAGTGGCTCTGTTTCCCCACATTCCCACTTTACAAAGGGGGGCTACATTCATCACTTCTTCAGAGATGTTTTCAAATTGATCAAAACAAGATGATGGGATATTAGTATCTCCTTCTATGGATTCCTCCAAAGAATTAATTTCCTAGTCTGGGACTCCCTTATATATTATGAAATTGTTCACGAAACTCCTCCAAATTCCATCTATTCATGGATTTTTGTTGATTACGTTGCTTCTATAAGGACATTCCGAAGGGTAAAATCAGGACATAAACCTTGTTTCCAGAGAGTAGTCATGTTGGGCATTGCTGGAATGTATGGTCATTGGAATAATGGTCACCTATATCTTCCCTTATCAAAGTGATGGTCAAGGGAATGGAAGCCGAAGGCATCCCATGTTTATTTTAGGGAATCTTATGTCGGGCTCATGTCTCTAAGGATTTCCTCAGCTTCTTGTGTTTATCATAGGGTATGTCATGAGTTTAATATCTAGAGAAGATGGATTGGACTGATCAGAACACTTATAAAGGTGGATAATATGGGTACAACCCCAGGATGGATCAAAATTCCTAATGAGGATGGAACCTATATGGAGTGTCCTAAAAAGGGATTATTTCACATCGTGAATTCTGATTTGGACCCCACAAAGGATGGATCTGGTGGGTACATCCCTAGGAGTGAGAACCTTGATGGTTTACTTGGTGGATGAATCAAAACACCAGTGAGGGTGGACCCTGGATGGAATGTACCAAATGGGAAGATTTTATACTATAAATGATGATCTGGTGACCAGAAAGGTTGGATCAGTGAAGTGCACCCCAAGAAGGGGGATGTCAAGGTTTACCATTGTATTGGATTTAACCATAGTAAGGATTTCCATGCACCTTATGTAGAAGACAAAGACCAAAACCCACATAGTTTGAAGAGGTGATTTGGGACTTACACATGGTTAGCTTCCCATTATGAGAGGTAAAATCTCAATTTGGTGAATATGGATCATGCATGGATTATTCATGGTTAGCTGCAAAGGTGATGCTAGAAGTAGTGATGAAGTGGATCACATGATCTCACTAGGATGTGGTGGCTTGGGTAAGAATATAGATTGGAATGGATGAAGGGATGATGAAATGGATGGAGTGTGGGGAGTGATGGACTTGCACCTCATGGAGGCTTCCTACATATCCCAATAGATGGTAATCATAGTCCACATAGTTTAATATGGAGGTGGAGAATTTGGGCACAAACATGGATAGTGACCCGGAGACGTTCCAGAGGATTACGCATGGTTAGCGGCCCTTCGCAAGAGGATCACTCTTGGTTGGATGGATATTAATTAAGTGGGGCTTATGCATGGTTAGCTACCTATGAGGATGGATCATAAGAACTCATGGGGGTAGGATATGGAGATGTGTCCAAAAAAATAGAAGATGTCACATCACGAGGGTACTATCTTAGGATGGGAAACTAGAGTTTACCATTGGTTGGTATTGAACCTCAAAGAGGATTCCAAATTTACCAAAAGGGATCAAAACCTACATAGTTTGGAGCACGTAGTTTACTGTCTTGTGAGATGAGTGAACTGACGTTAAACAAGCGGAACAAATGGGTTGTGGGGGTGATGGGTTTGAACCACAAAGGGACTTCCTACATACCCTGATTAGAAGGTAGAGATCAAAGCCTATGTAGTTTGGTGGATGAAATTTTACATCATACATGATGAGGGGTATGAGGATTATTCATGGTTAGAAATACCAAGGAGTATTTCATGGTTTCTGTTGCACTCTATTCTCACGTGAGTTATGCTCGCTGTGAGAGAAAAGAGGAAATAGTAGACTAGATGATCGTGTCATGATAGGTGCATCCAAGAAGGATGTTACATGGAATACTGATGGTTAGTAGCCCAGGGAGATTGAGATTGGGACTTACTCCAAAATGGTGGCCTAAAGAGGTTATTTGAGGATTATGTGGAGACAACCTGAGGTGCACATGGTTAAAAATCCCAAAGGGGGAGAGAGGATAGAGGGCTCTGGTGCCCATCCATTCTCTAGTCCTTCTAGACTCACTACTCATGCATCAACCATATTTTAACACATGTGCTAAGGATTATGGTGCTTGTCAATTTAATACCCTACAACTCATATAACGAGGACTCACTCCTCATCCCTTAGACTTACATACCATGTACCAACCAACACTTGAGGAATGTAAGGCACAAGAAATGCCCGATGAGAGTGAGGTGGAGGAGTGGTCAATTGAGGGGTCTGTGATAGAGTAGCTATGCAAAGAAGCAATAGTTGTTATCATACCTATGAGAAGGAGGATAAGGTAGGGAAATTTAATATAAAACACTACTCGTGGAACCATTAAATCAATTCGCATAAGCCTGGAGGACTATAATGGAAAGCAGGAAGTGAAGCCAGGGGGCATGTAGAGGGGAATTTCATGAAGTAAATCTGCATGAAAAAGCATTGCTTCTTCACAAAAGAAAGGTTTTTTGTGAATTAGGGGAGCTTTATGAAGGGAATATCATAACGTGGCTTATCCTTGCGTTAGAGTAGGGCACATTATTAGAAGATAGATTTGCAAAGGCTTAACGCTTCACAGAGCCTCGAGAAACCCAAAGGGGATCCCTCATTCATGAAGGGTGGAGGCCTTCACAAAGGAAATCCCTTTTATATGTAGGGGCCATAAGGAACAAGGGGATGAAGGGTTCACAATGCTCATGTACGTTGGGTGATCCATATTTTTGAGGTTCGTGATGCTCAAGACATTCACGAACATGAGCACAGAAAGTGAAATGTAAAGGTAAAAATGGGTATGAGGGGGTGAGAGCGAACAATTTTTTTGGGAATGAGGGTTCATGGTGTTTATACTGATCAATGGAAAGAGGAAGTGCTTTGCCAGTCTTTATCAGGCTTGAGGAGATACCATCATGTCAGAGATCGTGGAGCTGGTTGTAGAGGAAAAGGGCACCACAAAGTGGAAGGGCCCCGTTGGACTTCATTGGACTCATGGAGGCACCATCAACTTCATTTGTAGTGATTGAAATGCTTGTTGGACTAATGTAGGCACCATCAATGGGATGTTCGCAATCGAGGTGGTGAGGAATATCTGTGAAGGAGCTTCACAAAATAGACTTATTTAACGAATTTGGGGATGTTTGGGTTCAGATTAGCTTCAAATTTTCCATGTATTTTTTCATGCCTTTAGTCACACAATTGTTGGCACCAACAAATTCCCCCCCTCAGAATGGGAGATGAGGAAAAATAGGGTGGGATTATGAGTGTAAATATCTGAAAAACTCATTAGATCCCAAAACTAGATTTTGAGGCAAGCAGGTATGGCATACCTCAATGTTCTGGTGGGTGAAGATCCCCACGAATCTCATATGAACTTCTACTATATATAGGGCATGATGGGCCCAGGGTACAAACTATATCTCCATGAACAACTGGTTTAAATCTCTCTTTTATTTAAGCACTCCAGTCTATGAACACATCTTTGATAACCAAGTCTCATAGTTCTTTAAGCCATGAAATATTTCTAGTGAAATGGGCATCATGATCCACTTCTCATTTGGGATGCACGTTAAGGACAAGGATACACCTTGAACTGATTATCTATGGTAGAGCTTCGTGATAGAGTTTCACGAATGACCTATGAAAAAAAACACAAAAAATTCTCCAAGTCATTGGTCAATAGCTTCTTGAGAAGCTACTCAAGAGGTTCTGGAAATTCCACCCATAGGGAGTCAATGACGAATAATATCTTGATAGTTGAATATGCTAAGAGTCATTCTGAACATGAATCGTTTATGGAGCTACTGTTAAATTCTCAGAAGGAATACCTTCAATGAAAGAGGTTTCCATTGTATGGATTTGTGCTCGAGGATGATATCTTTATTCCTGATGCAATCAGGGATGATCTAGCCCACTAGTTCTAGGGAAAACCATGACAACAACATTGGTACCGAGCAACTAATGTCCATATTGGGATGGACCATACCCCTATCACAGTGCACTGACTCCACAATCATCTTAACAACATCTATGTAAAGGTGTTCAAAAAATAAACATCCCCACAACAATACAAAAAAATAATCAAGGTAGGTCTTGGGATCCCATAGAAGGGGTGGATAGATAGTTGGGATCTGTGCCATGGAGGCAACACCATGAAGGAGTGGTCCTGGTCCTGCTGGGACTGTGTGTCTTGCTCAGAATTCAAAACAGTTCTAAGGCATGTATGCTTTTACGAAGAAACATTGGATTCCCAATTCTATGTCTTTCAACCAAAAGAAAATCATACCAGAGATATTGATAAAGTGGTCACCGGATAACAACATGTTTCACCTACAAAATGGGGAGGTTTGTATCAGCCTCTAGGGCCTCTATAAGATTTCCGGGATCCCAATCCTAGGGGCGATGTATGACAAGTTCCTACCAGCTTAGAATTCTTGGGAGGATGTAAAAACGATTCCACTTATGGAGAAGGAATTGATGAATATGGTTCCAAGATCAAATAATTACATGAATACAACCCTGAACATCCACTTCAAGCAATGGTTCATATATTTTATGAATTTTCTATTGCAGAAACTACCATTGAGGCCCTGTACCTATCCAAGGGGAGCTCAGTGTGGTAGGTATGGATCTTAATAGTAGATATTGGAGGATATCTAGTGGAAATTGGTAGGATATAGTATCAGGGATGAGAAACATCCAATAGTTACGCTGGATGGATTCATCTTAGAATTGATATAGGGTTTGATTCTTCTAGTGAGGGATCCACACATGGGGTTTCATCTGAGCATATTTATCATGCCGACATAGTTTGCCTATGGTAAGTGCATCAATATAAGGATCCCATTGCTTGAGAAGTTGTACAAGTTACTTCGGTACATCAGTCAGGGGAGGAGGTTGTTGCACATTTAAAGGCCATTCCACTATTTTAACAGCTGGGACACAGGGCTTATGGGGGATTATGAATACATAACCTCTATATCTACTCCTAGGAAATGTTTTCAAGTAGAACTTTTGAACATTATGGGGAGTTTTCCATTCAAGCTGGGTACTGTGGTCGCACTGAACAAGATGGGGGAATTCATACCAATCCATTTTCCATCCACTCCCCCTACTAGTGGGGTAATTCATTGATGATGGTATAGAAACCATAGATAAGTGATCATACCTACAATCCTTTTTCCATTGAGGGATGGTGGTGTGGGTGGACTGTGAACCATTATGTGAACCATACACTTCACACTAATTTTCTAGACAGTTCAAATATATGTAGAGGTTGACCCTGAGAGTGTATTTGGGGTGCATCATGAGGGCCACCCAAGCATGATGAGGCATATTTTTCTGATGTTCACATTGTAATAAATTAAGATGTGGAATGAGATACCACCACCCACTACTACATTTGGGATAGTTTACAAATATGCATAGAGTTGGGTAGCTGTGTATTCAGGTGAGAGGGTAAAGAAACTAACAATATGGGCTATAAAAAGAGTGTTCCCCAAGCCTCAAAGTTGAGTATGAGTGGTAATTAGGGGATTTCATGAGGTTTGTTCTGACATGTATTAGGGTGACGAGGTTGCATAAGTAAGGGTGGAAGACCATGAACCAGCAGCGGCTGGAGCTGAAGAGAGGGAGGTAGCAGTTCCAGACCTAGCAGATCCTACCGGGGGACCCTTGAGAGAGGGGGATCATCAAGGATATTATGTAAGGTACCTCGTTAGGGGCTACAAGGCATGAATTCCCCTCTAATTTTATTGGCAGCCCATTTGGTGGAATACTTCCCCTTGTCTGACAACTTTGATGGATCCTAGGGGGAAGAGGTAAGTGAGGAGAATCTTTGAAAGGATGATGTGGAAATAGTTTCTATAGAAGGCCCTCTAGAAGAATGAGAAATCATGGCCTTAATGAGAACATCTCTAGGTATATTTACTATATCTCTTGAAGTAAGCCTTAACTCATCCCCATATACAATAATTACTATATTGATTCATCATGGTTTTTCGACTGAAATCTATTTGTATAAGAGGATATTTTTAAAATTGATCCTAATGACAGGGATGAAGGCATGGTAATGAGTGTGGAGGACCAATCACTGGGACCCACATTCATAGAAATAGTAGCTAAAGAGTACAACAACATTGGGGATGCAAGGGAGACATCTCTAGAACCTTTAAAAATAACAATAATACATAGTGGGACACCCAAGTATCTCAGTGATGAAAATACAGAGGTGAGAGCATGAGTATCCATCACCTAAACACTGTAAGCTTCCTGCTTCTCGGAGTCTTACCATTTGTCTACTCAATCAAACTGGCTGACACGACCCCTCTCTCAACAGTACATAGATTAGTGGGAATTATACTGGTGTGGATGGTTGGAGGACTTGAGGACCCTTTCCGGAGAGGTATGTCATTCCATATAGAGCCATGTATCCAAGACAATGAGTACATGGTTGCTGAAAAGAAATTAGTTGTGATTGCGGGGGGCGCCATTGGTGGGGCAGAACCTAGAGCTGGCTAATGAAACATCATCAAAATAGAATCAAGTGATAGGGACTACCCTGATAACATGATGTACAACTCATTATATATTATCCCTGAGGAGGATCCTACTACCGAAACACTATAT
The DNA here is from genome assembly GCA_963277665.1 of Viscum album. Classification (NCBI taxonomy): domain Eukaryota; kingdom Viridiplantae; phylum Streptophyta; class Magnoliopsida; order Santalales; family Viscaceae; genus Viscum; species Viscum album. The sequence goes on along the minus strand of OY728142.1, from coordinate 1,212,501,818 downwards.
GCATTTCCAAAATATGATCCCACTGATCCAGTAGATCTAGAAGAATCTGATTCTGATGCAATCGAGAGTAGTCATAACATCAGAAGTTGAGCAAGTAATTCAATCAAATGATTCATCGATAAAGCCCCGGAATCGGAATGGATTAATTGAATGAGATCAATCTACTATTGGATGTATGATCTATGCACTGGAGGGGTAGATGTGTAGAATTTTGACATGTTGGTCTGAGACTACCTTGCTGAGAATGTATGGGAAATTATCCAAAAACTAGACACTGCCTAGTGGTGGAAGAAATACAAAAACATACAAAATCTCTAGGAGGCTAAGCGGGAGATCCAATGCTAAAGAGCACAAGTTAACAAGCATTACTCCTTCATTACCCATCAATCTTATATTGTCAAACGACTGATGTTACGACTGCTGGAAGCCTTGGAGTGATTGGAACATGTGTTCCATCAAGCTCAGTGAGATCATATGTAGATCATGGTCAATAATCTTCACTCAATGACTGTCTATGAGAAGAAGGATCTCATTAAGTGATAAAAGACTTTGAAATCCACACACTAAATGGAAGTGGAGTTGAAGCGTTCCATTGAAGAAGCAAATCTATATGGGCCGTGTTCTGGCCAGACGTAGTAAATATACTCTTCCTTTTTTTCTTCTTACTTTAAATGCATACATGGATATAATTATGTCTTCATTCAATTACGACGTCTTGATCATACCTATGAAGTAAGTAATTATCAATCCCTAACCTTATGTGGGTCATACCTGATTTCATAAATAAGGGGAAATCCCATAATTATCCATTTTTGTATGAGAGTGTCATCTAACCATAAAATACTCAGGGAATGTTGTTATTGATGGGCCAATCTGGGTGTTCGGGGTGAGAGGGATTGTGACTAGAGAATATCTATCTTGAGTGATCCGACCTTCCCTTACCTTCAGGCTCTAATATTAAAGAGGGGTGGCACCAGGGTTTGTAGTATTAATCCAAAAAAAGGGGAATGTGAAGTGTGAATCACGACGAATTAGAATGAGCATGGTGTTATGATATGGGATAACTACTAACCATATTTGAAATTTAGTACCTATACCACTAGCTTGAAATGGGGGAAAGTAAAAGGGGACGAACCACTAACTAAATTAGAAAACACAAAGCCAAACTCAAAATGTTTTTTGATGCCTTATGGAGCATTGTCCTAGGATGGTAGGTGAGCAGAAATTGTATGGGACCAAGTCATTAGGGGGTTCTTTCAGATATGAAAGAGTACGAGGATGAACTTAAAGGGAACAAAAAGAATGGTGGTGGAGTGATGGAATGCTTGAAAAGATTATAACAGTCTTGGAACTATGCCACTGTGAAAAAAGAACATTGGTATGAACTATGATAAAAACTATCTTCCAAGAAAGACCTCTCTAGAAAAGAACTAGGATACCTTTTAGCTTCACATTATTTGAATAAGGAATACAGACATGTAGTTTAGCATTGAATGGTTAAGATGATTAATGGAATGGTTTAACATCATATGACTTGGACGTTGCACATAGTTTATGGCCATACTGCACGGACCCTAGCCAACAATTTAAAGTCATGTTACATAGACTATTGTGCTTATCCCTATAATGTTTTGTTGTAATGGAGGAATTAAAACCTACATGAATGAGCCAAAATAAGCATTTACACCACACAAATACCAAAGAATATATGGGGAGGAATCATATGTGATGATGTGAGGGAAAAAACCCGAAACGAACGAAATACCAAGGAGACCTACCATCAATAGTCACACCACATAATCCTATGAGGATCCTAGTTTATGGTCATTGAGTTTAGGCCATAATTTGGGGAAAAAGGTTAATGAAGATATTCCTGGGACCTAGATAAAATGATCAAGTGTCACTATGTATCCCATGAGTATGGGAATCAAGGTATATGTAGTTCTTCAATTTTGTGATGTATAATATCATGTGGTATGGACATAGATGTTTAGACATAGAAAGGGGTAAAAATGTTGCAGATAGATATAAGATCAATGATCCTGACATCACTATGTACCATATAAGAATGGTAATCAAGCCACATGTAATTCTTGAAGGGAAACTTCACCGTGCAGATCTGACCCATGCACAGAGAGGAGAGGCATTAGATATTTCTTATATGTTCTTTTGTGGTTGCTATTTTTTTTGAGTGACCAGCCTATGATGAAATGTTTGGGTGTCGCTATAGGAATCAAGACATGTGTCGGTCTTGATATGTGGTGTGGAGGATGACCATTTCCAAAGGTGATGCCCTATCAAGAGAGAACACCACAATGATACATCATTTTTCATCGTGTGGCCAGGATGATGATGTCGCAATTTAAGGTCATATGATAGGACAGAACCATTCATTTTAACATCATAAATTAAGGATGAAACAATGTAATGTCATGTGGGATGAGGAAACTTATGTTAACATCATATTACATTGAATGATAGATATATTAGTTTAAAGTCATGGAACATGGAATAAGAGGTTGCACAACCTTCTATGTGGGTATATTCCTACCAAAACTCCTAATTCTATGTGACCCATGCTAGATGTAGAAAATAAAGAGTTATTTAAGGCTTTATCCAACACATGGATGTTCATAAGAGTGAAAAAGAAATATCAGGTGCTAAAATACCATCCAAACCAAAATTCATACTCAACACACACAGATGCATGGATAAATAATACCTGGGGTCTTAGAGACCCATAAGAATACAAGGGAATAAAAATGTTAATCACATCATCTGATATTTTGGACGTAATGGTGGTGACGTAACAATGAAGGATAAATTATGAACTCATTTAAAACACAGTGTCCATATCATGTAGCTTGGTATGGGAACAAGCAAATGATGGTTGACCCATGAACAAATTCGAAGCGCCGAACTTACCTCAAAATGTCATCTGAAATCCTCTAGGATATTTTCCTGGTATGGTATGTAATCCATGAGGCCAGGAATCCATACCGTTTGGTGGTCCATTTAGACCTGAAAGATGATGGTGACCCAAATAAGGGAATGTATGATTCAGGGAGATGAGGTGAGGGATTGTATCCATGAATAGGACCATATCTGGCCTTAAGGCTCATGTTCCCAAGGGGGGATGAGAATATTTAAAAAGACATGTTTCTATAACCTGAAGCTCAGTTTATGGTCAATGAATGTGAACCATGGCAGCCTAGTTTAATTCCACTTTCATGGGAAATACCCATTTTTTTAACATCATGACAAAAGGAAAAAAGTTGTTGCACGGTTTATTCTAGTGCTACCAGGGAATGTGCAACATATAGGTGAAGTGTGTGGTGTGGTAAATAACTCTACATGAATGAGGAAGAAGGAGGTATCACCACACATCAGATTTCCAGATATCCCATTCCAAAATATCCAATAGGGTAAGCTCATGATTCTATGGCTGGGTCCAGGGACAAGATACTCATGTGTTACTACATATCCCATTGGGAAGATAATCAAACCACACGTAGTTCTTCAAGATGACATAGAATATGTCCAATGCCAAAAAGGGGTGATATCCTCTCAAATGAGTAAATCGTGGTTGTCACACAGTTTACCTCCATACGAACTTGAGTGTTAAAAACCATAGTTTAAGGTCATAGAGTTCATACCATAAGGTTCAGTTATGTACACCGTGGTTCCATGAGGTAGGAAGATGTGAACTAGAACCAAAGAGGTCACATACCAAACCGTACCTTTTAGTGGATAAAACCTAAACAAAGAAGGGGTGAAAAGTTTCACGAATTTGTTGATGGACCTAGGGATGATATCCTGGTGTCTCTACATATCCCATGAGGGAGGGAATCAAGCCTCAAATAGTTATTTAAGGTGACATGGAAAATGGACAGTGCCAAAAGGATAGCGTCTTCTCAGATGAAGACATCAGGGTGTTGGATAGTTTATCATCATACAACATGGATGAAGAATGTGTAGTTTAACATAATATGATAAGGATGAGGGTCATTATGTAGATTATAATCATGTAGTAAGTATTCTATAGATATTATTTTATGTTCATAGAGCTTGAACTATATGTAGGAAATGTGTAGTACATCGCCATAAAGCAACTCGACATGAATGAGGACCAAATAGGTCATAGCACTGCACTATATAATCCTTCATAAGAACTTTTACATAGTTTAAGGTCATGATACTTGGACATTGGGATGTAAATTCTTAGTTTAAGTTCATAGAGTTTGGACTATAAGGTGATATGATTCTTCCATGTGCATATAAACATTACAAAGACCCTTAATCCCACATGATCCATGCTCGATGTGGGAAAAAATGGGTAGATAATATATTTACGACACATAAAATCACATGGAATGATAAAAAATGTGTGGATTCAAGGATAAATCCATGATGATGCTTCCCTCTATGCGCAATGGGGCACAAAGGGATAATGCCTAGTGTATTGAAATTCTGCCTGGGCATTAGGATGTAGATTGTGGATTGAATCAATTTGTATGACATTCAAGACATAATGAGGTTGGTGTAACAAAGGAGGATAACTGTTGACCATCTTCGAGACATAGAATCCATATCATATAACTTGGTATGGGAACAAAAACGTGAGGGATATTTACTGACCATATTCGAAATGCGAGACGTACCTTAAAATTTCATTCGCAATCCTTCGGGAAGTTGTCCCAAGATAGTAGGTGAGTCACGGGGATGAGTATCCACACCATTAGGGGGTCTCTTTGGACATTCAATTTTATTGAGATCTAAATAAAGGGACACATGAAGCATAGAGATATAATGAGATAATTTCCATTCATAATCCAGCACTTTAAGCTCTACACCACATCACATCTGAGCACGTTAATGCGGAATAATAGTGGTCGAGGGATTAAATTAAGGGTTGATGGATTGAGATAACAAATGGAGGAAAGAAGAAAAATTGGTTGATGAACCTAGGTATGGACCTGAATACAAAAGTTCCAGGCATTCCTACATATCTTGAGAGGGTAGGAATCAGGCCATATGTAGTTTTGGAATGTCGTGCAATTTTACTTCATGCGGTATGTGCATGGGTTGCGATGCAGTTTATTATCTTGCAGATAGGAAATTAGGTGAAATAAGGTCCCAAAGGGGATGCACATTGTGTGGTAAAATAAAACCCGACATGAATGAGTATGATGGAGGTCACAACACCACATCACTCTCTCCCAAGAGATCACTCATGCAAACGGTCCTAGAGAAAAGGAATTACAGCTTGGAAAAATGATAAATAGTCTTAGTGTTCTTACATATTCCATAAGGATGGGAATCAAGAAATATGTATTTCTTAAGTCTCATGCAGTTTCACGTAATGCGGTAAGGATAAATCAGTAGTTTAACATCATGCGAGACAAATGGGAACTTTTCTTTTAATTTCATTAAAAAGGACCATAAATGATGTGCAGTTTAACATATTACATGCAGGATGGTGAATTTTAACATCATGTGAGATGGGAGAGATCTCAGTTTAAGGTAATAGAACTTAGACCACAAGGTATGGCCAAAAGGGGAGAAAAGGTTGAGGAACATGGGGCCATACATGATGTTTAAATGTTTGAGAATTCATATGTATCCAATAAGGATGGGAATCAATCCAAACATAGTTCTAGAGTGCCTTCAAGTTTAAATTCATTTTGCATGGATATAGGTAAAGGTGGAGATCCTTGAAGGGGATATTTGACATGGTGGTTGTAAACCTGATGTGAATGAGGATGAAGGAGGTATCAACCACACTACATGCTTCTAGGAGAACCCTATGACAAGAAGATAAAAAAGATGAAATGATTTCCATTACATGGGGATGGACCTAAGGAAAAATTGTTTGTGTGTTCCATCATTTCTTATAAGGATGGGAATCAACCACACATAGTTCTTGAGTTTCATGAAATTTAACTTCATACTGTAAAGATGTAGCAGTTTAACATCACGTGGATTGTAAGAGACCTTAGTTTAAGGGTGTAGAGATCGTACAATGTAGGAGAAACTTTGTAGTTTATCGTCATGAAGAACAATTAATGTCATTTATTTTAACGCTATATAGTAAAGACGTAGAAATAGAAGGGGTTCCTATAAAAATTACTACAAGAGGAAATTGGCATTTGTGGGATGAGTAATTCTCTCACCATCTATGGTGGCCAAGTAATATTCACCATTAGGGTAAACCTTATAGATAATATAGGGTCCTTCCCATTTGGGATCCGATTTTTGTGGCTTCCTTCTAGGTATAATTGGTATCCTCAAAGCCAATACCATGTTACCTTGAACGAAGGAATGGAGGATAAATTTCTTGTTGAAATCTCTGGTTAACTTGTTTGGGTGCCCCTCTATATTGTGAAAGGCCTGAAGCCATTTATCATCAAGGGATTACAACTCATCAAGACTAACTTCTTCTACTCTGCCTAATGTCTACTAATTTTAGGCAGTCGTAAAAAGTGAAGGGAACTGAATATACATGGGAAGAAATGATTCTGTTCAATACACAAGGGAATATGGGGTCACCTGGGTGGAATTATGAGTCGTATTCCAATATGACTAGATAGCTTTAGGGGGCTTGTTTGACCAAATTTTCATGTTTTGAACAACCATTTATTTCAAAATTTTGAGAGGGTCTTGTTGAATGCCTTAATCTACGCATTATCTTATCCATGGTAATGAGAATTATGGTTAGAACAGATGTTTTACTTGGTGTAAACTTTCTTCATATCGACTGCTTGGAAGATGGTGCTATTATCGGTGAGGATGGAGTTAGGGACTCTAAATTGATATATGATGTTTGATCTAATGAAATAAATGATAGAACAAGCCTTTACTTCCTTAAAATCTCTTCTTCCAACTTGGAGAAACATGCATTGAAGTCAGAATGAAACTACACTAGTTATTTGTCACTTGTTGATATGGTCTCAAGACAACAAGCCCCCAAACCAAAAAAAGCCAAGGGTACATGGTTGTATGAAGGAGTTCTGATGGTCAATGCACAAAATTTCCATGGATATGACACTCATAAAACCTATTAGTGAACTCGATACAATCAAGAACCATTGTGGGATAATAGTAACCTAACATTCGAATCCAGTGGGAAAGTATTGAACCATCTTGATGAGCTGCATAGGAACTGGAATGGGCCTTATGCATAACCTGGGAGATCTCATCTACTAGAATGAAATAGAGGATAATTCCATCAACCCCACATTTTTAGAGTATATTCTAAAATATGGGACCACTATGGGGTGAACTAAATTGCATGCTGACAAATTCACTCATGTTTGTCTCTGTATTTCAAGAGATTGTCATGTTGGAGGTACATGAATAAAGGAGTTTCTCAATCATAGGTCACTTCACCTACATTATGGGGGAACTAGAGGTATTAGTTTTGAGGCAATGATAGTAAGATTGATTACCTACTAGTCACCATCATCATCCAGAGTGACGGTATGAATGACCTTTTAATGCACCACATGGATAATCAAGTCATCCTGGTGTGGCTCTGTCATAGTTATAGAAAGGCTGGCTAAGTCATCAGCCTAACCATTCTGTGACCAAGTTACATATGTTAATTATTGATGAGAATGGAACTAGGCCATCAACCGGTGAGCATGCTCTTATAGGGGCACGTGCTCTAGCTTCCTAACAGCATAGTCACCATTGATCTGCTTGATGACTAGCTTAGAGTCCCCATTCACATGTAGGCGGGGAACATCAATCTCAAGGTTTATCTAGAGGCCAGTTATTAGAGAGTGATACTCCACCTCATTGTCAGTGATAACTTCTAACAACAAGAACGAATAGGAAAAGTTATCCTATGTAGGCATAAGAGATGATACCCAAGCCTATCCTATTGACTTTGGGATCATTGAGTATTGTTTCAGTGGGGCTCTGAGAGGTTACATAAAAGTGAATCTACCAACATGGAATGATTTTATCCACTAAGATGATGACCTCATCTTGAAATTCAAGATCTAGAGACTACGCTGTGGGGGGTGGATGGGCAGCCAACAAATCTTCCAGCACCTGACCTTTGATAGCATTCTGCGGAACAAACCTTATATAGAACTATTTAAGGATCACTTCCCACTGAGAAAAACCTCATGTAAACATATGGTGGTTAAAAATATACATCAGTGGGTATATGAGGGATACCATTTGTATCAAATGATTCTGAAAATAGTATTGCAACTTCTGCACTTTGAAAACTAGCATGAAGTAATTATTCTCGATAGAAGAATATCTAGCCTCTATATTTAGGATAATATGACTGAGATAGTAAAAATTTTCCTCTATACCTTCATTATTATTTTGGGTGATAAGTTCTCTAAGGGATCATTTCAGGGTGGTCAAATAAAGGGTCGAAGACTTTCCATATATGGGTGGCATCAGAACCAGAGGCCGCATGAGATACTGCTTGATTTCTTCAAAAGAGGTCTGGCACTCTTCATCCCACTAGTAGATGGCACCTTTTTTCATGATTATAGAAAATGGGTTACACTTTATTTCTAGATTATCAATGATTATGTGTATATCAGATAAGTTTCCTTGAAAGCCTCAGAGCTCCCAAAGGTTTCTCAGAGGTGGAATCTGATAGATGGCCTTGATATTATCTAGATCGATCTCGACGTTTCTATATCTGATGATAAAACTGAGGAACTTTCATGAGGTAACCCTGAAGGCACACTTAAAGGGGTTCATTTTTAGAAAGTGGTAGAAGAGGAAGAATAAAAACTTTCTCAAGATCTCTGAGCTGGTCTTGACACTGGAAAGACATGAACAGCAAATCATCCACGTAGTATTCCACCTACATTCCAAGGATTGGTCTAAATATGAAGTTCCTAACACACTGATAGGTTGATCCAACATTCTTCAGACAAAAAGGCATTAACTGATAACAAAAGGTACATTAAGGTTCTCTGAAGGCAGTGGAATCCTCGTCCTTAGGGGTCATCCATATTTGGTTATACCCATAATATCCATCCATGAAGGACTGGAATCATAATATTGTAGTGGCATCGATCAACAGCTCTATCACAGGATGGGGGAAATCATCCTTTGGACACTAATGGTTGAGATTCTCGAAGTCAATGCAACATCTGATCTATATGTTCTTATTCCTGATGGGAATGATTTTGGATGTCTATCTAGGGTACTGGAATTACCTAATGAATTTGACTTTGATAAGCTTTTCAACTTCATCCTCGACCATGGCACAGTAGGAGGGGTTCAACTTTTTGGGAGACTGTTTGAACCGGCAATGACATAACGGGAGACCAAGATAGTGGACAGTGACATGAGGATATAGTCATGGAATCTTACTATAACTATAGGAAAATATACCTTGATGCTTCTTGAAATAATCCACATATTTATACTTCCCTTCCATAGGTATAGCTACTTCAATCAATATTAGTCTCAGATCTACCTTGGTACTGAGATTAACCTGTACCAACTCATCGATGGTGGTGAAGACACCTTTTCCAAATGTGTGATGATAATATTCCAAATCATTTTCATCATATCATGGGATAGGATCATTGGTAGGAGAAAATTCCTCTGAGTCATCTGATCACATAAGAATACTGGTGTCATCCTGTACTATGGTGGAATCTTCATCGGGAGACCCTTGCATTGCTGATACCATGAAGATAAATGTTGTTAACCCAATTCCATCATTCCTTCAACCCAAGGTGCCATGCTTGATAATATCAATGTATTATTGGTATGTCAACTTCAATCGGTTCATCCCGTCTCAGTGGAACCAATAGGTATGGTATACTATTATTTCCATGGGGTGAACATCCCGATACCTTACATGGGTAAGGGGATTCAGAATCACTTGATCCTGATTTATGTAGTAGTATGAAGTAATTTTAATTCATTTCTTATAGTTGGTAACATACTTCCCACTCACTCTAGAGACAACCAAGTAGTGTCCCATATCTAGGTTTTTGGCCTCCAACTAACGAATTTGGAGGATGAAAGTGTCGTTCAAGTATGTCTATAGATCATAGACAGTGACGGTGTTCTCAACCTCATTGTCTTGAGCCACATTGTCCTTTATCATGAAATAGTCCTCATCTTTGTAATAGGATTCACAAGAGGAAAAGTGGGATGCATCGCCTTGGTCTATCCCATTTGACTATTAAGGGAGTACCTGAGGCATTAGTGATATGAGGAGGGAACTACAGTGTGAATATGGAGCCATGTTCTATCCATTAGTGCATTTTAGGCTATGTCTTGTGAGACAACCATGAATTCAGTGCTAGAAACTAGGCCACCAAACTAGGTATTTAGGTGGATCTTTCCATGCAATATTTTATCTATCCTATTAATATTCAGGTCAGAGGGGTTCGAATCTGCATCAGTTAGTCCTAGCTTGCAGAGTATTCAGGGCAGGATGAGATTGATCCCAGAACCAGTGTCGACAAGACAATGGAAGACTTCCACACTATTGAACTGAACAGTGACGTACAATGGTAGAATGTTCCCCTATATAAAAGATCCTTCTTCTTCTCCTAAGAACATGATGATTTTTTGAAATTAGGAACATTTAACTTCTTCATCAGGGAAGGCTTCTACAGATGCTAACTCTATTTTGAACTAGAGGTTGATTATTAATGCCTCTGTGAGGTTTTAACATATTTCTTTTGATAGGAGGAGAGCCTTTAGGATCGATATCTTTGAATGGATGCTGGAAATATTCTTAAGAACATCATACTTCCATGATAGGTGAAAATTTCTGTCAGCATGGGGTTTCTCTATGGTAGGTGGTATGAAAGATACTACAAATCAAACCAGAAGATTCTAGATGGTGTAGGGGATGTACTATTGTTCACTACATGAATCTTGAAAGATGACTACTTGATGTCTTTTGGATGATAGATTTCTATCCTCAACTAAGCATGGAAGATCATAGCGTAGTTACGACAACCCTTCCCGATCATGCAGCACAAATAATTGTGGTTGTGATATTGATGGGGTAGGATGAGAGGACTGTGCTTTCTAAAATATGCACTGAATTTGTTGCCTCATCTCGATAGCAGGCATAGCCTAGATGGAGGCACTGGAATGAGTATTCTAAAAATTGTCATAACTATGGATTTGTTGAAGATTTCATCAACCTGGGACTTTAGGAGGACCTTACAGATGCTCCTTGTCACTGATAACCATGGAAGGGTCAACCAGTTATATGGTTTTTATTGAGACATACTCCAAATCATCACATAAAGAATACTCCAATACAGGCTGGATTCCAGGGGTGACTCCCATATTTGGGGGCATGAATTCACTGAGAGTATGAGAAGGCTTGTACACTGGCAGTGGGACTTTCTTTCTCTTACATCATTAGTGCCTGCTCTTCTGAGAAAAAGAAGGATGATATGTGGACGTAGTCGTGGTAGCTGGAAGAGTTATTGTATGTTTTGGAGGCTAAGGACAATTACAATAGGAATATAAGATACCTTGGGTGTGAGTGACTACCCTACAGGCCAACCATCTATCATAATTCTGGGACCCGTGACTAGAGACATGCTTCCATTCACCCTTGTTGTCACTACTATGTTTTTCAGAAACACAATCCACCAATGCTGGAGCAGGACCCAATCTGACTATGTTTTTATCAACCTAGTCCTAGAGCCAATCCTTAAACATATAACATTATATAAGGTTATGTTCAAGGAATCAGTGATAGGGGAAGTAGTTGAGGTGATTAGTGAGATCAACCACTTGGGGTCTCATGCATTCTAGAAACCTTAAAATTACCTAGTCCATGCACTTCAAAAATAACTAGGGACCTGATATCCTTAAATGAGTAGGTTCATTTTCTCCTATATGTGAAATGGATCCTGGGAACCAAGCCCTGATGAGGGGATGGATACTGATGAGGAGATGGAACCTGACTATCATGCCAAGGTGGTGGTGGTGCATTATGCGGTGATGCCTTCTGATTCTGAGGTAGGAATTGTTTAGATTGAGGGTGGGCCTAAGAAAATTTTCCACATTAGGGTTGTAGGTTATGATCTTCCTATAATAGTTCTAGCAGCCAGGGGGCCTCTACCTATGCGATGGAAGTAGTCTTGGGCTTGGCATCTCTTATTGAAGGAGCGAAAGGTGGCTATTAGCATTCCCTCTCGACATGCTGCAAGTCTTACTCTATGCATTGATCATTGTTAGGGAAATCCCATAACCCACTTGGGAAATTATTGTTGATGAGAGAGGGGATCCGTTCATTCTTTACATTCCCAATGCATTTCATCAATAGCTTCTCTTGAGTCAGTAGCATATTGAGGGAATACATGAGACCTTTCCCCTTGATGACAAAGTCCGCGACTCTCTCATCTTGGTGTTGCTTGCCCTTAAAGGGCTGAGAAATACCTTTTTTGTGAGTGTTGGACCTAAAATGATAAATAAATTATCCACAAAGATCTTCCTTGTCAGCTATGTACCCAATGGATAACTGGGTGTATTGGAAGAATACATGCCCTTCTAGTGTCTATACAAATTAACGAAGCTTGGCAGCCACCTACTATGCCATAGATCCTAGAATGGGTCCACACCTTGAAATAAATTGGAACATATGCTGTAGCAAGTCACCCATCCCATTAAAATGGGAAAATTTAGGATTTATGAACCCTAGGGATTCTAGTATATCATCTACCCATGACAGATATGGCTCTCCATCAGGTGGTATTTCCATTTTTCAGGTTTCATGAACCTCATGGTGGGTAAGTGGAGCGGCCATCGTATAATCCTAGCGGGGGTTCCTATCTTTATTGGGATTCCTAACAACCAATGTGTTAGCAGACTCTTCAACGTGATTGGTTGGCTCAGTGACTTGTGGGTCAACTGGGGCTGCTTGCGGAGCCATGGGATGAATGGTATGAGGAACCACTTGGAGTGAAACATGAGTCGGGTCCCAAGGAGGATTCATATGTTGTTCATGAGGATTCAACAATATATACCCTGGTCGTCTTCCATAAGTTTCAGCCTCTACCTTGTTAGTATATAAAGGATTATCAGAATCAATAGGAGGAAGTTCGCTGAGAGAGACATGTGCCAGACCCTACTTCCCCAGTGGAGGGTGGATATGATCGTAATGAGGATCATTGTAGTCTAGATGCCACCCAATAAGGAGCTCGACAAGATGCTCATCAATGATTTTTTTCTATTCAAAAAGTAAGTGGCGAAACACATCCTTTTCAGGATCATCACTCATCTTCTTTATTGAACTAGATGGGTCAAAGGTCTTGAAATTCCAAATTGAAACTTTAACCCTGTTGCGTCTCGACCTAAGGGTAATGATTCAGAGGGATCTACAAGACCGAGCATCTACCATTTTTGGTGAGTTAGAATTCCAGGATGATATACCATATGTTGTGCTACCCCAAGGGGGGTGGTCATCCTCTTTGGACCTCACTTCAATTTCTCTCTCCATAAGTGTGCCAAGCTCAGTCATATTGATCCTGACTACACCCAAAGGCACATCCTCGATGCCACCCAGAAGTTCTGGTTACCGCAAGATCATGCTAAAGTGGACAGAAGTATATTTCCCCATCCATAGATCATCACATATGGATATTCCTCTTTGATGAACTTACAGAGCATAGGGAATCTCTAAACACATCATTGCTGAATAGTTTGGTGGAAGCCAGGCCATGCAGGGTTCTGAGCCACAAGAAGCGTTGCTAGGTAAACCATGCAATACTACTGGTCATTGTCATCAAAGTGCTCCCGACTCTTTGGGTACACTAACTGATGGTTCCATAGATAGAAAAGTGTTTCCCAGATGGTCTGGTAGAATTAAATGACTTTTTCATTGGTGGAGGACTCCAAAATATTGATGTTTGGAGTTGGGATTCGCAATAAAATATTGGGAAACTCGTTTATCACAAGAATTTCCCTCAAGATTCTTCATTCAGAAGAGGCATTCAAAATTTGGTTTCCCCATTCCTCAAATAGGGGTGGTTGTGGGCCTAGAAATTTCATTGATGTAGACCATTGCGGTGGTGGATTGACTGTTGGAGAGAACCCAGCGTCAGCCAACACGCCGCTGCATTCTGGTTCATCTCTCAGTATGGATAGTACTGATCAAATCATCATGTACTTGTAATAAGAAGTGTTTACCATTGCTTCCTATGTTAGGGTGGTGGTAATAAGTGGTTGATTGGTCTAGTTCTCATAATATTCTAAACCCTACAACAACTTCTCATTATCTCGTGTTGAGTTAGAGAGTGAATATGGTGATGGTAGAGAAAAATGCATGCTGAGACCCTAAAAGGGAGCCAAAGATTCCTCCTTCTGCATGTACCTATGGAAGGATTCAGTGATCTAGTGAATCTCACATTGGATAAGGATGAAGTTCACATGATGGGTTCCTTCCCTACACTCTGATTCAGAGGAATGGGGTGACTTTTCTATAATTAAGTTATACTCCCCTTCAGAATATGAAAAGTGGACTAGGTTGATGATGGTCTAGCGCTTCTTAGAGTTCATCCTCCAGTGGTGGTGGGTTTCTATTCTACTATAGGATGGATCTTCAGGGTAGGGTAGATCTTCAACTTAGGGGGGCGGGGACCATGGTGTGGGTTAGATATGGAGCGATAAGGACCTCCGCTTGAGATGGATGTGATATGGGGACAACCTTAATAACTAATATTATCGGAGAAGGGAGGATCTCCACGAGGAATGCTGTGAGAGTGGATAGGTGCTCCACACTGAGTGTTGATGGGGAAATGGGGAGGACCTCAATGTTGGATATCAAAAAGATGGGTAGGTCCTCTTCTTGGATGAGATGGGGAGACAGGTTCACCCAAAAAAATGACCAACGAGACATGGGGAAGACCTCTATGTTGGAGAGCCTGGGAATGAGGAAGACCTCCGTAATGTTTTAGGGACGTGTAAGGAGGACCTCCACAATTAGGGGTGCTATAGTGGGGAGGACCACCACTAGATATTTTAAAGATAGTGGTAGGGCCTCCATGTTGATCCTTCATAATATGGGGAGGACCCCCATGCTGGTCAGTAGATGTAGCATGAGGAGGATCTTCATACTGAAGGAACTAGACACGGGGAGGACCTCTATGCTAGCTATTGAGGAATCGGGGAGGAATGTTTCTTGGACTGGTGGTGAAAACATTGGTAGAACCTCTATGAAGATTGTGAATGTGTGGAGGACCTCCACTCTATCTAGAAATGGTACATAGAGGACCTCTATTCGGGATATCAATGTCAAGGTTTGGCTCATGATGGTTTCTGATTGTGTCGGAGCCAACAAAGTCAACCCAGTCTGCTAATGAGGTGGTTGGGGTATCTATCCCAATTGGGAGATGGTGAATCCCTTATCTGTAGTAGCGGGGTCATGATAAGATATGATGGGGTGTCATGGGCCACTAAAGCTATTGAAGATGATTCCCCCTTATAGGAGTCCCCATGAGCTTGCACCCGATGTTGGCATCAAGTTAGCTGAACTGGAGCCGACAGTGCAGGGGTAGATACCACATGTTCCTCAGCCTAAATGAGAAAATAGAATCATTGATGTAGCCTAGGGGGATCCCTCCTTGGAGTCTTCGGGGCTATAGTCAAATTTATGACATTGGAATAGTGGAGTGAATCATGGGAGCATTCTGGGGAGAAGTTCCCAAAACTATTGAATGTTCATGTTGGGAGGAGTGGCTCCCTGAGCAGCCCTTGTGGGAGGCGGTGATAATGGGGCACAAAAGCCTCCAAATCATAGTAGTCCACCTACCTCAATGGGATGACCTCCTCCTGTTCATACCGCTTGATAAGAGTGTCAATCACCCTTCTCTGGATAAATATTGTGGGTTAGATAGGGTATGGACCCCTGATAGTTTTGGTTTTGGATGACTTCATGGTGGATGTGGAGCCGTGCGGGATTGTTTCATTGGCATTTCCCCTTCCCCGACATTTACGGGTGGGAGGCGATTGGTTTCCTATAGCTTGGGTCCTGCAAACCAGGAAGATTATTATATTAGTATGGATAATAGGATATAAGTACCTAGTTACCCAGTGTTGTTTAGTCTTACATGGATGGACAGAGAGATCCCCAATGATGATGTCCCATACCCGAATACCCAATGATTAATTTCCCCAAATTCTGTTTAGTTCCACACCATGCCCACTATTTTCTTGGTGGAAGCTAACATCAGATAGATGGATCTGGTGAAACTCTTATCTACTGACCTCTCAAATGCTATTAATCCCCATGGTTGAAGGAAAAAAAATTCACGTCAGGTTCACCATTTTTTTCAGATGCTTTCCTCTCCAGGGCATGCATGTCTTCCACTTCCCGTAGATAATGAATTTGTTTCAACGAATTCCCACTTTCCAAAGGAGAGAATTATTCATCACTTATTTAGAGATGTTTTTTCTTTGATTGAAATACAATGATGGGATATCGGTATCTACTTCCATGGATTCCTCCTCAGAATTTAGTTTCCTAGTTTTGGACTCCCTTTTATATTAAGATGTTGTTAATGAAACTATTCCTGGTGTCATCTCTTCAGGGATTCCAGTTTATTATGCTTCTTCATTCAGGACATTCAAAAGGGTTAAGTCATGATTCCATCCTTTGTTCACATGAGTAGTCACACTGGGCATCGCTAGCATGTCTTGTTGATGAAACATTGGCCACCTATATCTTCCCTTATGAGAGTGCTTCTCAAGGGCACATAATCCCGAGGCATCACATATTGATTGCAGGGAATCTTATGTTGGAGACATTTATATGTGGGTTTTTTGACTTTCCATGTTTAACATAGAATATTACATTAGCATAATGTCTATTAGAGATGGATTGGACTGATTGGAACAATTATGAATGTGGATTATATGAGTACATACCTAGGATGGAGTACCTGGTGGGTTTACCTGATGGATGGATCCAAACACCCTATGAGGATGGACCCTGGATAGCGTATCCCAAAAAGGGAATATTTCACATCGTGAATATTGATATGGACACCAAAAAGGATGGATCCAGTGGGTGCATCACATAGAGGGAGCACATGGTAGGTTTACTAAGTGGATGAATCAATACGCCTATGTGGACAAACCATGGATGGCATGTTCCAAAAAGGGAATATCTTACACTATGAATGCTGATTCAGAAACCATAAAGGATTGATCAGAGAAGCACACCCCAAAAAGGGGGAAAACAAGGTTTACCATTGGCTGGGATTGAACCTCTAGGAGGCTTACTATATACACTGTGTAGAAGATAGGTATCAAAACCTATATAGTTTGAAGGGGGTAATTTGGGGATAACACATGGATTGTTTCCCACCAATAGAGGATAACTCTTGGTTTGGTTAATATTGATCGTGTTTGGCTTATACATGGTTAGCTGCCTAGGTACTACTAGAAGTATTGATGAAGTGGATGACATGATCTCACTAGGATGTGGTGGCCCATGTAAGAATTAGGATGGGAATGGATGAAGTGATGATGAAATGGATGGAGTGTGGAGAGTGGTGGGCTTGAAAATCAGGGATGCTTCCTACCTATCCTAGTATATGGGAATCAAAATACAAGTAGTTTGGGATAGAGGGAGAAAATCGGGGTGTGCACATGGATAGTGACCCAGATACATGCTTGGATCTTACGAATGGATAGCGGTCCTTTTCAATAGGATCAGTCTTGTATGGATGAATATTAATTGGGTGGGGCTTATGCATGGTTAGATACATGGGAAGATGGATTAGAATGCCTCAAAATTGTAGATCTAGGAGATGTGTCCCAGAAAAGGAAGATGTCACATCAGGTTGGTACTTCCTTATGAGGGAGCACCATAGTTTACCATTGGTTGGGATTGAACCTCAATGAGTCTTCCTATGTACCTAGAAGGGATAAAAACCCATGTAGTTTAGAGAAACCACTTTAATGTCATGTGGGATGAGTGAACTGATGTTAAATAGGTGGAACAAATGGGTTGTGGGGAGTGATGGTCTTGAACCTCGGTGAGGCTTCCAACGTAACATGCTTAAAAGGTAGGGGTCAATGTCCACATAGTTTTTTGGATGCAGTTTAACATCATGGAGGATGAGGGGTATGGGCATTACAAACAGTTAGTGGCCTAAGTAGGATGTCATGGTTTATGTTACAATCAAATCTCATGTGAGTCATGTTCGGTGTGAGAGACAAGAATAAAAAGTAGTTCATATGACCGTGTTGTGAAAGGTGCAGCCACGATGGATGATACGAGGCTTGCGCTTTGTTAGAGGCCTAGGGAGATGGAGATTGGGACATACTCTAGAATGGAGGCCTGAATAGGTGATTCGGGGTTTGCGTGGAGACTACCTAAGGCACCAATAGTGACAAGGCCCAAAGGTAAAGAGAGGCATGTGAGCTCTAGTGCCCATCCTCTCTCTGGACCTCTTGGACTTTCCATGCACGGGGAAACCTCATCTTAACATCATGTGTTGAGGATTAGAGTACTTTGAAGTTTAATTTATTATAGATCAAATGATGAGGACTCACTCTTCATCCCTTGGGCTTATATAACATGTACCAACCCACACATGGGGAAGGTAAGGAACAAGTAATGCCCAATGGGAGTGAGGTGGAGGATTGGTAAATTGAGGGGTCCCTGTTAGCGTAGCTATGCAAAGAATCAATATTTGTTAGTGTACCTATGAAAACAAGTGAGGGTAGAGAAACACAACATGAAACACTGCTCATGGGACCATGAAATCACTTCACACAAGTGTGGAGGGCCATACAGGAAAGGAGGGTGTGAAGCTAAGGGGCTTGCAAAGATGAATTTCACGAAGGAAAGGATCTTCATGAAGGAGTGGTGCTTCATGAAAGAAAGGTTCTTCATAAAGTAGGGGTGATTTTCAAAGGAAGGATCTTCATAGGGCATGTCTTTACCTTAGCATATGGATAATTATTAAAGACTACTCTCTGAAGGCTTAACGCTTTGCGGAGCCTCGAGCATCCCAAAGGGGTTCCCTCCTTCATAAAGGGTGGAGGACTTCATGAAGTGAATCCCTACCATAGGTAGGGGACATGAAGAACAAAGGGAAGCAAGGCTCGCAATGCTCAAGTACCTTGGGTGATCCATTTCTGTTGGGTTAACGATGTTCAAGAGCTTTACCAAACAGGAGATCAGAATGTGAAAGGTTGGGGTAAAAATGGTTATTAGGGGGTGAGATCCATCTATTTATAGGAAAAACTGGTTCGCGATGATCATGGGGCTAACTGCAAAAAAAAATATTATGCCACAAAGAGGCAATGATCCATTAGACTTTGTTGGACTCGCGGAAAGACCATATAGTATGTGCTTGCAGGGATACATGTGAAGGAAAAGGGAATTTCGAAGTGGAAGGGCATTGTCGGACTTCATCAGACTTGTGGAGGAACCATCAGCTTTCTTTGAAGTGATCATGATGATCATGGGACTCATGGAGAAACTATTAATGGGATACTCAAAGTCATGGTGGTGAGGAATCTCCATGAAGGATCTTAATAAAATAGTCTCATTTGTTGACTTTAGGGAAGTTTGGGTCATGATTAGCTTTGAACCGGCCATGGATTTGTTCATTCCTTCAATCACATTATTTTTGGCACCATAAAATTTGTAAAATATTTCACTTTCTGAGGTGTTCCGCTTTTCCCTAAACCTTGATGTGTGGGTTGTAAGGACTTGTAGTGCACACTTGTCTTGGTCTTTGTAAGAGTGGCCTAACTGACCTAACCATTAGTTATCCATGGAATGTTTATCCTTTGTGTGTTTTATTTTTATTGCATTGACTTTATATACCTATTTTTGATGAAATGTAAATTGATTGGTGGATTTATTTATTGAAACTATTTTACCTAACTTCATTTTAGAATTCTGGAAAATGAGGAACTGTTTACCATTTTTTTATATAAAAAATGATTTGCAGATATGTTTTATAAATTGAGAACATAGGGTTGTTGTATAGATATTTGATATGGAACACCTAGATGGGATACCACTAATCCCATTTAGCTCACATCCTTCACACCAATCTGGTAGTGTGTATACCCGTTATTTTCTTTTGATTCCACAAAATTCAAGGTTCCACAAAGAGGTGGTGATGTTTTTATTATTTGGGTTTGGGTAACTAGTTCTAATAGGGTGGGACGTTTCCCCTTTATCACATGCGGTATCGATTTCATTGTTTAGTTGTCTATTTATGGTTTGGTTTGACATGTACCTTTTATTTTATCAATTAATTTATTATATTTGTTCTTTTTTAATTCCATAACACCCTCTAGTTTCTTTAGTTTTTTCTGAAATACCAACCTTTTTCTTCGGTCATGATCCCCAAAATTTATTTACCAGATTTTTTATATATTGTTTATCAAAAAAAATTATTAAAATAATCCTACGTTTAAAATATTTATAAAACTAATATAAAATGTCATTTAAGCACTTAACTCCTTTATGGTTTTTGTGCGCAGTCGAAAGGCATTAAGGGACTTAACATCTTTCACCTAGGCTAAAAGAAAAAGGTCTTAAGCCCACTGAAACCTCTGAGTTGAATTTGTTTTTATTAGTTTTATTTTTTTAATTTTTGAATGTTGTAAGCTTATGAAAGATTTTTTTATTTTTTTAATGTTTGGGTTGCATGTTCATATACCCCCTCCCATTAGTTTTATTTTTTTTCTACATTTTAGAAATTATACCCATATGCACCCCCATCCAATCAATGCCCCCATCCCCATATTTTTATGTTTCCCATGTTAATAACTAATAATTAATTTAATATAATTTAATTATTCTAATAATAATATATAAATTAAACATCAAAAATTGTTTTAAATTTTAATTAATGTTTATTCAAAATTAAAATAATTTATACACTAATTATAAAATCATATTAGTAAAAATAATACATAAATATATAAATTAATAGAATTAAATACTATTTGAAAATACTAATCCACATATTATTTAATTTCGGATTATTAATTAATCTATTTGTTACTAAATATTTAATAAATATTAAAAATTATTAATTTAAAATTACTAATAAGTATTTAAAATTATTATTTAGTTAATAATTATTCGTAATTAACAATAATTATTATATAATTACTAAAAAATATTTAATTATTGTAATTTAGTTAATAATTATTAATAATTATTATTAATTAATTACTGATAAATATTAATTATTGTTAGTTATTAATAATCTTAAAAAAATAACTATTAATTATTATTAAAAATATAAATAAATAACTTTCATACCTTACACCAATGATGGTTGATCCTACGGTTGTCTTCCAACATTCACTTCATGAATATTTTTGAGATGTATTCAAGAGGCTATCTCAACCATGGCCTATCCAAATATCGATCGAATCTTTCAAATTTCGTGTTGGATTCCTCTTGAATCCATGATATGCTAGTATCTATTGGAATCTAAAGAATGAGAAGAATAAAACTATATGGAGAGTGAGAATCAACACCAATCAAGGATGATTTAACACCACCCCATCAAAATATGCACTACCTCTTTATATATTTCTTAGGTATTCAAGTATTTACTCATATGTTTATTCACATATTCATAAGGTATGAGTTAATGGAATGTTTGTTAAAACTACTTGTGACCATTCGACCATGCCAAATCTATCATGTGTTTCATCATATGAAATATAAATGATAGTATAAATCATGGAGATTTTAATTTTAATTATTAATTTTTATTTTTCATCCTTAATATTATCCCTGATGTGAATCAACTATATGAGTCACAACACCTTATGATATACTCTTTTTGCACTCTACGACAGGCCGATGAACTAACATGATACCCTATATTATGATATTCTCTTTACAAGACATACAATATGCCTTGTTTCACATATAACATGTCATAGGATATATAGGTTTCATATAAATCGGTATATTCATATTTTCTATAATGATACAATCAAATTATGGAATGATTTTATTTGTGATTTAGGGAATTTTATATATAGGTTAAGGTTAATGTCTAGTATATAAGTGTGCCTTGTACATGAAGATTTGGATGTTTAAGGGAATTTATTGTTTTAATTTTTTTAAATAACCCCACATAAACCAAGGAGGTAATCATTACTTCAATTAGGTAGCCAACTATTCACTGCTACTTCATTTTATTAAAAAATATTAATAAAAAACAAAATACACATACCATATGTTCACTATTAATAAAAAACCAAATACATATTGCATATGTTCATATAGATTTTGAAAAATAAAACTAAAATATTTAAAATTGAATATAGACACGCAAACACAAATCAATTTTTTTTAACAAATTAATTAAATAAATTTATAAAACATTTTGAAACTCAAGTTAAATTGAAAATAAAAAAAGAATCCAACTAATATATTTTTAGTGATGTAATAACAATAAACTTTATATTGGAAATTGGATATTCTATTTTTCAGACATAAAATAAACATTATTTGTCATAAAAATATGTGAGGGGAAGAGGAAGCATGATGAAAGTGTTAAATCGGTTGAAGGAGGAAGCACATTCTTTATTCTTCAACTCGAGGGATGAGAGAAAATATGTGGTGGCCAGTATGAAAGAAAGAGCTTCTACTTCCTCCCTGAGAGACAATGACAACGTGTCCCGGAAGGTGAGTCACATCAAATGTTGCAATTCATTTTAACTTCCAACACCATCCCAAACAACACCATGTATTCCAACATCATGTTTTCCATCACCATGACAAGACCCAAATTTATATAACTATGATTTGTCTACTAAAATAAATCTTTTAATATTATATACACTTTTTGTTTCACTATTTTTTATTTTATACTGTGAAAAGTTATGAGTTATTAAATTAAAACATCATTAAAACATTGGTGTAGCATAGTTTAATTTTTCTTCACTTTTCCCCAGTTTAAACATGACTAAATATTTGGGTAACATTTTGTAATGCAATGTTTTTAATATTGGATTTCTATTTTTATTTTTAAATATGTTTTAAGTTCTTTTTATTTGGGATCTGGGTGTCAAGATCACTAAATGATTTGTTGCTCTAAAAACAAGGGCAACTGTACCAACTCATTTTGAACTGTTCGCCTTTTTCATTTTTCAATTTATTTTTAAATCTGTTATATATATATATATAATATTTAAAATTGAATAGGGATATTTACAGTATTTAAAATATTAATTATGTTTAAAAAAAGTATATTTTTGTTTGGTTTTATTATATATATATATATAACAAAATTTTCAACACTATTTAAAATTTTGTTTTTTATGCTCAATTACCATCATTTAAGTAATTCGCTACTACAGATATTCCTTCTAACAGTGCACAAAAAAGATTTTAATAGGGCTAAAAAATTGGTATGCTCAGCGTTGTTAAATGAGGTCCCCTTTATCATCACTATTTCTAGATTTTATAAAGGCCCCACCTAATGAAAATTTTTTCTTGTATAATAACACATAGAAATAACCTATAATCTATACATAAAATATATAATTTAAATGAAATAAATTATACTCCATGAATACTAAGAGAACTAATATATACATTTTAAACAATGTTTTTTATAATTACATTTATAATTACAATCCAAAAATATTTAAAAACATTAATGTTTCATCATCTATGGCACTCATGATTCCCTCTCAAAAAGTCTTCCCATGGTATCAGTTTCGAAACAAATCATTACAACCTGAGAAAAAGAATCCTCCTATATAAGAAAACAAATATTATATAAGTAATGTTATAAAGAAATAAATTAAACATTAATATGAAATAATTCACTAATAAACCATCAAATTTAAATAAAAAAGACACTTGAAGTTGTACCGGTCACACCATGAGTCGTAATTATGTGTGGTTGATTCCAAAACATCACAAATTAGTTATGAATCTTTTTCAAAAAGTATCAAAAACAATATGAATTCGTTTGCTCAGTTTTGATTAGGTCAATTTTTATTTTTAATGAAATTAATGCCAATTTTTTTAAAAAAAGATACACTTGGAGTTAAACCGGTCACACCATGCATGGGATTAAGGTGAAGTGACTCCAAAGAGTCACAAATTACTTATGGATAATTATCTTAAAATATCAAAACAATCCAAATATGTTTGTTCATTTTTCAGTATATAACGTTTTTATTCCACTAAATGTAATTTCAAACTGTAAACACACATTTTGAGTCATTCCAGTCACATTTTGTGTTGGTTTGACATGAGAATAACTCTTAAATGTCACAAATAATTTAAAAATATTTGTCCCAAATTATCAAGACTATAAGAGTGAATTTTCATAATTTTCAATGATAGACACTTTTTTGGAATTGAAATGTCAATTTAAAACTGATAACGAACACATTGATCTACACCAGTGACACTGTGTTCCATATTGAGATGCAGGTGATTACTACACATCAAAAATGACTTATGGATTGTTGTATTAATGTATCAAAAAAAAATCCAAATGTGTTTTCTTGGTTTTCAATACATCACTTGTTATTTTTTCTAAAATTAATGTCAATTTAAAATAAAAAGACACACTAGGAGTCATATTGGTGAAACAGTGTGTCATATTGGGATGTGGTTGATTCCTACACTTCACAAAGGACTCATGTATCATTTTTATAAAGTATCAAAATAACCTTCATGAATCTGTTTGGTTTTCGGTATGTCACTTTTTCTTTTAAAAAATTAATTTTAATTTTAAATAAAGAGATACACCTGGATTCATACTGATCACACCGTGATTCATATTGAGGTGCAGTTAATTACTGTACATCAAAAATGACCCAAGGATTGTTTTCCTAAAGTATCAATACAATATGAATGAGTTTTCTTAGTTTTTAGTATGTCACTTATTATTTTTATTAAAATTAATGTCAATTTTAAATTAAAAGATATAATTGGAGACATACTGGTCACACCATGTGTCAGATTGAGGTACGGGTGATTTCTACAAATCACAAATGACTTATGGATCATTTTTCTAAAGTATCAAAAAAATTATAATTTGTTTTCTTGGTTTCCTGTCTGTCACTTCTTCATTGTACAAAAATTAATGTCAATTTTAAATAAAATCACACACTTAGAGTTTTACTGGTCACACTATAAATCAAATTGGGGTGTGGTTTATTCCTAAAAATTATAAGTGACATATAAATCATTTTCATTAATTATTAACACAATCTGGATGCATTTTCTCAGTTTTCAGTATTTCAATTCTTCTTTTTACTAAATTTAATATTAATTTTTAATAAATACACATATTTTGAACTATAATAGTTAAACCATGCAATAGATTGAGTTTTGACTGATTCTTACACATCAAAAATGAGTTATGGATTGTTATCATAAAGTATTAAAACAATCCAAATGTATTTTTTTTTCAGTTTTTAGCATGTCACTTTTGTTTTTTAATAAAATGTAATTTTTAAAATTGAAACTCGTACATTGAGTTATACCAATCACAATGTGTATAGGATTAAAATTAAACTACTTTGTAAACATCATAAATAACATATGAATCATTTTCCAAAATTATCAATACAATCCGAGTGTTTTTTTCTATTTTTAGTGGGTGAAAGTTTTTGAACTAAAATATCAATTTTAAACTAATAATAGACACTTTGAGTAATACAAATTTCATCATGTATTATATTGAGGTGAAGATAATTCCTACAAGTAAAAAAGGACTTATGGATCATTTTAATAATGTATCAAAACAATCTAATTGTGTTTTCTCAGTTTAAGTATTACTGCTATTGTTTCACTAAAATTAATGTTAATTTTAAATAAAAAGACACACTTGGAATAATAAAAGTAACATTGTTCATCGAAGTGAGGTGTGAATGATACCTATATAGAACAAATGAATTATTGATCGTTTTCCTAAATTATCACAACAATCCAGTTGTTTTTTATCAGTTTTGAGTATGTCACTTTTCTTTTTTACTAAAATGTAATTTTAAACATGAAACACGCACTTTGAGTCATACCAGTCACATTATATGTTGATATGATGTGACAATGATTCCTTTATTTCAAAAATGCATTATTAATTGTTATCTAAAATTATCATGTTAATCCAAAAAAAATTTCTTGTTTAGCAGTGACTGACACTTTTTGAATTAAAATGCCAATTTTAATCTCATTATGGGCCCTTTGAGTCATACTGGGCACATCATTTATCAGATTTAGTTGATGATAATTCCTACACATTAAAAATGATTTATGGATCGTTTTACTATATTATAAAAACAACAAGAACATGTTTTATTGGTTTTGATTATGTCAGTTATCTTTTTTAGTAAAACTAATGTCAATTTTCAAAATAAGACACACTTAGATTCATACTAGTCACACCATGTGTTGGATTAAGGTGAGGATCATTCCTAGACATCTCAAATTACTTATTAATAATTTTAAAAAATTATCATAACAATACAAATGTGTTTGATCAGTTTTAACTGTGTCACTCCTCTTTTTTTTACTAAAATTTCATTTTAAACTGGAAACACACACTTTGAGTCATATCAGTCACATCATGTGTCAGTTTTATGTGAGACTGATTCCTACATGTCAAAAATGACTTATGAATAATTTTCCTAAATTCTCAAGACAATACAAGAATGTTTTCTCAATTTTCATTGATTGATTCTTTTTAAACAAAAATGTCAATTTTAAACTGATAATTGACATTTTCAGTCATACCGGGAACATGATAAATTAGATTGAAGTGCATGTGATTCCTAAACATCAAGAATGTTTTATCTATCTATTTTTTAAAGTATCAAATCAATAAAAATTCGTTTTTATTGGGTTTGAGTATGAGAGTTTATTTTTTACAATAATTACAATCAGTTTTTAATAAAAGGATGCACATAGAGTCACACTGGTCACACCATAGATCGAATTGGGGTAATACTAATTCCTACACATCCATAATAATTTATAGATCATTGTACTAAATAATAAAAACAATCTTGATGTGTTTGTTTTGTTTTAAGTATGTTAGTTATATTTTTACTAAAATTAATGTCAATTTTAAATAAAAAGACACACCTGGTGTCATACCGATCACACCGTATATCGAATTGAGTTGTTATTGATTCCAACATGTTTTAAATTTCATATTGATCACTTTCTTCAAGTATCCAAAAATTATGAACTTCTAGTGTTTCCCCACTTTCCACTGTCTTTCTTTTTCCAACTACCAACACTGCATATTGAGTTGGTGTTCATAGATGAAAAACCTTTCTCTACTCTTCTAGTTTTCAACAACGAAAATATTTTTTCTGCTAAGAACATCAAATCAGTATTCATTATTGGTATCTCAAAAAATAAAATAAATAGAAGGCATGGTAACATTGGTAAAAAGGAACATATTATCTTTTTTTTGGATTATTGTAGATAGTTGAAACTAATATATGACTTCCAAAAAGATATGTGAAAAAAACTAAATAAGTATAATGATGGGAAAAATGACATACAAATAGGATATAAAATGATGAAATAATTAATTAAATAAGTTGTAGGAATTCACCTTTTTTTATGGTTTTATATAATCTTCAGCCATTTCCTTTTTTTCATTATATCAGTTGTACCCTCAAAGTCCAATCTCTCACGAGCATGAACATCTTAAAAAAAACATCCCAAATCGGACAAAGGAATCCACCTACTTATGAAAAAAAATTAATGTGATTAATATTAAAAAGAAATAAATTAAACACAATTATGGAAAAATCAGTTACTTCTATTGAAATCACATCTTCATGTTATTTGTGTACATTCCAGCATATGGTATGTTGACCATTCGTTTCTAAAAAACCTATATCATCTTATGAATATGATTATTTTCGGAAATCATATTAGTAATAGAAAAATATAAATACAAAAAAGAATAATAAATATTTTAAATGAAATATTAATTATCTTTGAAAATGCCTCTTTGGGGATGCTAGTTTGTTGATGGAATATGATCTCTCTCATAAATTTATAAACATAATAACCATAATAAATCCAATTTTATTGTTTCTAACACTGAATAAATATTGATAAAAATAATTAATTGGTTTTGATATGTGTTTGGTTAGTGAAATCGTATTATACATACTCTGATACTTGTCCAGTTGTAGAACTTTTTAGGCTTCTTATGCACATGGACTGTCCTCGTACCAGGGTTTTCAAGATATTTAAACACCTCCATATCATAAAAAAATATCATTAAAACATAATATAAAATATAAAAATTGAATTTTAGTTCTAAAAAATTTTATGTAGTGTATTACAAATTGAAAAACATCATCATGTGTGGTCGGTTTGTTAGGTATCCATTAAGTGAATCCATGAAATAAATCATGGAAGTATCCAAATCAGTCGTAATGAGAATCCAATGTTTCTTATACAAAAAAGAAATGAATAAGTAATAAAATAAATGAAAATATATTTGAAAATTTTAAATTTTAGAGTTTTACCCCTCCATTGTTGGTATTAAGAAGATTTTTTCATCCACATGTTTTCATTCAAATAATTTGGATTGGTCTTCTAGTATTTCATCCATTTTTTTTGATTGTATTTTTTTTTTCTATATAAGTGACATGAGGAATAATTAATACAAATTTATTTTCATGGGATGATCCCTTCAATTGGTATTGATATATAAACCTACAAAAAATATGAAATCAATTTATTCATAATTAACATAATATATGATCTTTTGGTAAAAAAAAATCTTGAAAACATACCTCATCTATACATTTAAAAATGAGGCTCCTATCCATTCATAGTTGTGTATTTCATTTACATTCTCCAAATCAATATAGTATATAAATTTCTCTCTGTAAATTTTTTCTTCAAAATAATTAACGTGACTAGTACCATTTCATAACTTTTCATTTTCATGATCCTTTGATGTTGATAAATGTGGATATTGAATAGACAAGGTAAAGGATCTTTCGAAAGATCTTTTTGATCATTTGTTTGATCCTTTAAATTGTTAGAGTTATCATTTCATTTTACCCCTCCCTTTGTACATCTGTAATAACATGCATTTGTTCAGACCTTTTTTCATTAATTTTTAAAGGTGTATAATGATAAATAAATTGGAAAGGGATACTTACTTATTGACACACATATTTACAAGATCCTACAACTATGAAATGAATGTTACAATAGCTTTATCAACTCTATAAATATCTTCATCATCAAGTGGAATAGGTGGCTAGAAAATTGGCTCATGAGCTACACTAATCGAAACTCTCACATAACCAATTGGAAGTGATCTATTATGTGGATAGTCATCTTGGATATTGAAAATTATATCCCTTGATAAAAGGTGATGGGTGGGTGTTGATAGATATAAATCATATTTGTTTTCACCTTGTAGAATATTAGTATGGGAAAGGTATCAGTGTCTGTATAATTCACATTTCACAGAAACAATTAGACGAATATTGATTACCTCAACTAAGATTTCTTTTGAGGAGAATGGTTCATCTCAAAGATGGTGGGTGGGGCGGGGGGTGGGTCTTCATGAAATGGATATTATTGAGTTGTTTCTTCTCTTTTAATTCCACCCAAAATAGTTTCTAGCAAATCAGTTTTCCATTGATTTATTTCTGAAAGGGAATCTAATTTTTTTCATCTCTTCTATTTCATTATCATTATCATCCAGTTTTTTTTATCAAAATATGTTTGGGTTGTCACCCCAAAACATGCACTCTGATGTGGCCATATTATTCTGGTCTTTGCATGGCCACTAATAGTAGGAGTTCATTTAGTACATGTGTTGATGTTTCCGATGACTAGTTTGGATAGATAATATTGGAAAATAAGTTATCATTCTTATTTAAAAATGATTTAAAGAAAAGTAAATTTTTATTATGTCGAAATTACATGTGTTTCCCACACTTTTTGTGTGTTTTTATCTATTAGTATCCCATATTTACTTACAATATCCTCCATCCATAGCACATGATGTGCAATGGAAGTGGCTTTGGATTTTGATTCATCAATTTTCATATAAACAAAGGAACATAATTATGTTGTTTCATGTTACATAAAAGTATAATGGTAGATTTTAAAAACATACCAATTTTTTTTCAAGTTAAGTGTACCCCATACTTGCTTTATGGAAGGGGTACATTGGTTTTTCTACAATTTCCTTATTTTTAGCACTCAATTATTGTTTCATAAAAAAACCTCAATCAACTTAATAAATACATGTATTATCAAACAATGTATTACCATCAAAAATTTACATGAAAAGACATATCTACAAGATTTCCAGTAAATACATCCCATACATATTATTTTATTTGGTGCTCATACATATGCATTAGGTGTGTGTTTATTTTATCTCCAACATCATTAAGATGAAATCATTGTTAGAATTGTGTGAAAGCCTCTGTGAATCCTTCCAGAAATAATTAATACACATTTATTTTGCGATTAATCTACTATAAATTCACTCTAAAAGGGATGATGAAGAGTAATTAAATCTTTCATTAATTTATTTTTTATTAAAATAAATAAAGGATATCATAATGTTATCATAATATCTCCCTAAATCGGTACATTAAGCATGGGAATAATATAGTTCCACAAATCTACTTTAATTGGAATGCATTTTTGATTGATCATCCCAATGTAATTATTGAACATGGACTTATTGGGGTTACATTTATGGCCTTTCTCATTCCATCCGACCTCAAATTTTATGTCTTTATTTTCACCTTAATGGTTTTTTCTAACACCATAAAACTATAGTGCTCGTTTTTTTCATATATCATCGTTCATTTTTCACCTACCATTTAATTATATTCATCATTATAAATATCTTATTCTTCTAGATTGGTAGCGTCGACATGTGTAGATGGTCTTTGTACCTCTATACTGGGAGAAACTGTGTGTTGAGAAACCTATTGTTCCTTAGGATTGGGAGTACCAACACATGGAAAATTTCATTACTCCTCTACAATGGTAGCAGCATCAGGTTGAAATATCTATTATTCCTCAGGATTGGGAGCACCGACATATATAGAGGTCATTATCTGTATAAGAGGTTTAACATTTAACTTATATTACATAAATACAGTAGTGGATAGATAATAGTATTAGGTAACATAAGGTATATAGAACAAAAATATAACTAGGTTATTAAACTATTATTTGTGGATAAATGGATTTTACCCCTCTATAAAGCGTACAAATACCTTCATTATGGTCTCCTCTAACAAAAAAACCCCTTATACATTACGAATTATATGAAATTATTAAACATCCCAATGAAAGGGTCATTCTTAGTTGAATATTCATCTGACCCTTAAATGGGTTTGGTGGATTATTGAATAATTGACCAATTTTGATTTGTGGGGTCTCGAACATAAACTAAAGGTACTACTTATGATTCCATTATAAGTGATTCGTCTTTATACCCTTTCTTTCTAAAATTCACATTCATGAATAAAAATTGATCTATTTTAACAGTTCGACTATTATTGGCACTGTTTTATTAAAAAATAAGCACTTGTAGTGTTGTATTATCCAACTCACATATTTTTTTGGTGATGAAAAATCATGACATATTCTCATAAATTGGATTTCATTCCCTAAAACCAGAAACATGCATCGATTCAACAATAAGTGTAAATCCACTATTTTTCATGGTACACCCTTCATCATGTTCATTTTTATAGAAAATATAATGATTAATTACATAATCATTATTTCATAATACATACATACTTGGTCTTCTAGCTAGCTACCGAAGTCCTTATAAAATTGAATCTATATTTTCATCTAAGTCATTAAAAATATGGTCTCGAAACCATCATATAAACAACTGATAATGTGTATTTGATATATAGCTTTTTGGCCTTGACAGATTCAAATTTCTAATAATTTCATTATGGGTTTCAACATATAATGAAACCTATAAACTGTTATGAAAAACATAAAGGTGGGAATACACTTGAACTACAATATTGATTGTGACAACATATCTTCTAGAAATTCATTCACCCACAAGCCACCTAGTGTGAAGAGATTTCAGTAGACCAATACTTCCCACACCAGACATGTATTCAGTATAAAATTCAACGGATTCCTCAAGAATATATCATTCTGCAATACAACCCTTGTCCCTACATTGATTTTTGATATACCCTTTCAAAAAATTCATATATCATTCAATTGGGTATATCTATCTATAGTGTATTGGACCACATAGTTCAATCTCTCTCACCACGTGAACCATCAAGTGAAACATGAAATTAATGAATGTTTGTGGGAACTAAATTTCAAATTCACATAATATGAAGGAAATTTACTTTTCCATAGTTATTAGTTTTTATGGGTTTATAAATTAGGTACATATATCTTTGAAAAATAAACAGATCTTGGTTAATGTATGATGTCCATTCTTGGGAAAAATGAAATATAAAGCTATGATAATTAGATCTTATATAAAAACATAGAAGTCGTGTGATTTCATACCCATTAACTTTAAATAGGAATTTGAGACGATATTATTGATATTATATGAATACACCTCTAGAACCATTACATCAAATTAGATGTTGAAAAACGGACATCTCTTCTTCCTAGAAAGAGTGTAAGTAACCGAAGGTAGAATAATTATTTTTCACCCTTCACTGGTGCTAACTATCCCTATATTCCCATGTCAATAATGACCAACCTTGCCTTGATTCCATCCTATGTTTTTTTGGGTACATTTAGTAATGTTCCAATTACACTATCACATACCTTTTTTTGAACATTCATAACATCAAGAAAGTGTCTGATGTACAAAAATTTCCTATATGGTAATTCAAAAAGAAAACTGATTGCTTTTTCTATCTGATTTTTCATAAGGTTTTTAAAAATTAATTTACCAAGATTACTGTCCAAATATTTTACATTCAAAATAACTTGATCACTTTTTAGTGGAGGTGGTGCTATACATTTTTCTTATCTTCCATCAAATGATGTTGCCCGGGATCAGTATATATGTCATCAGGGTAGAAATATGTGATGTCTTAGAAACATAGTCTTCACTGAATGTTTCAACCTAATTTACTATGTACCTTATTCTCAAATGTGAAACCCTTGAGTTCCATTAATTATATATCCTAAATAATTTCTATAAGAAGGAAAATCATTTATCATCTCATAAAAAATGGCTCTTAATGTGAAATATTTATTTATATAAGCATCATACAACATAACACTTGAATCCCCCAATAATTTCAAATCATTGGTCAATGGAGCCAAGTAATCATAAATATAATTATCTGATTTTTTGGTCATGATATAACCATAGATAACATGATGTATTTTTTTAATTCATAACTATAGTGACAAGTTATAATTTACAAACATATCTAACCATGTACTATGAGTGATTCTCTAAAATAAAAAAGGATTCAATCCATTTGCAGATAATGAAATATGAAGGTTTCCTGAATTGTTTCCAAATTTAGGATATTGGTGATCAATTATCTTCCACTGAGGGGAGTCTTTATAGTGTTGAAGTTTACCATCCTTATTTATTTTATCTATATGTCAGGACAATTACCTTACAATCTCCTCACTTCCATATAGGTGCTTAATCCTTGGAATGATTGGAAAGTTCCATACAACTTTTGTAGCACTCAATTCATATTTCTTATATCGATAACCACCATACATTGGGTATTATTTAAGTGATTTTTGTTCTGTGAAAAATAGTACACATTCATTTTGGCTAGTATGAATTATTTCTGAGACAATATCCATCGAACGTAGAATTCATTTAGCATCGTATATTCATCTACGAAGCTCATTATCTTCTGGGAGCATATCATTAAATTGAGTAAGTAGTTTAGAAAAACTAGCATCAATCCATCCATTGACTACTTTTAAATTATATAGCTTCAATACAGCTGAAAATTTAGTATATTTAGTGCAACTACCATACAATGGAATCTTCACTCAACTATTTAACTTATAAAACAATTTTGGACAATAAAAAATTTCATCTTCAACTTTCATTTTTATTTCATCAATATGATCTTTATCATAATTCACACTTGTAATCATATCCATAATATGGTCTACTTCATTTTCCACACTTGTAATCATATCATATGATCTATAAAATACAATTTTTCCCAGTCACTAGCTACATTATATTTTTCCCCATGTATATTCTTAAATTTATAACTTTGATCAATTCCATGATAGTTCATGTGTTCTTCCAACTCATCTAGACTAATTAGTCTTGAATAGAGAAATAGTGTACACACAGAAAAAGGATTTGTGAAGGGTTGTATGCATGATCTTTTTCAAACTTGATGAACTCTTTTATGCCATATTCATACTCTTATTTCATATGATTGGAATCCATCGATTCTTTATTCATATCCATCTTATTTAAATTGGTAATATTTATATTTTAAAAAATAAATTCACAAATGATTTTAAATTTAATATGAATATCATGAATTTCTAGAATTATAATTGAAATATTGAAAAATGGTTTATCATCCCACAAGATCAAATAGCAAAACATATTGAAGGAAATTTATAAATACAGCTATTGAATAAAATAATGGATGAAAATAAAATCTATATTATTTGAAAACCATTTTCAGAATAGAAAATATAAAAAATGAATATAATAATGGTTTAACAAACAAAAAAATATTATATTTTTTAAAACCACAATCCATACCTTTTAGAAAATCCATTTTATTACATGAGACCCATGGGATTTAATACAGTGATGTGTGTAAATGTTTTTTTAGTGGATCAAGTGACCAGATTTAAAATGTTATGTGTAAATAAGAATTTGATATTTAATGAGGCTTTTTAAGGTGGAACATTTAATGGATATAAATACTTTTCTAACTCTATTAAAATGTAAAATTTGAATTTGATGGTTTTGAATAATGTTAGGGGAATATTTTATTTTTGAAAGTTTTGGATATAAAATTGGAATTTTAAATGGTTTTACATTACTAAAAAACATAGGTAAGAGTGTTTTTATGAAAAAACATAGGATATGAAGGTATTTATCAAAAACTTCTTAGATAAGAGAGCCTGAATACTGAACCATCTCATATCATCACCCATTGGGGGAGGAGATATCCACCCCAAAACCGAATCAAAATACCATTTTCTTATTTCCCAGATGAAATAACACCCCACCCTAGAACCACCATCAATATATCATGGTGGATTAGTTCCCAATATAAAATTCCCAAAAAGAAGATGTCGAGTAAGAACAAGACGATTTGAGATTGCAATCATATTTCAAAATTAAATATAACCAAGTTATAAATAGGTAAGAATACCATCCTAGCTTAAAATATCAATATTCAACTTAAGAGGTTGGAATGTTCCCAAAAAAAAGTTATATATCCTTATTAAACTAGGTTTACAACCTTTGTTACCCATTTTTCACATATTCTAATCATAGGTATTATCATAGGGAATTTATTTTAGGATTACATGGTAACAGATTCACTTATATCACCCTTGGGTTTTCCTCCTATATTTATTTTCTCATTATTCCATGGAATTAATTTCTTAGTGTCCAATGATCTAAGATTTACAAATTTAGTAGACCACCCATAACCTAAATAAAACAATTTCCACATGAAACTAATATATATATACCATTTATTTAATATTTAGTTCTATCACACATTAGGTAAACACGAACACACATCACACACACATAGAATGAGAGTATCCTTGAAGGACAACTTAGGGACCACATACTTTATGCATGTTTGGGGATTCTCATTGAATATAATTTGTTGATTTGGTCAAACATGACCAAAATCAAGAAAAATCGAGAAAACCTTTAAAATAGTCTCAAATGGGTTTAAT
This sequence comes from Viscum album, assembly GCA_963277665.1. Lineage (NCBI taxonomy): Eukaryota > Viridiplantae > Streptophyta > Magnoliopsida > Santalales > Viscaceae > Viscum > Viscum album. Next base: position 1,212,465,919 of record OY728142.1, on the reverse strand, counting down.
TTTCCTATATCTGAAAAACAATGAGAGAAACCATAGAATAAATTCCAAGGAATGCTATCCTTAACCACGGTTTCTACCTATAATAAATGGCATGATGATCTAACAATAAATTTTTAATATCTCAATAAGAGATGAAAATAAGAATGGGAGAACAATTTAATGTATGCTCACTTTATTCTGGATAAAAATGGCCTAACACCTCTTTATACTTATTGTAAACAATTTATCCATATTTTTGAAAATCAAAAACAAACTTGTCACACTAATGTTTCAAAAAATAATGGAATTCATAGGTATAGGGATACTTATATATTGGACCCTTGGATATGGGCATTCGTTATGTCACTCGAACATCATCATCCATGATTAGAAGATAAATTATGAATTCTCTACTTTTGGTAGTTCCAACCATAAATTGGAAAAATTCTTTCAAACAACTAGATAGTATGAAAATTATAATATTCAAACCACATATGTATTATATTTTTATATTATGAAACGTTTTTGACGAATCCAAATTTTTAGAGAACTTCTAAAACATGAAAATATGATCAAATTCATGCCAAAACATTTACAAACCCCTTTCACCACAAAAAATGTTTTTATAAACATGAAAACTACTAAAAAAATATAGTAAACACAGCTTCAAAATAGAACCACTCTTGAGACTCAATTACTAGACAACAATGGCATGCCTTTTCCTTTTCCTCTTTCCTTCACTGATCACCTTCATCACTTGCTGTCGCGGCTCACCTTTGTTATTACCACTCATCTTTGCCATTGATACTCGCCTTTTCCATTGTCATAGCACCCAGCTGTCATCACTCTCAACCAAACCCGCACCTCTCTTCTTCAATGAATCATCACCACTCTAAGGTATGAGATAATTTCTTCTTCATTTTGTAGATTCATGAATTTTTGCAGTCCTTTACTTTTTGGTATTCGGGTATTTGAAAATGTTTTGGTCAGATCGTTGATTAGCTATGTGTATTGGGACTCAATCAAGGTGCTAGGGGAGCAACGATGAAGTTGAGTGGTGGCAGCGAGCTGTGAACGTGAAGGCAAGAAATGGAGAATGCAAGCGGTGGTGAATGCGAAGGTGAATGTGAAGGTGAAGGCGAAGGTGATGAAAGCGTTGTGATTCCACAAAATATTAAAGGCATGATGACGATAGAGATATGTTAGGGTTTTTCCCTTAGAATATGTATGGTTTTTATCTGTGCTTTTACGAAATGATTGATAGAGTTTTTTTATCAGGGCTAATATAGAAATTAGTGATAAAAATACTATTTATCAGCACTTTTTTAGTGCTAATAATGATAACTCTTTATCAATGCTAAAAAACGATTATAAAACGTGTCTTTATCATTGTTATAATTTTAACACTGATAAAGAGATGTCTTTATGAGCACTATAAAAGAACTAATAAATATCTAACGTTAATAATTTATTTATATTATTATATATATTTATAAAATTATATATGTAATATATATATATATATATATATTTATAATTAAAATTATGAATAAATATATATATTTATAAATATTTGTGTATATTTATATAATTATATATAATTATATATAATAAATTTATTTAATATAATTTCATAATAATTTAAATATATTTATATACATATATTTATTTGTAATTATAATTATAATTATTTTTATATGTTTATATTTATATTTATATGATTATATATATTTATACAATTATAAATATAATAAATGCATTTATTATAATTTTATAATTATTTAAATATTTAAATATTATTTCTAATTATAATTAAAAATAAATAAATATTTATTTTTAATTATAATTACAAATAAATATATTTATAAATATTTTGATATAATTATAAATTTATTTATATCTATAAATTTATTAATATATATATATATATATATATATATTTAAAAAACATAATAAATATATTTATTATAATTTTATAATTATTTAAATAAATATATTTATAGATGTTTTATATAATTATATATATATATATATCTATTTATTAATAAATAAATATATATTTTTATAATCTAATAATAAATGTATTTATTATAATTTTATAATTATTTAAATATATATTTATTTAGTTATAATTATAATTATAAATAATTATATTTAAAAATTATTTATATATATTTAAAAATGTATAATTATAAATATAATTAATGTATTTTTTATATAAAAATATTTATTGTAATTTTATAAGTATTTATGAGAACATAATAAGTAAATGGGTATAACATGGTTGAATCATACCTAATAAGGTCTAGATTATAAAAAATGATTCATCACATACATTTTGAAAGAAAGTTTAATAAGGGTGTCAATGTATAAAAGAATATTCATGAGTCATGAATACATAACATATGCATGTGTCATCATAATATAGGAAATCTTAACATTTGGAATATAACAACCCACAATCATATCCAAAAATAAAATTATGATCATATAATATCAATTATATGTACTCATGCATCAATGTATGAACATAAATAATGCCAATCATGTCCATTAATATCATTATTATCTGTTTATATATATATATTGGCCAAATTGATTGGAGACATTTATGAATTTAAATTAATATTTATTTATATAATTTAAATTTTAAATAAATATATTTAAAAAGTATTTATATAAATTTGTAAGTACATAATTATAAATATATTATTATAAATATAAGAAATACATTTATTATTTTAAAAAAGTTATTATATATTTATAATTTTTTAAATATATAATTATATATTTATAATCTTATAAGTACTTTTTTAAAACATTATATATAAATATATGTATATAAATATTTGAATTATTTAAAAATATATTTTAATTATAAACACACAATTATTATTTAATGTATATAAATAAAAATTATTTTTATTATAAATATAATAATTATATTTATATTATTAATATTTTTTGTTATTAAGTTTTATTAGCTCTATGAATAGCTGTAATAAATATATATTTTACCATCGCTAAAAAATCATTGATAAATGGTACACCTTTATTAGTTTATTTTTAACGCTGATAAACATAACCTTTATCAGTGCTTTTAGCTAGCATAGATAAAGGTATGGCTTTTATCAGTTCTTTCTACTTAGCGCTGATAAAAGTTGTGACATCCCTTGCCCAGGTCTGTGGTAGTGATTCCAAAATATTGCTAAAACCCCCATCTAGGACTTTCTTTTATAGGGGGACAGACATTGACATACCGTATTAATTGTATTCATGGGATTAAGTTTCACTTTGATTGCATTACAATAATAATAAAATATAAATAATAATAATAAATAAATAATAGTTTAAAATAATAATATAACTAATTGAAATAAAATTTCATTAGTATAAATAATAATTAATATTACAATTAATTACAGAAAATACTGTAATTAATACTATAATAGCTCAAACATGGATTTGGAGGACCAAATCCATGACCCCAAATTTTTTACTAAAATATAAACATACAAGGTAATCCGAAGGCAAAGCAACAATACAATAATCCCCAAAATAATAAAAACAGTTCATCTCGATTCTAGATTCCTTGGATATCATCCTCCACCTTTTAGGTGCCAACCACGCCTTCATGTCTTGATCCTTTGAGGTTCCACACATTCATCATCTGATTCTAATTGATATAAATCCCCTGGAGTGGAGCACATTTTGAACTTCAAATATAAATCTTGAAACTCTATTGGTAGATCGGAGGAGAATCTATCTTCAATGTTAATATATAATAACCTCTACACAACTATATAATCATTGAATCCAAATAGTTTTGGATCCATTGGTGAGAAGGTTACATCAAGTTGCAAGAAGACCCATTGTATTGCTTCCTCACTGATGCTTATAATGGGCTTTTTACCTTTATGGTCAGCTGGAATTAAGATGATTGAATTTTTTGTCTATGCAACAACACATTCTTCATCAAAGGATCTTCCAAATAGAACATATGAATTTTTAATTATTTCATTAAATTGGGGTGGGTATTCCCACCCATGATATATCACTCATAGTGTTTCAAGGCCATTAGATCCATCACCCACACCAAAATCCATTGATCATCAAAAGTACATGAAATACACAAAGGGTCACAACCCATCATAGATCTCACTAACTCATCTCATCTGTGTTTTGACCTCAACTATCCTATCACCATTAGTACATCTCATACCCCCCCCCCCTTAAGGCCTCCACTAGGGTCCTCCAGACCCATCTCAGTCTTTACGCATCAATATGAACCAATATATGACACCCATAGATGACAACACAAACCATAGGACTATCCCAACCCTAGCCTCAAGAGGTGGGGTCCAAATCCATCTATTCTCCCATTAGATTCCCTATTCCATGTACAAATTACAACCCATGACAATGACCAAGGTCTCCTCCCATGTCTCTAAAGCGAGATCCCTCTACCCACTACTTAAAGGATATCCCTCTATATCAACCTTGTTTAGTCTCGAAGGACTCATCCTACTCACAACACACACCAATCCTAAATCCACCATCAGGAGGGTGTTAGGAATGACATTTATGACAATCTCACCAACCATCAGTAAGATGAATCCACTAATTCTCTCTCAAGTGTCCCTGAAAGAACTATCCTAGATAACACACATCTCATCTCACGTCCTAAAACCTCCTTGAGGTTTCTTGGCACCTATACCAACACCCACATCCCATGGAGACATAGTATTCAGGTGATCCCAATTCCCTATAGAGAACATAACTCGAGTATGCGAGACCAAACATCATATTATATATATATCTCAAGATCTCCCAATCGCTATCTACTTTACCCAAACATATGAAAAATATATGCGTACATACAATCATGTATAAAAATGCACATGTTATTTTATTAAAGGGACCACATACCACAATACCAAATTTATCATCCTTGAAAAGGTCCGATGAGCCACACACAAGAAAGTCTACACCTATTCAATGATTGTGCTTCTACCTGAGATCTATTCTCCATCCAATTAACAAAAATAATTAATTATAAACCATTATAATTACTTAAAACAATTCCACTGGTGTATTCAATAGGAATATCCCCGGGCATCCCTATTGAATTAAGATTTCTAAATACCCTAGGAATTTATACTCATGATTACTCCTAGTCACCATACATGAAAACCCCATTAAATTTGGATGATTTCAAAATGATCTATTTAAATCATTACTAAACCCTAGCTAAAATCAAACCAAAATTAAGATATAGAAAATAAAGTTCTAAAAAATAAAATAGGAGACGAGAAACACATCTAAAAATTCCAATAAAATGCACAAAAATTTACCCCCACTATAGGGGATCAAGTGTAGGAAGATGGATTACAGTTTCAGCTAATTGGACCTCTCCGAACTCCTCTCTCAATTGAAAAATTCAATTGAATTGGCCAAAAAAACATGAGTTTAACCAAGATAAAAAAAATAAGATCCATGCCTCAATCAAGGATAGACCAAGAGGTTTATGGGATGAATTCCCCCATGGTAAAGGCCCTTCTGAGGGCCTTTAGGCCTTCATTGTATAAAGCAACATATCCAATGCCCTTCATAGAATCAAGCACAATGGGAAGAGATTAATCATGCCTAGACTTACTCCATCATGGTGTGACCCTACTAGGTCATGGTACAAACTATTTCAGCTAACTGAAAATTAGCATTCAGCCACCTTATCCCTACTCTAATGCATCCATGAGCACCCAAACCCCCAACAAGGCCTTGTTCCTTATCCAAAACCATCTACTTGACATATAAAACACTTGGAATATGAAAGGAACTGACCCTAGTTGCCTGAAGTCAGTGTCTTATTTGATTGCATTGGTATATAAAAAAGGAATAATCATCCCGAAGGATCGAGTAGTTTAGTATTATTGGAATCAATATGCACACATAAATTCATCTTTACATATAGAAAGGAAAAACCAACAATAAATTAGTCGATTCAAAACATCCAGGCCTCCTAGATTATGCTTGAATGTCACTCATAATTAAATTCTTCATACCCTGAGAAAATGAAACAAAAGGAAGGGGTTATCTAAAATGCTCAGTAAGGGTAAACAAAATAACAGAAGATATCATAAACATAAGACATGCTGAGTAATTGAAAACACATGCCTTTAATACTAAACATGCACACATTATGGCATGAATATGAGATAAGTAAATAATTCCATAATAAAACACAATCATGGGTATTATATAAGTTGAATAACCACATGAAATTAAAATACTCGCAATATAATTAGGGATGTTCATATGCCGTACATCATAACCAAACCATCCAGGACTCATGCTAGGACCATAAATAATCAATTTGTTAAGGCCTTGTGCCAAGACCGTAGTTTGTCTCATGAGACCTACTAATGCATCGAGGGGATATAGCGGGCCCCAAAAATCACATAATAAGTAAAATTAATTCCTCATATGAGTGGGAATAAACATAAACAACATATACATTTATATTGAAACTATTATATGAAATGTAACTAACTTACCCCAATCATTAAACATAATACACTAACCATTCCAAGTAATATGGAGAATGGTTTTAGGATAGTTCATACACAATATATTTAGTCATAAACCATTATATAAAATATGGTAGATGACTTCATAAATTATTAATCCCAATAATACATAAGAAACAACAAGAGTGTTGAATCAAACGAAAATACTCTTATAAAATCATTTAGCCAACTCGAGATAAATAATCATTTATTTGAAAAGAAGAGTTCTTTTGGAAAAATATTTGTATAAAACCAAAAGTGAAGTAAGATATAATTTTCATAATAAAATGAGTGATTTTATAAATATAATGGTTTTCAAAAACAGATTAGATATTACCCTTGAAAATATGTAAGATGTTGAGTTATTCCCTTGAAATGGGTTTGTATTTTGAAATATATTTTGAAAGATACTTTTAAAACATATAACTATCCATAAAATAAGGAAGGGTTATGGTTGGTAAACATATATATAATACTCGCAGAGAATTTATGAGGAGTACATAATAATAAATAAGAATTTCATTGAGGTAATTAGACAATGAAAGTAACCCGAATGAAAATGGATGTTCGAGTGAGAAAAACCCTTACCTTAACTCTGAACGTGTTCCTCTGTCGAACTTAACCTCCGGTAATATTAAATTATACTTATTAATAACTTATTTAAGAACCTATTAGATATGTATTTATTTTATCATAATTCTGGTTAGTTCATTTATGTTCTTATTGATAAGTTATTGTATTGAATTCTGTCGCTTCAGAGTGTTCATTTTCTTTATTTTCATCTGCAGGTTAACTTTTTTTAAGTATATGGAATGGATGTAAATCTCAAGAATTGAAATTATATATTATTTATGAACATAAATAGTTGTTATTGGTCATTTTTATAACTTGGTTACCTAGAAATATGATGAATTATTATATATAACTTTAATGATAATTGTTTCTGTTAATTTGTGGGTTTTGATTACAACAAACTCATATTTCTTTATAACTTAATACCATTTGTACCAAGGGATTACAGAATCTTAAATACGTTATATTATATATAATAATAATCTTAAACCATAACAATAATGGTTTCATGACCAGAATTGAGAATGATAATAGAAATCGAAAGTCCATAGTCCTTTAATGTGGAAAATTGACACATCTCAGATGGTGTTTTCCCTACTAGTATAAAAGAAGGTAAAAGGGGGAGATGATGATAACTTATTCCACTATCATGAAAATATTCAAGTACATATATGTTACTGGAGTCATCTAAAAATTTGGATAAGGATAGGTAATATAAAAATAAAACAAATGAGCATGAAAGGAAAGACAAAGAATTAAAAAGGGGAATTTACCTCTTGAACCAAACATCCTTGAAAACCTTCTTAAGGAGAGGTTTTGGACTTTTTATGAGACCAAGGCTTGATAGACGTGGGGGAGGAGGTTGGGAAGGTATTTGGATATAATTTGGAGAAGGCACAAGTCCTGAGAGAAGTAAATAGAAGGGGGAGTAAGAGGGGGTTTTATAGTGGAGGAGAGAGGGGATTTCCTAATATAAAATTCATTAATTTATTATATCTCCTCATGAAAAGGAATAGTGAGTATTCCATGACCAGTAAGAGTAATTTTATCATGTTATTTCGAACCAAGTGAGCTTACATCATCTATGATTTCATGAATAGTGTATTTAACTGATAATTTGAATATACAGTAATTTACTGTATTTCACTATTTATCTAAAATTCAAGTATTTTAGAAAAAATACCAGAAATTTACCCCTACCATTTTTTGACATGAAAAATCCAAAAATGAATTCCATTTTCCAAATATATTTTTCTAAATTTTATTAATTTAATATTTAATTAAAATCTAAATTTATTCTAAAAACAACAATTTTAAAACATTTGTTTACTTATTTTAAAACATAGGTATACCGTACTTACGCTTGGATATTAGTTATATAATATTATAGGTAAGGTTACTATTCAGTAGGGTATATAACTATTCATAATGGTATGTTACAATTCATAAGGGTAGGTTACTATTCACCAAAAATTATGTTTTTCTTATTGGACTCCAAATAACTTACTGATCGCTACTGTGTATGTCGGATTTTTGAAATTCACATCACATAAGTGACAAAATTATGTTTTAAGGGCCACATAGCACTTAGTAGTTAATTATGTCGTGATTTCATGTGATTATGAAATATTAATAAGAAAGGAATTTCCTTTAAAAAAATATTTGGTTGTTACATTCTCCCCCTCTACAAAAATTTCTCCCTCGAAATTTCATTTTACAATCACGGCCAAAAATAGGTGGGGGTACTTTTCCTTCATTGATTCCTCCTTTTCAAAAGTTGACTCTACGTACTTATGGTTTTTCCATAGTACCTTGACCAAATGAGTAGTCTTGTTGCGTAGAACATTGTCTCTACGATCCAAGATTTTCCCTGGCTGATCCTCATAGGAATGATCATCCTCCAAATGTACCACTTCTGAAGAGAGTACATGTAAAGGGTATGGTATGTACTTTATTAATAGTGATACATAAAAGACATCATGTACTTTCGAAAAGGTAGGTGGAAGTGCCAGTCGATAGACCACAGCTCTGACTCGATCAAGGATCTCAAAGGGGTCGATATACTTGGGACTTATCTATCCTTTCATCCCAAACCACATGACCTTCTTCCATGGAGATATGCATAGAAATACTAGGTCTCTAACTTTGAACTCAAGGTCTTGCCGACGATTATACTCATAACTCATCTGTCAAATTTGGGATGCCTTGATATGCTGCTAAATGGTTTTCACCTTCTCCTCCATTTCTTCAACCAATTCAAGTCCTATCAGCTTTCTCTCACCGACTTCATCCAAACATGCCGGTGTTTTACACCTTTTACCATAAAGGGATTCATATGGTGCCATTCGGATGCTTGGGTGGAAACTATTTTTGTAGGAGAATTCAACCAGTGGAATATGTTCGTCCCATCCTCCTTTGAATTCCATAGAACATTCTCTCAATATTTCCTATAGTGTCAGAATAGCCCGCTCAGATTGACCATCAGTTTGAGGATGATAGGCCATACTGAAGTTCAGTTCATTGCTTAAGGCATTTTGGAGACATTTTTGGAACTTCTAGGTGAATCTAGGATCATAGTAGGATACAATATAGAGTGGTTATCTATGCATCCTTACCACTTCTTTGATGTAAATTTGTGCAAGTTGACCCATGAGAAGTCCTCTTGAATCGCGATAAAGTGAGCTGTCTTTGTAACACAATCCACAATGACCCATATAGCGTTTTTTCATGTAGATTTCCTTGGAAGTCTAGTGATAAAGTCCATGTTAATTTTCTCCCACTTTCATGGTGGTATGTGTAGTGGTTGTATCATCCCCTTATACATTTTCCACTCAGCCTTCACTTGTGGACATACCAGGCACTTTGATGTATATTCAGCAATATCCCTTGTCATATTGTCCCACCAAATGTTTTCTCGGAGATCTCGATACATTTTTGTGCTACCAGGATGTATAAATAAATTAGAGCTATGAGCATCATCTAATAGTTATCTTTTTATCTCAGGAATAGAGGGAACACAAAGACTCTTCCAGAATTTCAAAATGGCGCCTTTATATGAGAATTCATCAACTTCCCTTCATTTATAGCTTTAATTTTATTCTGAAACTTCTCATCATCATCCTGATATCTTTTTATCCTCTCCAGAAAAGAAGGTTGGGAATACATTTTAAAATTTAGTGATGTCATACCTTCTTTGATAATTCCCATATCCAGATTTACTAGATCTATGAACATAGGATCCCTTTCAACTCTCATCTTGTTCAGAATTCCATGGTCCTTTCTACTAAAAGCATCTTCTACATTATTTTCTCTCCCCAGGCGGTAGTGTATTGTGAAATCATAATCCTTGAGTAGATCAATCAACCTCCTTTGTCTCATGTTGATTTCTTTCTGTGTGAATATATACTTCAAACTCTTACGATCTATATATATCTCACATTTTTCTCCATTGAGGTAATGTCTCCAAATTTTCAGAGCAAAGATTACCACTACTTACTCAATATCATGAGTTGGATAGTTTTTTTCATGAATTGTTAGTTGCCTAGATTCACAGGCAATCACTCAATCATTCTGCATAAGGACACAACAATGTCCTTTCTTTGATGCATCACTATAGATCACAAACCCATAATTCCCCGATGGTAGGGTTAGGATCAGATCATTTACTAACGTCCTCTTCATTTATCCAAAACATTCTTCACATTCCTTTTTCCATTTGAACTTATATCCTTTTCATTTGAGCTTGGTCATTGGGTTGGATAAAGGGGAAATGTTCTAAATGAAATGCCGATAATAACCTGTCAAACTAATAAAACTACATACCTCAGTTACATTCATTGGAGTAGGCAATTATTGCACAACCTTTTTCTTGATAGGATCTATAGATATTCCATACTTAGAGACAATGTGGCCCAGAAAGGAAATAGATTGGAGCCAGAAATCACACTTTGCTAAACTTCCCATATAATTTATTTCTTATATGGGTCTTCAGAATACTGCTCAAATGATTTTTATGATATTCATGGCATTTAGATTATACCAGGATATCATCAATAAAACCCACTATGAAGTTATCAAGATATTTATTTAAGACTATTTTCATGAGATCCATAAAAACAGATGGTGCATTAGTTAGTCCAAAAGGCATTACTGTAAGCTCATAATTCTCGTACCTGGTTCAAAATGCTATTTTTGGAATGTCTTATTTTCTCACAAGCAACTGATGATATCTAGATTGTAGATAAATCTACAAAAAATATCGGGCTCCATAAAGTTGATCAAATAAATCATCAATCCATGGTAGAGGATACTTATTCTTTATTGTAATAGAATTTATTTCCCTGTAATCAATGCACTTCCTCATGGATCCATATTTATTATTGACAAAGAGGACAGAGGCTCCCCATGGAGAAACACTTGGTCGAATACATCCTTTATCACTCAATTCCTCTAATTACTTCCTTAGTTCCATTAAATCCACAATGTCCATTCTATAAGGGGTCTTTGATATTGGACTTAAACCAGGAGTAACGTCAATAGAAAACACAATTTTCTACTCTAGAAGATGTCAAGGTAAATAATCTAGAAATACATCAATATATTCTTTTACAACAGGTAAATCTTCTATTTGGAAATTATTTTCCTCACCAATAGTTATTTCCTTCTCTTCTTCACCAATAATTGAATTTAGTTGAGCTACTTGGGGTGGATCCAGATGATAATCAAATGGAGAGGTTTCTACGCTAATGATAAGGGATTCTACACCATTATAATAGAATGTAACATCCTTCCACTTATAATAGATCTTCACATCATAAATTTATAGTGAATTCATACTGATAATTATATCATAGTCAACCATTGGTATGATGATAAGGTTAGAAACTAAAGCACGTTTATGTGTCATGAGGGGGGACTAATCTACGTGAATTTCCATCAATAAAACATCCACTAAGAGTTTTGAATGGTAACTCATTTATTAAAATAAATTGGACTTGTATAATTTTCTTGGAAAACTGGGAATATATAAATGAATTCGATGATCCAGAATCAAATAAAGTATTAGCTAAATTTGAGGAAATGATTAAAGTACATGGAACCACATCATTATGAACTTAAATATCAGTAGTTGTGATCGCATAAGCTTGTCCCTGCTCCCTTGGCATTTTCTGTGGCATGTTTCCTTGATTCTTTGAACAATAATTAGAATAGTGTCCCATCTCCCGATAGTTATAGCATTGAACATCATTAGCCTCCTTCTTTCCCTTATAATCAACAGAAAGATGGCCTTTTTCCAAATTTGAAGTGTACTCATTTTCCCTTTAAGCAGGAAACATGGTGTTTCATTCCACAATTATCACAGGGTGGAAATTAAAGTCTTCCCTTCTTCCCCATTTCCTTGTTTCCTTTACTAGAGTTTTTAGAAGCCCTCTTCTTCTCTTTCTTTCCCTTCAGGTCATAAGACTTAGAGAATTATTTTTCTATATTTATATCACATGAAACTATATCCTCATATGATGAAAAACTTTGGGATACCAGTACCCACCAGAGGAATGACTTTAGGCTATCAAAGAATCGATCAATTTTGTTCCATGGATTTCGTATATAGTTCACAACATGTCTTGCTAACCTTGTGATGTTGGCTTCATATTTGGAAACATTTTCATCCTTCTTCTGCCTCAGATTCAAGAATTGTCTCTCCATATCTGCTCACTACGAACGAGGGAAATATTTTTCTAATAATATTTCTTTAAGATCCATCCATTACATTTCATCTATCTCTTCCCACTCCTTTGTGTTTTGGATTAATTAACACCACTAATCCACATCTCCTGATCGATGATATACTACCCTGACAACCTTCTCTATTCCATTGCATCCCAAAGCGAGAAATATCTTCTCAAGGGAACATATCCACTGCTCTGCAACAAACGGGTTTGTGGTCCCATTGAATGATGGAGGCTGTTGTCGCATAAAGAAATCTAGCATAGATCTTCCACATGGTGGATCCAGATGCTCCATATGGGAAAGGTTATTATACATAACATAAGTAAGTTGTCCTAGTATAGTTATTAGTTTCTCAGCGCTAGTCATTACACTAGAGCAACATCATTATCTTGCATCGGAGGAAAATCTCTATAGGGGACACGTGTATTCGTGTCGTTTACATTTCTTCCACTATGTGGAATTTCTAAATAACAACATACATTAGATTAGGGTATGGATCATAATTTATAATCTCAATATATAAAAATACTAAGCATAAAATGAAAGTCTATGCATCGCTAACCTCTTAATCATAAACATGGTATCATTGAGGAAAAATTTATATTAAAATCCTTCATAATGGCTTGTAAAAAAACAAGAATTATCCTAAGCATATCCCCCAGATGTTTCGTAACCAAGAGTGTAGAAAGGCCTGTTGTCGTTTACCAGGATACCCCGAGTAATGCCCGAAACTCCTTGTCAGAGCTTTCACTCCTAGGTATGTCTATGCCAGAGCCACCTCTACCTGATCGTATCCAGACAGAGAAGTATTACATGAATGATCCACATAATCTATTCCTTACCAAAATAACAGGACATTAGTGTATTTTTATCCTCAAAGACTATCTGATGGAATCTTCCATAATCTACATTTTCTCAATCTAGTTTCCAAGTTTTCTACTAAAATTATTATGATACCAACTGTAAGGACCCGAACCCAGTTGCCCAGAGTCGGTGACATATTTTATTACATTAGTATATAAAAAAGGAATAATCATCCTGAAGTGTTGAGTAGTTTAGTATTATTGGAAACAAGATACATACATAAGTTCAACTTTACATATTTAAAGGAAAAACAACACTAAATTATTCTATTCAAAACATCCAGGCCTCTTAGATTATGCTTGAATGTCAATCATAATTTACTTCTTCATACCCTGAGAAAATGAAACATAAGGAAGGGTTGAGCTAAAACACTCAGTAAAGGTAAACAAAATAGTGTAATATATCATAAATTTAAGACATGGTAAGTAATTGAAAACACATGCCTTTAATAATAAACATCCACACATTTTGGCATGAATATGAGCTAAGTAAATAATGACATAATAAAACATAGTCATGGGTATTATACTAGTAGAATAACCACATGAACTTCAAATAATCACATCATATTGAGTGAAGTGCATATACCAGACATCATAACCATACATTCCATGCCTCGTGCTAGGACCATAAATAATCAATTTGTCGAGGCCTTGTGGCAAGACCATAGTTTGTCTCATGAGACCAATCGATGAATAGAGGGGATATAGAGGGCCCCACCCGTCACATAATAAGTCCAATGCATTTCTCACATGAGCAGGGATAAAAATAAACAACATATGCATTCATATTGAAACTATCATATGAAATGTAACTTACTTACCCCAATCATTAAACATAAAACACTAACCATTCTGAGTGATATGAAGAATGGTTTTAGGATAGTTCATCCACAATAGAGTTAGTCATAAACCATTAAATAAAATATTTTAGATGAATTCATAAATTATTATACCCAATAATACATAAGAAACAACAAGAGTGTCGAATCAAACAAAAATACTCTTACAAAATCATTTTTCAATCTTGAGATAAATACTCTTTTATTTGAAAAGTTGAGTTCTTTTAAAAAAAATATTTGTATAAAACCATAAGTGAAGTAAGAAATTATTTTCATAATAAAATGAGTTATTTTATAAATATAATATTTTCCAAAAAAATATTAGTGATTACCAATGATAATAGGTAAGAAGTGGAGATATTCCCTTGAATCGGGTTTGTATTTTGAAATCAATTTGGAAAGTTCCTTTTTAAACATGTAACTATCCATAAAATAGGGAAGTTTTCTGGTTGGTAAACATATATATAATAAAAACACATAATTTATGATGAGTACATAACAATAAATAATAATTTCATTGAGGTAATTAGACAATGAATGTAACCCGAATGAAAATGGAAGTTCGGGTGAGAAAAACCCTTACCTTAACTCCGAACGTGTTCCTCTCTCGAACATAAGCTCCTTGAATATGAAATTATAATTATTAATAACTTATTCAAGAACCTATTATACATTTATTTATTTTATCATAATTCTTGTTAGTTCATTTAAGTTCTTATTGATAAATTATTTTATTGAATTCTGTCACTCTAGAGTGTTCATTTTCTTTATTATCATCTTCAGTTCACTTGTTTTTAAGTGTGAGGAATGGATGTAAATATCCAGAATTGAAATTAAATATTATTTATGAACATAAATAGGTGTTATTGGTCATTTATATAACTTGGTTACATGGAATGAAGATGAATTATTTTATAGAACTTCAATGATAATTGTTTCGGTTAATTTGTGGGTTTTGATTAAAACAAACTCATTTTTCTTTATAACTTAATAACTTTTGTACAAATGGATTACAAAATAATATATAGGTTATATTATATATAATAATCTGGTTAAACCATAACAAGAATTATTTCATTACCAGAATTAAGAATGATAATATAAACCGAATGTTCATTGTCATTGAATGTGGAAAATTGACACATCACGGATGGTGTTCTTGCTATTAGTATAAAAGAAGGTAAAATTGGGGAGATTATGATAAATTATTCCACTATCATGACAACATTACAGTACATATAAGTTACTAGAGTAATCAAAAAATTGGGATAAGGAGAGGTAATAGAAAAATAAAACAAATGAACTTGAAAGGAAAGACAAAGAATTGAAAAGAGCAATTTACCTCTTGAACCACACGTCCTTGAAAACCTCCTTAAGGAGAGGTTTTGGACTTTTTATGAGACCAAGGCTTGATGGAAGTGGGGGAGGAGGTTGGGAAGGTATTTGGAAAGAATTTTTATAAGGAAAAAGGCTTTATAGGAGTGAATGGAAGGGGAGTTAGAGGGGCTTTTATAGTGGAGGAGAGAGAGGGTTTCTTAATATAAAATCATTAATTTATTATATCCCCTCAATACAAGGAATAATTAGAATTACATGACCAATAATAGTAATTTTATAATGCGATTTCAAACCAAGTGGGCTTACATCACTTGTGATGTCATGAATAATGTATTTAAATGATAATTTTCATATACGGTATTTTACCGTATTTCACTATTCATAAAAAATTCTAGTATTTCAGAAAAATACCAAAAATTTACCCCAACCAATTTTCAATGTGTAAAATACAAAAATGAAGTCCATTTTTCAAAAATAATTTTCTAAATATTATTAATTTAATATTTAATTAAAATCGTAATTTATTCTTAAAACAATAGTTTTAAATCATTTGTTTACTTATTTTAAACCATAATTATATTGTACTTACACTTGAATATTATTTATATACTATTATAGGTAAGGTTACTATTAATTAAGGTATAAAAATATTCATAGGGTTATGTTACTATTCATAAGGTAAGGTTTCTATTCAAAAAAATATGTTTATCTTATTGGACTCCAAATAACTAACTGATCGAAACTGTGTATGTGAGTTTTTTGAAATTCACATCACAGAAGTGAAAAACTTATGTTTTAAGGGTCACATATCACTTTGTAGTTAATTATGTTGTGATTTCATGTGATTATGACCTATTTATAAGAAATGAATTTCCTTCAAAAAAATATTAGGTCATTACAAAATATATTTTCTATTATATTTTTCTTTTTATCATTGTATTTTTCTTTTAAATAAGTTATTTTTGATATATTTTTTTAAAATCTAATGATTTATATTTGCACTAGTATTAATTTTCTTCCTCTATTAATTGTTTAAATAATATATGATGAAATAATTTAAAATGTTAAGTGTGTTTTATGTGATTTAATACTAAGATGAGAGGGTAAATGACTTATATTCTATTATTTCTACTTATTCATCTTGATTTAGAGTGAAGATCATAGTGATTATCATATGTATATTTATCTTAACTAAATTCTATTTACACTAATCATCTCTAATTGGATAATCATTCCCCCACAAAAATTATAGTGAGTTTTTTCTATTTTAAATAGTTTAATGTTTGTGGAAAATCATTATAGTTTATACATTGATATACTTTTTATAAGAATAATCCATTTAGATAATGGGTGAGTTAAATACTAGATAATTTAATTGACTCCTAATAATGTTTATTCCCATTTTTGTCATATTCCTCAATTATTTTTGAGTATTATATGTTTCCACAGGATTGCACATTCACAAACCTCATTCATGATTTCAAAACACATAAAAATAAAATGAACAATAGAAATTGAGATTCAACGTGAAACCTCAACATGTGAAAAAATTACCTTAAAATACTATTTGAATAATTAATTGAAAACATGAGAAAATTTGCCTTTAGATTGATAAATTTTTATTTAAAATTCCCATAATATTAATAAAATGATATTATTTCAAAATAAACATGTAAGATTTTAATGAAACATTTAAATAAAATAATGGTCATGATGGAACAAAAATTCATTCCTTTCATATATGTTAACAAAAAACAATCTTTTGAAAAAATTAGTAAAAAAAACTTGTTTGGAAAATTTTTAGAAATATTCATTTAGAAAAAAAATTGTAAATAAATTTAACTATTGCGAAAAAGAAAATTTTAGAACATTCAATGTATAAGTAATACTTGTAATAAAACAATTTTAATGATCTTTAACATCGTATAAAAAGTTCCTCATCCTAGGAGGAAATAAGATCATCGACCAATGATCGTATCTCATCTTCCCCCAAGGATAGGAACACAAATAAGACACTCCATTTAAATTTTTAATAGACTAAAGGCCCAATGTAGTTTCATATCTACATCATTCTTCTAGAATCATCAGGCCTACATCATGCCTATGTCAACACCTGCATAGTATTGGAATAGTACCTACACCCAATAATGATTGAATTGATGAAATTTTTGATGTGAAGACCGGAATATGAGTACAAGTCAATCGTGAAACTAGACACAATTAATTTAATACATTAATTAAAAATAAACTGTAATAAAATAAATATAATTAATAACTAATAATATAATTAATTACACCCTTTAAGATGTGATAAAACATAAAATGAGGCATACCGTGAAATTGAGTATATTGAAATTAAGGTAGTAAATTATTTCAGTTGAGTAATCAACCATTACCACTACTTCATGCTATTAAAAAAGATTATCAAAAATAATAAACATAACATATGTTCAGTATTTAAAAAAACATTCAAAAATGTATTGAAAATTGTTAGTCAAATATTTCAAATATATTATAAGCACACACACAAATTAAAATGTGTTTAAAAAATTAATTTATTAATTATTAAAAAATGTAAAAACTCATATATAATTATAAATAAAATATCACCTAATATATGTTTTGTGATGCGACAATTATCAAATTTAAGTTTTTAAGTGGATAATCTATTTTTTAGACAGAGAATGAGCATTATATTTTATATAAAATAACATATTTTACACTATATATATGAATACATAATGAAATATTAAGTCTTTTCAATTGATTCTTATGATAAAATTTGTGAGTATTTATTTATTTATTTTGAATATATATTTTTACATTAATTTCAGATTCCATTTTATTTATTTTATAATTCATTATTTTATATATTTATTCATTTATATTATATATGAAAAATTATATTCTAAAATATTTAAGAAAAAAGTAAAAAATGATTATTCATTTTAATTATTTAATTATAGTTCTCGTTGATAGTGGATAAGGAAACATTCATTTTTTATTTAATAATTAGTCTCTCATAAAATAGTTTCAATATTTCAAATAATTATTTATATATTCATTAAAATTTATGGCAAACTCAAGGGTGCGGAATCAAATGCATTCATTTGTGATATATGTTATATAATATTAAATATAACTGTTTTTTAAATTTTTTATGTTTTGTATTATTAGTGTTTTATTATTTTTATTGGATAGATTTGAAAATTTATGTTCAAATCTCATTTAATGAGACAATAACCTTGTTTTTTATTTTCAAATAAACCAATAATTAAAAAATTTAAAATTATCAATTATCAATTAATTTGGTGGATCCATTAATTTTTAATTTCATACTTCCATCTAGTTTCCTTGATTATTTTATGAAACTAATTCCATTTACTTCTGTCCATGATCCCCAAAATTTATTTTCTTGCTCAGAGTTTCATTTTTTTGAGGGTTTCCAAATAAAACCTCTTCTATATAATAATATTATATTCCTCCCCCAAGTGAATATCCTACCTCCATATTCACATACATACATTATCAATTCCCTATCAATTTCTGCAATTATCTATTGTAATTGTGGTCCACCAAAATTCCCCCACTCCCATGAAGAGAATCGAATCCAACTTCCCCTCCCACCCCCTTCTACTACAACCCTAGTGCATCAACTATATCATTAACACCTCCATGACTTACTATTATAATGTGGAAATTGGTGGTGATATCTTGAGATGACCTCCTACTATCTCCCTAAGATAAAGACTATTTTATTTTTTCACATCAAGAGTAAATTACCTATGTAAAAAAACTAGTTACCATGGTGAAAACCAATTGGTAAAAATGTGTTTCCTAAGAGGTAAAAAGAAATTATGTTAAAAAGAATGTTTTTGGTTAAGTAGTTGAGGTTCATATCAAACTTATTTCTTCCCATATAAATTATTTCTCAATTTTTGATCCACTTTCCTTGATATTTGCGTCACATTATTGAAAACATTAGGGAATTTATAAAAATATCACCCCTTTTTACTTATAAAAGGTGCTCTCTACTCTCCACTTACACTCACACCAAAAAAACTAATCTCTACCAAAAATATAACCAAAACACTACTAAAAAATTTGGTATAACTTAAGGATGTTTTTTTCTTCAAAAAATACCATCCCTAAATTTTTCCCCCATTATAAAGAAGATAATCCAAGTTATAAGGTATAGATTTCTAACAACTCCTTTCTTTTTTCTATTTCTCTAAGTGTACTTATTCTTCCAAATATTCTATTTCACAATATTAAAATAATAATATCAGTATAATTATTATAATTTTATGTCATTATAATTATTTTACAAGAATTGACCACCCTCCGCTTTCCCATTAAGAAAAAAAAATATGGGAATCATGATTTGTGTAGACTACCGCCTCAATGAAAACACATGTTTTTTTATTAAAGAAGCTACATGGATGGTAAAAATATTGAATTTAATAAAAAATTAAGATATTTATAATAAAATAATAATTTTTTATATTGATAAAATATATTAAAAATTTCTTCAATTCCATTATTAATGAAATCGTCATCCATGTGAACGTGTGGACTACCACCTCCATGGAACGATTGATTTCCATTTTTATTTTCATTACCTATTAATTTATGGAATTAATAATGGGTTTAATGGATAAATATTATTTTTAATACATCATTGAATTTATTATTTGATAAATTGGGTAAAATATTAATGATATGATCAATAAATTAACGTCATTAATTCAGTTTTTTAAAACAAGTGTACCAAGAGGAAAATCTTTTTATATATATTATGTAATTTTTTAAAATCCATTATTTATTCTTATAATTCGTCAAAATTTGGATATATAATACTTATATACAATAAATAAGGTCAATATATTTCCTTTATAATTATATTTCAAGTAAACTACCTCATAATTATCCATTAATAATGAAAAGTTCGTGTTTGGGCCTGTTTAATAACCTATTTGAACTATACCTGGAATTTTTATCATCGATGAATATGAGAAATTATTTAATTTTATAGTATGATATATATATATATATATATATATGTATATAATTTTTATTATTTCTATAATTTTGAATAAACAATTAAAAAACACATTTCATTCATTAAGAATCACTAAAACATGATCATCATCAATTTCAACTTAATGGTTTGTAACAAATAGTACCATAGAATGAAATTAATCCTTTTTAAATATCATTTAAAATATATTAAAATACCATTAATTATATTTTAATGATTAAATTTCTAAAAATATTGAATACCAACACCATTTTTGTTAAAATATTTCAAATAGATAAAGATTACTTTCACCTGGCCTTGAAAATTGGTAAAACCAAACTAATATATATATATATATATGTGTGTGTGTGTGTGTGTGTCTAATGATTTTAAATGAGGATTTTAAGTGGTTATATATAAGAATAAGGTTATTTAATATGAATTTGGTGAACATAATTTAATTTTTTAAGACATTTGATGCAAGTGTATAATAGATTAGGACTGGTGTAGTGGTATTTCATCTCAAATCCCTCTCTTTGGGACATGTTTTGTATTTATCACCTAATATAATTTATGGGGTGTTTACACATAAATTGTTTTTATATTATATCATCAATTATCATTTAATTAAGTTATTTTAATTTAAATTACATTCCCTCACTTTCATGGGGTTTTAAATTGAAATTTTCTAGGTTTGTAAGGGTTTTCTTGGCCTAAATTTTGATTCTTTGAGACATATTATATTTTATGCCCCATATTTTATTTGTATGGTTTATTTACTTCTCATTAATTATTTGTCATAATATTTTTATTTTATGGTATTTAATACACAAATCATGTTCTCTTATCTGTGTGACTATCGATTCAGTTATTTCACCTATAGTAAGGATTTTTTGTAACTCAACTTGTATTCATTGAGTTATGATTATTTTCTAAAAATTATTGTATATACTTTGGTAAAATTATTCCAATTTTTTGTATTATGTTTTATTATATAATTTTTATGCATATAAATTCCTACCACATAAAACAATTGAAAACATTTCTCACTTCTTGGAATATGTTTCCCATAAGGGATATTAGTAACTCAAATATTCATCTTGGAGTTGTAATATTTTATCTCAAAGATTTTTATTCTAAGAATGGGAAATCAAACTCTACTATTTTATGTCATTATATTAAACTATTTGGGAAGATTATTTTTTAATACAAAGAAGGTTTTATTACTCTTTTTATAGTGTGGGTTTTTAGTAAAGTTAATTTCATGTATTAAAATGGTCCCTTTCATAATCAAATATTTTATATTTTGGATCCACATTTTTCTATAGAAAAATTTATTTAATTTTAAAAATTATATTTTAATATGTAATTTTTAAATATAAATTTCTTTAAAATATTTCACATCACCTTCTCAAAAAGTTACTTTTGAAAGTCACATGTATGTTCGTATTTTACATCAATGTTAAAAATGATTTTTAAAAGTTCTTTTATATTTTCGATTCATGTTACCTTATCAGTTTCAAAAGGATATACCCAAATGGGGTCTATTTTTCATGATTTATCCTCTAATGTATATATTTATCATTTGGGGGATTGAAATCGTGGTATCAAACAATTTTATTCTGGATTTTATTCTATTGTGATATTGTTAATATAATTATTTTGTGATGGTATTTTTCATTTATGTAAACACTATTCAATGTTTACTTTATTTCACTAAGGTTACATTATTTTACAAGAATATACCTTGTTCCTCTAGATGGGTTATGACTATTTATTCCTGAATTGACAAAACCATATACCACTACTCCATATAGTTTAAAATTCAGGGATGCTTATATAAAAATACATTCTAGTTACTGATTGGGGAACTATTGAAAATATGTATATTTTTATTCGGATATAGATGCTTATTTATTACTCAGGAAATATGACTAGGTGATATTTTCCATTTGCCTTCTTCCTTAATATGGGTTATGATCATGTTATCTATTTTTTCAACATAAGGAATTTTTTTCATATTACATATGTAATTATTCAAATATAGATTATTATTATTAAGTTGATTATGCATTTTTTGATTATACACATTATTTACCTATAAGTATTGTTATCATGGTATCCCTTTTATTGATATGTGGAAAATTATTTTCATTCTTTATTATTACTATAGTTTAATGTAGGATGATTATTCATTGAATTTTTTTATTTAATATTATTTGTGTATCCATGATTTCATTTATCTTGAGGATTTATATGAAATTTCATGAAATGTATTATTGACTCTTATATTTAATGCATTGGACTTCATCAAGTTATGGGTTTTTAGCACCAACGGTTCTAGATACTTGATCTTTTATTTATGTATTTTATGTATATATAATATTTGAGTTACGTTTTGAGAGGTTCAAAGGATTTTTGGCACACTTTGGAGGCTTTTATGGAGCTGTACAGTTTGAGCATGGTTTAAACACAGTTATTAGAAACAATAAAACACTTTCAGGAAAACATGAACGAAAAAACAATGTGCAATGGGAAGGCACACTGTTTGGCCCAACCATGCAGAATCCAAAGAGAAACCATGCACTTTGAGATTGTGGTGAGATGCACAGTTAGTACCTAGTTTGTCTAATTTTGTAAGGAAACTGTGTGAGGTGTATTTTAACAATGTATCTTGTGCACAATTAGTGCATAGTTTGTCTAACGGTGCATCCTATCCGTACCTCGTGAAATTTCAGATCTAATTTTTTTGGATTTAATTCATTTTACCTCCTTAATAAACTAATTTTAACCTAATCTAGATATAACATAATTTATCTTCCTCTCAAGGTTGGATATACAATATCTTTGCATTTAGTATTGATTCTAAGGTGAATCAAATATTATTAGATTCCTATATTCATTGGTAACTTCACTTTATTCATTATTATTCTTAGATTTCTTATTTTACTCTCCTCTAGAACTATAGATCTAGTCTGTAGAGTATAAATATATTTTTTATCATGGTAATCTTGACAAGATATTGATAAATTAGTTGAAGGGAACAAGATCTATGTTCAGATCTAGAAGATCTATTCTAGGTTGTTGAGTTGTTGTGTCATTCTTCATTTTCTATAATGTTTGAGAGGTAAGTGGATTCTATCTCAAATCCACTTTATTATAACTCAAAGGACTCATTTA
Organism: Viscum album; assembly: GCA_963277665.1. NCBI lineage: Eukaryota > Viridiplantae > Streptophyta > Magnoliopsida > Santalales > Viscaceae > Viscum > Viscum album. The sequence goes on along the minus strand of OY728142.1, from coordinate 1,212,441,831 downwards.
AAATTGATTAAATTTCTTGGATTTTTTTTGTAAAGCATGGTGTAATCTGATATAAATTTTCATTTCAATTATGGTTTTGGAAATCATGGTTATTGGATGAATTGTTAGAAAAACTCATTGTTTATAATTTGGAAATTCTGATTTTAAAATTATGGCTGGTTTGAGGGAAGTAGAGTATTCAATAAAATTATTTTAAAGGTAAGAAATGATTTTAGGGAAATGGGTTGAAATGGTTTGGGAATAATTTTTTGGCATGATTTTAATGGGTTGTGAAATAGTCATGAAGTACTACCATCAAATGGATGGATTATGGACATGAATTTCCATCATAAATGGTATCACCAAAATTATCTATGTGTGTATTGGTGTGTGTATGTTTTGGATGTGTGTCGAAAAGGAAATATATATTTCAAATGAAAAAATGATAAATGGTTTAAAGAAATTTGTATGCTTTCCTTGATAAATTATTGTGATAGATTTTTTATTTTTACATTGGAAATTTATATTTATGTTCTTATAATAAAAAATTTTGATAGATTAAACTATTTTATAAAATGTGCTAACAATTTTTATCATAGTTGAGTGAGTTAGGAATTCATTGGGTAAAACCTAAGGAGTTTTATAATCACCCCTTACATGGGAACTATGGTGCGTTTTCAAATGCTATATATCGAGACACAGGTAAAGAAAAGGTATCCTGGTTCTATAGTAATTCTTATTGATACCTTATATTAGGAATGTGGATTTGGAACTTGGATAATATTGTGAGTTTTTGGTTGATACCTCTGTTGTATTTGGGTTTTTTTATCTTTTGAATATTTTGGTTATGTCACTTTTTTCTACTTTGTAATCTGATATAGTTTTTTGGTTTGATTTTGATTTGAACTTTATTTTATTCTCATGCATCATATAGTGGATTTTCATCATCTTTATCTTGTGGTTTGGATGTTTATAATATAATAGAAAATTGTACCCCAATTTTTTATGACTCCCTTGAAATTTATTTTCAGCCTCTGGTGTCTTGAGTATGTCACCTAAGGCATAGTAATGTCTTCTGCCTCTTCCCAATCCAATAGGTGTGGGGTGAGATGTTACAAATGGTATAAATCATTTTGATCCTTCTGTATCAGTTGTTTAGTCCCTTATTTTGGTTGGTAGTAAGAAGTATGATTTTCGGAACATGAAATGTAGAGCATAAAAAGGTGTAGCTAACTTATTTATACTGATCTTAAAATTATTAGTGGTTTTGAGTACATGAGTGTTCTAAGAAACTTCTAGGAGTTGTTACCTCATCCTCAAGGGTTTAGTTTATGAGAGTAGCATGCCATGAATTAAAAGTAATGACTTCCCAATAGTATTTCATAATTCATTGTGATTAAATGATTATTGATGTCCTACAAAAAATGATTTTTAAAAATATTTAAAAATGGATTGATTTTTAAAATTACAATTGTGGTATTGTCAGAAAAAATGAAAAAATGGTGAGATTTTGTAAAATGACTGTTGGTAGAATTTTGAAAATGTTTCAACTAGTTTATTGTTGATAAATATGTTTATGAAACTTTTTGAAGTGGTAAATTTGAAATTTATAAGACTCCAATTGCTAGAGAGTTAGACTAAATAGAGTATGTTTCGGTTATATAGAATGGAACTGGGTAAGCGTCAAATAATCCATCTGGAAGAGGTTTATAAGAATGTGGTTGCACCTAAGCCACAAGTGATCCAACAATTTTTCTAGAGTATTATCCAGGACTTTGAAAATGTGGATACATGGAACATATGGGACGAACAATGATAATTATATATTTCTATTCAGTTTTAAAAGAATAATCCACCTATCTTTTAGGGTGGTCCAAAGTCAGAAAAAAGTAGAAGTTTGGAAATATAGGATGAATTTAATCTTTAATTTCAAAAGCACACTAGCTAATATAAAGGTTAATATTTCAACATACATGTTGTAATATCTTGTATACCAATTATGGGATTTAGTAGTTTTCGATAAATTGGACCAAGACACGGAATTCTAGGATTCTAAAGAAATTTGGAAGAAATAATCCTATCCTCATACTTTATGGATTGCAAGAACAAAAAATCACTTTAGTTTGAAGCAAGAAAACCTAATAGTAAAATATTATTCATCTAAATTTATGATTTTAGTCCACTTTGAACCTGAATTTTTTTCTAATACATCCTTGAAGGCATGCATTTTTTAATCAGGGTTGAATCTAGAGATTCTCTCATATATTATCATTATCTGTATATCTGTTGTCCATAGATGATAAATAGAGAAATGATGGAAAAAGGAATATCTTGGGAAATATGTTTGGATGAAACATATTGATACCTATGGGAACTAGTGGGAAATCTAATGATGTGATAATGGGAAGAGGGACAACTATTTACAAGGTGGTGGTATGACTCATAATCAGATGGTGTGATCAATAAATATTCCTCCTAAACCAAAGGGTAAAATAATTTTTTTTAGAATGTAAAACATTTATCTGAAAATAATGTTCTATAATTATAGATGGGGATGATTTTATTTGGAATTTATCTATACTTAATATGGATGTCAATGATGTAGTCTGAGGTATTGATTGGTTGAAAATGTTTAAAGCTAGCTTTGATTGTTATATAAGGGGTTAATTTTACAACTGTAAATGTAATTGAGCATCTCTTTAGAAGAGATTGAAATGTGAAAGAAAGTGGAGAATAATTGTTGGAACCTGTGATTGAAACTATTTCATAACATTTGGAAGATTTTACCTTTAAAACAGTATATGATATCAGTAATAAATATTTTTCAATCAAATTAGATATATTCGTTGAAGTCTTTCTTAAAAAAATTCATGGTTTCTACCCAAAAGATATATATAATATATGATTGATCTATTACTAGGGACTAGTCCTACCTCACTTCCATATTATCAAATGGAACCAACAAAATTGTTGTAATTTATGGGTCAGTTTGAAGATTTGGTAAGTAAAGGGTTCATCTAATTGATTACGTCTCTATGGGAAACACTAATTCTTTTTGTGAAAAAGGAATATGGAACTCTATATTTGGGTAGATTATCATAAACTTAATGAAGTTATGATGAAGAATAAATATCCTATTCAACACATTGATGATATATTTGATCAATTATGGGGATCCCAGTGGTTCTCTGAAATTGACTTACATTCAAGATATCACCAATTGTGGGTTCAGAAAGAGGATATTCCAAATAAATATTTTAGAAAAAGATATGGCTATTAGGTGTTTTTTGTTATTCCTGTTGAACTTTTGATTTCCCCATCTATATTTATGGAATTTATGAATCAAAAATTTAAATGGTATCTGAATTCATTTATTGTGGTATTTTTGGATGATATACTAGTGTATTCTATGACAAAGGCTAAACATGATCATCACTTGGTGATAGTGTTGGGTATCTTGTAGGATCATCATCTATGTTACAAACTTTGAATGTGTTATTTTTAGATAAAAGAGGTAAATTTACTTGGTTATCTTATCTCTAAAAATGTTTTTATATGGATCTAGAAAAGATAGAGGTTGTGATCTCTTGGAAACCAGAAAATAATTTCTTTGCGATATACAGTTTCCTTGCCTGACAAGTTATTACCAACATTTTTTTGTGACATTTCCTGACTAGCTTCACCAATTACTTTTTTGAAAATGAATAATGGTCTATTTTAGTAGAATGAAGAATTTCATAATCCTTTAAAAAATTTAAGGTGCACCTTACATCATCACCGATCTTGATATTCCAAAAATCTGGACAAGGCTAGGTGGTGTATTATGATGATTTGAGATTTGAGTTGGGGTGTGTTCTCATAAAAAGTGATCATTTGATTGCTTATATATCATGATATTTATAGCTTCATGATAATAACTACCTAGTATATGATTTGGAATTAGATTCTATTACCCATGCTTTGAATCCATAACATCGTTATCTCTTTGTTGAGAAATTTAATATATTTATATATCATAAGAGTTTGAAACACATTATCTCACAAAGATATTTGAATTTGAAATAATGAAGATGGACTGAGTATCTTAAAACATTGACATTAAATTCATTTGTACATTGTGTAAAGGGAACTCTATAGTAGATGACTTAAGAAAAACAATTATATAGCCAGTTTGGGAAATAGGCTTCACATCAATGGTAGCTAATATTGGTGATAGCCTAAATTCACATTGAATGTGAAGACCGAGGTAGTTTTTTGGTTTTATTTTCGATATATTTTATTCCTGGTTAGGTTGAGAATGTTAAAGTGGCACATACATTCGATTATGAATGTGTTTCAATGAGGTCAAAACATAGTGGTGGGGAGACCATTGAGGGGTGGAATCTTGAAATAATATTGGTGTTGTAGTTTTGAGATTGGATTATAGTACCTTTATCTATTCCAAAAATAAATTCTTAATTTATACCATAATTTAAAATGGGATGTTCTTCTAGGAATTCAAAAGATGTATAAAGTGATGAATGTATAGTTTTGGTGGGTTAGCATGAAATAGGTAGTGGAAAATTTTCTTGGAATATTCCTTGGAAATCAATCGGTAAAGGTGAAACATCAATGGCTAGTGAGAATGTTGAAATATATACTAGATCCAATTTGGAAATAGGAGTAGATAGGTGTGGATTTTGTGATAGTTTTCCCAATTATGGTTAGGAAACATGATGTCAGATGGGTAATTATGGATCAGCTCACAATTTAATCTCATTTTTTTCAAATTTTTGAATCTCATACGGTGGATGAAATATCAAAAATATATATTTGAGAAGTGGAAAAGGGGATGGAATACCAGTTTCGATAGTATATAACCATAACCCTAGGTTTATGTCTCTTTTTTTATTCCCTTACAGTAAGTCATTGGGACTCAGTTGACTATGAGAATGTCCTATCGTCCTCAAATAGATGTACAATATGAATGGATGATTCAAACACTATATGATATTCTTATGGATTGTGTGAAGGAATTTGATTGCTCTTGGTAGTAGCACATGCCATTAGTGGAGTTCACTTACAACAAAATTTATCAGGCCTCGAAACATATGGATCCTTTTAAATCATTGTATGGGTTTCAATTTCATTATGTACATTGTTGGGTGGAAATAGGTGAAACATCATTGGTTGGACCATGCCTTGTGAAATAGATAATAGAGAAAATTCAGTTGATTAGAAAGAGAATGGAGATGGATTAAAGTCTTTATAAGTCATTTCTAGATCATCTTTAATGACAATTTACATTTTAGTTGAGTGTTCATGTGTTCTTGAGTATATCTCCACATCTTGGGCAACATCATTTTTTGAAGCATAAACATTTATCTCCTTGATACTATAGCCTTTTGAGATACTTTAATAGGTTGGTGAGGTGGAATATGAATTATATTTTCCACCAAGGTTCAGTTCATTGCATAATGTATTTCATGTATCTCGACTGAAGAAGTATCAACCTGATCATGACCATGTGATTTAATGGTATAATGTCAACCTAGAGCTAGATGCTATATTAGTTCATCTGTCGCTACAGATTGTGGATAGAAAAGAGATTGTCTTGTATGAGAAAAAAATTGGTTTAGTGCATGTTTTATAGAAACATTTCCGGATCTTGGAATAAAAGTGGGAGCATGAAAAGAAAATGTTGGAGAAATTTCTAGAATTCATCCAATACAACAATGGTTTTCTATATTTCAGGGATAGAAATATCAATGACATGGAGAATGTAGCACACCCAGTTATAAGTATATGACCCTTTATTTAGGTATTTTAAATATATTTAATGTTTGGGGGTTTTTCGAAGTTTTTAGGAGTTTGGGACTAATTTGGAGTCCATTTTTAGGTGAACGGTTTGATCACTATTAGTAGAAACCATAAAACACCTATAAGAAATTGTGCAAGGGAAAACAATGCATCGTAGGCAGGCACATAGTTGGTGCATGTTTTTTAAAAACTATGGGGATGGCTAGGAGAAACTATGAACTTTGATAAAATGGATAAACACAGGGTTGGTTTATATTTAATCTAACCATGTGAGCCAAAAATACGAGGTATGGTTTAGACAGTAGCTCATGCATAGTTAGTTTACAATTTTCTTAATTGTGTGCCCAAACCATGCACTGTGAAATTCTAGATCTAAAAATTTTGGATATAATTTAGTTTAACATCTTAATCATTCATCTTTCCGCAAACATGACTGTAAAATTAATTCCACTTCCTTTTTAGGATGGAGAGACAATTCCTTTTGATCTAGGAGTGATTCCTAGGCGAATCAAAGTGTGTCGGAGGTGCATATTCTTCGGTAAGTGATCATTCCTCACCATTATTCTTAGATTTTCTCTTCTACTCTATTCCGAAACTATATATATTTTCTATAGAGTATAAATATACATTTAATCATGGGAATATTGATGAGATATTGTTAAATTTGTTAAAGGTAACAAGAAATAATTTTCGATCTTGAATATCTAATAAGGGTTATTGAAGTTATTATTTCATTCAACATTTTCACAATGTTTTGAGAGGTAGGTGGCTTCTCTCTCAATTCCCCTTGATTAGAACTTGAATGATTCTTTCCATAATGATTAAATTTGATGAATTTTTTGTGCAAATAATGGTTTGAATTTATGGAAAGTATCATATCAATTATGGTTTTGGAAATCATTAGAATTGAAAAAAATATAAAAAAACCCATTATTTATAATTTTAAAATAGTGATTTAAAAATTATGGTTGGTTTGATGAAACTATTGTATTTTTTTAATTTAGTTGAAAGGGAAGAAATGATTTTATGGAAATTAGTTGACATGGTTCATGCATAATGGTTGGGCATGAGTTGAATGGGATTGATAATATTCGTGACGTACCATTATCAAAGGGACGGAGTATGGATGTGAAGTTCCACTATCAATAGAAAAACTAATATTATGAGTGTGTCTATTTTGGATGTTTTTAGACATGTAAAACTATATTCCAAATCAAAAATTGGGAAATTTTAAAATAATTTTTTGTTTTTTTCCTTGATAAATGATTTTCATAGCTTGCTGGTTCTTAAATTGGAAAACTGATTTATGGTTTTTTTATAATCTATTTTAAATGCTTAACTATTTTATAAAATTTTCTAACAAGTTTTATCCTAGTAAAATGAGTTTATATGTAATTTGTGAAAAACTGGTTTTTTATACTCACCCTCTAGTTTGGAAGTATGGTGTCTTTGCAGATGTTATGTTGAGGAAAAAGTAAATTAAAGGTATCCCAGTGCTTTAGTAATTATTCTTGATACCTTGGGTTGGGTATGTGTATTTAGAGCTTAGAAAAAATTGGAATTTGTTGGTTGATATCAATAATATTATTTTGTTTTTTCATATTTAGACTCTTTTAGTTATGTAACTCGGTTTCCTCTTTATATGCTAATATAGTTATTGGTTTGATTTTGGTTCAAGCTATCTTTTGTACTCATTCATCATATAGTGACTTTTTTTTTGTTTTCCACTTGTGGTTCAGTTTTTTATTTTAAAATGTAAAATCAACCAAATTTTTTTTATGTGGCCCTTGACATTTATTTCCAAACATTGGTATCTTGGAGATGTCCCCTAAGGCCTAGTAACATCCTTCACCTTTTCCCAAGCCCATGGGTGGGTCGTGGGATTATATAGGTGCGGACCATAATTATATATCTCATCGATTCATCGATATGTCTCATGAGGAAAAACAACTTCAGTTTTTGTGTATACCTTTCCGAATATTAGTATAGTGACTTTTCATAAGTCCATGAAAGCATATTTTAATGTTCAGAATTATGAATTATATCATTATGAGATTAGTATTGTTGAAATAAATGTTTTTATTTATGTTCATGTATATAGAATGCTCTGAGTTTCAGTTGATTATGGAATTATCTAGTATATTTATTCCTTCCATATTATGTATACCATGATTGCTCTCTTGAAAAATTTAGTTATATGTTTACCGTACTAAGAATTTGATATCTAAAATTCGTATGTTTCTATTTCCCCATATAATAAATAAAATTATTACACATAATATGCATAAAAAGATTGCTATTAGAGAATTTGTGGTAGATGTTGCGGAACATTTTTAGATTAATTAGTATCTTATAGATGGAAAAAAATATGTTACATTATAAAGACATGTGTTTCATTAGTTTATGTTTTTTCATATTTATCTAAATCACTAAAACTAAAAGGTCTTGGGAATGTATTAAAAACAATTATTTTAGTTCATATAATTATGGGATGGTTATGTCTAGGAATCTATATATGGTATCAAATCCATTATATAAAGTATGTGTTTATGGTACTAAGCTCTAGAGTATGGGTTTGGGGTGTCACACAACCCTCAATTCAAAATTAGTTATGTTAGCCGAAAATTGTAGCTAAAACACCCTGATAACTTAAATCACCCTAAATTTAGAAAAATATGAAATTTTAACCATGGATAAATTCATAACATAAGTAATGGAAGGATTTTTAATTAATATTTTCATACAGGGTTCTGTTTATTATGAGTTAATTTCATTATTTTATCCTTTATGAGTCTTGTTAATGTTATATGGATTTTATATAATTAATTAACCATATTATGATAAAATAATTTATGCACAATCCATTAATTTTTTTACATCTTACATATATCTTATTTAATTTATGTGATATTATTTAACCATCATAAAATCATGCATCCACAAAATCAAATAAATAATGATGCTTTTAGAAAAATAAAATAAATAAGGTAGCATGATCATGAGATTTAAAATTGTTGATTTAACGAGCAAAAAAAATCAACCAATAACACTGGAGAAAAACTATTTGAGTTTGGCTTGGCATGCATAGTATCATTCCCCCATTGACCTTTTTGTCTTTTTTTTGTTACAACTCGGCTGGTTATGAGCCACCTCCTCTACTCAAATATCTATCCTTTATATGGTTTATACTTACACATGTGTGAGGGGAAATTGGGGTATGAGACACATAAAATAAACCACAAAAACACATTTCCAACATAATAAAGGTGAGAGGGATGACAAAAAAAACATTATATTGATTCTAACAAAACATTAAAATATATTATACCCATGAAATAATTTCAAAATAAATATAAATTGAGCTCATATATTGGTTGGTCAAACTAACGATATTTGAAATACAAGAATTGGCATCATGTTTATAAATGATAAAATTCATTTCAAATATCATTATTGATTAAGATAAATTTCTAATTTGTTAATAAATAATGGTCTTATTAATTAATTAATTATCTTAATTATTAATGAAATTAGTCTTGAAGATACAAGATATTCCAATCCTTTGTCATTTTAAATAAATAAATTTTAATTTACTTTATTTAAATTACTCTAGTGCACTGCATGTACTAGAGGGAACATGATATGTGCCCACCCAGCTGACATGGAGTCTTGAATATCCCTTATCATGTACTATGTATTCAGAAAACATAAAGTGTTCCTAGTGTGTCAAATAGATATACAAGGTGTAGTTCTCCAAGTCAAGCTGAGTAGTCATCAAAAAATTTATCGACACATGACATGCATTAACCTATATGATGTGTATCAATTTAAATTATCATGTAATTTACATGATGTGTGTGATAACCACTTGATGTGTATTTCAAAAATTTACATAGAAACTAATTAGGCCATTAATATTCGATGAACCCCTACGATACATTGAGTATTCCATCTACATGTCATGTGGTTTGGTTTAATTCCATAATTAATTATATTCCATTTAATTAATTCATATGGTGTACATCCTAGCCTAGTGTACACTCTATGTAAATGAGAATAAATTAAACATTGTGTACACTGGTTAAACATCATGAAATTCTTTCTAGTCATCCTCCATTATATTCCTAGGGATTTTTTGTGAAATTTGTGTGGGGTAATACCACATTACACAATGTGTATTCCGACTACAAGTCATCTCATCTTGGTTGGACCATGTTTCTTGACTGAAATCCAACACATGGTGTATAATTAATTACACCACAATAGTATTAATTACACACTATGTATATTTTTCACATGAATACCATGTCACGTGGGAATCACATGATGTGTCTAACAGTAACATATTGTGTAAACCGTAAAATCTATTTAGAACCCTAGTTATTAGTACGTGGTGTAATTACATACCGCATAATGAACCCACCACATGTTATTCCATGATTGGAACAACCACGTACTTGTGTGGTTGACTAATACTACACAGTGTGTAATTTGGAGACCTTCCATGTAATCAAGTCATTCATATGGGATCTGTGATATCTATAGAGAAAATATCCATGTTTTCTTCAAATTTTCTAAGCCTATAATTGATCATATTATAGTGAACTAAATTTTTATCTAAACATAATTTAATAACATTGAATACTAAAATAAAAATCTAAAAAAAGAGTATTGATATTTATCAGCCAATTAAATAATTATAAATTTGAATGTGACCACTCTGATACAACTTGTAGGGTTTAAGCAAAGAGAAATTTACGATCAATCACATGCACTTCATGGATTTTTTCTAATTCAATGAATATACCAAAATAAATATTTTGAATCATTATTTCATAGGAATATTCCTAAAGAATCTTGAAAAGGTAACCTAAAACTAAGAAGTTAGTATTCACCACATTAAATTTATTAAAAATTTAAAAATTGGAATTCCTCAGTCTTTAGAATAATTCATAGATAAATATGTTGATAATGAAAAACATTTATTAAATTGATACTATCATTTTTCTAGGAGGATCAAAAATGGAATCTATCTAGTGGTGATCCACACATTCCCTATGATCTCAAAATGATGTTGATGGAACTATGGGTGCTTGAGTGAATGGTCTATAAATATTATGTTGTTAATATTGAGTGAAACACAACCATATGGGATCAACAGACTCCCTCTCTTACTCTATATATTATGAGAGGAAGGAATATGTTATAGAAACTCTCCCAAACATGGGAGTATCCCAAGTGATGTTATTTTAATATAGAATTATCTAGAGAGAGTATTTTTTGTTCACAACACAAACAATTTTTCTTATTCTCTAAAATGATATAGTTGGGTATATATAAAGCTATAGTGCATTATTATTAACTGAAAAGGGGACATTAGTCAAATACTAAACCTAATAAATTCTTATTGTCAATAACAACAACAACAACAAAAACAACAAAAATAATAATAATAATAATTTCATGTTGATAATTGAAATAATAAATACCATTTTATAAATTAAATAATTCATTATTTAATTAGATGATATTTAAGATTATATAATTGACCTTACCAGAAAATTTATTTAGCCTTGTCACTTTACTCGACATCTATCTATCCTCATATAAGAAATACTATTCATTTGATAAATAAATAAGTAATTTTCAGTCTTTTGAATAAATATCTATTTAAATAATTACATATTTAAATTAATATTATTTCAATAATATATTTTTAATATTTCTTTGTTAATAATACTGGACAAGAATAAATATTCTATTTGATGATATTTTGAATAAAAATTATTAAAATATCATATTCAAATTTGTGAATTAGTAATTTTGATAGTTAAATACAAAATAAAAATTAATTCTTGGTCTTAAGAATAATATTTCTTATAAATTTTAAATTCAAATAGAATTTAACTGAAATATATTGATACAAAAAATGTGTGGCCCTATAGGAATATTTCTTGTATATATTAAGAAAACTTGCCTAATATCCATGATTAGTTTCTAGAAACATGTCAACGAACCCATAAATAAAGAAGTTAACATCACAATTAAAAAAACAATATACCCATTCTCGCTATATAATATAATCCCTTTATCTCGATATCTCTAATCAAGAATATTGTCTGCTCAAGTCATCAACCTATATGTTCAATATATCATTCTTTGACTTCCTAAAATGTACCCTTTAATCACTATGGACCTGTAATTTTAGATTTTTTTGGATTCATTACAATCAAAGGGCATGAGATATCATCTTTCCAAAATCAAAATGAAAAAAAAAACAATATTGATTGATTTATTAATTCAATATCACTAATGGAACATCCAATGTTATGTATCATGTCAGGGGCATATACAATCATTGTTTTCAGAAATATACAAAATTAAAAAAATATTGATATAAATTCATAGTAATATAACTTCTAAGGTTCATTAAACACATTAACATATAGGAATATCCAATGACATGTAAACATCTGGAATTCCTTTTGGTGGGTTTATCCTCATAATCTTTTGTCTTAAAGAATACAATGTGTGAACATGAAGAGATAAAGTCATGTTTGCTTATTATAATAAAGAACCAAATAGACAAAAATACTATTTGTCCCTTCATATAATATTATCCTGGTCGTATGACAAAAGATTAATAATGTCACCATAACACTTTAAGTTTCACATCATATTGGGGAATTGTTATGGACTTTTCAATGTGATAGATACTCTAAAACAATATCACATTTATCTTATTTAAAATAATGATTAATATTTGATAAAACATTTATTAATACTCATGTCATTGAATACGTAGTTAATGTAAAGTACAAAGTAGTTTCTTCTTTGGTATCAACTCCAAAAACATCAAACTTAATCTCTGATACCACTTGTTGTGTCCATGTATTGTGTGAAAAAAAACTAATAGAAACACATCTACTGGAACTTACCACATGAAACCATGTCCTCGAGTGAAAATCCTTTTCTATTACATCTGGATCTTGAATGAAAATCCTATCCAAGACACTGTACAGTAGGGAAAAACATTAGGATGAAATAATAGAAAAGTCTATCATAAGAAATGATAAAATAACTCAAAATGTATAAGGGAAAAAATTATTTTACAGGGTTAAGACTTTCATCCTAATCTATGAGGTAGATTATACTTTAACATTATTCATATAAATGTATGATGATTTAATTAACACTATTTTTATTTCAAAAAATGATAGCACACTATATTTATAATAGTTACCATCCGGTACTTTCGACTGCCTTTAAATTCCCATATTTATATTGATGTTCCTTAGGATCATAAAAACCATTGAGATGGTATGGATGAATCTATGGTGACCTTCTACAATTTAAAATATCTAAAAATTAACCCCTAAAACATTTCATAGTATTTATCCTTATAAATTTTATATAAAAATATCACAAGCATGCATATATAGAAATGTAAATCAAGGCACATAAGATTTAAAATGTTTTCCCATAGCGTGGGTGGCTAAACCATTTCCATCGATCCTTCTATTCATCCATGAAAATTTACTATAATAGAAAATTGAATATAATGAGACAACTCCCATTGGACTCCCTTTATCTCGAGATAAGAAAGATTATTGTTGATCCAACCACTATTAGACCCTTTATATTTCAAGATATAAAATATGATAATAACTCCCATCACTTACAAAAGAGTTTTGGGAAACTGATCCACAATAAGATAAGTAAATTTTCAACACAGCACACTGACAGTTTGTTTGGAAAGAATTATCTACTAATGACAATGTCAGATATCTCCATTTCATATTCCTTCTGACTTCATATGGTACATTATGTCTATCATGCCTTATAAAAGGACATATATTTTTAGTATCTATCTGAGGAACAAAAAATTACACCTCCTAATCTATTTGAAATATCAATATGATATAATCTTTATTTGGTATCTTTGACTAATGACCTTGTTTGATGTTTCTTATAAAGGCTTATGTCTAGTATGACCTCTCACTACACCTCTTGTAATGTTTACTTATCTTACCAAATCTAAACTTCATGGAAACTCACACTACCTCGAATCATTCATCACTTCACCACTACATGAATGTACGAACAATGTATATTTCTAACACACATACTATACTTACACCCCATTTTTTATGTGTGCTCATAAGAGAAAAGATGGGAAATAAAATTCATTTTTACTACTCAATGAAAAACTCAAATTTGGAAAATCCTTCTCATCTAAAATCTCCATTTAATTCTCATGCATTCTATAATATTATTAAAGATTCATAATAACTTCATCATCTAAAAACTTCTTTGAACTTTATTAACATTAGAATTAATGAACTTATTCAAACTTCTTTATCTCATCAAGATAACATACTTTGAAAAACCATCACATCATTACCATGTTATGGAATTTATGATGATTTATAAGGCTTCTCATAATTCTATCTGGTGTGTGTTCATCTAATGACTTTATATTGACATTTATATCTCATGATCTAAATATTTCTCTAACTTGTGATCTTGAACATATTTTAAATATGGACTTAGGATTTTATTTGAATGATAAAATTAATCTGATGAACTCAAAATATATTTAATTTGTGCTATTATCATTCAACATATGACTGATGAAATGGATTTTTTATTTTTTTCATCCATACTTAGCTCAAAATTCATGTAGAAGATATAATTAAAAACATTGGATGACACAATTTCATGGAATCATTTGCATGATTAAAACATTATTGTTTTTTTGTTGTTGTTTTTTCAATGGATCATTGAATAATCACAAGAATTTTCAAACCCCATTCTGATGTCATCATTTATCATTCACCTTCTTCATCATATGCACTTGTACTTGTTCATCTGATGATCTTAGTTAGGATCTTGTACAAACTAACCTTCTGATGGTGTGGCTTCATCTCGGTTTGAACCAAAATTCATTATGATGGTTCTTGATCTGATGGAATCAAACCCATATCCTTCATACCATATACCCCCATGACTTTTTATCTTTGAACATTGTACATCCTGTAAAAACCATAGCACCTTTCACTTCATTCAAACCATTTTTCCATTAGACTTCAGAAGATGAATTTCATACAAGTATACTCAATCATTCTTCATACATTCAAACATTAAACTATGTATGACTTCAAATTTTCATGTGTTGAAACATCTTTATCAGACAAACTATTTTTCTCATAACTCCATATTGAACATTTTATAGCCACTTGAGCTTTGAATTCTTGGACCTTGAAACTTCTCCCCCTTTATACTTATTTCACTTTGTAAAAAATCATACAAACTCAATACAATGTAATTATTTCATTTATTATATTAAAATTTTAACTAGTCTATAAAGAAACTTCGATTTTGACTTGTGAAATTTTTGAATATTTTCACGAATATTTTTGAAGCCAGGCACTAAGTTGGTATGAGATTCCAATGTTCGGAGAGCCTCGACATAGTCTTATTAAAAAAATTGAATATATTTTAACATTCATGCATAGTTTATATTTGAAATCTGAATAAATCTAAATCAGAGTCTCATATCATTTTTTAATACTATGGTTGAGTTTATAATGACATGTGAACAATAGGAACGACATAAACTTTGTTGGTACTAGGCGTCGGGTCGGAGGCTTGTTAGTAGTCGGGCGTGAAATGGAGGATATTGTTTTAATAAAATTTAAAAAAAAAAATTCCTCCTCCACTACCCCTTATTTGTTCACTCTTAGAGGATATTAAGCCCCCTATCACCCTTTCGGCTAACAGATGAACCGAGGACTGAATCGAGGAAACAAGGCACCACCGACCTCTGATCATGATGGTGATCACTAATGGATAATGCAATGGTATCTATTGAGCACCGATTCAACCACGAACCTTCATAATGTCACCATAAAGTAGTGTTTTGAACTTTAGGTTTTGATCCCCTTATTTATTCATCATTTTTATGGCTGTAGATCCCTTATATGCTTGCAAGGGACCCCTTGAGGGTAGATTTTTGTGTTTCATGGAAAATGGGGGTGATTCAGGCTACTCGCAAGGAATTTCAAATATATTTTCCCATATTCATACTGTGTAGAATAGTAAGACATTCTTTGTGTTCTTCCTGTTTGTGGAAGATGAGTTTTGGGGCCTCCATGTCATGTACCCGGGTAACAAGCCATGTAGTGACCCCATGTCGGGTGGCCTGAGGACATGGCCAAAGAAACTATGTGAACATACTTGGTCATGTGAAATTAAATGTCTTGGGTATTTGGGTACAAGGTGATAGACATAGACATGGGAAATAGACAAGGCCAAAGGGCAGTGAAGCCATGACATTCTATATACAAGGGGTTATTTGTCATGTGGTCGACACGGCTCACTGAGTCATGTAAATGGAATACATGGTTGAGGCCCTAGTGAGGCGCAACATGTTTTATACTACTGGTACACACTATGTAAGACCATATAACCATCTAAACTATGTGGTCAAATGAAATAGACATGTGTTCAGGCAGAGTCACACATTATGTATACCCCCATACACACCATGTACTCTCCTCTTGGAAGAGTTTCTCCCTTTTTTTCTTCTCCTTTGAGGATCATATTAAATCTTGAGACTAGGCTATCTAGGTATGTTTCAAACATAGAACATGGCAGTGTCCACTATTTGGACCTAATAGATTTGAGGTGAGGTGATGCTGTGGATTTCTTGTGTTAGTGAAGTTTGGACCAGCAATGGTAGAGTGTTATCCCTTGGTTCATCCCTATGAGGGATTTTTGGGCCTTATGTCCTCGGTATAGGATTGTGATCCCCTAGATAGGATGATCTTTGGATAGAGTTGTAATATCCCACAAGAGAGGACAAAGTGGGTTCTTCTATCATATTTTTAGCGTTGTTATATCCCTCCTGAGTGGCTGGGGTGGGATCCTCTAGCGTATCATTTCCCTAGATTGGGTTCGTAGAATCATCGTGATGAACACTACATAGTAAGCGATCCCCTATATAGTAAGATATCTGTATAGGGTTTGTGGTATCATCATGAGAATGACCCCCCTATGCGTTGGGTAGATTCAATAGGGTTACATCATTATTGGTAGTACGACCCCCTATTAAGCAGTTGGTTTTGATGGGTTTGTGGCATCGTCAATGGTACAATTTCCTAATTCATGAGTTATAAAAAATTGGGTTTATGTAATTTTTGTGACCAACACTACATGGGTACCGATCATCTATCTGAGTTATATGATCTCCAAGATGGCAGATGAGGTTGTGGTATCCCCTAATAGATCCTAAGAGTCGTATACTATCTAAGAGAGATCCTTGGGTTATCATATTTGGTTCTTGTATCCCATAGAGAACTGTAGGAGTAATCCCCTATCCTAGGAGATGTGGTTTATAGTTTTCTAGTCTCTGATTGTAGTATCCCCTATAGAATCTTGAGGGGATCCCCTTTTTATGGATTGTGACCTTGAGTGGTTTCAGTAGGGTTTGTAGCATCAACTACTTGGGATGGATGAGATCCCCTAGTCGAGTAGTGAGATCCACTAAGTTCGAAAGTGACTTTATTGGGACAATATTTGGTAATCATGTTCTCTCATATGTAATCCACTTCGGATAGAGGTGTTGTGTCAAAGTCTTTTGATAGTCGATTGAGTGGTATCTCTCAGATGTGTCATTAAGGATGGAAATGTTGTACTTGATGGAGTTTATCTCTATGAAAAGTGTTTCTTTAGAGCCTCGAGTAGAAACTCGTAGCTGGATATAAGGTCAAAAAATCATGAGACTCGTAGTCTAAGGTGATTATATCTAGGTGTTTTCTAGGAATCCTTGTGGTGTTTTCACATATTGGTTGACACTCTATGTGATACGAGACAACTTGTTAGGTACAGATAAGGATGGTCATGTGATGGAGTTTCTCCCTCAATTGTGTTCCCTCTGGATGGGTCAATTGAACTGTTTCCTTTTAGTTTCTTCTTTTTTTGGGCTCTTGGGGTGCCTAATGATTATTGATATACTCACCCCTGCATGGGATTTTACCTCATATTCTGTTCTTTATATAGACCATATGACTTTCAATAGAGTCCCAAGAGGACTCAGATCATTCCATGATTAGTGATCTAGACCGACCAGGGTGTTTACTTGAGTTGGGTTGAGGATCTTTTCAGTTTGATAATTTGACAGTGATCCCCTCCTTCATACAGGTTGGATGATTTTATAGTTTCTTTTTGGGGGTGTGTATTTTACCCCTTTATGCTTTCTATACTCTGGTTTAGAATATATGTATGCATACATTTTTTTAGTTTATATATATATATATATATATTTTTGATGGATTTTTATGTGGGTGAATGCATATAGGTATAATAGGATAAGGCCTCACATGTGTGTGATGGCCTACTCAATGATAGATGTCCGCCCCCATCCAATGGAGGCATGCTTGGGGAGTTTCATCTCATCACTCATTGGGTAGGATCATTATATTGTTGTATCATAATGGGTTCTACTTTGAGACTGCAGTGTCGTGAGATTGGTTTGGGTTGCATAGTGATAGTGTTTGAGTGTTTCGAGTTCAACTCTCATGCAAGAGGTTTCAGTGTTGGTGCGGAAGACAACGTATTCATTCACTAGGACTCTGATTACCTTCTTTTCAACTCTATACATTAGGACACTAACCAGAGAAAACTTATGGTACACACATCATATATGATTGGGTTTGGGTTTTTCCTTATCCCTCACGTGTCTGCTCCCAAGATATACTCTTTTAATGTTGTATGTATTTAATTTTATTTCAGTATTCCTCCTTGATGATATACAGATATGGTTCCATTGCGAGATGGTGGTGACAAACCACCCCAAGATGAGGCTTCAGTTCACGACATTGGTTCTGAGGTTGGACCTCCCGTTGGTTTTCCGGTTGAGCCACCACTTGTTGAGCAGCAGGCTGCGCCAGAAATTCAGGTCGATGATGCGTTCAATATAAGTGAACTACATGATATCTAGAGGTAGATACCTATGAGTTTTTAGGGTGATCTAGACCCCTATTCATCTAATGACTAGCTTGAGGTAGTCTTGCATGTTTTTCTCCTTGTGAGGACACCTCTCGATCATATGGTGGTCCTATAGGCGAGACTCATTCAAGGTTCAGACAAGTGATTGTGGATTCTTGTGGAATAGATACATGATGAAGATATTCTCACCTAAGATGAGTTCTAGTTGGTGTTCAAGGTGGATTTATGTCCATCCATGTTGAGGTCAGTGTGTATCTAGAAGATATTTCAGCTTTATAATGAGGCAATGACTATGGAGGGGTACTCGGCGAGGCTCATAGACTTGTCTCCTTACTCCCTATATATTTTTTGGGATCTGTTTTTCAGAACCCAAACCATTGATAATTGTATATGGAAAGAGATCAGGGTGTTTGGTGTTCCGATGTGCATTCCCACTTATGTGGGAGTACTTGAGCGAGCCCTAGTAGTGGAGATCTTTCTGGATGAGTAGAATTTGACCACTTTTTCTAGGAACATGGGAGATGAGACCTCAGTATCTAGTAGATGATGGTAGGTAGAGGGATCTGGGAATCCAAGGAACTTCAAGAGGTGATCCCAGGATAGGGGTTCTGAGGCTCAGGGATTCTATGATGGTTTTGGTCTATCATAGGAGAGTTGGTGCTATGATTGCGATTATTAGGGACATATTGATAGAGATTTTACAACCTTCCTTACTTCTTATAGGGATATAGTTGACCAAACACCTTGCAAGAGATATAGTTTTGATTATGGAGGTTGATAGGGTGGAAGACGTGGAAGATGAGTGGGTAGAGTAACATGAGGTGTCAGATGGTACGAGTTACCACCACCTCCCCCATGTGGTCCACACCTAACATAGGGAATTTTAGGATAGGGGTGAGGGTAACTACAGGCTGTAGAAGCTTTTCAGAGAGAGGTTTTAAGGCTAGAAATTGTTTCACTCTATGTCCTATCTACATTATATAGAAGTTTTGATAGCCATTATTATGATGTAATCATTTCATGTCACTTATTCATCGGGGTTTGTTAATGGTGACACAATATGTTGGTAAGACCCTATGTTTATGTTTTTTGACATAGATTCAAATCCACAAGAAAGAGGGATCCTTCCCTCACAGAGATGTGTTTTTGTTATGTGATTAAAATTGTGAGGGTTTGTTAGTTCTTCCCAAAGAGGATAATTTCAAGGAGTGGTGGATGATTCCCTTTTGACTTATGCGTTTACGGAAGGGTTGTGTGATGGAGGTTTTCATGGAGGGCTTGGTAAGACCCAATGTGTGCACTTGAGAATAGGTTTTTGTTCGTTGGTATCCTCACGTTTTTGGAATAATATTTGTATGCGAGAATCTTAAATAGTGTGTGGTTGGGTTTGACATGGAGTATGACTCAATATATTTAGGGACGCTTTCCTCACGTAGATTCATTTTTGAAACATGAGGTAAAACCATGCAGGTGAGTCAGTTCCACCTAAAGAGGATAGTATCAAGGTGAAGTGGTAGAGTTTCATTGACTTTTTTGTTCAAAGAAGGGGTTTTTTGGTCTGTATGTCATGTTAGCGAGGTGGTGAACTGATATAACACATGGTCACATATGGACTGGGTGTTTGGTGTTTCCACATGGCTTATTTAAGGAGACATGTGCCCAATTTTTTTCCTGATGTTGACCTAGTTGATCTAGAAGTCAGATGTGGCTGATCCTTGAGGTTCCCTGATTGTACAATCGTAGGTAGAACATGAACCCTTGGTGGCCTTTATGGTGTTCTTGGTGAGCTCACTAGCATTTGAGTCCCAATTGAGAGCTTGGTTTCTTTTCCTTGTACAGAGGATTTCTCTTTTCAATGATATAATCTTTAAGTCGGGGAGGATTTAACAACTTGGGTTTTGGACTGTAAGACTTTGGAAAATTTAAAAACCCATTTTTAAAGCCATGTGTTTAGTCAGCATGAGATTCTGAGGTCCAAAAAGCCTCAGCCTGGTGTTATTATAAATATTAAATATATTTTAACATGTGTGTGCAGTTTCTCTTGGAAACATGAATAAATAACAGTTGGTGTTTGGGATTAGTTTTCTAGGAGAGTAGTTGAGTTTAGAACATCATGTTTTCACAAGGCGTGACATAAACGTTGTATGCACTGAGTTTCAGTTAGAAGGCTTGTTGATAGTACAGTGTTAAATGGAGCATATTATTTTAATAAAATTAAAACAATATTCCTCCTCCACAAATCCATTTTTTTCACACCAGGAGGAGTCGAATCCACCTCTCCCCGTTTTGACTAACAGATGACCTGAGGAATAAATCGAGAAAACGAGGCATCACCAATCTCTAATCTTGTTGAAGATCACTCTTAGATCACACAGAAATAGCATCTAGGCATCAATTCGGCCTCAAAGATTCAAAGTATTTACATTCGTTAGGTAGTTTGGACTTTATGTTTGGATCCTCATTTTTATTCCTTTTTAAGGTTTTAGAGCCCTTTGACTCTTTCTATGAACCCCTTGAGGGTCGATTTGTGTGTTTTGGAAAAAACATGGGTGATCTGGACTGCTCGCATAATATTTATGATAGTTTTTACTATTTACATAGTGTGTATACTAGAGAGACATTCAATTTGTTCTTCCTGTTTGGGGAAGATGTGTTTTGGGGACTACACTCCGTGTACTAGGGTTACACGTTGTGTAGTGACCCCGTGTCATGTGTCTGGAGGACTTGTCTAGGGAATCTACATTAATGTACATGGTCATGTAAAAGTACACAGCCAGGGTACTTGGGCATGTGGTACCAGACACAGACACAGGAAGGAGACATGGCCAGGGGGTCACGTATCTAGGATACACCATTTACCAGGGTTACACGCCACATGGTTGACATGGATAGCTGAGTCATGTGAAGGGAATAAACGATCGAGGCTTAGGTGAGGTGTCAAATGTTTTGTATTTCCAATACACACCATGTAAATCCACATTCCCATCCAATTCATCTGGTTAGAGGACATGGTTTGCGGTTCAAGTGGGGTCACACACTGTGTAAACCCCCTTACATGTTATGTAGTCTACTATTGGAGGGGTTTCCACCTTTCATATCTCCTCTTTCATGGATCTGATTCAAGATTGAGACATTCCTATCCTGATCTTTTTTTTTGTGAAGAATGTGATGGTGGACATAGTTTGGGCCTAAGAGATGAGAGGTGAGGAGATGTTGTGGATCACTTGGGTTAGTGATGTTTGGACCAACAATGGTTTATTGAGTTCCCTTGGTTCATCCCTATGAGGTTTAATAAGGAATTACATTCTCATTATAGGATTGTGATACCTTCAATAAGATGATCTTGGATAGAGTTTTATATACCTCTGGAGAGGATAGGGTGGGATCCTTTATCATATCATTAGAGTTATTGTATCCCGCTAGAGAGGCTAGGGTGGGATCCTTTAGTGTATCATTTCACTAGATCGAGTTTTTGGTATTGTTGGGACCAACACTACACGGGTGGTGATCCACAATCTTGAAATAGTGCCCTGTAGGTTTTGTGATATCATTGGGAGTATGATCTCTTACATGGAAGGTAACTTCAGTAGGGTCTCAATATTATTGTTAGTACAATCCCATACTCATTAGTTGGTTTTAGTATCGTTTTGGCATCGTCGGTGTTGCAATCCCTTACGCCGTGAGTTATAGCAAATGGAGTTTTTTGAATCACTATGAAAAAAACTATAGGGGCATAGATACTCTATCTGATTGATATGTTCTCTAGGATGGAATATTGTGTTGTCGAATCCCCCATTGGATCCTAGGATTGATCCTCTATCTGAGAGAGATCCTTGAGTTACCTGTTTTAGTTGGGGTATCCTCGAATGGATCTTAGGAGTGATCCCCAATCTGAGGAGACATGGTTTACAATTTTCTAGTCTGGTTTTGTAGTATACCTATGATTATCCTAGTAGGGATCCCCTTTCTGTGGTTTGAGGCCTTGTCTAGTTCTCATAGAGTTTGTAGCATCCCCCATATAGGATGGGTGAGATCCCCGAGCCAAGTAGTGTGATACTGTGAAGACCCAAGACCAAGATACCAGAATCATCCCTTGAAAATGTTGGTAATTTTTTATTAAAAGAAACATAATAAATACAAAACATTTAATTTTCTTATTGAGATCCTTTTCTAGGCCTAGTTTTGGATAATTAGAATAAAAAAATACATTCAAATACAATTGTACAAAACATAGAAATCATTAAACAAAAAATCCTCATTGCACCGCCCTCACATTGTAAATTTATCATAGCATGACTAATAAACCTATAATAATACTTTTAATACATGGGGTGAGCTAAAAAAATTCATAGTCAGGTTTTATTCAAAAAATAATAATAAAATTATTTTATTACATCTCTTGAAAATTTTACAAAAAATAGTAAAAATAGTAGTTCATAAATACCTTTAGAAAATCATTATTACACTAAAATAATAAAAACTAAAATTGTCATTGGGGATTTCTATTCAAAAATAATAATTTTTTTTTGTGTTTCATTAACAGTACTTGTAAAACCATGTCCAAAATATTTACATAATGCCACCAGTCAATTCTTAGACTTATGGGTTTACTCCCCGCAACGTCACTTATTTCACCAGAGTCGAATTTATTGAAACCATTTTCCCATGGAATGCCTTTCTCAAATCTGTCCCAAAACATATCTAAAGTACTTATGTAGTAATAAATTCGTTTAAAATAATGAAATCCTCCCCATGTCACCCATGTACTCTCAAAGATTATAAATTGATTTAATATATAATCCCATGCTTGAAATCCTTTTAATAATTAAGAACCATAATCACTAGATACGTGGTTTAAATGCGTGAATGATCTAATAATGTTGATATTGTCTTATATGGACTAGATTATCTCCATACCTATCCATGCATGACTTGTAAGATGATGAAAATCCTTGTATGCACCAGAAATTATACCCTGTTTCATAATTTCACTTAACATGATAAGATTTATTTCATACAGTAGAGAAAAAAAATGTTTATAAGAATTTAAAATCACTAAACATCAGTTTGGAGGTTGATAAATACTATTTATAAATAATATAGAATAAACATTTATACATAAATTTTTTATACTTAAATTATTATATATGTATATATATAACTATATATATACTTATATAAGTTTATTTGGTTTGTATACATAAAAATATTTCAAAATTTTCAATCAAGAATCCTACCATATAAACACACACAAAGAAAAAGTTGATAAATAAATGTAAATGTGTTTACTTTCATGTAGGATTACACGCATACCCACATATATTTATATCACCCTTATAAAAATAAATTTTGAAAACTAAGTCAATATATAAGTTTTTTAGATATAAGATTAATGGAGAAGAAACCATTTAAATATATACAAATATATTTTGAAAATATTAAGCTATATACATGTATGTACTCATGTATATACACATATATATGTAATTTTTGGTAATAAGAACATAATTCAGTATTAATATTTTATTTTTAAAACCATAATACATTAGATATAGATCTTCTCAATCGAGAAAACATTTCATATATACCATTTTGATTAAAAGGATTCGGTATAAACACACACACACACACATATATATAGATACATATGTATATATATGTACATATATTAGTTTATAAAAAAATAAATAACAAAATACCCTTACATGATTTAGATCAGGAGAGTGAAAAGGTTTCTAGAACTGAGATAGAGAGAGAGATCTTGATAGGGTAAATTTTCGAGTATCACTTGGGTGTGCAAAGTGAGGTTTTAAAAAAAATGAATGTTTCAATTGTTGATCTATATAGACTAAAGATAATAAAACAAAAAAATTTATAGCTATTTCTACATGCAATAGGGTTAATTGACACTCCAAAATATATAAATAAAACCATGAGGGAGATCTCAGTTAGGGATGGTGATTTTTGGATTAAAATAACCACCTTCCTTGGAATAAATTGAAGAATTCATGGAGAGGGTGGAAGGATATCGTCATGATAAAGAGAGGATGAAGAGGGGATGACAGGTACAAGGTTGGATAGGGACTGGTGTGGATCCATGAGGAAGAAGAAGGGAAGAAGAAAAGACGATTTGGATCAAATTTGATCTAATCCAAGGGTCATAATTAACCATAAAATTTTAATGAAGGGGGTTGTGTAGAATGGAATAGATGGACCATATGTGGATGCAGATATAATCGGGAAGTCATGATAGATAAGTGAATTTAATAAGAAATGGATGGAAGAGATTAGATCAGGAAAGATCATGCAACAACAATCAAACATGAGTTCTTAAATAGGTTGAATGGTCCAGATTTGGTGAATCTAGATTAGATGGTTAATAAAAATATGACGATTGAGATGTGGTGGTGGGGTTTCGAACACGGAACTGGCATGGGTATTTTGGATCTCATGCGGTGAGATCATTCAGATGGGATTGTGTAACACAGAAAAAATACATGTCCCACAATAAAAACAATGTGGAGTCCAGGGCTTCCTTATTGGCCTCTTCATGCAGTGCTTATTTCTGATGACATAAGCACGCACACAATGGGGTCCTTATACACGGGACCCTGCCACAGGCACTCAGCCCACCCTCTGTACACCCTCTCTCTTGCACTAATACATGATATGGGCAACCCTATGCCTGGCTAGTGCCTCTCCATATGCACAGGCTTTCTCCTACACTACTCAAGTGCTATGTTAAGTGCCCACTCAGACCTTGAGGGCTTGGTATATAAGGCTTCCTTTGTTTGGTGGGTGACAAGCCAATTTTTTTTTGTAAAAATGTATTACATAAATATTTATAAATAAAGAAATATGTATGTCATATATGTTTAACTTACAATTTTTTTTTCTTGTTTGTATATATTGGTTTCCCATTATTGTCATTTCTATGGTAAATTTACTAAAAAACATTAAATTTTAGTAAATTAAAATTAATTTTATATTTCTAAAACTCCCACCATTAAAACACCAATGTTTTAAAAAACATGAATAGCCATGTTAAAAATTTTAAAATCCAAACATTAATTAATAACCCATAATTAAAACCCATGATTTTTTAACCATAAATACTATTTTAAAACATTTAAAGCATTTAACACTTATAATACCCAAAGGCTATAAAACATAAGTTGTCACCCTGAAACCCATTGACTATTTATACTGGTAATTTTAAGCCATATAAATACACATTAAAGGTATTTTAATGATCAAAGATCATTTCTCGCTTCAAAATAATGGTTCTATATATTTCTTTGACTTTTATTATTTTTCCTATACATGTTTTCGTACTATTTTTTATTATGACCAATGAAAGGGATGGAAACTACACCATCAACCTTATTTTCATGATGGGTAGTCTTCTATTTATTCTATTGGTTATTGTGATGAATTTATTGATAGTTATAATATATTATATCAAGGTAATATTTTAGTGTTTGAATAAAATGTTTCTCTTTATCTTTAGTGTATTTGAAATAAAACCCGCCAATTTGTATTCAAACCATAATAATAATAATAATAACCAAAATATTATTAATACATTTATAATTAAGTTTTGGTCATTACATTCTACCCCCTTAATGGAATTGCGCCCTCACAATTCATTTACTCACAAAAATCCACCAAAAAAAGACATTATGACATCCTCCTTGATATCCTACAAAAAACATCTTAATTATTATTAATTAAACGTTTTTGAAAGTAAATTAATTTATACCTTAACCAGGTCCACCACCATGGATATCCCTATGATGTCCTCAAATTAATTCCAAGGGTAATCTTAAGTTACTCAACATCTTTAGACCAAATACGCCCTGAGAAGTAATGGTCAAAATCATGATTGAAACAATTGGGTGTCCATAGAGAGGCATGAAGGGTGTAGAGCTTAGAGATATCAGAGTGGACTCAATCCTTATAGACCAGCCAAAATATTTAGTTTTTAAAAGGTCTGATATCACAGAGTACCCCATATCCGCTAAAGATCAGAACATGGAATAGGTAGGATGTACGGAGGTCACCCTCCTCTACAGCTTTTCAAAATATTCCCAAATCCAGATAATTCTCTAATAGGGTGAAACACAAGAAGAGTCCTTCATAGTAAATTTCTTTATGCCTATAATATAAAATTTGTGCATATGACATAAAGTGATAGACATGTTTCGGTTATTGGTATAATCTAAGGAAATTTGGGTTTTTTGACACCTTGTAAAGGTGTCTGTAGGATAGACATAGGTTTGTGAAAGGATAATATGTATCTGAACTATTTTTGGAAATTATAGCCTCAAGTAGCTTAGTAGGAAGTGACAAGAGGTTAGTTGGTGAACCCTCACCTTCCATCTAAAAATTTAAGAAAGGGATTTAACTTAAGAAAACATTCTTAAATTAGTATTTTCATTCTAATTTTCCAAATTGAACTAGGTTGTTGCTCTAATACCAACCTTGAAGACCTAAACTTGTGCTACCAGACTCATCCCAAGAAAATGATGTCTATTTTTTTATAAAAAGAAACATAATAAATAAACAACATTTAATTTTCATATTAGTATCATTTATCGGCCTAAATTTTAGATAATTATTATCCAAAAAAACATTCAAATACAATTATACAAAACCTAGAAATCATTAAACCACAAATCAGCAGTGCACTACCCCCCAGTTTGGAAATTTATCGTAGCATGACTGCTAAACCTGTAATAATAATTTTGATTCATGCAGTGAGCACAAAAATTCCCAGTAAGCAGTTTTTCAAAAAAAAATTATTTTAGGACATCTCTTGAAAATTTTACAAATATACTTAAAATAGTAGTTCATAAATACATATAAAAAACCATTATTACACTAAATTAATAAAAACTGAAAATTTAGTTGGGGATTACTCTTTGAAAATAATAATTTTCTATGGGTCATTAATGGTACTTGGTAGACAATGTCTAAAATCCATGCATAAGGCCACCATTCAATTCGTAGGCTTACGGGTTTACTCCCCGCAATGTCACTTATTTTACCAGTGCTGAATTTTTCAAAAACAGTTTCCCATGGTTTTCCTTTATCATATATATCATAAAACATTTCTAAAGTGCTTAAGTAGTACTAAATTCCTTAAAAATAATGAAAACATCCAAATTTCACCCATTTAATCTCAAATATTATATAGTCATTTAAGAGAAAATCCCATGCCTGAAAAACTTTTAATAAATAAGAACCATAATATCTATATGCATTGTTTAAATGCGTGCATGATCTCATAATGTTGATATTTTCTTGTATAGACTAGATGATGGCCATACCTATCTATAAAATGACTTTATATTTTCATAAAATGATACCTTGTTTTATTATCTCATAAAATGTTGCATGTACGTGTGAAGATGATGCAGATGCAAGTACACATATGAAATGATACCTTCTTTCATAATTTCACATTAAATGATTAGATTTACCTCATACAGTTGAGAAAAAAAAGTGTTTATCAAAATTTAAAATCACTAAACATTATTTTGGAGGTTGATAAATACCATTTCTAAGTCATAAAGAAAGAATATCTATACTTAAAGTTGTTTATACTTAAATTCTTATATATGTATATATATATAACTATATATATATTCTTATATAAGTTTATGCGGTTTGTATACAAAAAAATATTTCAAAATTTTAAATCAAGAACCCTCCCATATAAACATATACCAAAAAAGTTGATAAATAAATATAAAATTGTTTACTTGTATATTGGATTACAAACATACCCATATATATGTATATCACCCTTATAAAAATAAATTTTGAAAAGTTATTATGCATGTTTTTTAGATATATGATTCATTGCGAAGAAAACCTTAACATATATACATATATATTCAAAAATATAAAGCTATATATGTGTATGTACACATTTAGATACACATTTATTTTTAATTTTTGGTAAAAAGAACATAATTTAGTAATAATATTTCATTCTTATAACCATAATACAATATATAAAGATCTTATAAATCGAGAAATCATTTCATATATATAATTTTAGTTGAAAGGATATACTATACACAAATATATATATATATAATTATATTTATGCATGTATATTAGTTTACACAAAAAGAAATAATAAAATTCCCTTACTTGATTCAGATCAGGAGAGGGATAAGGTCTCGGTAACTAAGAGAGAGAGAGAGCTTAATAGAGGAAATTTTCGAGTTGCACTTGGGTGTGCAAAGTGAGGTTTAAAAAAACTAGAGATTCTATTATTGATCTAAATAGACTGAAGATAATCAATCAAAAACATTGATTAGTGAAAATTTTATATTCAACACCATTAATTAACAACTACTAATATAAAAATGAATCCATGAGGGAGATTCGGGTCAAGGATATTCATTTATTGGATTAAAATAACCACCTTCTTTAGAATTATTTGAAGAAGTCACTATGAGGGTGGAAATATATCCTCACAAGAAAGAGAGGATGAAGAGGTGTCGGTGGCTACAAGGTTGGATGGGGACTAGTTTGGGTCCCTGAGTAAGAAGAATGGAATGGGAATGGATGGTTCAGATCAAATTTGATCTGATCCATGGGTCAGAATAAACCATAAAAATGTAAAGAAGGTGGCTGTCTGGAAAGTAATGAACAACCCATATGTAGTCATGGATCTTATCGGACGGTCAGGATTCATCCATTTGTTTTAAAAGGAATGGAAAGATGAGATTAGATCGGTCGAGATAGGATGGCTAGGA
Source organism: Viscum album (assembly GCA_963277665.1). Taxonomy (NCBI): domain Eukaryota; kingdom Viridiplantae; phylum Streptophyta; class Magnoliopsida; order Santalales; family Viscaceae; genus Viscum; species Viscum album. The sequence goes on along the minus strand of OY728142.1, from coordinate 1,212,412,267 downwards.
TTGAATGTGCATTTTTAAATAGATTGAATGGTTTTGATCTGGTGAAGCCTGATATGATTGTTGATAAAAACGTGGTGATTGAGATGCGGCAGTGGGGTTTGAACATGGAACTAGCATATACTGTCTGGATCTTGTGTGGTGAGATCATGGGTTTGGGATCACATACCCTAAAAATAACGTGTCCCACAATGAAAAATGTGGAGTCTAGGGCTTCCTTATAATCCTCAGCATGCAATGCTTATATCCGATGACATAAGAACATACACCATGTGGTCCTTATACACAAGACCACATCGCAGGCGCTCAACCCACCCTCTGCACACCCTCTCATGCGCACCGATGTACGACCTTGGTGACCCTATGGTTAGCTTGTGCCTCGCCATCCACATGGGCTTTCTCCTACATGAAAGTGCCCAGTCGGAGTATTGTATCACTGAGACGGGAAGGGGGTTAATCTGTGATACTCTTTTTCTTTTATGTTTCTTTTCAATTTAAACAACCTTCACCTCTTATTACGGATTTCAATTCCTTGATATGAAAAAAAAACACCACACATCCACAAGAACACGCATATTTACAAGGTTCACTATTCAATAATAATATCTACATCTTTGGTATTGTTTGTAAATGATCCAATACCATACAATACACTAAGAAAACAATCCTTGGATTACAACGAGTAGGATGTAACCTTTCACTCATGTAGCACTATGAAACAATCCCACTAGTTCATGTTCACCCTCTTAGAACAATAGAGTAATACAATTATTTTGCAACAACTCATGTTACCTGAGCTTCTTTTCAATTCAAAAAAAAGGATTCAAATTGTAAAACAATTCTACATTTTCTTTACCTAGAAGAATGGTAAGAACCACCTGGACTTTGTTATGAAGCACTGGTTCCGATCTCCTCTGAGTACGATTCTTTCAAAACAAATCTCACATTCTGATTATTTAAATACAAAGCTTCCATTCCAATTTTCTAATAGAAAAATATATAGTAGGATCAGCCCCACTTTAATTCTCGAATAAGATTTTCAAGCTGAATAGAATACGAATAAATCTGCCCCACCCAAAACAATTATCAATTTGAACAGAATTGATCTCTTCTTCTCTCTAGAAACCTAGAGATTCTCTCTCTTCTGAAAGTCCCACAAGTACAATGTACTTCATGGCTTTGATAGGTGACCCAAAACATTTTTAGGTGGGAATCCCAAAACACTTTCCCGCTCCCTTAAATTCACCCAAATCTGAATTTCACTTGAAATAACTGAGCAATTATGACTTTGTCAATGCTTTTCGATTCCCCTCAAATCATTAACAATCTTCATTTCTTCTATTCTAGACTCCCATATCAATTGTCCATAAAATTAAAATTGATGATAATTAAATGAGTTTTAATCCTATTATCTCATACTGATTTCATCAAAACAATTCTTGATACAAATCCAATTGAATGTGTATGAAAAAATGCACTTCTCCACTTGAGATACAATCACCCTTTTAAAAGAATGTCTCCCCATTTGACAATTCATTCATCATTATCGTTCTCTTTTTCTTTTCTCTTTACCCACATGAGAAAAAACACTTCATTCACCAACATGTTCTTGTATCATGACTACCTTAATGGCTTTGAAATCATTGATGACCTACTTTAAAATCATCTGAATTAACATGGAATGTATTGTAACTTTCCATCGATTACTGCATCTTTCTTTTCATCTGAACCCAAGAATGATATATTCAAATACAAATGGCTTGGATACTATCATCTTGAATACAATCATATCTGGTTACCAAAATTCTGGGTACAATACAAAATAATCTGAATTTGATTCATTCTCAATCGGCAACATATCTTCCATCGGCACCACTTTCTATCAGTATCACTTCTTTCTTTCTAACGCCTCATTATGATACATCTGTATATGATCCATTAACAATCATAATCATCTCTTACTCTTCATTCTAGATCATGTTTTTCCATTGGTACCCCTGCTGTAGTGAAATCGTAACCACACTGCTGCAATAAAATCATAACCAGTCTTTTACGCTGAAATCGTAACCAGCATTTACACTGAAATTGTAACCAGCTTTTACTTTGAAATTGTAACCATATTTTACATTGAAATCATAACCAACTTTTACTCTGAAACTGTAACCATCTTTTACTTTGAAATCATAACCATATTTTTCTCTGAAATTGTATCCATCTTTTACTCTAAATTCATAACCATATTTTACTCTGAAATCATAACCAACTTTCACTCTGAAATCATATCCATATTTCACTCTGAAATCATAACCAGCTTTCACATTGAAATCATAACTAGATTTTACTCTGAAATTATAACCAGTTTTTACTATGAAATCACAAACATATTTTAATCTAAAATCATAACCAGATTTTACTCTGAAATCGTAACCATTTTTACTCCAAAATCGTAACTATCATTCACTCTAAAATCATAACCAGATTTCACATTAAATTTTTATCCAACTTTTACTATGAAATCATAACCATCTTTTACTTTGATATTGTAACCACCTTTCACTATGAAATTGTAACTAGATTTCACTCTGAAATCACAACTAGCTTTTACTCTGAAATCATAACCAGCTTTCACTCTAAAATTGTAAACATCTACTGGGAAAACATCACCACTTCCTTTACTTCCACCACTTTATTTTCTGATTGTTTTGAAAAAAAATCTGAATACAATTTTTTTTGGATTATCATCAAATCTTTCACTCTCTATTTCTTATATCAATCTTGCATCATAGGTTCTCAATAAAACTCATGATTTATACGAAATACAAACCAGCAATGCACCGTCATAATTAACATGGGTCAGATTCTTTTACAAAAAAAACCAAAACAATTGTTTACACAAAACAAATTGAAGAGATTTCCTTTCATCAAAACATTCCTTGACAACAAAATACAATACTAGAAACACTCATCACCTCGATCATCAGATTGGTCCCAACTGTCTCCCCCTTTGTATTTTTTTTGTCAACAAAGTTTCATAAATCATAGAACTCTGTATACCCAAGAAGTGAATTATATATCGACCATTCTAATCCTATGTGAGATAACATATTATAAGAAACAAGAATAATTAATAGAAGAAACATGATATAAAAAATAGTTATCATGACCACCTCTTTATTTTCTTCATTCTTCATGGAGAACAATTCAATTTATTTTCCAACAGCCACTCCATCAAACAGTTAAAGTTCACACACTAAATAATGTTGAATTAATATATTACCCACAACTCTATATTTGATAAAGGTTTTGTGAAGATATCAGAAACTTGTTCTAATGTTAGAACATACTCCAGTTTCAATTCACTGTTATCCAAATTCTCTTTGATGAAATGATATTTGATATCAATATGTTTTGAATGAGAATGTTGCATTGGTTTTTTTGTAAGATTAATTGTACTTTGATTGTCACAACCCAAGAGAAAGGGTAACTTCACTTCAACAAGTATGACTTATAATTGTGTTTTTATACACATAAGTTGAGTAGCATCTTGAGTAGCAACAACATACTCAGCTTCAACCATACTGAGAATTACTAAGTTTTGTTCCTTCAAATGCCATCTAACACAATTCTTTCCCAAAAATAATATAGCACCAGATGTAGATATTTTATCATCCACATTTCCTACCCAATCTGTATCAGAATACCCAAATAAATCAATATTATATGACCTGAAATACCTGATTCCAAATTATGTTGTGCCTTAAATGTATATGAGAATTATTTCTCCAGAAATAAGATGTGATTCTCTTGGAGCACTCTGAAATCATTCATATAAGGTAACAACATAAACAATGTTGGGTCTTGAGTAAGTCAAATACAATAGACTTCCAATCAGCATTCAATACTCTTTTGGATCCACTTCTTTTCCATCTCTATCCTTACATAGTTTTGTTCCCACTAAAATGGTTGTGGAAACAGGTTTTGTGTTTTCAATGCCAAACCTCTTGAGAAGTTATTTTGCATACTTTTCTTGGGAAAGGAAAATTTATTCTTTCTTTTACTGGATTTATAACCCAAGAACGTATTTCATTTCTCCCAATATGGACATTTCAAAAACATTCTTCATTTATTTAGCCAATCTTTCACACCTTCCATCATCATTCCCAGTGAAGATAATATGATCAACATAAACAATTGCAATGAGGTAATACTCATGACTTTATCTGATTTAAAGATTGTTATCCACCATTACTTCATTAAAATTCATCATTCTTAAGCATGTATCTAATTTGGAATATCATGGCCTCAGAACTTGTTTTACGCCATACAAATCCTTTTTCAATATGTAAACATAACCTTCATCTTTTCCAATAACAAAGCCACACATTTGTTCAATATAAACTTATTATTCGAGATCACCATTTAGGAATATTGATTTAACATCCATTTGAATCATCTTGTAGCCTCGTGCAGAAATAGTAAGAAATATTCTAATTGTTTCAAGTATTTCAACTTGAGAAAATGTTTCTTCAAAATCAATACCCTCAATCTGTGAATACCCTTTTCAAACCAATCTTGCTTTATTTCTTATAACTTCCCCTTTTCCATTCAGCTAGTTCCGAAAAAATCCTTTTTTCCCAATGTTGTTTTTTTCTTTAGACTTGGGTATGAGTTCCCATGTATTGTTTTTTTCAATCTGGTCTAATTTTTCATTCATGTCTTGAACCCATTTTGGATGCTCAAAAACTTCTTTCACATCATTCAGTTCCACCTTTGAATATGAAAAAGTATGTATAATGGAATTGGTTGTTCTTCTTGTTTGAACCTCTCATATTGATCACCAATTATATTCCGTACTTGCAGATCTTTCCTCTTCCATGGAAAAGATTTTCTATTATCTTAGTATCTTGAAATAGATGATTCCAATTCATCTTCTTAGTAAGGAATACACTTGTCTGTATCCTTATCATAATTTTTTTCGTCAACTTTCTCAACTTCATTGTTTTCCTGAACATGTTTCTCTTTCTTAGATACTTCAATCACTTTAACATCAACTGAATCAAAAATTATTTTTGTTCCTCTGTTTTAGCAACTGTATCCTCTTCCTTCTGGATAGTATCCATGAAATATTCCATCCTCGCATTTTTGTTCAAACATATCGTAGTTTCCACCTTTCTTCTTTATAATACAAGGAATCCCAAAAACTCTAAAGTTCTTCAAACTTGGAGTTTTTCCCTAAAGAAATTAATAGGGAGTCATACGTTATTGAGGTCTGTAGAAACAATGGTTCTGAATATAAACAATCATACACGTGGATTGCCTTCAAATGTAATGAGAAAGTTCATGCTCAAGTTACATGGTTCTTCCCATTTCCACAAGACTTATATTCTTTCGTTCAGAAACCCCATTTTGTTGGGGAGTATATGGAGTGATATATTCATGCTGAATTCCATGCTTCTGAAGATAATATTAAATATCTTAACTTCTATATTCACCTCCATTATCAGTTCTCAATTTCATCACAGAATACTCACAATCTTTCTCATCTTTTCTTCTGAAATGTTTATACATTTTCAAATCACCTGATTTGTGTTTAATGTATATAACACAAGTAATGTGAGTAAAATCATAAATGAAATTAATGATGTACTTATCGATATGTGTTTATTTTTTTCCCATTGGCCCACATATATCGAAATGGATCAACTCTAGGGTTTGTTTTGAACAAATATCAACTTTCTTATGCATAGTATTTGTAATATCTCCTTTCTGACAAATAGTGCAACCCCAATCTCTACTTCCTAAAAAATAAGGAATGTCTCAGATATTTTATCTATTATATAACTTTTTCATGTTTCTATGACACATATATCCAAGAATTTTATGCCATAACTGATTCTTTTCCACCATACTTATGTAATAAGAGTTTTGTGAGTAACCAACCCGATGCAAGTTTCTTTTCATACGTTGACCTATTGTAACAATATTTCCATCTTATTCACTCTTTAAAAGAAATCCATATTTCTTGAAGATAAATTTGTTACCCTCATCAAATAATTGTGAAACACTTAGAATATTTTGTTTCATCCCATTAACATACAATGTTTTCTGAGAATTCATCTTTTCTTTTCCAATGATGGTTGAACCAATAGCTTTGATTTTGAATAATTCATCATTTCCAAATATCACTGTTCCTTATTTAAAATCATTCATATCCTTCAAAAATTTGAAGTCTCCTGTCATGTGAGAATAACACCCACTATCTAATATCCATGGTCGTTCTCATTTCATAGCTTTTAATGGAATTTCAACAACAAATGACTTTTCCCCATTCTTTTCATTATTCACCTTCAAATTTTGAGAATTGATAATCTTTTGTTGATCTGGTAACAAAACAAGACATCATTTTTCAAGGTTTCCTGGTTGTTCACATATTTCACAAACAGTTTCCAAGGGTTGGAACCTATTTTTAGTCTTCACTTCATTATTTATATATTTAGTCAAGACAACCTTCTCATTTTTCTTTCCTTATGGAGATTGAATCCCCCTCAATCTCTTCCTTTCATTACTTGTGGGATAATAGTAATGTTTTTTATTGAACCAAAACATACATGTTGTGTGCCTGAATCCCCCACAATACCAACAATACCCATAGAAAGAGTATTCTCGTCTGAAACCTTCGTACTTATCAGAATTGTAAATGTGTTTCTTAGCCACCTTCTTCTCTTTCATTACCTGTTCACTAACCCTTCTATTGTCAATCAGATTCCTTCTCTTCTTTTCTGAATTATCAGAACCAGAACTATTTGAAATATTTCCAGATTCAGAATGCTTCAAAATATTCCCAACCTTGTTGGTCTTGGCCACAAACATAATATTCCAAACTTTCTTCATTTAAAAAATAATTCCATTCTTTTTATTACCCTTTGAATTTCTTTTTAATCCTTGGACAATTCCCAACTCTTCTTATTTTACATTCATCTTAACCTCTAAATGATTATTTAGATTCTTTTCTTATTAAGGTTATTTATTCAAATCATCAATATCATTAATCAAATTATCTTTCTCACCAAAAAAACATTCATGGTTTCTTGACCATTCATCTTCCATTTTATTGTTTTTCTTTTCAAGCCTTCTGATCTCTCTCAGACATTATTTCAACTCTTCTTTTAGATGCAATTCTAGATGAGTATTTACTTCTTCAGAACTACTGCCTATGAAATATTCATTATTCACTCTTGAAATGAAATTATTTTCATTACCATAATCAATGGTTTTTTCGAATTAAGTGTCACTCTCTTCTTCTTCTTCATCATTTGAATAGAAATTTCTTCTTTTTGATTTGAAGAATTTATTTTCTTTTCCTTTCTCTCCCTTTTTCGTCCGTGATCTCCTCATGTTTCTTTATTCAATATCACAATCATATTCTTTCTTTCATCAAGGACAATTAGCTGCAAAGTGGCCAACACTTCCACATTCAAAAAAATTCAAGGAAAGTTTCCATTTTTATTTACTTGTACCTCTTTCCACATTGTTAGAATGCAAGGATAGGATTTCATTGAGATTTTTACATACCTCATTTTCAGATTTAAAATCACCAGCTTTATTTTCAATAACAATATTCTTTGACTTTTCATTATTCATAGCCTTGAAATTCATTTCTCTATCTACCTTTTTTTTTCATCAGATCATTTTCTCTTCTAATTTAGTAAGTGATAAGAGTCCTATGTAAATAATAAAATGATAATGTTTCCGGATCTATATCTTCCAATGAAAATCATTTTAATAAAATTTATTAGGTTGGATTCTCATGATCTTTTAAAAAACTGTAGAGTCTTTCATCTTTCCACCAAGACATCTGATAGTACTCACAATGTCATTTACCCTAGTAAAGAGATCTCCAGCAGATTCATGCTCAACCATTTTAAAATCTTCATACTTCAATCTCCATATTTTTAACATTTCTTTATTCACTGTTGTATTTCCTTTGTATATGTTTTTTAACTTGTCATATATACCTTTAGCTGTGGAAACACCATTCACTCTCAAGAATTCACTTTCAAAAAGTGATGATAATATAGAAATTCTTGGCCCTTCCATCATTCTCAAGAAACTTCTTGTCCAAAGGTGTAAGTGGAGAAATATCATCAATGGGAGGAAACCAAACTGTTGTAGCTCCAATAAAATCATAACTGAAAGACATAAGATATAACATCATTCTACCTTTCTAGATATGACATTTCATTCCATAAAAGACCAGAATACCTTTTCTGTTCACACAGTTCATGTTCTCCATCAGTAAAGAATAACAAAGGGAACCTTTCCCTGATACCAATTGAAAGTTCCCATTCGAAGTATTGTATCACTAAGAGGGGGAGGGGGTGAATCAGTGATACTCGTTTTATTTTATGTTTCTTCTCAATTGAAATAACTTTCACATCCTCTTATGGATTTCAATTCCCTGAGGAGAAGCAAAAACAACACACATTCACAAGTACACAAATATTTACAAGGTTTACTATTCAATAAGAATATATAAGTCCTTGGTATGGTTTGGAAATGATCCAATACAATAAAATCCACAAAAAAAATATTTGGATTACAATAAGAATGATGTACCCTTTTACTCGTGTAGCACAATGAAATAATCCCACTAGTGTGTGTGCACCCTCTTAGAAAAATAGAGTAATACAATTGTTTTGTAACAATGAAAGTTACCTATGCTTATTTTCAACTCAACAGATGTATTAAAATTGTAAAACAATTCATCTTTTACTTACCTAGAAGAAATGTTAAAACCACCATGACTTTGTTTTGAATCATTTAGTATGATCTTCCCTAAATAAGATTCTTTCAAAACATATCTCCCATTATGATTATTTCAATTCAAAGCTTCCATTATGATTATCAGATAGAAAAAAATATTGTAGGATCAGCACCACTTCAATTCTTGAATACAATTTTTGGTCCTAATAGAATACGAGTGAATCAGCACCACATAAAACAATTGTCAACTCGAATGGAATTGAATTCTTATTCTCTCTAGAAACCCATAGATTCTCTCTCTTCTGCAAGTCCCACAAGTACAATGTACTTCATGCCTTTTATAGTTGACCCAAAACATCTTTAGGAAGGAATGAAAAAAAACTTTATCGCTCAATTAAATTCACCCAAATCGGAATTTCTCTTGAAATCTTAGAGCAATTATGACTTTATCAATGCTTCTCTATTCTTCTGGAATATTCTACAATCTTTATTTCTTCTTTTCAAAACTCCCATTTCAACTGTCAATGCAATTAAAATTGATGAGAAATTAATGAGTCTAAATATGATTCTCTCCTACTGATTTCATCAAAAAAATACTTTATACAAATCCAATTGAATATGTTTGAAGAAATGCACTTCTCCTCTTGAGATACAATCACTCCTTTAAAAGAAAGGCTCCCCCTTTGATAACTTGTTCATTAGTATCCCTCTCTTTTCTTTTCTGATTACCCACATGATAAAAAACACTTCATTCACCAACATGTGCTTGTATCATGACTACCTTCAGGACATTGAAATCATTGAGGATCAGCTTTAGCATTGTCTGAATTAACTTGGAAAGTATTATAACTTTCCATCCATTCCTCCTTTATTTTCATCTCAACCCAAGAATGATATTTTATAAATAAAAATGGTCTCAATACTAATATCTTGAATACAATCATATCTGGTTACGATCATTCGGATTACTATACAAAACAATATGAATTTGATTCATTCTCAATCGAAACCATCTCTTCCATCAACACCACTTTCTATCAGTATCACTTCGTTCTACTACATAGTTACGATACATCTAGATATGATAATTTAGCAATCAGCAGCATCTCTTACTCTTCGTTTAACATCATGTTTTTCAATTAGCACCCCCTATTATAGTGAAATCATAACCACACTGCAATAGTAAAATTGTAACTAGTCTTTTACACTAAAATCATAACTATCTTTTACACTGAAATCGTAACCAGATTTTACACTAAAATTGTAACCAACATTAACTCTGAAATCGTAACTATATTTTACTCTGAAATCATAACCAGCTTTTACTCTGAAATCGTAATTATATTATACTCTGAAATCGTAACCAGCTTTCACTGTAAAATTGTAACCAACATTCAATATGAAATTGTAACCAAATTCCACTCTAAAATTTTAACCATCTTTCACTTTGAAATTATAACCAGCTTTCACTTTGAAATCATAACCATCTTTCACTCTGATATCATAACCACCTTTTACTCTAAATTTGTAAGAAGCTTTTACTCTGAAATAATAACCAGCATTTATTCTAAAATTGTAACCAGATTTTACTCTAAAATTGTAACCAGCTTTCACTCTGAAATCTTAACCATCTTTCACTCTGAAATCATAACTGGCTTTAACTCTGAAATCATAACAAGCTTTTACTCTGAAACTTTAACCAAATTTCACTCTGAAATTGTAACCATCTTTCACTCTAAAATCGTAACCAGCTATCACACTGAAATCACAACCATATTTCACTCCGAAATCATAACTAGCTTCATTAAAAAAACATCACCACTTATTTTACTTCCACTACTTTCTTTTAAGATTTTTTTGAAAAAAAATCTGAATACAATTATTTTTCTATCGGTAGAAACTCTTTCACTCTCCCTTTATTAAATCAAGTGTGCATCAAAAGTTCTCAATAAAACTCATGATTTATATTAAATACAAACCTGAAAATCACTGTCACAATTAACATGGGTTTTATTCTTCTCCAAAAGGAACCCAAAATAATTGTTTCCACAAAAAGCAGTGAAGTGATTTCCTTTATTCAAAACATACCTTGAAAACAAAATACAACACTTGAAACCTTATTAACCTTGATCACCAGCTAGGTCCCAACACTACACTGCTCAAGTGTTGCGCTATGTGCCCACCCAGACCTTGAGGTCTTATCCTATAAGGCTGACCTTAGGCGGTGGGTTCTAAAGAAATTTTTGAGTAAAAAAGTATTACATAAATATTATAAAATACAGAAATATTTATATCATTATATGTTTAACTTATAGAATTATTTATTTTCTTGTTTGTGTATATTGGTTTCTCATTATTCTCATAATTATGGTTACATTACTAATAAAAGAATTAAATGTTAGTAAAATAAAATTCATTTTAGATTTTTTAAAACTCCCACCACTAAAACTCTAATTTTTAAAAAATCATGAATACCCATGTTTTATTTTTTAAAATACCAACATTAAATAACAAACCATAATTTTATTTATCCAAAAATGTTATTTTAAAACATTTAAAGCATTTAACACTTATAACACCCAATGTCTATAAAACATCAATGGTCATCTTAAAACCCAATGGATATTTATAATAGTCATTTTTATCCATATAAAAACCATTCTAGGTATTCGAAAGATCAAAGATCATTTCTCAATTCAAAAGAATGGTTATTTGTATTTCTTTTACTCTTAGCATTTTTTTATACTGCATTCCATACTGTTATTTTTTATGACTAATCCAAGGGATGAAAACTACCCCATCATACTTATGTTCATACATGGTAGTCTTCTGTAAACTCTATTCAGTATTGTGATGAGTTTTCTTATGTATTTTTATTCTATTGTATCAATATAATATTTCAGTGTCTGAATAAGATGTTTCTCTTTATATTTGTTTTATTTGAAATAATACCAACCAATTTTCATTTAAAAAATAATAATAATAATAATAATAATAACTAAAAATATTATTATTAAAGTTATAATTAGGTTTGGGGTGTTACAAATCCACCAATTTCTAACGTGACTTGATTTTTTGAGACATTTGGAGACATGTTCTATCAAGTGTATTCCCCTTGGGATTGTGGTCTTCATTCATTATCTTTTGATACCCTGTTGAGTGCTATCTCTCAAATGTAACATCAATTTTGGAAGCATTGTACTTGATGAATATTTTCTCTCAAACCTGTTTTGTCTTATATCTTCAAGTAGAAACTCGTTCTGGAGTATGAGTTTGGAACCTCTTGTGACTTGGAGTTTTAAGAAAGTATATCTGGGTGTTTATTTGGGAATCCTTTTGGTGTTGTCACTTTTTGGTTGAATTACAAATGGTTAAAGATTACTAGTAATATATATATGAAGATGGTCATGATATGGAGTTTCTATCTTGTTTGTGTTCTCTCTAGATGGGTCAATTGAACGGTTTCCTTTATGATGCCCCCTTTTCTCTTGGGTTTTTGGGGCACCAACTGATTATTTTTATACTCACCACTTTATGGGATTTTCATGCATGTGATATGTCTTTTGCAGACCATATTCCATTTGATGGAGTACTAGGAGGACCTAGTGTAGGTGGAGCTTAGTGAGGTAGACTAACCAGGGTGTCTACCGGAGCAGGGCCAAGGCGATTTCCAATGCGGAAATATGACAGTGATTCCCCCCTTCTGAGTAGGATGGAATCTTTTATAGTTTTATTTTAGTGGGAGTTTATTTTTCCCTTTTACTCTTTCTATGCTCAAGTTTGGGATATATTTATGCATGCATTTCAATTTAAATTTATATATATATGTACTTTTTCATGGACGTGTGTGTGTGTGTTTAGGTATGATAGGATAAGTCCTTTTAGGTGTGTGATCGACTACTCATCACTAAATGCCAACACCAGTCCCATGGTGTTGGGATTGGGGAGTCACTACTTGAACCCCATTGGGTTGGGATGTAACACTCTATTCGATGTAACTGTTATAATTATCCCCCCTTGTATGAAAGTTTAAAACTTCATCATGGATCATGGGAGTCTTCATGATATTGGGAAAAAAAATAGAATAACATCATCTGACATAAGTAAGGTTTCTTAACATGGTTAAAGAATATTCATTCACCTCCTCTAGCAAATCATAAGAAAAACATTCTTAAAAAATTCAGAATATATTTCTCGTCATTTAAATAAAAGAATTCACAATAATATATTTTGAAAATAAATACAATTCTTGTCATAAAAACATCCCAAAGGATCTTCAATCTCCAACTTTGGATTTTTTGGAAACATTCGATATAACTTCTCAACCTTTTTTAACTCTTTTTTCAAATTTATATCAAACCGTAGACTTTATCATAGAGAATTTCTTGACACCACACTATAGGATAGATCAATATTTTTAAGTAATTAAATTCCCCAGTGACAATAAATTTTTATTCCATGATAAGATAAAATCCCATCAATCGATTTATCTCCCCCTTTTTATGATAAAAACGACATCATATTCAAAAGAAAGATTTGTACACCTTATAATAACGTTTTACATACTCTCCGCCTTTTACAACATAATACAATGAAAATTTGAGTAAAAATTCCTTAAGAATTGTAATAAGTCATTGATAGTGGTTGAAAATTTATTTGCATCCTCAATTCATCAAATATTTCCCTTGGAATAGCTTTGGTGAAAATATCAGCAATTTGATACTTTATTGAAATGAAATCATGAAAAACATATACACCAGAAAAATTATATTTTATGAAATTATACTTAATATCAATTTAATTTTATTTGGAATTATGTATAAGTTTTTTTGGAAGATTAATAGAACTCTAATTATCACAAAGAATATTTAATGGTCTAAAAATTTCCGCATCAAATATTTTAGCATAAATTTCATATAAAAAAATTGTGTACATGAATGGGTGGACGAAATATATTCTACTTATTCTATCCTTAAAGTTATGGAACTTTGGGTTTTACTATTCTATCTCACACAACAATTTTCCAAGATTAAATTTCCACCTGGTATTGATTTAATATCATTGCAATCTCCATCTCAATCAGTATCAATATATCCAAGAATGTTAATATCAAAACTTCTTTTACACAATATACCATTAGAATATATTCCTTTAATAAACCTAAGTATTTTTTAAGATTCCAGTAATTGTGATTCACTAGGATCACATTGATATATTCCACATAATTGAACAACATATAAAATGTATGGCCTTGATGTATTTAGAGAGTGTAATATTTCTATCAGCCTTCTAAAGTATTTTTGGTTCACAGTTTTACTAGTTCCATCTTTACCCAACCTTACACTAACATAGGTATGTGTAAAAAAATATTTTGATTCATTCATTCTAAACATTTTTGGTATAACTATAGCCTACATTTGTTGACATTGGTAAATATAACTACATTTTTTGACTTATAAAACTAGGAATAAACTTAATTCTATAATCATTTACATATTAAATAGTTCCTTCACTAGTTTTGAAAATTACTCACATGTTTTATTGAGACCACCTTAAAAAATTATATCCTCAATGTAAAAAATGATAATAAGGTAACATGTGCTCATTTCTTTAACATAAATGATTTTATCAACTTGTACTTTTGAAAATTTCATTTATTTCATGAAACTATCATTTTTTCTCCATACACAAGGAACGTATTTTAACCCATATAAATATTTCTTCATCTTATACACCATAGTTACATCTATATCAAAAGTTTCTCATTATAAATTTCTTCTTTAATTTATCCATTAAATAAATATGACTTAACATCCATCTGATAAACTTTATAACAATGATGTGAAACAATATCCAAGAACATTATTATAGTTTCAAGTCTCACAATAGAGGAAAAATTTCATCAAAATCAACACCTTCCACCTATGAGTATTTTTTTCAAAAAATTCATTCATTATTTCTTAAAATTACTCCATGTTCATTAGAATTGTTTTTGAAAACCCAAATTATTCCTACAACATTTGTTCATGCTTTTCATGAAACAAGCTCCTTGGTATCATTTTTCTTAATACAATCTCACTCTTCCTTCATATCTTATATCGAAAATTTATGTTCAACTTCATTTAAACTGATTATGGTTCCACTAGTGCGATAAGTGTTGTCTGATTTTACAATACCAGTTTTCTTCTCATCTAGGAAAGTGTTTTTTGATTCTAAAGCTATTTTCAGATTCAACCTATTTTTTATAAAGTATGAAATTTTAGTGATTTTCTTCCAACCTGAATTTTTTCAACCAAAGATTAATTCCACTCATCTTGTATACTTTTTAGCTTATACTCATCATCACATTAATTATCTTCATTGGAAATATTTAATATATCATCTGTAACATCTTCATCAACTTTTTTTTGAGGAGGTTATATTTTAAATAACTTTAACACCATAATAATCAACCAATTTTTCCATGTTTTTATTCTATGATTTGTAACTTCTTTAATCTAGCCTGAAACCCAAAAAAAATAATTTCTTTTTTTCTCATCGAACTTTCCTAGATATAGATTTTTTTCATTATTAATAATGGACTCCTATAGAAATTAATATATTTTACTAAAGATTTTTCTTAAAGCAAATCTCAAAAGGAGACATATTCGATTCTGGATGCATAAAATATTTTTTTGTAAATGGAAATCAATACTAATAGTTTATATCAAAAACACATTAAATATTTATATAAACCTAGTATACTTAATCCCATTTCAACATAATTTCTATTTTTCCTTCATATAACTTCATTTTGTAGAGGAGTGTATGAAGAACTTTATTGGTGTATGATTCCATGTTTCTTAATATAGGATTAAAAATAATTTCTTATGTAGTCTTATCTATTTTCAGTTCTGAAATTTTGTATACAAACACCCATCTATCATTCAACTTCCCTTCTAAAACATCTAAACATATCTATAGCGTATGATTTCTATTTCACAAAAATTATATTGTTCATTTGAGTGAAATAATAATTGAATGTAGAAAATACAAATAAATTTTTTGGGATTGATGTCTCATCAGACTACATAGATTAGAGTGAATAATCTCATGTGGTCTATCAGATTGGATTTTAACTTTCTTATGTCACTAACTAACTGTATTCCCATTTAAGATGTTATAAAAAAACTATCTTCTTTTCTTTTCAGTGGTGGTAACTTTTTATAGAATCTACATTGGATTGTTATTCAATAAATGTTTTTCCATGAATCTCAAGTATTTGATTCCACAACTTTTTTTCATCCTCATCTCTTAAGTAATATGAGTTACAATGATCTCCATTCTAGAATAGGTCACTATTGGTTCTATCTCCCTTAGTAACAAAATTTCAATAATTAAAAAATTTGATGATAAAATAATATTTTAATCAGGTAAATTCCACATGATTATCAAAAAAATGGATAACACCTTGAAATTTTTGATTAATTCCATCAATAAACAAAACCTACTTCGAATTTGGTCTTCTAGCTTCAATCTCATTTGTTCCAATTCCTATGATTTTTACAGAACTATATTTTCCAAATCTAGCGTGTAATTTATCCTAATATTGAATATATTATAACACTTTTATATCACCTATCATATGTGAGGAACAAACATTTTCACGAATCCATGGATTTTTTCCTTCAATTGATTTTAGATTCATCTTAATAAAAATTGCTATTTTCTCAATTTTCTTCTTTCCAGCTACCTTTTATTCCCTATCATAAGAAACATTTCTTAGAAGTGTTTACATAAATTCTTCAGTATAGTGACCTGGTTGGTCACATCTTCCACAAAAAACCACTCGGAAATCAAAAAAATCATTGGAAACTTTCTAGTGTATTTTGAATTTTTTTTCATTATTCAAGAAATCTAATAAGGTTTCACTATTTTATTCCACCATTTCTCCCCCTTAGTTATTTCATATCCCTAGGGAGATATATTTTTGTGCCTAAAATTATATTCTTTATGCTCTCACATACCACAATGCTGATACTATCCACTAAATCCTAATATTCTATAGAATTCATATCTTTCCCTTTAGAATGTTTATTGAGGTTCAACAAAATATTCACCACCTACTTTCCTCAAACATGTGGAACCCTGTTATTTGAGTTTATTTTAACTTATGTAGATGTGACATTCTTTACACATCTACTCTCAATCCAAATTTTCTCAACATTGTTTATAACACCTTCATTATTATTAAAATTAAATAAAGTTATACATTTAGTGGGTGTAGATTTCACATGATTCTTGGAATGAGTTTTGTCAACAACATGAGATGTTTCATCATTTACCTCTAAAGGCTTATTGAAATTTTAATTCATATTATTTAAAGTTATTTCTACCTAAATAATTATTTATCAGGTTTCCAAATCCTCATATTTCTTATCCACATGTTTATTTCCATGAACTTCCACCATCTTTTTTTATTATAAAAGTTTCAAATTGATATTTTTATTCTACTAAATGTTGGAATACTTGTTTTTAAATAATTATTCCTTTAATATATTTTTCTCACATTCTTCAATATTCTGATTTGTTTCTTGAATTGTTTATTTTACTCAATACATTCTATAATCTTTGACCTTAGTTGATATTTTTTGTAGGTTTCTTCTCTTTCTTAAAATTTATTTTTTGGAAAATATTTCTTTCTCCAAACATTTGAAAATAAATTTATAAACTTATTTTTATTTTAAAATTCTAGAGTACTATTGTTAGTAGATTAATATTCAAATTTCTTAATTAATAAACTTCTTATATAATTTTTAGTGTTATTTTTCTTACATTCAATATATTTCTTATATTCCATGGAAGTCTTTTTCCACATCATCCAATAGGTTTTTTCTTCAGAATCAATTTTAAATTTTCCAAATTTATTCTTAGGCTAGTTCATAGAAAAATTCCTAATTCATCGACCCTTGAAAGATTTAGGTGGTAGTTTACCATCATATTTTTCTCTACAACTCCCATAATTTGTGGAGATAGGAGACATGATTTATCTATTTTCTTTAACATCAACTTCCTACTCTTTATAATCATAGATTTATGCCAACTCATTCTTTGGGTTATGAAAATTATTCTTCATTACATGAAAAATATATTTCTTCTATAATCATATTTTGGAATACCGGATCCTTACTAATCTTATAAGAAATAATATGTATATTCAATTCATCAATAGATAAGTCATGTTTATCTTATAAGGTTGGAATTTTAGTGTAAAAA
Organism: Viscum album; assembly: GCA_963277665.1. Taxonomy (NCBI): domain Eukaryota; kingdom Viridiplantae; phylum Streptophyta; class Magnoliopsida; order Santalales; family Viscaceae; genus Viscum; species Viscum album. The sequence continues at coordinate 1,212,394,252 of OY728142.1, read as the reverse complement.
CTATCTAGATGGTTCCTCATGAGTTTGATAAAACTAGTAAAATATTCTAATACATATATAAATACCTGTATGTTTCTAACAACTTCATTAACTCCAGTGAGGTAATCATTAATAGTTTCATAATATTTCATTTAAATATATTTGAACTTTATCAAACAAATCTATAGTTTTTCTTACATTACTTTTATGTTTTCATTGAATATAATTTTGAGTTTATCCTAAGTTTACATAACTATCTTGTGAACCATCACATTTATAAAAAAAATTTCTAAAAAAGACATTAGATTAGGATTTATAGCTTTCTTTTCTACCTTAGGATTTATTTGGTCAGTGAATGTAAAATGAGACTTTTTCTTAAATGGCAGAAACCCAAAAATGGCTGCATAAATTACCACCAGGCCAAGAGTTAGAAGATATGGTATCATACAATTTTTAAAAAAATGATAATGTATTTCATCAATGGTAGGAGTACTTCTGTTTTTCACTGAGTTGATATTTTCCATGATAATGATATGAATATGAGAACCTCCTATAATACCAATTAAAGTTCATTAGGATCATGAAAACAATTAATAATGGGGACTGAATTGGTGCTGAAATTTTACAATTTAAGTTCTCTTAAAATTTACCCATGTAACTTGTCAGATTTTTTATCCTTATCAACATTATATAATAATTTTACCTGCATGAAAAGATAAGAATGTAAATCAAGGAATGAAATATTTACAATGTTATCCCCTAGTATGGGGTATTACATCATCGTATTGGTGACTCCCATTAGTCCATGGAAATTCACTATAATAGAAAAATGAATAAAATGAGCTAACCCCCATTCAACTCATTTTATCTCCTGATGTGAATGATTATACGTGATCCAAAACCCATTAAACTCATTCTACCTCCCAATAGAAAATATTATACTGAATGAAATCTATTACAAAATAATCCTTTTAAAATTGATCCATAAAAGATATATGGAATTTTTCTTTGGATCTCACTAAAAGTTTATCTAGAAAAATCTCCACATGATGACTCTATCCAGTATCTCTATCTGGGGTGCCTTTAGACTTTATTTGGTATACTCTATCTGGTTAACCTTATGAAACCACATCAATTTTTTTATGTCTAATGAAAAAACTATTATGTCTACCAATATTCTTGGAATATCTATCGGATATAATCTTTTATCCAACACCTTTGACATATTCCTTTGTCCCATGTTTCTAATTGGAACCTATGTCCAGTACCACCTCTCACAATACATATATCTAGTGTGCATCTTCATCTAAATTTTAAACTAGTTGCAAAATCATACTACCTAAAAACATTCAACACATTGCCTATTTTTGTATGTATGAATAATTTATGTTTTAATTGACAATACTATAATTACAACCACTTTTTATATGTTATCTCATTGGAGAATAGACAGGAAGAGAAATTTATTTTATACACTCAATAACAATTGAAATTTCAAAACTCCCACTTAACTAAAATTCTCTAAATGATGCTCAAGCCTTCAATAATATTCTTAAAGATTCATGAAGACCCCAACATCTACAGCCCTCTTTGAAATTACATAACCCAAGTGCAACAAAACTTATTCAAACTTCATTATCTCAGCTATATAAAATACACTGAATGATTACCTCAACATCATCACATTATGGACTTTTCAATGCTTTTTAAAGCTCTTAAGAACCCAATATGGTGGATATTCATCAGATGGATTTATAAGAACATAATTTTCAAATTATCTAGGTATTTATACAACTAGTGATATTATATATTAATGGTCGATGGCCTTAGCTTAACTTTGGATGATTAACTCATCAAATCTTTTACTGGTTCTCTTCTAATCCAACTTCTATGTGATAAAATGGAATTGATACATCCATTACATCCATCCTTATATATAACTTCATATAGAAATTGGCTCGCAAAACATAAGCCGATACGAATTCATGGAATTTTCTACCTGATGACATCATAATTATTTCTCTTATTCTTGTATATCCCATGGATCTTTAACCGATCACATGAATTTTATAAATTCATTCTAAAAATTTAATTGTTTATTTTCATTCTCTATATGATGCACATGTGATTGTTTTTCTGATGATATTTGTTAAGATCTTATAGTATCTCACCATCTAACAGAGTGTCATTATCTCTATTCAAACCAAAAATCAGTCTATTGGTTTTTCTTCTGATGTACATGATCATATAGCATTTATAGTATAGTTACCTCCAAGACTATGCATATTCAAAAAATTTATAATATATAACAAACTCATCACATTAAAACTTGTAATAATTATCATTATAGTGGTATAGTTTTGATTACCTTCATACATATCTATACTAACATCCTTCATATCATCAAACATTAAACTACATGTAACTTCTACTTTGTAAGGATTGAAACATCTTCTTCAGACACATTGTTTTTCTTATCACTCTATATTGAACATTATATAGTCACTCAAAAATTAAATTATCATAGATTAAACTTCTACCCATTTGTATTTCTTTCACTATTTAAAAAATCGTACAAAATTCATACTCCAAACATTTAAATTTATTTTATCTAGTAACATATTCCCTTGATTTATGGTGTAATATTTGAACTTTTGATTCCTTGTATTAAAGTGTACAACTTCATTTTGGATTATGATATTATTAATGATGTTATGAACTATAATAATGGAATAAAATCATCTAACTAAAGGAAATTTTCCTAACAATGTTAAGGAATGTTCGTTCACCTCCTCCATCACTTCATAATAAAAATATTCTTAACAACTTCACAAAATCATTCTCACTAGTTTAATATAAACAGTCACAACAATATATGTTGAAAAAGATAAAAAACATATTATAAAAATGAAAAAGGATATTTACATGAGTTATATTCCACAACTTATTAACTTCATAGATGAACTATTCGCTCAGTCAATGACTCCAACCACCCTGACCTACACTATCGATGTACTTTTTCCTCTTCATAAGATCTGATATGGTGACTCAAACTCAGCATTCCTTTTTCAGAGTGCCTAATTTTATCTCTATAATCCAATAACATTAACCTGCATAACTATTGTTCATCCTACATCTAGAATTCTGGACCGGTTGTAGCATTTTTCACCATCCTCATCCCATCCATTAATCCTTTGGCTATTTTATTGTAGTATTCTGTTTGTTACAATGTTTTGTTTAAAAAATGGTTTCCACATAGAAAATCCAAAAAATATTTGCATACCATATCATGAATTGTGGATTATTATGGGAATTGTAAGAGGTGGGCCTCTGAGGTAACTCGCATCCACATTATAGGGCTGAGAGTGGTTCCTAATTGGGGGTCATGACAATATGGTATGCCTTATTTCACATTTATCATACCATATGATATATAATTATCATATAAAATGATATATCCAAAATATAAAATACTTTTATTTTGGATTTAGGTCATTTTTTCAATAAGGATTATATCCAGGTTAGGTATAAAAAGGTGTCTTTTTAGATATTTAATGGAATTTAAGGTTTTTGAGTTTCCAAAAAACATTCTATAAACTAATTATTTAGAAACCTGACCTGAACCACCTAATCTAAGTCGAGACACCACATGACCTCAAGTGCGCCTCCCCATTTTCAAGAGGATAACAAATAGTTTCAAAGGAAAAATGGGTATCAAAGAGAAAGTATTCCCTTGGTACCAGTTAAATATCAATGCGTATAAATATACAAATAAATAAATAATCATTTTATTAGAAGCATACATAAGAAGTACCAACCTATGCATTATCTTTATGGATTTTGAGACACATAAACTAAAACTAAGAAAAGGGATCCCCATAGGAAGTAGATCAATGTATGAGGGAAATAAAATGAATAGAATCATGGGAAAACATCACGTATAATTTTCATCATGAAGCACCCACATCCTCCTACTAAGCCTACAGAAATATCCACCACATGTCCCTTTTTCTTCATTGGATCTTGGACCATGAAATCAAAAAGTGTAGTGAAATACCTGAGTAGGGTGTGAGTATGAAATTCAGTTGGACACCACAAATTACCCTTAACCCAAGTGAAAAAGATATATTAGTGCATGTCATGAAAATGAATAGTACACATATACATAGAAAGTATATCACTCAAATACATAAATATATTTCATGTCCTTAGAGTCTAGCTCTACCTAATTTGGCTCCATGTTGGAAGCAAAATCGATCAGCCACTTAAAGAATCACCCATGATGGTATAGTTTGAAAACATATCTAACACATATCACTAGATGGAATAACACATGCTCACAATGACCTAGAATATGACACACCCCCCTTAGGAGATAATCCATATGGATCAACCTACACATTCAACTGCAAGCACAAAGGAACATCTTATACGATACAATAAACAAATGATAAATAATACATCATCAAAAATAAATAAAGGATCATAACCTTAATAATAAACATGTGATCAAACATCTAGTGCATGTATTATGGGGCTACACATGAAAAAATCATGTGATCAAACATGAAACATAGTTCTTGTGGTATAACATCATGAATTTTAACATAAACTCTTTTGATGTTTAAGACTGCGTTTCTCGAGTTTGTAAGGCATATGAATCTTTTTGTGAGTTTTTTATAGGGTTATATTTTATTTACTATTATATGAGGAATTTATGTCCTAAATTTTTAGCTTATTATGTAAATACATCATAGGAAAAAAGGCATGTAAATGGTCCATTCTATAAAAACATTTTAGGATGTAAAATAGTTTTATTCCATAAAACCCTTTCTTATGATCTAAATTCTCCACTTAGGATAATTTATCCTGAGGAGACTTTTTTTATGTGACCATGAATTATAGTGGATTTTTTTCATAAAAATGGGTTTTATGTTGTAAAATTTTCATGCCCAGTAGGTTTTATATATTGTTTGGGCAGCTCATTCTGTCTTTTATCATGAAACTATTCTTCTTCGACCATATCTCTCATCTAATTTTTTTGGGTTTTTTATTCTTCTTGGTTTATTTGTTCTATGCTTGGTCTCTGTGGTGGTTTTAATGAGTCTCTCTCAGTATGTGAACATTTTATTTCTTCATTTCTATTATTTTCAGTAGAAATATTGGGTAAAATTTATACGATTCATTTATCACACGTGGATTCTTTTTTGTTTCTTCTATATCGATTGAGTGACTTTCTTTTGGAGGTCAACCCCCCTGTCAGTTGTGGTGTAGAGTGTGTGATTTTTGAGGTATGTGTGATATAATATCTCCAATGACTATTTTAATTTATAAAATACAATTCTAAAATGTGGGAGTCAATTAAAGGGCCATCATTTATTATTTTTTATTTCTTTTAGTGTTGGTGGATGGGGTAGTTTTCCACCTACGTTTTATGTGGGTGGTTCGGTCTCTAACCTCTGTCATGTGAACCATTGATTTCTCTTATTTTATTAATTTTTTATAAAGAATTATCATGATATTTAACTATTGGGTTTTTTTTTGTGAAAATGGGATTTCAAAAAAATATTGTTTTCCCCTTATTTTGGTAAAATAAATACGATTTTAAAATCACAATTAAATTGATTGTGGAATGCGGGTTTTCAAATTAAGTTTTAATGGAAAAATATGTTTGAAATTGAATTTTAAAATGTGTAATCCCTTTGATATGATTTGATATGATGCACATGGGATCCTAGGATACTTAAGTTGGAGGTGTATTATTGGGGCCCATCTTTTGATATTGTTAGGAAGGTTCACTTTCTGGGGTGTTCTTCCATTCGTAGATCGTGATGCATTTAGCTTTAGGAATTGACTAGAAAATGTAAGAGGGTTCTATTTTTGGTGTGTTCCTCTTTTCTCAGGACCTTTATGCATGGGTTTTAAGGACTTTTAGTTTACACATGTCATGAATAATGTACGAGTGGACAAGATAACTGGACCGTAAGTTATCCATTGCATGTTTATACTTTATTTGTTGGATTTTTACTTATTTGAAATGATATATCTATTTTGACGAAATAGGAATGGATTTTTGGTTTTATTATTTAAAACTGTATGAACTTTATTGTATTTAAATTAATATAATAAAGGTAACTATTTCACATAATTTTGATATAAAAACTATTTTTCTACTTATCATGGCATGTTTTATAAAATGATTATATGGTATTATTTTAAAAATACTTGGTATGGAACACTTTAGTGGGATCCCACTAAGCTTATTTAACTCTCACCATGCACACCTATTAGATAGTGTGTAGACATGGTATTGTCTTTCGTTGTAGAGAAATGAAAGGTTCTATAGTGAGGCGGTGAGGTTCTTGTTAGTTGGGTGTGGGTTTCTAGTGGTGAGATTATGAGATGTTTCTTCCTTATCACATGGAGTAGCAGTTTTCAATTTAGAATTATTTTTATGATTTTATTGGACACATACTATAGAGAATCAGATTTTTCATTATAATAATTTTAAATATTTCTAATAATATTTCTAGAGCCAGGAATTTAGACGATGTGTGATTCAAAGGCTCTGTGTGCCCAAAATTAATTTTATAACAATATTACAAATATTTTATGTTTCACATGTTGAGTATCATAAATAAAATGGGATAAATCATAAATATAATTTTAGATCAGAAATCTGAGACCACAGTTGAGTCCATAATGCTATGTTTACCCTAGGTGAGACAAAAAATAGATCACCACTGGGTATTCAGATATCTCGCTAGTTGGTAGTACATTGAGTAGGTTAATTAATTAAATTGATTTAATTAATTGATTATTTTAAACTAAATAAATATATAAAAATAATTTTCTGTGGACAATCCTTTAGGTTTATCAAGACAAACCCTTAGGATTCCTGATATTATTTCCCTCCTTCAATTGGTGAATTACCTCAGACAATGATGAAACGATAGATTAGAGAAAATCAGGATGTCGTGAATGCAATGACATCCTTATATTGTTTATTATTTCATTATTTGATGAATAATGATCCAATATATCAGTAGAAATCATTAATTTGTGGCTTATAACCTTTTTTATTAATTTAATTTGGCTGATCAATCTCTTTTATTGATCTCCACCAATCAAGATCTTAGAATACGCCCATGTACCTATTTAATTAATTAATATTTCGTTTTTCTAAGCCTGATTATCCATATTCATGATCTTTCACCAAGAAAACATCGAAACAATCTTTAATCCTTAGTTATTGTCCCTTCCCCCATCAATTTCATCACGTTCTTCACCGGTTGGACCCCATGGTCCTTATTAGACATTGGTAGGAGGTACTGAGCCTAACCAAACACCCGAAATCATGAAGAAATTAAAAAAAGGGCATGGATAAATGAAATGAGGATATATATGAGATATTTGTGGGATTTGGATATTCTTTTTGATGATCAAATATCATCCCTTAAATGATGAAAGTTGAGGTGATCTGCAATGCATTTAGTGAAACCCCACAGTCGGCAGAATCATATTTTTGAACATTGGTTGGCCAGAAATTAGGAGAGGTGGATAGATCCACTATTTTTTGGAAAAAATAAGGCCAAAATGGAAGCGAAATGGCTTGATTTTAACCATGGATCATAGATATGAAATTATGGAAAAATCCAGACTACATCTCATGTACTGTGATGAACGCAAGGTGTGTTGACCCTTGGCTACAGTGGCATGTACTTTGGATAATTTTACGTATGGAACACCATGTAGACACCCTAAACACAATGTAACTGCTTCCCCATGCAGATTATTTTTGTGATGGAGCTCATGGCTAGGCACACACCATGTCCCTGAGTACACAGACATGGCCAGAGACACTGGTGGCACCCAGTGTAAAGAGACACTCCATGTACTAATGGACATGGACATGGATGGTTACATGGACATGGCTGAGCACACGGGCGAGACCCTGAGTGGTATGGACACACCATGAATCTCTCCAACACATCATATACTCCTTAAAATTTGGTGAGCCATGTACATCTAGTGACATGGCTAGGAAATGGAGTGTGAACACACATCATGTGGGTCCCCTACACACTTTGTACACCTTGAATTATTTTGAAATAACTTCAAAACTTTATATCTTGTTTGTTTGGACTTGTATTTTGGAATTGGAGTAACCTATCCTGAGTGTTTTTTCACATTGAATGTGATGGTTCCATTTGTTGTGTCTTTTGACATAAGATTTGGAATATTCTGGGAACAATGCTTTGTTACGTGATGCTCGATCAGGTATGTGTCATCTACCACTAAGTGGAACCCTCCTGTTGAACTAGGTCTTAGGTCATCTACTATGATATTTTGGACCCTTGACTATGCAGAATAATGAAATGGTATGTCTTGACTTTGAAGATTACTTCTGGGAAGACATGTGAGATGTTGGGCATCATTGATGGAATTATGGAAATTTTAGTGACTCTTTTTCTTAGGTCAAGCTGTGATATAGATATCCCAATTCCCTCTCATATGGTATTATTTTGACTGATCATATATATAGATATATACTTATGTACCGATACATTTTTCTTTGTTACTCTCCTTCCAAGGGTTGTGAAGACATGCTGGGTATGCTAGGTGCTTTATATGTTTATCTTCTCATGGTTGGATGAATTCCTACTATTGGTGGAAAAAAACTCAATTTGTAATCCACCATTCACTATGTTGAGCCCCTTTTCTTTGGATGAGGTCACTCTCTCTCTTGGTTTGTTTTTATATGTTATCTTTCACTACTTTCTGCATCCTGTTTACTATCTACTATCTTTTTATTATTGTTGTATCTCTTACTTCTCCCCCTTTGTATTTTGGGTTTTCTTATAGGGTATGTATATACTCATCCTTAAATGGTATTTCCCTCACATGTTGTGTCTTATGAAGACTATAAAAAGGTCTACGGTGATATCAGATTAACTTGGGGATACCTAGTACTTTGGACCATGTGCGGTGTTTATAGCTTAGAGATCAAGATTTGGGTTGTCTCAATATTTTAAATTCTAGTTTTTTTAGATTGGAAGTATTTGTGGATGGTTATTTAATTGTCCTCTTTACATTTTATTTTACACTATTGGCTGTACTCTTGTAATACCTAATAGTTTTTCAAGGATGGTTATTTACCAAGTGTTATTTATCTTTGACAATGTTTCCTCTTCAATTCTACAATGAGATGGTTGTGTGTGTGTTCATAAAGGTATATAGGAAAAAGCCTCCCTAAGTTAGGTCTTTCTTCGTTGCTAGTCGATAGCCTCTGGACTATGGATTTAGGCATGGGTTAGTTGTGACTTGAGCCCTAGCTTGGGTTGGGTCATGAAAAATTGGTATCAGAGGTGGTTTTATTTTTGGTATAGTACTAAGAGTAATCCCCTTATGAGGATATGGTTGGGATTAGGGAAACAATGTTAATGTGTCTCAAGTGTATCTCTCATACCAAGGAATCCAGTTATGGTTTGGGCAGCCGACGTATCCATTCACCAGGACCCTGACTACCTTCTTGTCGACTCTGCATACCGAGACATTAGTTGTAGGGATCAATGGTGCATGCATTATATAGGATTGAGACTTTGACTGTACTTCTTGAGTAATATCCCCATTGTTCTTATATATATTAATATATATTCTCATCTGACTATGGTACGTCTTGATTTAATTTTTAGATGCCACCATTATGATATCCAACCATGATACCAATTCCGAATCGTGACAAAGATTCAGTGAGTGAGAAGGAATCACTTTAGGGTCCATCCTATGAAATTCTTATTCTAGGTGGGTAGGTGTTATAACCTCCAATAATCGAACAGGAGATCATCCCAGCAGAGTAGGTTAAGGATTCACATAGGCTTAGCATTCTCCATGAGTTCTAGAACTAGAGGTCGTTGAGGTTCCACAAAGAGCCAAATCCTCCGACAGTAGAGGATTCGTAGGAGTTTCTGATCAATGTCTTTAGGTTCATTCAGAAAATGATATATTAGGTAGTTTCTCTAGAATCTATCATTTTCCACTTAGGATTTGGGCATCAGTGGAGTCTTGTTACTCAGATGTACAATGATTCAACAATCACGTGTACTAACATCCAGAATCTATTCCAGGAGGAGTACTACCCCTATTGTTTGCGATAATTTTATATTTAGGATATTATAGAGATGTAGTAGGGAGGGATGATAGTGTTTGAATACAAAACAAGGTTCAAAATCCTTACACAGTGCTCCCTTGAATTGATTCAGGATGGAGACTTCTGAGCATGAATGTTTGAGTTGGGACTTCTTAGAGAGATTTATGCCTTAGTGGTTCCCTTATGCATCCCCACCTATATTGTGGTGTTGGATTGAGGACTAGTGATATACTTTTATCTGTGAGATTAAAGAAATTTGGGGTTGGAAGTGGGTGTCATAGATTTGATTCATCTGCAGCAGCTAGCAGGCATCAGTCAATGTGGTATCAATACAAGAGATCCTTTCATGATCAGAACCAGGCATGTGGTCGTGTGGTAAAAGGAAAACACAAAGCACTATGGTATCCCATAGAGGTTAAATTTTATTATTGTGATGGATGAGGTCACACATAACATGAATTCCTAACCATATTTGCTGAGGAGCACAGGTATGTAGCTAATATACTGCCATGGTAGAGGTACCACCACGATCAAGGATATCCTAGACAAGGTTAGGGTGGTTCCTAGAGAGGTAAATCTGTCATTGGAAAAGGAAGGTATAGGGTAGTGTAAAACACTATGAGATCCTTCTTCCACCACCATTGGGTGTCCCATGTCAGGCCTAGGGATCTGGAATTCGAGGCCAAGAATATATGTAGGATTTTGAGTCTTATGACTCTGCAGCTTATGATATATTTAAAGGTACAATATTTGTTTATTATACTATATTTTATGTATTTGTATACATAGTTTATATTCATTACTTCATATTTATTATCCTTGTGTGATATTTGTAGCTCACAATTGAGCCACTAGCCTCGTATCTTTGTCTTTCGGTTCATGTAGGGAATTCTTCTTCTATATCTTTTATCTACCGATAATGTGAGATATCACATGGTGTATAGAGGTTTGCTAGGGACTATTTAATCATCCTAATAGAACCATGTGATGTCATCATGGATATGGATTTTTTATCCATGTTTCAATCCGAGTTTGACCATCATTGCAAATGAGACAGTTTCCTTTACACGGAAGGGATAACATTCTCATTTGTGGGCGAGAGAAATCTCATGGCAGGGTGAATGATTTTTTTTCATCCCATCCCCCATCAGTTGGTGAGTATATCCCTAGGTTTATAATGATTTTTAGGAATCTAGATTCTTTAATTCATGGAGGATTATATGGAAGTCTTCCCTAATAAACTTTGGGGACTACCTCTGAGGTAGTGGATGAGGTTTTCTGTTAGCATACATCTCAGGATCATACTAATATCTTATCTGACATATCATATGGATAGTAACAAGATCTGGGTGCTGCAGTTTCAGTTGGAAGCCCATAGGAATAAGGGTTTCATCAAGCCCAATGTGTCCTCTAAGTTATCACTAGTATTGTTCATGGAAAATGTTGATGGGATATTGTACCTTTGTGTGGATTATCATCACCTAAATTAGGCCATGACAAAGAACAGGTACCCCTTTTTGAGGATTGAAAACCTCTTTGACCAGTTATGATGTATGATATGGTTCTTGAAGATACATCTTTGGTCCAACTAACACCCGTTGAGGGTTCGCGAGGGTAATATTCCAAATATAGAATTCCAATGTTGCTACTAACACTATGAGTTCCTAGTGATTCCATTTTGTATGAAAATTACCCCTTCAATGTTTTTGGCTTTGATAAAATATGTCTTCCCACCATACTTGGATTAGTTTGTGGTTATATTCATCGACGAAATACTCATATAATCTGTATATGAGGATCACTAAGATAACATGAGGATGGTTCGACATTTTCATAAAAAGAACTAGCCTTATGGGAAGCTCTCAAAGTTATATTTACGGATTCATGAGGTTCAAATTCTAAGGAATTTCATTTCTGATCATGGTTTAGCTGTAGACCCTTGGAAGATCAATGCAGTGTTTTCTTTGGATCCAACCAATGGAATTTCATAGGTGAAGAGATTTCTTAACATTTCATGGTACTATAGGTTGTTTATGGAAGACTTATCTGGAATTGCATCCCCATTGACAACTCATACATAGAAAGGGAAGCCCTTTACTTTGATTGAGTAGTGCTAGAGGACCTTTGAGGAGTTGAGGTTGAGGATGAAGAGTGCTCTTGTGTTGAGACTACTAGAGGATGGCATGGAGTTCATTGTGTAATATGATGCCTCAGTAGTTAGGCTCAACTACATGTTGATAAAGTAGTAGGCAGTTATCACATAGGGGTTAAGGCAGTTGGGACCCCATGAGTAGAACTATGTGACTCATAAACTAGAATTGGAAGTGGTGGTCCTCTACATGAGAATATGGAGACACTATAATCTAGGAGATTTATTTATTGTTCACTTAGACCATCAGAGTCTTATTTATGTCTTCACAAAGAGATACCTCAATCTAAGACAATGACCGTTTCCCTCATCCATACCTGCAATAATGAAATCTTCTCAGCTACCAAAGGCAGCTCGAGTATGGTGAAATATATAATCCCATTAGACAACCTCCAATGCGGTATAATTCCATCCCGTTAGTGAATATATAATAATAACTTTTTATAGGTGGTAATATAATATGTAAAGTATGTTCTAAAATTAAATAACCCATAAAGGCCCAAGTTTTCATAGACACCCATCCTTTACTACCTACTTTGGTCTTAGTTGTAATTCTTTGAATAAGAAGTCGGTATTTTCACATTTAATAGAACATTATCAAGACTTATCATGTATCCTAGCATCCCCCTAATTATATGTGATCAAGAGTTACCTAATGAGGCCATCAATAAGGTATAAGACTCTAAGTGAATCCAATATTAAGCTTTGTCATATAAATCATTTAATTAATCATTCAATTAAGAACCTAAGCCCATCCTTGGCATTCTTAATTTGGAATATAGGTATCTCTTGGGCATAGAATGGACCAAGAACGTTATGAAACCATCCTAGGAATTCGTCATTAGAATCCTGTTATCACTCATGATATTGTATAAATTCATTTCCATTTGAGTTCTTCCTTGGAAATATACTAAGGGATACCAAGTATCACTCATGGTGTATATAGAATTGTCCCTCAATGTCAATCCTTGTCAATCCATTATGATTACAAGTATCACTTAGGCATATGAAATTAATCCCCCTATGTACACCACTGGTAGTCTAATAATGATTCCAAGTGTCACTCAGGCATTTGTAAGGTAGTGGTCAAATGAGTCCATACATGGAATTTGTATATGAACTCATGTGTCACCCAAGGAATATAAAAACATTTAGTAAATATAATTTAATTATCTCAAGGGTCATCACTGTGATCATTTCAATTAACCCTCACCTCAAAGGGTGGCTCAAGGAAATGGATAATCATAAAAGACGTAGTCTCTTAATTATCTCACCTGGGAAATAACAATAGAGTAAGAAATACATGCTTAAACAAGTAATTAAATAGACACATCCAAGGTACATGGTCTTCTATTCCCTTACTTTAATCAATTCAAATTAGAATTAAAATTTACAATTTAACTCATCATTGGACATCCTATCACAAGTGGTAAATGACACACTTTAAAAGTGTTCAATTCATATTCCACCCATGGTGGTTCATTTAATAATAACCTCAACCAAGGGTTGGTTTGAATTTTATGTCCATAACCTTTAAACATTTATCAATGGGTATCATTAATTACCTAGGTCATACCTATCCATATTAATCAGGGAATAAATTATATTTTAAGGGAATCACATGGAGAATCTAGTGCGTGGCACAACAGAATATATATAAACACTCCAAATTTAAGGTAAAAACATGATACCACTTATCAAAGGTCCATAGTAGAGTGCTCATCCAGTATCAGATCCTGATTCAACTTAGACCTGGAGAAAAATGAAGAATTAATGAAGAACCTATAATAATGAATATTAACTTGAACCTAAATAACTCCTCTAATCCAAAGTTAAATGACTAATGACAAAAAAGGAATTAAGTACTCGCCAACGTAGATCCAATAAGATAATTGTCCATCTAATACAATTTCAGATAGAGGAATGGGATCAAATGAAATGATTTAGCATCAAGAGGAGATCTAATGGGCGAGGATTCTTTAAAGAGGAAGAAATATAAATTATGTTTGAGTTATAATATATTTTAAGGGAAAAATATTAATTTCCCCAAAATTTCTTGGCCACATGGTTTAGCTACATGATATCCCAAACTGTGTTCCAACCATGCACCATATGTTGTGCTAAGGGGGAAACCATAGGGTCACTATGCATGGTTAAACTAACCATTCGTAAACCATGAAAGACCACTCTATTAATAATCATAGGTTCTCCCACATAGGCATGTGCCACCATCCATATAGTTTGATAAACCTTGTTGGTTATTATTTCCCTCTGTCTATTCCTTGCATAATTAGTCAGATCATGTAGCTTGTCCCACCCAAATTCAACTAACTATGTGGACTACATGTTTTTTCCAAGAAAAAATGGGTTCCAAGCTTAGAACAAGCCCCGGACAGCCCCGATACCCCCTTGACCTTAAAGGGTATTAACATTAGGCTATAAAAAAGTATTTGAACTAAAACAATTTAGAAGTAAAAGATTTTTCACCTCAATAAATAATTGGGTTCTTACCAAACTCCCACCTTAATTTAATTCATCCCTAAATTACCCTTCCAATGGCGGTGAAGCATCATCTATGAATGAATCCAACCACTATGCTTTTACATTAGCCTCCATTTCTCCAAGTATCATCATGTATATGACTGTGATGGTATAGAACTCGTACTGGAAGAACTGACTGACCTCATGGAACTCTCGTTCTATGATCCAAAATATGAGTAGGATGCACCTCAAAGTATGCATCTACCTATAAATAAACCTAATCTATATAAAAATTATGAGATGGTTATGAATTTTATTGATGAACATGAGATACATGGAAGACATTGTGCAACGTCTGATACTTCTGAGATAACTAAAACCGATAGGTGATCGGCATGACTCTTTTCAGAAGCTCGAATGGCCTGACATATCATGGTTAAATATTACCATATATCTATATCCTACTATATCATAGCCTTAATGAGATAACAAAAAAAAGACATGATCCCATACCATTAACTCTTTATGTCTTCGATGGTGATCAATGTATGATTTTTTTCAAGACTCTGTAGTAGCCATTGGCTTCTGAATTAATTGAACCTACTCTATTGTCTCCTATGTGAGATGAGATCCAATCATAACTTCCTATACTACCTTTAACAACCACATGGGTGATGAGAATGTTCTATCATACAAAGCATTATAAGGCTCCATTCGAATAGTATCCTAGAACATATTATTATAGGTGAACTCAACCAAAGGTATGTGCCTATCCCAAGATCCCCAAAATCCAAAACTCATGCCCATATCATATCCTCAAGCACCTGTATCATGCATTCAAATTGGCTATCTTGGTGAGGGTGGTATGCTATGATCAGAACCACCTATGTATCCAACACCCTTTGTAACCCTTTTTCATTACCATGAAGTGAATCAGGAATCCATATCTAAAATAATAGTATGAAGAACCCTATGAAGTCATATTATCTCATAGATATATAACCTCCCAATATCATCTAATGAAAAGGTATACTTAATAGGTAGGAAATGGGAAACCTTTGTGAGACATTCAATAACAACCCAAATGGAATCATTACCTACTGGTTACCCTGGTAACCCAATCCTGAAATCCCCCATAGTGTCATCCTATTTCCATTCAGGAATGGGAAACTACTGTAAAAGTCTAGATGCTCACTGGTCTTCCACTATCAACTCCAAATAGGTGTAATGCCTTATAACAAAACCAGCTACATCTATTTTCATACCCGATAAGTATAATTGGTGATGCAAAACCTAATATATATTGGTGACACCGAGATGCACTATCCATGATGAATCATGAATGTATTGAATTATATCCTCACAAAATTTTATTGAAACCCACATGTGACCATGTATATAAAGAAACTCAACCTCACCTACAGTCCAAACATGAGGCAGATCCTCGCTTGCAATTCTCTCCTGTGGGAATAGGCCCTCCGATTCATATGGATGTCTCATTATCAATCTATCCATGAGGGTAGAATTCACAACTATGGATGAACGGAAAGTCTCATAATGACTATCTTTCACCATCAATTCCAATTATGAAAATAATTCCATAATCTACCACTCACTACTAGCCTCCTTAACTGCCTGTATTTGAGTCCTCATTCTCAATGCATCAGCCACTACATTACCTTTACTAGGATTACAAGAAATAATGATGTCAAAATTCTCTAGGTACTTACCCCACCTTAGTTGTCTTAGATTAAGATCACACTATGTAATGATTTTGTGGTTCATGTACACCAAAAAACACTCTCCTAGTAAATTGTGTCTCCAGCAGAACAAATCGTGATCAAATTAACCAAACTTGTGATCATGTTTTGGGTAATTCTTATTGTGTGGCCTCAACTTCCAAGACCCATATTCGATAACTCTATCCCCTTGCATCAACACTACTCCAAGCCTGATATCGTTTTCATCACAGTACACAGTGTAACTTATTCCTGGTTCTAGAAATATTTGTATCGGTGCTATCTCCCCTTTAACTCTAAAAAGGGTGAATCACGTGCCTCTTATCATAAAAATTTCACTACCTTCTTATCCAATACCAAGAGAAGTGATTATAGGAGTGATAATTTCTATATGAAACACCTATAATATCTAGGTATCCATAATAAACTCTGTATCTAAAACGATTTCTTTGGATTCCCCCAAGAAAATACAGCTCTCACCTTCTCAAGCTCAACTGATACTCTTATCTCTGAGATAATGTAACCTAGTAAGTGAATTTGATCCATACAAAATTGGAACATTGTGATCTTAGCATATAAATGATGTTATCTCAGTGTATCCAATACAATATCATGATGTATGGAATTTTCATATGGAGTTTGAGAATACATAAAGATACCATCCATGAATACCATGAAAAATCAATCCAAATAAGGATGGAAATAATGGTTCCTCGGTTCCATGAAAAATGTTGGCACATTCTTAAGATTGAAAGACATAACTAGATGCTGATATAGAGAATACCTTCTATGAAAGGTTGTGAGACTTATGTCTGATGGTCTAATATGCACTTGATGATAACCGAATCTCAAGTCAATTTCTGAGAATGACCGAGCTCCTTGGAGCTGATAAAACAGGTTGTCGATTTGTGGAAAGGGATACAAGTTCTTAAACATCACCTGGTTCAATTTGTGGTAATCTGCCTAAGGGTAACATATTCCTATTTTAAAAAAAAGTATGGCATCCTTCCTTTTATTACGTAATTTTTTCATCAACATATTATAATAATATGATCTTTTAAAGTTTAGTTTTTTGGAAATAAGGTAAATAATACATGATAATATTAAAAAATATATTCTAATCTACTTAAAATGATTCATCATTGGTTTATCTTAAGTATATTTACTGCATCTCAAAACCTAGGGACATACATCAAAGGAAAGAGTGAGCATAATTCCCAGTAAGGGAATCATTTTACAAGTGATCTTGAGGAATATGATTTAAGAAAAAAGGATTATCATTATGGAATGAAAAAGGGAACATGAGGAATATAATAATAAAAATAACATTAATAAAAAAAATAAAAATGTAGATAAAACATTTAAATTAGTCATTAATAAGCATACCACCATGGCTTTTCATTGATTTGTCATAAAATTTTCCAAGGTTATTGACCAAGGTATCTTAAAACATGTCATCTATAGAGATTAAATTCTTTACCCAATGAATTGAAGAACTATCTAGGAGAAACCTTAATATTTATTAATTATAATGTGATCTAAATTGATCATAATAAATAATTTCATAAATAACCCATGGAGAATAAAATAAAATAGGTTTCATATCAAAATAAAGGCGTCCCAAAATTTTGTAAAAAATGATCAATATGTACTTTTTTACCTATTGAAACAGAATGTAGGTATTATGTATGTAAATATGATAATAAAATAATAAATTTTTAAATCATAATTAATACCACAATAGATGAATGATTTTTGGGTATTAATAAAAATAAAATAAAAGGGAATTTCTTGAGTAGAAGAGAGAAATTTTGAGAAATTAATTTGGCGGCATAACCGTTATAAAACATGGTTTTAGAAATGGGTAAAAAGATATGGGGGAGAGGTATCACATTGCTAAATAATAATTTTTCATTAAGGGAATGAAGAAATATGAAAAAAGATAGAGTTATTATAAAATTAAAAATATATATACAAAAAGAGGTTCTTGTAACAAAGAGAAATAAGGATATTTCCCTTACCATAAATAGTTACTCCTAAATCATGAAGATTGGGACCTTGGGCTTGATTACACCATTGAAGGACTCCTCGTGAGGTAAAAATACCAAATTTTAGTGGATTATGGATTAGTAGTTAATGAAAATAGAGAGATGGTTGTGTATTTATAGCAAAAGTGGAGGCTTTGTTTATTAATTTCCAAATATAGGCCTTGGAAACCAAGGTTGTGATAAAACAAAAACCATGGGATTTACCATGGTATTTTCCCATGGTTTGGGACACTGGGGTCATAATTTATGTTCTTTAATCCAAAATAGTCGATCATCATTTAATATTACTTCTTTTAGCATGTAA
The DNA here is from genome assembly GCA_963277665.1 of Viscum album. Classification (NCBI taxonomy): domain Eukaryota; kingdom Viridiplantae; phylum Streptophyta; class Magnoliopsida; order Santalales; family Viscaceae; genus Viscum; species Viscum album. The sequence goes on along the minus strand of OY728142.1, from coordinate 1,212,375,402 downwards.
AGCTAAAGTTTTTATAAAAACTATGTTTTAATGACAAAGTTTCTATTTTTGACTTTAGAAAGTGAATTATAGGTTTTAAAACTGATTAAATATATATTAAAATTATTTATATTAATAAAATAAAATATTTTGGGTCTTGGTTTGAGTTTAATTATCAAATACATCATTATTACTTAATTATGAAGTAATTAAACATACTGAAAAACTCAAACTGTATATTTACCATTCACAAAAAATAAAGTATTTTCGAAACTTTTCATAAATTCAACCTAACATAATTTTGATGTGATGGTTAAGAAATGATATTTATTTATCATAATATTTATATAAATATGATAATTCTAAAATTTTAATATAAAGCCCCTTATTTATTAAAAATAACAGCATATTGAAAATGCATAGTTAAATTTTTGACACTTGAAAAACATTTATCATTTTTATTTAAATGAGAATATTTTTATAATACTATTTCATTAAAATAAGTATTATTAACAATATATTAATTTATTATAAATATTTATATCTTTTCTAAAAATTATAATTTCTGTTCATAAAATAAATTTATCAAATTCCATCTAAACTTTGTTAAGAAAAACTATTCATAAAATGGAATTGACGGAATTTTTTTATACAATGGAATTACAATTTAAGTAACTATGTCCTCAACACATAACACCTTATAAAACTCACATTCAACCTATGGGTAAGGTGTGAAATGATGATAGATTCATGGGGCGGCTTAACTAACATCACCTGAGTGATAATTTCCACAAACTTGAACTTCTCCCATAGAGGATTTCATTTAATATTCACTTGTTAAAGATAGGCTTAGGATTGGTCAAGTGAAAACCGTAGTGAAGATACCTCCATCCCAAGCTCCAAAAAACGGGCTTTATATGGAATAACTCTACTAGTTGAGGCAATTATTTCTCCTTTTGGAATTAATTATTCTTAATCATTTCTACTTATAAATTATATTGTATAAATTATTACAAAGAGTAATGTTTCTAATAGTAATAATGATCAATAGTCATATAGTGGACCAATATCGATTGTCAAATATCAATTTATATTCACCTATTAATTAAATAAACATATTTTTGTTGAGTACAAATTTTTATAACACACATTCTCTTAGGAAACAAAATTCATTCAAAAATTCTAGGTCGTTACATTCTTCCCCCCCCCCCCTTAATAAATTTCATCCCCAAAATTTTGAATCATTATATTAGTTGATAGAAGGTGTGGGTACATTTTTTTCATTTTCTCTTCTGGTTCCCACATTGATTCTTCATATTTATAGTTCCTACAAAAATCATTGACAATGTGGGTAGTCTTGTTGCATAGAACATTCTCTCTACGGTCCAAGATCTCCATTGGATACTCCTCATAAGAGAGTTTGTGTTCATGTTGTACAACCTTGGGATTCATTACATGTGAAGGGTTAGGTATGTACTTCTTCAAGAGAGATACACCGAATACATCATGAACATACGATAGATTTTTTGGAATTTATAGTTGATAATCCACTACTCCAATTCGATCAAGGATTTCATAGGGGCCAATGTAACTAGGACTATGTTTCCCTTTATTCCCAATCCACATGACTCTCTTAAAGGGTGATATTAGAAGGAATAAATTGTTGCCAACATAAAAAAGTCCCTTAGATTATTGTCAACATATCTCTTCTGCTAACTATGAGAATCCTTTATGAGTAGATGGATGGAATGAACATTTTCTATCATCTATTACACAAGATCATTCCCAAGTAGATTTATCACACTAACTTCATCCCAACCAGTGTGAGTTCTACATCTCTTCCCATATAATGCTTTTTAATTTTTCATTTTAATACTAAAATGAATTTTTTTTGTTGTATGAAAACTCCACTAATGAGATATATTGATCCCATATGCCTTTAAATTTCCTTGATAATGTTCTCAGCATGTCCTCAAGAGTTTAAATAATTCTTTTTCATTATCCATCAGTTTTGGGGAGATGGGTCATACTAAAACTCAATTTGGTACTCACATCATGTTGAAAAATTATATAGATTTTTTATGTGAACAATGGATAATGATCAGAAATAATATAATGTGGCACTCCATGGAACCTCACGACATCCTTTACGTAAATTTATTCAAATTGGTCATGATAGAAATCTTCCCTAACAGTGATGAAATGGGATGTATTGGTGATGCGATCAACTATAACAAATATCACCTTGTTTTCTTCGGATGTTGTCGATAGAGAAATGAAAAATTACATAGTGATATTGTTACACTTCCATGTTGGTATGAGTAATGGTTTTAATAACCATTTATAAATTGGTCACTCAACCTTCATTTATTGACACATGAAGAACCTCGTAGTGTAGTTGGAAATCTCCATTTTCAGGTTTTCCCACCAATTATGATCATGAAGTTCCCTATACATTTTAGTTCTTCTAGGATTTATAGATAATGTATAGCTATGAGAATTATCCATCATCTCCTTTATTTCCAAAATACATAGACACACAATGTTGTAAAAAATTTCAGCACACCTTCTTGATCAATATTGAACTCACGAAACAACCCGTTCCTCACAGCCACTATCTTCTTCTATAATAAAATATCTTCACTTTGAGATTTCCTGATATTCTATAGTAATTATTTTTGAGAAATCATGTGGGATATGGTTTATTATTCCCATTACCTTATGATTCCAATGCCCAGTTTTCCTAGGTCTTTGATCAAAGGATCTCCTTGAATCCTTATCATTTCCAAAAAATGGGGTCTTTCTTAATTAATGCATTAGTGGATTTATTTTATCATCCATGGTGATAATAAATTGAACATTCATAGTATTGAAGAAGTTCCAACCATATTATTTTTCTCATGTTCAATTCCTTTTGTGTGAAAATATACTTAAAACTTTGGTGGTCTATGTATATATCAAATTTCACCCTGTAAATATAGTTCCTCCATATTTTCAGATAAAAAATAAGTATAGTTAATTTTAGTCCATGCATGGGATAATTCTACTCATTAGGCTTTAACAATCGAGATGAATAAGAAATAATCTTTTGATTTTTCAAGAGGATGAACCCAAGCCCTTTCATTGATGGATCACTAAAAATAATTAATCTTTCTCAGATAGAGGGTAGAGATAACAGAGGAACAGTAACCAATATCTTAGTTAGCTGTTGGAAACTTTCTCCACAATCCTTTATCTAGATTAACTTGGACCTTTTCAAGTTAACTTGTTTAGTGGATTACAATGTCATGAATTTTTTTTCAAAAACCTCCTATAATATCATTCTAAACCAAGGAAGCTATAAATCTCAATTACTATTATAGGATGAGGTCACTCCTCTAAAACCTTTTTCTTTGAAGGATCTACTAATATTCCTTCATTGGTCATAACATTCCCTGAGAAATAAACTTATTGTTACTAAAATTAACAGTTTCTAAAATTTCCAAATAGCATTTCCTTTCTTAGAGTTTTCAATATAACCCTTAGATGATCCTCATACCCCTTGTGACTTTTAGAATATTTTATAATTTCAATGATAAAAACTACCACAAATTTATCAAGGTAGTCTATAAAGACTCTATTCATCAAATATATAAATATATCATGTGCATTATTCAATCCAAAAGACATAAAAACTCATAATTCCAATATATTGATTAGAAGTTAGTCATTAGAATATCTTGTTTTTCACCCTTAATTTATGCTAACCAGATCAAAGTTCAATCTTGGGAAAGAATTGAGCCCCATGAAGCTATTAAAATAAATCATCAATCCTTGGAAGGTGGTACCTTTTCTTCACTATGATTCTGATATGTTATCTATAATCAATGCATATCCACATTGATACATCATTCTTCTTTAAAAAATAGAAAAGGTTCTCCCTAAGGAGAAACACTTGGTCATATAAAAACCTTCTCCAAAATATCTTGTAGTTGTTTCATTAATTCCTCTAAATCCACATTTTCTATTATATATAGGGTCTTTGATATAAAGTTAGATCTAAGAAAGTGTTCAATGAATAACACTACCTCCATTTCTAGGGGAGGTCCAAGTAACTTCTCAAGAAATACTTTAATGTATTTTTGAATGATGGGCACATTATCTATTCATATACTTTCATCTCCTTCTTCACCTTCATAAAAAATTTCCATAAATAATCCCATGGTAGGTACTTATAGAAAATGATCAGGTATAGATATATCTCCTTTGAAAACAACTATAGGTTTTCCATTCATGACTAATGATATTTCCTTACATCTGTAGTTGATCTTAGTATTATACTTTGAGAGCCAATCCATCCATAGTATGGTGTCAAATTCCATCATGGGAGTGACTGCTCAATTTAAAATGATATTGTTCTCTCCAAAGTGAATACTATAGTTTCTACATACTATTTATTATATTATAATCCATCTAGGATTCATGATTGATAACACAACTTATATAAGTTCAAGTATTGATTCTATATTCTTTACAAACATGGATGAAATAAAGGAATGCGTATAGCTTGAATCAAAAAAAAAATAATTACTAGATTTGAGATAATAATAAGAGTAACCTACACCACATAATTTAGAGTATAAAATTTAGCTATCATGAACAAAAAATCCGGACCTTTCTCTTTTGGCCTATGATGAGGTAGTTGGTGATTACCCTCTGTTATCTTCTGATATGGAAAATGGTTGGAAAAGTACCAAAGTTTTCCAAACATATAAAATTGGACTTCTAGATAAGACTAATCCATCTTCCATTTATTGTTAGTATTGGGAAGTTGAGGCCTCACCTTACTCTGATATTTCTGAGTAATATGGACATTTCTTCCACACTTGTAACATTTCCAGCTCGCACCCGAGAAAGTTGTTCCGTGAATGCTTCTTCCCACATCTGTTTCATGTGGTATGTTTCACTTTTTTTCCTCCTCTTCCATGATCAAAGTTCATCCCTAAGATTGGATCCACTGATCTATTCTTTTCATTTGACCTATGGTACCACTACATCACTCCAAACTCCAGTTCAACCTTAATAACACTTCACACTATCTCCTCATAGAAATAATAGTCTCAATTCATTGTATTCTTCCATAGATGGGATATTATTCCATAAAAGAATATATCAACCATTCCATTAGGATCCATGATAAAGATATAGGTGTAACAAGAAATTCTTCTAAATTTAATCTCATATATTCCCGTAGATTCATTTTCATTTGGCTTTAGATTTAGGAATTCCTTCTCCATTTTCATTCGTATCGAATGTGGGAAATATTTTTTGAAAAAGGTACCCCTGAACACATACCACTCCATAGCATTGATATCCATTCTTCGATTCTTATTTTTAATCAGTTTCCACCACTATTAAACTTCTCCCTCTAAGTAGTAAATATACAGGGTGACATTCTCTTATTCCAAACAACGGAGTAAAAAAATATTATTTCTATAGAGCTTATCTATTGTTCATTAATCAATGGGTCGATAGATCCACTGAAAGAATGTGTTATTTAATGCATAAAGGAATCAATGGAATGTTATTCCCTTAAATGTGAATCTTGTACCTATTTAGATTCATGATATTTATAATAACTCGAATTATTTAATTCATCATTATCAAGAAGATCTCCATTCCAACTTCCATCAGAGGGCCATCAGCACATTGTCCATTGTGCTCACCATTTACATGGTTCCTATTATTTCCATCCATTTTTCTAAGAGAATAAATAATTAGTGATAAATTCTTTTATTTTAATAACATTATAATTATAAAGGAATTTAATTCCTTAAAACATCATTCTTAAATATTTTATTCTTTAACAACCAATACATTTTCTATAAATCAATCATAATGGTTCCTATAAATCATGGGATTAACCAAACATATCCCCCCAGAGTGTAAAACAATGATTGAATCAAGGCCCATTATCATGAACTAGTTCCCATTCAATTTTAGATCAAATTGGTGTTTTTGGGTTTTACCCCAAGATACATCATTGCCAGAGTGACATCAACTTGTTCGTATACATACAAGGATTTATTTTCTTAGAAACCACTTAATTAATAATTCACAAAATACCCAGATGTTTTCCTATATTTCAAATTGTCCCTAAGGTTGTTCTTAAAATTTTAAAATCCTAATTTCCAAAAATAACTAAAACATCCATTGATACCAACTATGGAATACCCCCTTTTATTACATAAACTTTTCTTTTACATAATACAAAAAAAGATCTTTTAATGTTTAGTTTTTATTAAATAAGGTACATAATACAAGAACCATTAAAAATTATTATAATAAAATATAAATGATTCATAATAGGTTCATCTTAATTAAATTTAACAAATATCATAACTTTGGTATATACATCAAAGTAAAGTGTAATCATAAGGCCAAGTAAGGGAAATAAAGGGAAACAATTTTCAAGTGATCTTGAGGAATATCATTAAGAACATTAGGAATATAATTATGGAATGAGAAAGGGAACATGATTTATATAATAATAAAAATAAATTTAATAATAACATAAAAATTTGTCTATAAAATTTAAATGATATATTCATAATCATATCATCAAGGTTTTCCTCTAAGGTGTCATAAAAATTACCAAGTTTATTAACCATGGTATTGTAAAACTTGACTAGAGATTAAATTCCTTACCCAATTCATTGGAGAGATATTAGGTTTCACCCTTCATATGTATTAATTTTCATGTGATCCATATAGATTATAATAAATAATTTCATAAATAACCTATGGAGAATAAAAGAAAAAGGGTTTAAAATCAAAATCATGGTGTTTCAAAAGTTCCTAAAAATGATAATTATGTAATTTTTAACCCACAGATTGGGAATACGAGTTTTATGTATGTGAATACTAGAATAAAACAAATAATTTCAATATATTTTTTAATACCTCTAATAAAAAAAGATGTTTTTATATTCAATAAAATAAAATAAAAGGGGATTTTACGTTGATAAGAGAGAAATTTTGAGAAGTAAATTCGACAACATAACGGGTATAAAACATAGTTTTAGGAAAGGGTAAAACTAGAGTGGGTATGTGTCTCCAATTGATAAAAATGATTTTTTTAGTAATGGAAGGAATAAAAATTAAATAATATATATTTACCAAAACATTCAGAAGACATGTATAATAAAAGGTTCTTGAAACGAAGAGAAAAGAAGGATATTTTCCTTACCTTAAAGAGTTGCTCCTAAAACGTGATGATTGGGACCTTGGGGGATTGAGTACACATTTGGAGGAATCCATTAGAGGTAAAACTACTATATATTTTTTAGTGATAAATTAGGAGTGAAATTAAATAGATAAATGGGTTGGTATTTATAGAAAATGTGGAGGATTAGTTTGTTAATTTCCAAATATATGCCTTGGTAACCTAGGCTGTGGAAAATGAAAAACCACAGGATTTCCCAGAGAATTTTCCAACAGTTTTGAAAATTTCTGTCATATTTTATGTTATTTTAATCCAAAAGAGAATATAATAATTTAATATTACTTATTTTTTCATGGAAAATTAATGTTTCCACAAAAATAAATTTTTTATTGTTAGAGCTTCCATTTAGACTTTGGAAAGTAAATTATATGTTTGGAAATTTATTAAAATATATTAAATTACTTCATATTAATAAAATAACATATTTTATGTCTTTTATTGTGTTTAATTTTTAATTTTTTTTGGGGGAGGTATCATATTAAATTTTGATATTCTAGTTTAAAAATTAATATTTATTTTATGAAAATAATTCTACAAATATTATAATTATAACTTTTAAATATAAAAATCCTTATTTATTAAAAATAATAACATATTGAAAATGCATAGTAAAATTTCTAACACTTGAAAAAAAAATATTTTTCAATTATATTTTAATAACAATGTTTTTATCATAATATTTAATTAAAATAATTATTATTCATAATAAAATATTTTTATTATAAATATTAAAATATTTTTTGTAACGGACAATTTTTTTCCAAAAAATCAATTTGTCAAATTCCTTTTAAATTTTATTAGGAAAAACTATCCATAAAATGAAATTGATGAAAAAATTATTTATACAATTGAATTTAAATTTAATTAACTAAGGCCTAGAAAAATAACCCCTTATAAAATATTTATATGATATAATTGTAAGGTGTGCAATGGTGGTAGATTCATGGGGTGGCTTAGCTAACATTGGCAGAGTGGTAATTTCTACTAACTTGAACTTCTCCAGTATGTTGTTTTCTTAAAGATTCACTTGTTGAAGCTCATCTTGGGATTGGTCAGGAACATACGCAAGTAATGATACCTCCCCCAAACTCCAAAAAATGGGATTCAAATCGAATAACTCTACTCATTGAGGATATCATTTCTCCTTTCGTCATTAATTATTAGTTATCATTTCTACATATAAATTATAACATAAAAATTATTACCAATGGTAATGTTTCCAATGGTCATATAATGGTAAAATCTGAATAGTTACATTTCAATTTATAATCACTTCACTATTATAGATATATATTTTTGGTGAATAAAAAATAATATAACACATATTCATTCATGAAAAAAAAATCTTTCAAAAAGTATAGGTCATTAAACAATGTATTAGAGAACCCTAGGGAGAAGTAATGGTTTAGATAAACCACTTTGCCTCCAAATTCTCAAACTACCTCTTAAGATATTGCCTCCTTGTAGTAGCCATCCTATAAGGATTAATGGATAGTAGTGTGGCTCTTGGAACTATCTTGATAGAGAACACTACCTCTCTCACAGGAGGTAGTACTGAAAATTATTCCAATAAAAATCCATAAAACGATCAGCCACTAGAAGGAAATTCTATTGATGTGTTTCCAAATCATCCTAATATAAACTCAAAATCTGGGATGTCATCCCACCCATCTCACGATTCTCAGGTCCAGGTCAGCTCACCTAGACATCCAATTCAGCCTTGTGAATAAAGTATCCCTTGTATGATGATGTGAAGTTCACCCTTGAGTGATAGTAATCAACGAAAAAATGAAAGGGAACCAACCAGTCTATCTGAAGAATGATGTAAAATCTTTTCATCTTGAGGAAAAAAAGTTCCATATGAAGTGAAACCCTCCAATCTAAAGGGGGTACTCCCTGCACTTACGTACATCCTCCATTAGAATTCCCAACAGAGTATTAAGCAACATAAATAAATCTTAACAATGAACATTGATCCCAAGGATCTCCATAATGTGAAGAAATATAATGATATGAGAATTTCATGTATCTAAAGGAGAAGATGTTAAAGTGGAGGATACTAGAATATTACCTCTCACTGTATAAAGTTTGGTATTATTCTCCTCATGTTCCAGTTTCACTATATATATGGACTAATCTGCAATCCTATGACATATCCTAGATACCTTGAGTATATATTCTCTACTATCATTAAAAAATTAGGGTTTTTCTATCACTCCCATGACCACTACCTCGTCCTGATTAGAAATCAATACTCTTCTTTCCTACCCAATAAGAGTATGTTGACCCTGCTTCTACATGTGGAGTTAGTGTGGACCCTCTATCATAGGCTATAATAAGAATATTTATGAAAAAACACTCTAATGGCCCATATTGGAAAAGTATCGGCACTCTACTGGGTCTCTCATGCACCGAGGTATTATATATCCCAGTCTGCTTCACTGGTGACACCTCACCTGGCTACATGAGTATGTGATCTAGATACAAATATCACCATGAAGAAGCTCCAAATTATGCTTCCTACTACTGGTCGATGGAGTACCATATCTAGATGTTGAACCACCTTATCTCTCACCCCTAGCCTCTCTTAGGTTATGCTATATGATAAGTGCCTAATTCACTATTTCAAAAAATGATAGTTAGTATAAATATATTCACTTATGAACAGATTCCATACTTAATACAATCATCAAATCTCCTATATTTAGATAACTCATCACCCATCAGAATATGTTTGAATCCTAGAGTTCTATAAAATGGGCCAAGTAATCCATAACTGATAACACACCCTACTCTAACTGATTGATCTATTAAGCTCTATTGACCCTCAATGACTCCTGATAAAATTATTCATAGGAGGATAAATTAAAATCCCTCCAATCTATATCCCAATGATGATCCATATATATAATGACATCACATCATATTTTGGATGAACCATTCAATATATTATTAGTGAGCTTTAACCTCTTCTCAGGAGGTGTCTCAAGATGCTCAAAGATATATTTCATGGCCTATATCAATGAATCCGAAACCTTTGGTCCATAATCCCCTAAAAAAGTGGGAAGCTTCCTACACTATAACACAATAATCAACTCATTCAAAGATGATATAGGTTGTGGTGCTCCCTAAAAAGTATTCATGAAGCAGAAAAATACCTCATGGGGCTGTGCCTCAGCACCTATTTCCAGTAAAACTATGGGTGTCACGAGTAGCACTATAGGTGGATCCACATGTATCCCAAGTCCCACTACCTCTAGATCTTGGTTTTCACCACACTCTTGGAATATAACTATTGGTCTTTATCGTGGAATGACTCTATAAGGCCAAACAAATTCCTCAAAAAATAATGATATCATGGACTACAAAAAGAGGAGATATTACAAAAGGATTGGTAAGAGCCTTCCTATATAGAATCACACCCCTATTTTTACTCATACAGTTAGTTATGGGAAATGCATAGATCATATGAATTTAAGAGATAATACCTCCTTACCACTACTAAGGTTGGGTCTAGTTCCAGTTCACTTCTATAAAAAATTCAATTTACTTTTTAAATCACGTTTATTTCCCAAATCATTTTTTAAATGGATGAACTAAATGGTTAACCTATTCTGATCCATAAGGGCCAACAATCCTCATGAACCAAATATTTCATCCACCTAATCAGCACCATAACATATTCATGTCCATGAAACTCTTGGTCTATGACACAACATCCCACAATTGGCTTCTAAGGGTGTTTGTTGTATCCTAATTTGAAAAATATTGCTTAGGTTATAAAATAAACTTTAAGTACCAACCATTTTTCTAATTCCCAAAAAACCATTAATCAATCTATAGGTATATTAATCATTACACATGGTCCTATGTTTGTGATGGTGGGTGATTTGTTTGTGGATGTAGAGTCTATCAACGAGGTTCCAGGTTCGAGTTCTCACTACGGAAATGCCTAAGAATCCTGAATAAATCCCTCATTGACCCTTCTACCCTATTAGGAACTAGCCCAAAATCCCAAGTTCCATTAAAATTGATATTATGGTTGGGTAAGTACATATGGTTTCTTGGTGGTGGGTGAAGGACCACTTATACCTTTTAACCCCCTAGGCCTAAAAACTAGATGTACATTTTCCGCTTTAGTAGTGGAACAATGGTGAAGGAGATGGGTATAACCACATCGTTCTTTGGGAGGTACAAGGTTTAAATCATGGGTGTCTAGTTTTGGGGTGAACCTCTCCCTAGGGATCTACTCACATTTTTGGCTCACCAATTTCCTGAATAGGTGGGAAAAATGAAGTATGACTCACTTGTGCTGATGGATTGTTGAGTCGAACCATCACCGCTTGGGTCGTCACCCTCTGGGACACTCGACCATCTCAGCTAGCAACGAATCCTTACTGGATAGGACTCTCTCTAATGTTATCCCATCGTGTGTATGGGGATTTCTTAGTATGGAGGGTTTTAAATGGCCACACTTAAGACATTCCCTTTGAAAGAAAAAATCATTACACATATCACAACATCATTAAATTAAGTAATTCATCCTATATGGCATGGAATAATGTACAGAATGTGAATTCTAACAGGTTCCAAAAATGATGTATTAGATAGAATTCCCTCATCACATTATTTTGTAACAAAATATAACCCATAATAATATCAATTATAACATCACAATTCAACTGCATCACCTAATTGTCGAATCAAATCAACTGTAATAGCCAAAATCTAGAAAACAGTAATTTTCATTTGAGGAAATTTGGATTTTTCTTATATGTGGGTTAGCTACACACTGGGAAAACTCATTACCGAATTCCAATTTCTTAACATCCCCGTATATTGCCTCAAAATAGTAAATCAAACTAGAAAAGGATTTCTCATATACCACTTTTTAACGTTATGGACCTGGATGCCACTAAATGGTGCCTAGAGACTACCAAAAGCGTCTGCTAAAGGCCTTAGTGCCCACTCTACGACCACTTTTGGTAGTCGTAGTTGATTCATCGGTGAAGCTCAATAGCGACCGCCAATGGTAGCCTCTAAAACTACCCCATTAAAAAAACCTCTTTGTGTTTGGCTTGTTTTCGATTAAACAAGGAGACACAGGGGGGTGACAGGGAGGGACACCAAAACCTTCGGTCACCATCCATGGAGGATGCACGGTGGTCGGAAGGAAGAAGGTACATTGGAGGATTCTGTGGGGTGGTGCCACAGTGATGCAAGGACTCATTAGGTACAATAATAGACTATGAGGGTTGTTTGGTGGTCACCCGTGGTGATGTGGGTGATGGCAGAGGTGGTAGTGGGCGGCAACAACGTGTTGTAATAGGAAACCCGTGAAGAAGATGACTGGAAGCAGGAAATATCCCATCTGATTTTTTGACAAAATCAGTGGCCTCCATTGGCAGTTTCTAATACCCCCTTTTGTGATCGCCAAAAGTGGTCACTAATTCTTGTTGGCGTAGAAGCCTATGTTTCTAGTAGTGTGGCCACATGCCCTCAAGGGAATCTCCTAAAACTCCAGAGGCTACAGACTAGTAATGAGAAACTATGGTGTTTCTGTGGGGAGAATATACCCTATTTTTAATGTTTAACATAATTTTAGAAAACATATAATCAAAATAAAAAGCATTAAATTAACCATAAAATAGATAAACATAAAAAGGTATATATAAAAATGTTGGAAGTGTGCTCATATAAAAGATAATCAGGCCATGTGTCTACAGAGCAGCCAAAACAAGTATACATGGAATGCTTACAATAAATATATAAATACCAAGAGACCAAATTCTATCCTAGGTATCATCGTGATCCTCAACTCGGTCATGTGCTCCCTTGAACCGAAGAAACAATAAAAAACCTATAGCTCAATGCTTGTCTTTATCTATACCTATAGTCAGGAAATAATCTCTGGTGCCATAGGTATCTTGAGTAGGCTGTGAGATAAAATCCCAGTATTCCACCACAAATGGTTTCTAATTCCATCCATTCAGTGAATATATAATAATATTTGTGTTTAGAAAGTAATAGAATATGTAATGTAAGTGTTATAATGTAAACAACCCATAACAGTCCAAGTTCACATGGACACCCATCCTATGATACCTAGTTCAGCCTTATCTGAAGGACTTTAAATAAATATTTGGTCATATATCAATTAATAAACAAGTCTCATGACCTGAAATGTAGACCAACATCCCCTATAATGATATGGGATCAAGAGTTGCCTAACCAGACCACCAATAAGGTATAAGACTCTAACTGAATCCAAGATTGTTCTCTGTCTTGGAATACGTGTCATATAAATCGTTCAATTAATGATTAAATTAAGAACCTGAGCCTTTCCTTGGAATTATTTATTTGGAATCTAGGTATCACTTTGGCATAGCAGGAACCAATCACCTTTAAAGCCCATCCTAGGCAATCCTCATTGGAATCCTAGTATCACTCTAAGTGTAGTATAACATCATTTCCATTTGAGTCTATCCCTATAAGTCCACTGACGGTGACCAAGTCTCACTCCTTGATTATATATAAATGACCCTCTATGTCTGTCATTGGTAGTCTATATGGAATCCATGTATCACTCAGACATATAACTATTATCCCCCTGAGTCCATACTGGTGGTCCACTAGGGAGATCAAGTGTCACTCGGGTGTATGTAAGGTAGTAACCAAATCATTCCATCCATGGATTTCATATATGAACTCATGTTTCACCAATTCCATATAACAACAATTAATCAATATCATTTAATTATCTCATGGATTGTCACTGTGATCATTTCCATTAAACCTCGCCTCAAAATGTGGCTCAAGGTAAGAGATAAGATTATAATACTTAGTATCTTAATTATCTCACCTGGGAAATGTATATATAGGAAGAAATATATTCTTACATGGACATAGCCTATGTACATGGTCTTTCATTATATTATGTAAATAAATTCAAATTACAATTACAATTTACAATTTAATCCATCATTTAAAATCCCATGGAATGTGGTAAAAGGAACATTTTAAAAGTGATCAATTCATATTCCACTCATGGTGGTCCATTTAATAAACAAATCACCCAATGGGTGGTTTTAATTTGGGGTCCTTAACCTTTAATCATTTATCAATGGGTCTCATTAATTACACAGGTTATACCTATCCATTTTAATCAAAGAATAAATTCAATTTTTGGGAGATAACTTGGAAAATATAGTGTGTAGCATAATGGAATATATATAGAAACACCCTAAATATAAGGTAAAATCATGAGATCACCTACCTAAGGTCTATATTAGAGTTCTCATCAAGTATCAGCTCCTAATTTAACTTGGAATAAGAGAAAAATGAAGAACGGATAAAGATCCTAGAAATAGGGAATATTATATTGAACCTAAATAACTCCTTTAAATTAAAGATAATTGAGGAATGACATAAAAGAAATTAAGAAATCACTAAGGAATATCCAATTAGATGATCGACACTTGAATGCAAGTTCAGATGGAAGAATGGGATCAAATTTATGATTTAGCTTCAAGAGGAGATCCAACGGGTGAAGATGCTTTGGGGAGGAAGATATAGACATTTAGTTGGAGTTATGAGATATTTTATTGTAAAAGTATTAATTTCCCCAAAATTTATTGGGCCAAATGGTTTGGTCGTAGGGTTGTCCAAACTTTGCACCAACTATGTGTCAAATGTTGTTCTAAGGGGGCACATACATGGTCCCTGGAATGATCTGACTAACCATGTGCAAAAATTAAAAAACACCTCTACTAAAAATTGCAGGAGCTCTTAAATGGGAATGTACCTCTATCCACAAGGTTTGAAAAACCATTTGTGCTGACCTTTTCCTCTATCTAGTCCTTGCATTATTTTTCATATAATGAAAATTTTCCCGCATGGTTTCTACTAACCATGTGACTTGCCAGTTTTTCCCGAAAAGATGGGTTTTGAGCTCCAAACAGGCCCTAGAAACCCCCAATATCCCCTTGAATTAAAAGGGAATTCAGATTATGTTGTAAATATGTATTTAAACTGAAAATTGAAAGAATAAAAAGATTACACTCCTTGAGAAATAACCAGGTTCTTACAGCAGGTTGTCTTGGAATCAAATGAAGAGTGGATCCTTATGGGCCTCTTCACTCAATTGAATCTAGATACTTAGGAGGATGATTTGGGTATTGTTCTAAAAAAATTTCAGTTATCATCATCCCATATTGAGTTTATTTTTCAATGTGATTATCTGGATGAAGAGTTTAGATGAATTAAGGAAAACTTTAGGGTGTGTAGACCATTTTGGGAAGTTCTCTCCCAACTGATGGTGTTCTCTTCTATTGGGGTCGGTTTTTAATCCCAACATATATGAGGGGTTTAGTTTTATTTAAATATCATAGTTTGTCATGGGCCATTAATTTGTTTTCTATAAATATGTATTATAACATGATATGTCATTTCTAGTGGCCAGATATGAAGTGTGAAATTATTAATTTTGTGTCCTGCTATTACAACTTCCAAAAGATAAAGGCAGAGCATCTAAAACCTTTTGGTTTTTTCCAACCCTTTCTAGTGATAATTTGTAAATGGGATGTGGTTTTCATGGAATTTTTTGTGGGATTTATGTGGACTTTCCGAGGGTATAATTCTATCTTTTTAGTGATTAACCAATTAATAAAATCATCCCATTATATTATGATCAGGGATACCATTAAGGTTGAAGATATAGCTAAGTTGTATGTATATGAAATCATGATGTAACATGGGGTTCCCTCTAAAATAATTTTGGATAGGGATCCCGGGTATACATATATATTTTTTGAGGAGTATCCAATAGGGAATGGGGACTCAGGTTAGGTTGAGTACACCTTAGCATCCACGGACAAACATACAGATGGAGCTTCTATTCAGATCTTGGAGAATATAATGTGTGCTTATGTCCTAGATTTCAATGGATCATGGGATTTCCAAGTAGTATTGGTTGAGTTTTCTTATAATACTATTTACCAGTCTTCAATCAGAATGACACCCTTAAAGGCATTATATGGACATCCATGAAGGTCACCTATTTATTGGAAAGAGGGGGGAAAGACCTCTATTATGGGATCAAATCTCAACGTGGATACATTTTTAAGGATTCAGGATATACATCATCATCTACTTATAGTGAAAGGTTGGAAGAATAATATGTTGATATTTGATATAATCCTTTCTATTTTATAATATGAGATTGGGTTTTCTTGAAATTTTATCCTTGGATGGGTCACCACCGACTTGAAAAATAGGGGAATATGGCACCGAGATATGTTGGACCATTTTAGGTCACTGGGTGGATTGGGACGGTTTATTATTGGTTAGAATTTCATACTCTATTGATAGGTATTAATTATGTTTTCCACATATCTCATCTTAGGAAATATCATCCTAATCTCTCTCATGCTAAGAATTGGGAAGAAATCAAGTTGGAACTAAAAGTTTTAGGTGTGTAGTAACCAGTAGAGGTCATTGATTATCATGTGAATGTATTTCATGAGAAGTCTATTTTTCCATCATAGGGTTATGAATACATGGATCATAATCTCATTAGAATCATAATTGTGAATTTTCAATGATGGAGAAGTGGCATCATCTCTTTCTGGAGCACCCTTCCGATTCATGACCTCCGGATGATGAATTGTATTATGGTGGAGGGTGAGTTTAACATCTTGTATTTTAAGATATTACCTCTTTATGTTTAAGAGTGTTCTATTTGGGTTTGGAGGGAGTTAGAATAATTTTTGGATTTTTCAATAGGGGTATGTGTCTGGTACTGTTTGTAGGAGGCATTTACATCGTAAATGTTTATTATGAAATGTAAAAGTGACATTGGGAACAGGTCATGGAAATAGTTTGGAATGTAAAATCTTTTAGGCCATAAAATAGTTTTACACAACAAACACCATTATTCCAACATAAAATAATTTCTAAGGATAATTTAACCTAAGGTGACTTGATTTTCAGCGTACGTGAATTATGGGGGATTTACTTTATAAAACCAGGGTACACGATATAAATCCATTGTGCCTAGAAGGTTGTATATACCATTTTCATACCTCCTTTTTCCTTTCATCATGAAGTTGGTATCCTCTAACCCTTTCTCTCATTTAGGTGATTTTTTGTGTTTCTGCTACTTTTAGGTTCCTTTATTTGATGGATAATCTCCGTGGTGGTTTCATTGCATCTCTCTCGATAAGATACCTTTGAACTTATTCATTACCATTGGCAGTGGAAGTGGTGTTGGCATATGTCTATAGGATTTGTTTATCACATATTTATTCTTTTTTTCACCTAGATTCATTGATCAATCTTCTTTTGAAGGTCATCCCACACATTGGTTGTGGGGTGGCCTGCGATATTATCGAGGTATGTGGGATCTAACCTCTCTAATGACTCTTTTTATTTATGGAATGGGATTCTAATATGTGATAGGATTCAGCCAGTGGGTGTTTCCAAATATGAGATAAGATAGTTTTTGAATTTTATATATCTTTTATCCTATCACACAGATAAGGATTCATGTATTAATCATGGGGAGATATATATTTTATATATATTTAGATGATTTAAGTGTTTGAATATTAATATGAAAGATATTTGGGGATCTTTGAATTTAAATATATTTACTATTTTATCTATATTTGAAAATGGAAGTTGTTTAGGCTTTAAAAGTGGAAGCATCTAGTGGTGACATGAGAGAGAGTTTCTCAAGATGTAATCCAGTGAGATCAAGTATAAATGGGCCATCACATTTTCAGTATCTTGTGTAGGTCATCATCAATGGAGAATGAGACATAGATAGTGGATCTATGATGGGATGGAATACTACATTTGTGTTAGCATGTGCAGCACAACAACATTGATTAGGTACAAAGTAGCAGCGACATGATCAATGATTGGGTCCATGTATCGAGAGTCTTTTTTTTACAATGATAAAGAAGCATGTCCTAATTGATGGTCAATGGTACATCATGATGGAGAGATCATGAGAGAGAGAAATTTTCTTGGTTTCCCATGATGGTGTGAGAATGATGCATGTTCATATAAATATTTCCAAAGTAGTGACGTTTCATCAATAAAAGGGTGATGTTTTATCATAGATGGATCTTTTGAGTATGGTATTCACGAGATCATTTATAGAGAGATTAAAGAGGTTTATTGGGGTCTGTTTTTCACATAGGTTTTTATATTCTCTCATTTTTATTTCAGGTTTGACCATTACATGGATTACTTTGTACTCTCTAATTCATGGTGGATATTTGGGAGTTTCATCTTGGGTTGTTAATCCTATGCATCAGAGGGTTTTTCCATGTTAAAAATCCTATGTGTTGATTTATTTATTTTCTTTATATATTTTACATATTTCATCATATTTCTCAGAAATTGAATCACAAGGAATTTTCATCCTTAGATCAGGATTCTCCCCCATTAAGTGGTATCAAAGGTGATGGTTTGGGCTTGAAGTTTGTGGTGAGTATTATGGGTGTTTTCAAGAGGATTGATTATGGTGTATAATGAAGAATAAGATTTAGAAGAAAAAGTGGGATGAGGGAGCTATTTTGGGTCATACACCTAATTCTTTTCTTCATAATGTGAAACTGGTGAAGAAATAATTAAAAATTGAAGATTGAGGAGATGACCTAGCTACTCAGGATTTTGATCAACGGTAATTTTTAATGAAGGTGATCCAAATTATGTGGTGATCACGATTATGGGGGATAAAAATATTAATGTTTTCAGTATTGTTTGATAGGACAATGCAGATTCAGATATGGAGAAGACTTCACCATTTGGAATTATTTTTCAGGGGGAGTAGTTAGGTTTCTATTAGAGTTGGAAAATGGTATCGTCATTTGTCTACATAGATTGATGGTTGGTGTTATACCAATAGGTGTTTGGTCTAACTGAGTTTTTTGTATGGTTTCTTCATTTATGGGATAAAGGGGGAGATTGATAGGATTCTTCTCGTTGGTGATTCTAAATCTGAGATAAGATGCTTTTTGAATATTAGACATCTTCTATCCTTTCACATAGACAAGGCCGTATGCGTTGCTCATAGGGAGATATATATTTTATATTTTTCTAGATGAGATAAGTGTTTGAATATTAACATGAATGATATATGCTGATTATGAAATTTAAGATATATTTCATATCATATCTATATTTGAAAAACGAAACTATGAAGGCTTTAAAAGGGGAAGCAGTTGGTAGAAAACTGAGAGAGAGTTTCTCAAGATGTGGTACCCTAAGATCAAGTATAAAGGGATGACCGAATTTCAGTAGGCAATGTTGGTTATCATCAATGGTTAATAATGAATCGAATGTAGATCTATGATAAGATGGGATACCGCATTTATGGTAGCATGCAAAGCACATTGACATTGAGTAGGTCTGAAGTAGTCGTGATGTGATCAATGATCAGGGTCATGTATCTAGAGTCTTCATGATTGTGGTGATCAAGCGGCATATCCCAATTGATGATAGGTGGTACATCATGATGGGGAGATCATGAAATATAAATTATTAATGTGTTTAATGATGGCGTGATGCTGACGCATGTTCAGATGAAGATCTATGATGTAGTGATGTTTCATTGACAAAAGGGTGATGTTTTGTCATAGATGGATATTTCAAGCATGGTGTTGGAAAGATGATTTTTAGAGAGATGGAAGAGGAGTATCAGGGTCTGGTTTTAACCCTGGTTTTTTCTATTCCATCATTTTTAATTCATTTTCTGGAATTACATGGATTTCATTATACTGTCTGATTTATAGTGGATCTTTGGGAATTAACCCAAAGTTTTTTAATCCTCCCCATTGGATGGTTTTTCAATATAGAAAATCCAATTTGCTAATTTAGTTATTATGCTTTATATCTCTAGCATATTTCATCAGGTTTCTTATAAATTATTTCTCAAGTGATTTGTATCCTGATATCAAGATTCTCCCCCAACAAGATGTGGGAAACTATTCTAGGGCCTCTATTTGTTGTTATGAATTCTTTAGTGGGTGGATCCCATTACTAGTGGTTTACAACCAGAGTTTAGGTAGGGGGTTCTGTATCTATTATTTGTTATGTGAACCATTGATTAAAATTGTTTTATTAATTTGTTTTTCTAAATAATTGGCATGACATTAAATTTTTGGATTGTTTGGAAAAATGTGTATTCAATAAAACATGGGTTATCCCTCTTTTTGGTAAAAGAATGATTTTTTTTAAGAACTAGAAAAGGGATTGGGAAATGGTTTTCTTCAAATAAGGTTCTCATGGAAAAAGGGAGTTTGAAATTTTATTGTGAAATGTTTTATTCCTTTAAAATGATTTGATATGTTACACATGGGAGACTTGGTTACTTAGGTGGGAGGTGTAGTGTAGGGATCAAATTTTGATTTTGTTTGAAAGGTTAACTTTATTGGGTGTTCTTACATTCCTAGATAATGATGCATTTGGCTCTAGGACATGACCTGAAATTGTAAGAGGGTTAATTTTCTGAGGTGTTCCTCTATACCTTGAACATTGATGCATAGGTTCTAAGAACTTATATTGTGAACTGGTCATGACTGATGTACGAGTAACCTAGCTAACCTGGTCTTGACTTATCTGTGGAATATTATACTGTGTGTTGGATTTGTACTTCTTTGACTTGATATACCTATTTTTTAGGAAAGTTAAATTTATTTTTGGATTTATTCATTGAAATAGTTTTACCAAAATTTGTTTATAACTGTTGACAATGGGGAAATAATTACCATGATTTTGATATAAAAACCACTTTTATGGTTATCACTCAATGTTTTATAAATTTAGAATATGTAATTTTCAACATAGACTTTATATGAAACACTTGGGTGGGATCCCACTATGACTATTTATCTCACACCTTTCACACCCCTTTAGTGGTGTGTAGACCTAGTGTTGTCTTTTGATGTAGGAAATGATAATGTGCCGCAATGAGGTGGAAAATTTTATGTCATTTGGGTATGGGTAACTGATTGTGAGATGGTGGGATGTTTCCTCCTTGTCACATGAATTAGCAGTTCTTGGTTTACCGGTCCATTTTTGGTTTTGTTGGACATATACCGTTAATATTAATTCATTTGCTGGATGAATTGTTTTTTCATTCTAATCATCCTATAGTTTTTTTATTGATTTCTGTAAACCCTACCTTTTTCTTCATCCATGATCCCCAACATTTATATCCATGATTTTTCATATATGTTTTTTGAAAAAAAATAATCCTAGGATAAAAATATTTATAAAACTAATACTAAAAGGAATTTAAGCCTTGAACACCTTTGGGGTTTTTTGGAGGAGCTGAAAGGCAATAAGGGCCTTAACACCCTTCATCTGGGAAAAAATAAAAAGGTGTTAAGCCCCTTTCCACCTTTGATTTTCCTTTATTTTTATTAGTTTAATTTTTTTATTGTTTGAATGTTGTAAGTCTGTGTAATCCTTTTTATGTTTTTTTATGTTTGGGTGGCATGTGTCTATGCCCCCTCCCTCTTACTTTACCATTGTTTTCCAACTTTTTAGAAATTATGCCCCTATTCACCCCCATCCCATCAATGCCTCAATTTCCATCTTTTTATGTTTCCCATGTTAATAACTAATAATTAATTTTATATCATATAATTATTCTATTAATAATAAATTAATTAGTCATCAAAAATTGTTTTAAATTTTAATTAATGTTTACCCAAAGTAATAATAGTTTATATACTAATGATAAAAATATATTACTAAAAATAATACATAAATATATAAATTAATTAATTTTAACACTATTTGAATATATTAATCCTCTTATTATTTAATTACTAATTATTAATTATTAATTAATTATTTAGTTACAAAATATTTAATAAATATCAAAAAATATTATTATAACATTACAAATAAATATTTAAAATTATTATTTTGGTTAGTAATTATTAGAAATTAATAATAATTACTAAAAATTACTAATAAATATTTAATTATTATTATTTAGTTTCTAATTATTAATAATAATTATTATTTAATTACAAATAAATTATAATTATTATCAATTATTAATAAACTAAACAAAAATACCTATAAATTATTATTAAAAATATAGATAATGAACTCATGTACCTTACACCAATGATGGATACTACTATGGTTGTCTCCAAACATTAGCTTGATAAAGATTTCTAAGAGGTAGCCAATGGGTTTTCTCGACCTAGGTGTATCCATGGATCGATCAAATCTCTTGAAATTAGGGTCAAGTACCTCTTGCATCCATGATATGATAATATCTCTTGGAAGCTAAGGAATGAGAAGATAGATATGGGGAGAGGGAGAGTTGACAACAACCAAGGATGAGTTTACACTTCCCCATTAAAATTGGAACTACCACTTTATATATCCATCGATAATTAATGCATTTACTCATAATTTAATTCATATGTTCATAACATTTGAGTAAATGGAATGTTCGTTAAAACTACTTGTAACCATCCAACCATACCAAATCGCCCATGTGTTTCATAATATGAAATATAAATGATAGTATAAATTGTAGTGATTTGAATATTAATTATTAATGTTTATTTGACATCATTAATTTTAGGAATGATATTAATAATTCTATCGGAATCACAACACCTTATGATATTCATACTACACTGTACAACAGGTCGATGCACTAGCATGACACCAGTAAATACAACCATTATAATATGCCTTTTACAAGGCATATAATATGACTTGTTTCACATATAAAAAATCATAGGATACATACTTATTATATAAAACAGTATATACATATTTTATAAAATGAAACAACCAAAATATATAATGATTTTATATTAGATTTAAGGCGTTTTACATCTAGGTTAAGGTTAAAGTTAGGTATGCATGTGTGCCTTGTACATGAAGATTTGGATGTTTAATAGAAGTAAGTGTTTTGATTATTTTTTAAATAACATTCTATAAACAAGTGATGTTATCATTATTTGAATTATGTATCCAACTATTGACCACTACTTCATGTTATTGGAAACTATTAATAAAAAACAACTACACATACCATATCTTCATTATCAATAAAAATCAAAAACACATTGAAAATGTTCAGAAATATTTTAAAAACTAAATACCCAATATTTAAAAAAGAATATATTCACATGCACACTAATAAATAAGTGTTCAATATATTAATTAAATATATTAAAAAAATAGAAACTCGTGTCTAATCGAAAACAATAATAGAAACAGCATGCCAACTAAACCATTATCTATACTATAGTTGGTCCCCACTTATTCCATGTGTCTATCCCTCCTTCATTATTAACCTCTTATACTAACATATCCAGCTCTCTTCCAAAAATGACACTGATACCATCTGCATGTCTTTTCCAGTTTTCCTCAATAATTGATTCTCTCGAAAATTTCTATTCCTCTCCAACTCAATGAAATCTTTTCTCCTTCAATCATTTGACTCTCCAGACAATTTTTATCCCTATTCAATGCTAGGGCTCTAGGAAATCTCAACTCCATCTATCATGTAATCTCTATTCTCTAATTCGATCTATCGAAATATCTCTACACTTGATAATGTTCATAGTATAGGTTTCCCTGGATCTCTAACACCAAAAAATTTGTGTTTTAGGAATTAATATCTCACATATGTGAGAATAAGTTGGAGGTTTTATTAATGGGAACAAAAATCATTCCTTGAATAGTATCTGGTGCCCCCAGATTACTTTCATCCATTATATGAATGTATCTACACCACTATTTTTCATAAGCTTTCACTTGAATAGAACTACCTAATTGTATTAATATTTTATTTTGATCAATATTTAATCCACTAATATCCACTCCAACATAATGATATCCTCTAATAAGACTTCCCACTAAAAGATAACTATTCATATAGTAGGAAGACCCGGATGAGAAATAAATATCTAATGTGGAGTTTTGTCAATGGAACCGCTTTGGATTCACCCTGAAAATATTTTAACATTATTATATATTAATAGTGAAAATATTCTTTAAAATTATAAACTACAAAATCTCACTTTAGGAAACATCATATTAGAGGATCTATAAGGGCACAACTCGAGCCCAATTCTTCCATTCAAAAATTATGGTATGATTTTTCTTTTCAGATTATAGATAGACTGAACCAAACTTCGAAAAAAATATAAACAATAAATGTTGAAGTTGAGTCCATTCCATAACCCTCAATTTTATTTCATTAATCCCTCGATGTTGGGTTTATTCCATAGCCGTCGAAGTTGGGTTCTGTCCATAATTATGGATGCCAATATATTATTCTTAACTTATCTATTACCATGATGGTTCTATTTTTTTAAATTATTTTATCTAAATGTGCATTAATATAACTTCCACTATAATGAATAGTTAATATTCCAAATAATCTATTCAAGAAACAACATTTTCCAGATATGTTCCCTTTACAATTTATTTAATTTTTACTGAGCATTTAATTCATATTTTATTTTATCTTACGTTAATCAAGCACATTTGATATGAACTTAATTTTTTCATTCAACCATTGAAATTTATTATTAATTTTTTTGTGAAAAAATAATGATTCTCTAGGAAAAATATGTCACAAAATATTGTACATCAAAAAGATTTGTGCAAGGAGGCTAGGAATCAAAGGATTCTAAAAATGAAAAATAAAGACAACATTGTTACAGGTTTTGCCTTACGTTCTCTATATATTCAAATATTAGATAAAAAATACATTTAGGATGATTTATATGTTTTTCAAATACATATATATATATATATATATAAGATCTATTATATGGATTACTCTTTAATATGAGGTTATCATATTCACAACAATATGAAAAATGAAGTTAATCAAGTAGAGAATTAATTTCAACCACACCCACCGTTAAATATTGAAACCAACATTGAAACTGTATCTCAAATTACTTTGTTATAAGTGGGGATGGTTGGTTTTCTACCTTCTTATTGGTTTAATACAAAAATTTATCAAATTTTTATTGATTAATTAAAATATATGAATTGATTACTTTTCCAACGAAAAATTTAGAATTAGGAAACATTAAAAACCATTTAGGATATGAACATTAAAAAATAATAATGGTTCATGATGATAATGTTTCTCTTCCATCTATGTACAATACAAATAAATAATTTCTATCTAAGGAGTGAAGACTACAAAAAAAATTCATATGAAAACATGAAAAGACACTAATATATGTATCATCTAAACTATAATTTCCATTTTAAAAAAATTTGACTACTACATTCCATAACTATTATGTATTTACTAACTCCGCCTTCAACATTATAGGTTAATGTTCTCCTTGTTATTCTTTATATTTTAACCAATTATCAAATGTAACTACCACATCACCTATGACAATTGATGTTAGTATTGTATGAACTACAAGTCATCTCCCTATTCTAGGATTTCAAGATACTCATAACTTCTATATATTTCAATCTACTAATCATTGAACTTGCACTATTTTACTATAAAAGAAATAATTAACACAACTTACTCAAATACATGTTGGTCATTGATTTTTGATTTTCATACATCCATGTAAAAATTGTGTCATCAAATATGGTTTTCTATAAAATTATTTTAGATTGCAAAAAAAATTATTATTTCATCGTAAATCATTTTCATATTAATATATCTTTAGTGTATTTTAGGTACACTTTACAAAAAAAATTAAGAAATGATCCCAACAATGATTATGATGACAGTATGAGATCATGGGATTTTTTTATGTTCAATATAGATATATATTTCAATATAGTGCCTTATATTAATTATTACAATCAAATATTTCTATGAAAAAATGTTCTAAATATATTAATTATTAGATTTAACATTATTCAAATGAGAAAAAATTGAAATACCTACAATTGGGAATACTTCAGTTGAATATATTGGTATTTCATAACCCACTATATTTTAAAAATAATGTTTTTAAGTTTTCTTATGCTTTTACATTGTTACTCTAAATATATTAATGAGTAATGGATTAACTGTATATTGGTGATCCTCAACATTATTTCATGTATTTTTTTTCTATGTTGTAGTATGATGAAAGAGTTAAATGATACAAAGCACATAATTCTCCTATGTATTCACTATTATATTATCTTGGTAAAATAAAATTGTGGGAATTGGATACCCCTCTTGGATACCTAAAATCCCTTATTTTTAACTATAATTTGAAATATGGAAGAAACTTTTGGGTTCTTATCCACCAATACAGGGTAATTTTTTCTTTCACATCAATGGTAGGAACAATTGTTAATTCTGTGAATACATGAGGCCTTCCTTATATCTACAGGTTGAATGGGAAAAACTATCATTGTATTGGAATATTGTTTCCACTTTTTAGTCAAGACCCAAGGTTTTCCAAACTCTTTGTTTTTTACACTTCAAATGAAGTATGAGACCAAATCCCATCTATGAGGCTATATAAAGACACCTCATTAATGCATTACCAATTTAATATTTTGTTTTCATTATTTAAAATAATTTCTTCTTCCACAAATCCTACAAAAATGATATTTCAGCTTCTATTGACCCCATCATTGTGGCCAATCTACAGTCTATGTTTGATTAATGCAATCAGGTAATTCATCAATTTAGAACTGCAAGGGATTTATCCAATAAAACATCTGGCCCAAATTTGAATCTGAGGAAAATTAGGTGAAGGTGATTGGATTCACATACAAAAAACTTTCCAACATAATCATAAATTTCTATGATAATAGTTGGTGATAATGATGATGTTAACGATGAAAAATATATCATCATAGAAACACAACCATGGGAGTCGAAACATATAGATGAACTTCACCCTCTATAACTTCTATTGTAATATCTTGTTATTTGTTCCCACTGGTGGTGATGGGTATTCGAATAATGTTTACCAATATTGTTCTATCATAAATTCACATGTTCAAAAACTAAAAATGGGAGATTACATTTCATACCATCTTTAATTCAAACCAAATCCATAAAGCATACTATTACATTAAATACAACTCTTTCAAAAATTTGTAGTTGACGCGTATGTAATGGTTCAACCTCAATGTTTTTCCTTCATTTTATTTAATAAAAAACAATTAAGAGTTTAGATATAAAATTCTTTGGAAGAATCTTACTTAAGAGGTGAGCATGATGGTAAACTTTTTAGAAAACATATTATTTTTCCTAAAGATTCACTAGTGGACCAAGATACAAGATTTAGAATTATCAATATGCAATAGAAAATTGTAACTGGGATAGTTATCCTGGTCTATTACTCACCTTCACATGCAACACATGTTGGACTAAAATTAAACAATTTCTTAAAAGTAATAACCTATTTTAGAATATTCTCCCAAAATACTATCAAGGATTTTCAATATCAAGGTAGACAATTTAATGAAATATTTAATGTATGGGTTTCTTATTGGAAAGTATCTAGTTGGTATCATTTTTTATCATCAAATTCATTATAATATATCATTTTAGTTTTTAAAAAAAATGTATTTAACTATCTTTCATATACTTATGAAGTTTTTTTCAACATTGAATTCTGAAAACAAGGTCTCCCTCATATTCGTATACTTTTATTCCTTGAACCTCCATATAAAATTTAAACAGTAGATTCTATAAATCAAATAATATCAACAAAAATACTAGTCAAATGGAAGCAACCACTTTTATATGAATGTGTAAAAATATTCATGATTCATGGACCTTGGGGTGCTGATAACCCACAATCAACTTGTATGAAAAAATTTAGGAGTCAAATTTTTTTCGCAAAGGGTTTTTTAGTACTTCAAGTTTAGATGAGGAGGGAAATGATACCTACAGTAGATGTGATAGTGGTCAAACAGTATCAAAAATGGTGTTGAACTGGAAAATATTTATGTAGTCCCTTATAATCAAAATCTTTTTGTTAAATAAATGCTTAACTAGAAATTGAAATATGTAATCATTCAAGTTTAATAAATTATTTTTTAAAATACATAAAAAATTGAATAGCCGAGACACAACTACATTATATGGATCAAAACATATTGAGGAAGGCCAAAAATAGGTAGATGAGATAAAAATGTATTCTGATTGTTGATATATTTCACCAAGTGAGGATTCATGGAAAATATATTTCTATTAAATCCATTTTATTTTTCCCCATTTGAGAGATTATATTTCCATTTTCATGGTGCACAAAACATAACTTATTCAGATGGAGCCAACTTTGATGTCATTCTATCAAAATCAATGATCGCCCAAAAAATGTTCACCACATGGTTTGAAGTAAACATAGATTACCCTAATGCACATTGTATCACATATGCTGATTTTCATACAAAATTTGTTTACCACACTGTAGAATGAAAATGGTATCCCAGAAAGAGATGATTTTGTATTGGTAGATTACATTATGTTCCTCTAACAGTTGGAGAGATACATTATCTTAGAATCTTTCTCACTAACGTTAAAGGACTGGCCAATTTTAATGATATCTTGAATATAAATAACATTTTATACCACATCTTTCGAGAAGCCTATTATTCTTTGGGATTAATTAGTGATGACTTGGAATTCATAGATGTTATCACAATGGCTTCTATTTGGTAAATGGGGAATTCCATGCACATGTTGTTTTATAACATTCTATTCTCAAAAAAAGTTTCATGACTAGACCATGTATGAGGTAGCACATGGAAAATACTATCTGAATATATATAATATATTCAACTAAATAGGTTATAATTCCATGGTATTTTAATTTTTTATTATGATATTACTTTATCATGTCGATATGTACATTTTAAAATATAACATTGTGTAACATAATAGAATAAGTTCCCAATTCTATATTCTCATCATTATTTTTTTATTTTAATGCACAAATCATGGTATAAAGAAAAAACTATTTAAATAACTAAATCATTCATATAAGTTTACCCCTCTTACTTTACCATGTATATATATGTCGGGCATCACCATCAAACAATTTTTACTTTCCTTATTGATAAAATTTAGTTTAGAAATACATATTTTCTTCATATCTAACAAATTGATATGACAACAAAAATACATCTCGCAGATCATCAACTACAACGATATGCATTATTTAATAATGAAAACTTTCTTCGCTCCCACAATATATCAATGAATAATTATCTTCCTATGCCTCTTCTAAATTTATCCAAGACATTCATTCGAATTTGATTGGTTGAATCAGAAATGAATTATAATTATAAAAATCTTTGTGAATAATTTTCTATTCTAAATAGAAAACTGAAAAATGAAAAATAATAACCATTGACCACAATTATTAATGCAACAAACACCCTCACCGGAGGTGTTTTCTTTTTTACATGGATATGGTGGCATATGTAAAACTTTCTTATGGAAAACAATAACGTCACAACTACATTTTGAAGGACATATTGTATTTGTTGTACCATCAAGCAGTATAGAATCGTTACTACTTCTTGGTGGGAGAACAATACACTAACTATTTTATATTCCAATTGTTGTTACAAAAAAATCAAATTTCAACATTCAACAAGGTAGTTAATTGGATAAAATTTTATAGAATGAAAAATTAATTATATTGGATGAGGCAACAATGGTACACAAATTTTTCATTGAAGCATTAAATTGTACAACGAGAGACATCATGAAAACAAAGACTCTTTGTTCATCTTATCTACTGTTTGGCAGAAAACCTAATGTCTTTTGTGGATATTTTTAGCATATTTTACTAGTTTTGGATCGTGGGAATAGAAGTGACATAGTGTCAGTAAGTCTTAATTCCTCTCATGTGTGGTAGCATTGTCATGTTCTTCACCTAACGGTCAACATGAGACTACATTCCTCCATAATCGATATTGAAACTTTTTAACTTAAAGATTTTTCAAGTTGGATTCTGAAAATAATTTATGGTGTAATTGGTGATCAAATATATGGTGAGGCTGAAATTAAAATTCCAGAAAATTATCTAATTTCTGCATTAGAAAAACCAACTGATACTATTATTCAAAGCACATACCCCTTTATATCTATAAAGTACAATTATCAATAATAATTAATGGAATGGGATATTTTAGTACCAACATAAGATGTTTTACAATAATTGAATGACTATGTGTTAACATTTATTCTACAAGAATAAATTTTTTATCTCAGTTCTGATTTTGTCTCTCAAGAAAGTTTAGATAGAGACACTCTAGAGAACATATATACACTAGATATACTAAATGGAATCAACATCTCTGGTTTACCATGTCATACGTTAATTGTCACAGAGGGGATTCCAGTAATATTGTTGATAAATATTGACCAATCATATGGACATTGTAATGGAACACTATTAATAGTCACAGATTTGGGAGCTCATGTAATTAGATGTCAGAATATTATCGGGACTCATTCTGGAATGCATGATTTCATAACCAAAGTAAATATGACTCATTCAGATTTGAGTTTACCATTAAATCTTCAAATGAGACAATACCCTTTAACTATTTCATTTGTAATGAATATCAGTAAATTTCAAGGCTAATCACTTTCTTCAGTTGGCATATAATTACGAAAAATTATTTTTGTCATGGGCAGCTATATGTAGCAACATCATGAGTAACCAATAAGAGAGGATTGAAGTTACTATTATGTGAATTTGATAACAAACCATTGAGGATTACAACTAATATTTTTTACAAAGAAATACTACAAAACATACATTAGGTATAAGTCAATTTTATCTGTTAAATCTTATGTAAATTCATAGGTTTAGTGTTAGGATTTTTTTACAGTATTAATTTCATAATGATGTTTTCTTTACCAATTTCCTATTTTTATTATTAATGTAGTTTCATAAATATTGGCTATTTGAACACTCATTTATGACAAATTTCTACTGAAGATGATGAAACATTGAAAATTGACATACGAATAATTTGTAGGTGGTTCACAAGTTCCTCAAAATTTTCAAATCAAATATCAGTCATTGATTTTCTTTTTATCTTGGAAAATTTGAGTTATTTATTATATCTATACATCCAAATTAAAAAATTATATTTTTAATCAATTTTTTTACATTGTATTAAGTATGATTTATATATATGTTTTCAAATTACTTAATCATTGTACTTCTCCTATTGAAATTTATATATTATATACCTTGAAATTTAGTTAATGAAATGTACCTAAATCATGAATTTTTTATACGACCTCTGAAATTTTTTTTTAATATATTATATTCAATGCAATTTTCATTTTACATCAGTTATTTTTTTCAATTAAATTCATTTAATAAATATATTTGTTTCTTAAAAGAAATAATCAATGTGATTTATTTACCACTATATGTACTATTATTTTAAACTTATGAATTCTATTAAATCATGTAGGAAACATCCATTCAAGTAAAAATTAGTGGGAAAAAACATATAACAATGTTTAAAATTATTCTATGCGAAGGTTTGTGTTATGTGTTACAAAACATTCAGATTTTCAAAAATAAAGGGAATTATTTAGCAAGCCCACATGACTTAAAAATAATTTTTAATTGGGGCACTAATATAAAACCTTTTAATGCACAAATTCCCCTTTTTAACTTCAACTTAATTCCATTTCACGATATCAATAAAAATAGGGTGCCTAAGAATTTTTACATAGGCAATGTTTCTTTTAATTTAATCATTCTCCAACATTAAATCATTTAAATTTTTTAATTAAAGAGTATATTTAATGAAAATTTTATGTTAGATGTTATTGGAAAGTTACATCATCATCGGACAATTCAAACTTGGGGAAAATAACAATAGAATGAAACTAACTCAGATTGATGAAAGGTAAATAGAAATTCATTTTTTAAATTAGTATCAATGATATAATTTTCTAATTAAATTTATACTAGGTTTTCAATTAAATGTCACAATGGAAAAATTATTATTTGTACTTTTTCGGATGAATTTTTTTAACTACATAGAAAACTTCTAAAAGATGAAATCCAACCAACTAACATTTATGTGTTACAACTTGTCTATGCAAAGAGACTTAGTAGTATGTTATTTCAATAATACTTAAATTTTACATATAAAATTCCTAGAAAATACATGACTATATTAAATAATTATTTTTTTCAACTTTTTTTAGAGATAGAAATTGTTACCACAAGCATGAATTCAACTAATAGTTTTCTAAATCCATAAATTTCTGTAGTATAATATTTTAGAAATGGGTAATCATTTGTTGTACTCGACTAAAAGAATATATTTTTTTGTATACTATTTGTCATTTGAAAATTACTAATAGATTATTTATTTCCACTAAGTTGTAACTCATTGAAACTTTTTGAATTTTATATCTATATTAAATTATTCATCAACTATATATAAGTACATTATTAATTTACTTCCGTTATATATTTATTTTGATTCTTCTTAAATTTGTGTATATGTTTATTTTGAAAATATACTAACAGTATTTACTCAATATTATGCTAAAAACACCCCCAAAACCATGTGACAACATGAGCACAACTACCTCTGTATGTTATATATCATATAGATCAATATTTTAGGTTATTTAAAAGAAGAAAACATTTACAGAAATTAGATCATGCACACGGGTTAGATAATAGATTTCATTACTGAAAATTAATTTTTTTTCAATTCATGAAACATACAGTATAAATTTGATACAAATTAATGATTTATTTCTGGGATTATAGGTTACAAAGTATAAAACTGTGGCTACTGTGAAAAAATTAAAAGCAACAACAGCTGGTATTATGTGTCATTAATTAATTATAGAAAGAACATTGATTACTTTTATGAAAATATTTGCTGTATTAACTTTAATGAATAACCTCTTCTAATATTCCAAGGTAATTTTCTTACATTTCCAAGCTAATATTCATTGTTTATAAAATTTTATGACTACCACATTTTAGTTTGTAATGATAATTAGCTTTAAAATATTTTTTTTCATGTTACAGCCAATATATTGGATATCTCATTAATAATTTTAAAACATTTAGTTACTACTATATAAAACAATACATGTTTATATCATACATAATTAGTTGAAGCCATTATATTTTGTATTGCATAACTATAAAATTATTGAATCTTTTAGATAAATTTACATTGTCTAATTTGAGTTTTATATTTTCTCAGATATAGATTCCAACTACTAATTAGTGATAATGATGGATCTATCTTGATCATCCTATTTGAAAAACATGTTATGAAATTTATATCAAAAACAAATTTTGAGCTTAAAGATATGATGATTCAGGTAAATTATTGACATTAATATATTTTTTTATTATGTATGTTCCAATTTTAATGATTTTTTTTCTAAAATATAGGAGAATGATGAGTTTTTATTTCTAACTAAGTTTCATGTATTCAAATATAATACCATTCTTATTGGTTTTGAAGTGTAAAAATTCAATATAAATAACAAACATTGAGCATTGGAACAAAATACTTTTAAAGTTCTATACATTATAGATAGTGTGTAACAAATCAGTGATTTCAAGATATCTTCCAAAGAAGTCATAGTATGATAACGAAATACACTTCACATTACATATATAGTTATTTAGTTGGTATTCAAAATAAATTTCATTATCCTATAGGTTGTGCCTTCAAATACAAGCTTTCGACAATCTATTTAAAGTTATATAATAGTTTTATTGTCATACCCAATTGTATGACCTATTTACTTTCTTATTTGTTTCCATTTTATATTAAAAACACATTTAGTTGATATTAACAACACATTTTATATTGAAAATAAATTTAATTGAATTTTCTACAACCTATTTTCAATATTTATTTCATTTTAATTAACCAATTTATTGCATAGTCTTTTTGAACAATAATTCAATCAAGAATGATTTGATATAGGTGAGGAAGTCAACCGAGAATTCATTAGATCTAATTCAACATCATAGAATCATAAAATGGAAAATAATGAAGTTTGAAAAGAAAAATTAAATGGACTTACCAAAATTCACTTCTTATGTTTTTCATTTTTATTTGTGATTAATTTTTTTATGTAAAAACTATTATTTACTCTTCTGTTTATTTCTCTCCATTTATTGCAATTGTCTGCATGTATTAATAACTCAAAATGATGAGGTTGTGTGATCTATATATTGAAACTCTTTTGTATTGAATATATTAATACTCTTTTGTTTGTTCGTTCACATATATTATGTTTTTATTTTTTACTGAGTTTAAATAGTAGGAAATTCTTTTGTCCTGTAGGAGATAAAGGGATGATTGATTTAATAGTAAATTACCACCATTAGAATTTAGCTATCAATTGTTGAGTAGGTGAGTGTTTCACTCTTTTAATAATCATTTAGTATATTATATTTTTTTTTGAAAAAGATGGAAATGTATGACTGAATATTATTTTATAACTTCATGTGCTTCGTAACCTTTCTCTTCTCATTTAATGGGAAACTATTTTTTAATTAAAATTATAAATTAATAATATTCAATTAATTGAGTTGTTGAAATTATACATGTTTTATTTAATATTTAAATATATTCATTTACTTATTGAAATCATTTATTTTTTTATGACATTCTAATGTAGTGAAGGCACATATGATGTGGTTCAGAATTTATGAGGTTGTGCTTCATTTTAAGCCACTAAAATAGGAGGTATATCATACTCCTTTAGGTTTGTATCATTTATGGATTATGTGAATATGTAGAATTCATTATTCTAACAGATGGAGGAGCTCTTTGAGAAGGAGTTTCCATTGAATTTCATGGATGTCCCATATACATCTATGATTATGCTAAGTGTTTTTCTACATGAATGGTTTTTACCTTGAGGAAGGTATTGTTCTCAATATTCCCTTCACCACGTCAAGTTTTTGTTTCCAACTTGTGTACATACAGGAGTGATCGTGATAATCATTATATTTTGACATTTTTTGCTAACATACTGTTTCTATATAGAGGCACTCCAAATATAGAAAACTTTTATTGTTTCATGGTAAAATTTAATGGTAATCCAAATATAAAGGCACACTAAATGTAAAGGCACTCCAAATATCGAAACATTAACATTTTAAAATTATTCAATTACTATTGCATGGTCAACTTTTATTGTTTCATTGTCAAATATAGAGGCACTACAAATATAGCCAAATGTATTTTCTTTCATTTCAAATGTATATTTATTCTACTTGAATTCAAATTTCATATCTTCCCAGGATAGTAATAAAATAATAAAGTATTGTGGTTTTTTGAGGTAAGTCATTGAAATTTTATTTGAATTATTTTTATCACAATATTGTTATTTTATAAAAGTTTTAATAACTCCATATCTACTTGTGCACCCTTTTTCAAAAACATCTCCATGTATTAGTTCATCCTTTGGCACCACGACTTGAATGACACCTTGCATAATGACCAAATTAAAATTTCACATTCCCTATATAGTATTTATTTCATTTCATCTTCGAAAATTCCTTTTTATATTTACATATATTCATTTGGATTTAAATTTTTATCTGGGTTTTATTTCTTCAAATTCCTATTGTGGTATGAGACCTAACTCATAGTGGAACCATCTATAATGTTTATCATTGAGTGAAATTGAGTGTAGTGTTGTTTCTTGTACCTGCTAAAGTGCATCAAATACAAATAGGCTCAAAGGAGGGGATTAAATGTGTACCATTTCAACAGAAATGATCTCAAGTGATTTCTTCATAACACAGATGTAATTATTTCTTTAGTTTGTACATTGTAACAATTTGATAACCAGGGATTCCAGATCATGACATGAAGTTAAAAATGATCTGAAGTTGACAATTTCCAGAGTAATTAGACAATACAGATTCCTTCTAGGTTTTCAACTGATAGACGTATGTGGTAAAAATAGAAAAACATAAAAAACTACAATAAACAAAAATGGAAGTTAGGCCACTGGAAGAAATTATTATGAGCACACTCATCAATTATTCTATCCATTTCATTCTTTAAGTGATTTGTTTTACTAAAATTGCACAAAGGTGTACATGATCACCATTATTCTATCATCGACACTTCCCAGGATGATGAATCCTCAAATCCTGAAAATCTACCCTCAAGTCATTCTCCAAATACATGCACCACATTTATGAGTTGGAAGTTGGTTCTATAAATATTATGCTTACTTTAGCATCAATAATGTTGGGTTTTCTACTTGATTGTCCCAACTTTGATGAAATATCACACTCATATCCTTGTCTCCGTCCCTATAGTTTATGGTGTCGGTGGCCCAAAACGTCAAAGGCTCCTCTTAAACATAGTTTAACATTACTGTGTTAATTTGGAACCACTTCATCGGAACGCAAAATGATTGTTTTTATTTTCAGGGATTCTATAACTACTTCAACATGGACTAATTTTGTGTGCCATGTTGATGGATAGAAACCTTTAATGGCTGGGTTATTTGTTATAAACTAGTATGTCTTATAAGTTATTTCTTTCATCATATAATTATTTTTTTAGATGCATGTATATAGGGATTTCCTTTATGATATTGTATGAGTAATTGCAGCAATAATGAAATCACAAACCCTTTTATCCTACACAACATTGCATTATTTTCCCCAATCAACAGAATTAAATTAAATTATTTATGACCTGAAGATGTGTATGGAAATAGTAGTAGGGCATGGGTAGATGAGGAACCTTTCCTTGTTGAGGATTTCAAAGTTGGAATATATCTTCGTGTAATCTATTCACCAAAAACATATCGAAAACGTAGCAATGTATGTAGGAATCCCTCATTAAAGATTCAATTTTCTCACACGCCTCTTTAATAGTTGATATTATCCATGTATAGTTTTACATATAGGTGGTTGGTGGAATTCGGTTTGGAAAAACAATATTTTCTTAGAAGCACTCGGAAATAAAACCTCATGTGGGGTTGTACCATGTCATTAGAGACATAGTATAGTAAATTCATAGAGGCAAGGACGTTTTATAACCCTGATTGATGATATATATGACTTTTATGGTACACCGGAGGAACATGAGATCATCCCAGATTCTATTGGAAGGTAAATTATTTGAATAATCACTAGGCTCATAATTTATTATTATTCAACAATATTGTTAATATTCTCAATCAAATGATTCAGGTGGGACA
Source organism: Viscum album (assembly GCA_963277665.1). NCBI lineage: Eukaryota > Viridiplantae > Streptophyta > Magnoliopsida > Santalales > Viscaceae > Viscum > Viscum album. The sequence goes on along the minus strand of OY728142.1, from coordinate 1,212,337,951 downwards.
TCAATGTTGTTCAAAAAATACCCAAAAACATTAGGTGAACTCATCTTGTTACATTTAACCCCACCAACCAAATTGGCTATGAAATCACCAAAAATAAAGGTGTCAATGGAATACCACACATATCAAAAGAGACTAGTCTCTCTCTACCCCTTGTACCTAACAATTTCATGAAAAATTGAAATACACATTGTGATTAATTATGGGTTTTATTAGACATAGTGATAATATGATTAATTATAGTTATATTACCATTTCTTTTTAGTGGGGCATGTTGTTTAAGAGATACCTAAATTAAGAAAAGTGGGTTCAAAACAAATGGAATCTAACATTAGACATATACTTGGAAAATGGGCTGGTTTTCATAGCATTCATCATCTCCCTCATCACTGCTTTTCTAAAAACTGAATGAATGGAAAATTTATTATGAGACAGTTGATCATATAAACATTTTCCTGCCACTCTTCCGCTACACTTGACTTCTCAATCGCCTCTAAAATGATCTAGGGACTCCTTAGGTACTTTCATTTTAAATTATTTTTTGTTTTTTTGTTTTTTATTTTATTTTAATTTTGTCCAAAATCATTCATATCATCTAATTTCATTCATGATTTTCATGATTAACCTAGCTGAAATTACAAGAGATGAAATTTGGAAGTCTAATAGTGCACAAACACCCTCTTCACATACATCATATCAAACTTGTAATCAATACCTGAAAACACCTCATCCACGCTTGTTGTGTTTGAGATCATGCACACAACCCTATGCAACTTGGAGAGATCCATGTAGGGGACCACAGTTGGGGGAAGATTGTTGATCACACACTTGAACCCGTTTTGATGGTGGCCATAGAAAAATTAACATACTTGGGCACAACATCACCAGGGTATATGAGGCAGAAAGCCATGTACGTATAGGTTTAGAGGGTCACACTTCGCCCTTATGGATGACGGCTCAAAGGCATTGTTTGTGATCACATCAACATACAGTTTCTCATGATAAGTTTTCTCAGTAGAAATGACAGGGGAATGGGAGGAGATCCTGAAGTGGATTCGAGGGTACAACACCATTTTCATCTAGAACTCATTCACATCCACATTTAGGGAACATGGATTGCGAGGGTACACTACCAGTGCACCTTCAAATAGTGAATCCCCTACTAGAATGTGGACATGGAACTTTCAAACCTTGAGCACACTGATAAGGGTAAACAGTGAATCCCCTACTGGAATGTGACCAAGGCACCTTCAAAACTCGAGAACACTTATATGGGTAAACAAGGAAGCCCATCTTGAATCTTTTTCTATAATCCACTTTATTTTTTGTTTTTGAAATTCATATTATTATTGATTTTTAACTTTAACATCATATATGCATTTTCATTATTTATTTTACTGTTTATCATAAAATATAAGTTCATTTAAAGACTCAAATCCAAATATTTGGTTTTTAATTTATTATATATTAGTATAAAAATTTATTTATTTTTGGTTTACTTAAGGGAAGTAATACCATTTTTGGGAATGATCTGTGGATTGAATTTTCCATCTATAGAAACATTTCAATTTAATGTTGTATTTTTTAAATCAAATTGTTTTTTCTTTCCTCTCATATTTAATTTATATATACATTTCCTACCCACTAATTCATTTTTCAGCTTCATTTTATCCCACTCTACCAATGATGACCATAATATATCTTAGGTAACCATACTACATTCACTTTTTTCATTTCAATCTTTAATCATATCCTGAATAATTCATCTTACATCGATCTCTCCCTAATAATGCCTTATAGTTTATCTATCCTTACATAATCCATCGTTTTACTAGTGAAATTGATCGATTATAATGTATACTCTCCTTACATTTATAACCATGAAACATTAGAAGTATTTATGCTTCCACCTTCCATCTTATTCTATAATCTCCCACATAGGACCATTCTTTCCATGACATAATATTCAAAATACGACCTTCCATTTTTAGAATATATTCATGATTGAGGTCATATAACCTGTATGGATACTATATGTATGCATTGATTTAATTTATATACATTTTTGCACATAAATGCACATATATAGTTATATAGAATGCTTCCAACTACTTATGTCATTACCATCATTCTCTCCATTTCCATGTGTGACGAGTATCCCACTTACTTAATTTCTTCTTCCAATATCCCCCTTCTTTCCACAAGTGACACAGATTTCATAGATCATCACCGGATGTTTTTGAGTTTGTGTATGAAAATTTTTAATTAAATGATCATGTCGTGAAAATGCAAGGGTTGAGTACTAGTATATTTTAAGTGATGAAAAACAATAAAATTTATATTTCAAAATGGAAATTATATTTTTCAAACACAAATGAAATATTCTCAGTGATAATTTTTTTTGCACTATATGTATGCATATATATATATAACCACGTAATGGAATCTTAATTCCTTTCAATTGAATTTATCTGGTTAAAATTAGTGAAAAAATGTTTACTTAATTTGAAAATGATTTTTTTATAACAACTTCACATTCCAATTTTTTTATTATATCATTAATTATTTTAAATATATATGCATTATTTTTATATAGAGATAAATTATTTTCTAAAATTTTTAACAATAGGTAAAAATGATTTCTGCTTTTTTTAAAAAATTATAGTTCTATTTATGATTCAACAAGGAAACTTTCATTTTTTGTAGATAATTAGTCTCCCAAAAAGGGTTTTAATTTTTTTAATTAATTAATTAATCATTGAGGAAAATTTAAGGAAAATCCAAGGGTGAGGATATGAACTTGGTCGTGCATGTTACTATTTTATTTTATTTGTTTTTTTCACAAATTTGAAGGGATGGATGATGAAATTAATGTTAAAATATCATTTAATGAGACAATATTGATGTTTTTTTAAAAAACTCATCATTAAAAGGTTTTAATACTTTGAATTATCAATTAATTTGGTGGATCGGTGAAAGAATTGAGTGGAACGCGAGAACAAAACCACCCACAAGCAACTAAATGGGCTCTGCAACCATGTGGGTTATTTCATATCTTCTTCATGAGCCTCGTTCTGAAATGAACTGCACTGAGGGTGATAGAAGCAAAGATAGTGAGAACAATTACATCATGCAGTGATTCCATATGGATAGAATAAGGAAGGAAAGTGGATGAGGAAGAATCGGAGAACCTTAGGAGTTCATTTTCCTTTCCTACGCTGCCCCAACAAACACCATGGATTCCAACACCATGGTTTCTATCACCATGACCACACCCGAATGTGCATTATGAGGATTTGTCTGCTAAAATCAATTTTTTAATATTATATACACGTTTTGTTTCACTGTTTTTATTAAAGTTGTGAGTTATTAAAATCAAACATCATTAAAAAAATTGGTGTAGTATAGATTAATTTTTATTCCATTTTCCTAGGTTTAAACTTGACTAAAGATTTGATTAACCTTATTTTAAGAAAAATTTTAAATATTTGATGTGAGGACAAGTTTAAGGGCGGTGAAGGTGTCTAATGTCTTGGAGAAGGAAACATGTTCTTTCTCCGTAGGCTCCTGCGATGCCAGAAAATCCTCGGCACCAAAGCTACCACTAGAAATTGATTGGTCCCAGCCGCCACATGGAATCTTTGGTCTCTTCATCATTAAACCCATTCCGAAATCAATAGCACCATCGGTGACAGAGAGGAAGGCTGCACCATGTAGAGATTCAATATAGAAGGGAGAAGGCGTGGAAATGGATGAGGAAATACAGGATTATAGTTGCAGTTCATTTTCCATTCATATGTCACCCCAACCAACACCATGGATTCCAACTTCATGGTTTCCAACACCCGAAGGTTTATAATGAGGATTTTTCGGCTAAAATAAATTTTTTAGTATTATATACACATTTTTTCACTATTTTTATATTATACTGTGAAAAGTTATGAGTTATTAAAATCAAACATCCTTAAAAATTTGGTGCAGCCAAGTTTGATTTTTCTTTCCTTTGCCTCGGTTTAAACATGACTAAAGATTTAGTTAACATTTATTACTGAAAAATATTACATGTTAGATTTTTTTTAAATTAAATACATTTAGTTTTCTTGTTTGCTATCTGAGTGTCTAGAGAGAAATCATTTGGTACTCTGGAAATAGGGAAAGAGTCTCAAATTATTGGACACTCTTGACCCTTTTGCATTTTATTTTTATTATTAAATCTATTATATATATACACACCCACACTTGGTAATTAAAATACTATATATATATAAACATACAAAATATTTACAATACTATATAAATTTTAGAAAAAAAATTTGTGTTGTTTTGTTTTCTTTTATATATGTGTGTCTATATATATATAAATATTAAACACTTTAAAAAATTGATTTTTCATTAGGATCTACATGCATTTAATTAAATCCAAAATAAATTTAAACCCCTCAATAAAGACTCCCTTTTATAGGGGAGTACCCTTTTATAAGGGAAGAATCCTAAAAAAAATTATAATAATAACAACAACAATGACGATGACGACAACAATAACAATAATAATAATATAATATATAGTTTAAAATATAAAAAATTAAAAAAAATATCATTATTATAAATAATAATTAATATTTTTATTATTAAAATGTAGTAATATAATTAATATAATTAATATTTAGGAATATAGTGTATATTTAATAATATTATTTATATTATAATTAATAATTAATAAAATATTTTGTAATATAAGTAATAATATAATAAATAATATGATTAATAATATAATTTACGATATAATTAATAATATAAAAAATACTAATATAATTACTTTTTAAAAATATAATTATTTATTTTTGGTAGAATGGATTACAATCAATCAAACCACACATGCACCATACAACCCCTATCAGCCAAGTCTCATCCCGCACTACCTAGCACCGATCACACCACCTTCACTTTCATCCCGTTAACCTGCATCATCACCCTACAAACCTCCTACCCCACCATCAACTCGCATCATCTTATTGACCACAGTGCCCCCACTACATCTCGCGGACCCACCAATCGCCAAGCTTGTGACGCACTGTTGAGTGGGGTGCCAACCATCGCCTAAACCATATAGTGTGGGCTGACTGCCACAACAAACACATCTTCCCCCATATTAGGTGGAAGAAAATATGCCCCCAATTGAAAGAACTAATAAAAACCATACAAATTATAAAAAAACTCTAACATATCTCCATCTTCCTCATACCTTTAAACTTTCATGGAACCGTATTGCAACCATCACTGCTTTCCTTATCCTTCACCTATACCTCCACTCACCTTCCCCTTTGATGATTTCCTTTTTCACTCACCTTCACCACTCACCTTTGCCTTCACTGCTCTCCTTCACTACTCCCATTCATCAATTGCCTCTGTTGGTCACCTTCACCATAGATGCTCGCCTTCCCCACTGGCCATCGCCACTCGTTGTTGTCACTCTAATTCACCTTCATTGCTCACCATAGCCTCTGGACTGCTGCTCGCCTTACCCACTCACCAAGACCGCTCACCGTCACTGCTCACCTTCACTTCTCCCCACCACCATCACTCCCAACCAAACTCATTCTCTTCTTTATCAACAGATCATCACTTCTCTAAGCTTTGAGATTATTTCATTTCAAATTTGTAGATTTTTGAATTTTTATAGTCCTGTAATTTTTCGTTTTGGGGTATTTGAAAATGCTCTGGTTGGGTCATTGATTAGCCCTAGGTATTGTGAGTCAATCAAAGTGTTTGGTGTAATAGTTTTGGCTAAGATTTGAGTCCGATCAATTGCTTAGTTTTGAGGATGAGTTTACTATAATTTTTTATTAGTTGGAATGTTTATAAATAGTGTGTATGTGGTGAAAATGGTTTGGAAAATTTTTAGGGTGAATTTGGTCATATTTTTATGTTTTAGCAGTTTTTTGAAACTTTATATTAGTAAAAAACATTGCATATGAAAAAAATATTATACATATAAGAACGAACCCCCTAATAGGAATTCTTTATGTTTTGGTGTCATCAGATATTCTTATCTACAAGCATGTGTTATGGTTCATAGACTTTAATATTATTATTAATTCATGTTACAACTCGAATACTTAGATGTATTTCATAATCCATGAAGATAATAGTTCATGCATAAATTGGATATGTTGGGTGTGTCACGAGTTACATGTTATTGATAAATAAGTTGGGATGGATTTTTCCCTTTCGACTTCATGGAAGCTGATATCTCAACCCATTGATTTGGAATAGAACTATCACATTAAATTTCATGTCCATAGTGTAACTATTATGATTGATTTCATCTAGCCCGAGGTCTCCCATGCCCACCACATAAGACCTTATGGGGTTCCATCTTAAAACCCATGGGTGATGGAGGAATTTCCAATCCAAGATTATATGTGAGCCACCATCCTTGGTTGAATTTGATGTGGGACTTGGGTTTATATGTAACAATCCTCGCATAAAACCAAAGTCTAGACAATTGGGCCTTCCCTTTTATGATAATGCATCAAATCCAACCATCTAGCACTGCTGTTTTTCTCATCACTGGGACTCACCGCCCGACCACAATTATCAGGAAGACTTTTGACATAAGGCATCATAGATTCACATGCTTGAAATGAGAAACTTCTGTGACTTTTAAATTTATTTTGAAGAATACATAGCCCTAAATTACACTTGGGCTGCACCGTATCTCTAATACAACTTGTTAAAATCAATTTCCTCCAGCCCTAGGTCTCTCATTCCCAACACATAATCCCTTCTCGGTTTCCATCTTAAAACAAATGGGTGATAGGAGGAATATCCCATTCAATCTTATATGTGAGCCAGTGCCCTTGGTGGAATATGATCTGGGTCATGGGTTTATACCTAATAGCAATGATGTGTTTATTTAATATAGTCAAAGAAAGACATATCGAGCATATAGGTTAGTGACACGGATGTGCAGCTTTCTTGATGAGATATTCTGACAAAGAGATTGTATTACACAATGAGCACTCATTTGTGGTTGTCGACATTGCGATGTTAAGTTCTTTTTTTTGGTGTCTTCACACATTGCTAGACAGTAATCTTAGACTTGGAAATCATGCCAAATTCCAATGAGAAAGAATTCTAGAGGGTTACACACTATGTGTTTCTATTGATCTCAACTAAATTGTATCTGTGTTTAACTAATGAAATAAATATTATTCTTAGAGGTCAGGCAGAGCTATGTGGTCTTTTGTGAGGCATCAGGTTTAGGTTTGGGTTGTGTTCTTATGAAAGGTGATCATGTTGTTGCCTATGAATCTCTTTAGCTTATATTAATAGATAAAAAAAAACCTACTCATAACCTTGAACTCGTAGGTGTGATGCACACGCTTATGATTTGGTGGAATAACCTTTATGGAGAAAGGTTTACCATATTTTCTGACCAAAAGATCTTGAGTTATATCTTCTCTAAAAATGATTTGAATATCCACCAGAGGTGTTGGGTGGAATACCTATAATCATTCGACTTTGACATCGCCTATACCCCGGGAAAAGGGAATGTCGTCATAGATGCTTTGAGTAGGAAACTTACAACCCAGACAGTGAAAGAATATTCAGAAGAGTGGAATTTTATGGATCTCTTTGTACAGTTTCATATTAGAGTCTAGGAATCAGGGGCTGAGTTTTATTTGGCTAATATTTAGTTGAAATCCACTATTCTCAAGTTGATTATTCATGAGAAACAACTTCTTGATGAGGGTTATAGCATTAGAGGATCTCCTTATTGTTGGGAGACCATTGATAAGTGCTCTTTCACCAACCACTACTATAGATAGTTCTTTAATCAGCACTAGAAAAGCATTGTTAATCTCAAAAAATATTGGGGGTCCCTTTTAACAACGCTAAAAAAATGATAAATGGTGTCCTTTATCCGTGCTAAAAAAGCATTGATAAAGGCACCCCTTTATATGTTCTGTTTTAGCGCTGATAAAGGCATCATTTATCAGTGCTATTTCAATCACTGATAAATGAATACTTTATCAGTATTTTAATTGGTACTGTTAAATTGCTCCTTTATCAGCACTTGAAATAGCTCTAATACAGGCCCAACTTCCTGTGATGTGTTGTTTATATAACAACACACCCACAAGTAGCACCTGCACCTTCACAACACACACACACCACCTACACAAAACAACACATGCAAAAAGCACACAATAACAAAGCATCACACATAATGGTTTGGAAAACAATGCTATATACATTTCAAATAATATTTTTATAACTAAATTTAGCATTATCCAACAAATAGTAAAAAAAATTAATGCTCTATCCTTTGACATATGTGATCCCCTCTAAAAAAATGTCCACTCTTGGTATTAGTTGCCAAACAAATAATCCCAACTCATGATAAAGGTTCCACATATATAATAAAACAAATATTATGTTAGTAATACTATAATGAAAAAAATTAAACGTTAATATGAAATAATACATTAATAAAAGTCACTTTTTTAAAAAAAGATTCATTTTGAGTTATACAGTTCACACCGTGCATTGTATTGAGGTGGGGTTGATACTTACATGTCATAAATGAATTATAAATCATTTTCCTAAAATATTAAAACAATATGATGGGGTTTTATTGGTTTTTAATATGTCCCTTGTTTTTTTACTAACACAAAAATTAAGTTTAAATGACATATTTGGAAATATACTGGTCACATCGTTCTTCAGATGGAGGTGTGGTTGATTCCTACATGCCACAAATGAATCAGGGATCATTGTTCTAAAGTATAAAAAAATCTGAATGGATTTTCTTGGTTTTTAGTACTACATTTTTGTTTTTTACTAAAATAACATTTCAAACTCGAAACACATATTTTGACTCATATTGGTCGCATCATGCATTAGTTTGAGGCGAGACTGCTTCATAAACATCACAAAGGACTAACGAATCGTTCTCCTAAATTATTAAGACAACTAGAGGGTGTTTTTTTCATTTTTAGTGAGTGAATCGTTTTCAGACAAAATGTCAATTTTAAACACATTACGAACACTTTTAGTCATACAGGTCACACCGTGTGTCATATTGATGTGTGGTTGATTCCTACACCTTAAAAATGACTCACAGATCATTGTATTAAAGTATCGAAACAATCTAAATGTTTTTTCTTGGTTTTTAGTATGTAACTTGATCTTTTTGCATAAATTAATGTCAATTTTAAATAAAAAAACATTTGGATTTATACCAGTCACATCATTTCTTAGATGGAGGTGTGGTTGATTTCTAAAAAACACAAATGACTCATGGATTATTGTTCTAAATTATCAGAACAATCAAAATGAATTTTCCTATTTTTTAGAATGTTAGTTCTATTTTTTTATTGAAATATCATTTAAACCAGAAATATGATTTTCGAGTAATACCAGTCACATAGTGTATTGATTTTATTTGAGACTACTTCATACATGTCAGAAAATACTTAAGAATAATTTTACAAATTTATGAATGTCATGTACCTGCCCGGGTCGACCCCGCACCGGGCACCCAAACTGATCTGTGGCATGGCCTGAAGGCTGGAATCTAGTATCGGGCATCAACAGAGTACTCAAGGGAACAATTTCTCCCAAATATAATCAATAACTAACCAGTATAAAGAAAAAACACCCCAACATACATTTATATAAAATTAAACTGAACATTATTTAGAAAAGAAACTGAAATTGCAACTAAAAAATAAAACCAATCGACCAAACATGATGACCAAACTAACACCATGTGACCCCATTGGTCACTCTCCAATACAATGAATACTTGTCACCGAAAGTGAATGAACTTAAGCTGAATCCCACACAAGGGCTAAAAATAGAAATAAAAACTATAGTCGTGAGTATTAAAACTCAGTAAGTTATCCTGATGTTCTATTCCCAATGCACATCCTTTAAAATAAAATAAACATCAATTTTATGTCTAAGATACAATATATAAAAATATTTTTTCCAAATGAGGTTTCATTCTATAAAAATCACCAGACAAAAACTTGCATGTCTTATAAACAAGAATGCTAGTGTCAATATTTTAAAGAGGTACCACTTCAAAATAAAAATAGTTTTCTAGGGGGATGCTTTAAAGAATGTAAAATTTTATATAAAATACACACAATACTGAATTTACCAACTAAACACACTGTATGATTATGGTGATTACAAAATAGCCAATGAGCAGAAGTCACAGGAACACCCCCAGGCCCTAGTTCATTGTGGGCCCCAAGTACCTCAAATCTCTGTCTAAAAGTAACCATAAAAATATTTTTTTCTCATGAACACAAGACACTAGAATTATAATCATAAATAAAATAGTGGTCCCAAACATCACAATCCTCATTGTTTAGTTATTATTTTCATCTCCCAACATGCTACGTGAAACAAGGACAAAACCCTTCCGGATCACTAGCATACTTGTACGCCTCTTCCCACCAAGATACCTGGGTCTTCCATTTTCGTGCTCAAACAAGTTACACATATTTAACATACCATTTTCTCATGAATATTACTTTTAAAAATTATACACACATCAATCAGAAAACACACTTGTCTCACATTTCATTCACAGATCAATAAACAACCTTAATTTTCATAAAACAATTTCAAAAAGTATAACGAGTCCTTTCACATAAAATCCATTCAAAAAATGATCTTTAAGGAAAAAAACCTACGAATATCATATCAAACCATATATTTCATCCCCAAAACCAATTAATATATCAATTTAATGGAACATAAAATTGACCCAAATGATACAACATGAAATACACATGGAAACTATTTTTACAAAAAAATGCCAAATAGTCCTTTAAGCATTTCTCAAAAATAACATTTTTCAAAGGTAAAACATTAAATTTTAATAAACAGGTGTATAAAAACCATTTACAATAGAAAAAAACATTCATAAATACCTTAAAAATTTCAGGTTACACATCCCAAGCATGACCATTTTTATAAGGATGCCAAATGGGCCAATTTCTGGAAACTCAGGCCAAAACATGTTTACAACAAAAAACAATTTGTTTATAAAACCAAAAAATACATTGTAAAGACATAAAGGGACCCTAAAGTACCATTTTCAGGATTCAAATGTATTTATAAATCCAAAAAAATCATTTTAAATTTCACTAATTACATAAAATCCAATCAGGAAATATACTGAACACATGGCATGCACTTATAAACAAACAACTTATTTTACGCACTTGAAAAGGGATAAAATAACATTTTCATTGCATAAAATATATTAAATATACTGAAACATGTTTAAAATACCATAAAATAGGTGTGTAATATAACAAAACGTTTATGTAAGCAAGCGATGTACATGTTTATAACAAAACAACACTAGTTTTCACAAAACAATGCATAAAAAACCGTTTTGCAAAACAATAAAATTATCAAAAGGATTTAAAAAAAATAAACATATATATTAGGTACTAATATAAAGAAATTTTTTAAACATAAATGATAAAGTAATATTTAAGGGATATCCAACCTCAAAACCATGGCAGAAAGGAACTGCAGACCTAATATCACCCGTCGTGGTTCCCAACACTCTATATCTAGTAAGACCATCCCTAAATGAACCAAAACACCATATAAATCATGGGATAACATAATAATAGGTCTTTCATCCCCATGGGAGAAGATTAAACAAAAATAATGTGGATGGAGATGGAAGTGGGATGAGAAAGGAGGAGGAATCTCACCTTGGAAACTACAGAACTCTTAGTTTTCCCTTAGATATACACCCTTAGAGGAATGAAAATCGATTTGAACTTATTATATAGTATCCTTAGGTCTTGAAGAACTAGGGAGAGAATATTTTGGGGGGAAAGAGAAAAAAATTAATGATTCATGAAAGAAACAAATTACCTTACCAAATCTGGACGATTTGAGAAGCATTGAGAAATTTCACCATAATATGTGACTAAGATGAGATACAATGAGGTAAAATTGAACATGGGGGGTTCATTTAGGGTTCTTGGAATTTATTTAGAGGTGTAATCAATGAAAAATATAAAACCAAGAAAAATATATAAAAGAAAAAAATTATTTTATTAAAACTGGAAATGTGATCATGGGCTAGCCCAATAGCTAAATAAATAACCCAAATACACCATTATTATAAATTAATAAGGGGTAAAAAAGGATATTTTGGTTTGAGTATGTCAATGGAGTCCAATGGTGATGTAGAATGAGTGAAAAATGTTTAAAAATGAAGGAGTTATAAATGAAATAAATTTTGTTTTTAAATATGGATATGTGCTCACGGTTGGCTCAAATCTTGATGTAACCATCCTTTTCTCAAAAAAACCCCAAAAAATATATGTGGAACCCATGGTAGGATGATTAGAAATATATGGAAGTTAAAAAATAAACATTAATGTTACCCAAAACCCACGTAGAATATTTTAATTTCTAATTAACAAGATCAAAACCAATACATGAAAAAAAAACTTTATGTGACAGTTCTCCCCACCATTAAAGCTTTCCGACCCCAGAAAGCCAGAACACATTCCAGAAAATTGATCAAAACCTAATGATTCATTACCAATTTAGTCCATCCACTGAATCCAATGACACCTCATCCTCCATTAATGGACTTGAATCCTCTTACCTCAACCAAAACACCAACTCCCAACCACTTCTCGAGAATCAACCGAATGATCGAGTCACTTCCTCCTCAACCAAACCAAGAACAAGATTGTTAGGTCTTCTCTCAATGAACCCAATGATTACCCAAAACAATGATAACTCACAAAAATCAAATATTATTGGAGATTAATGATTGGAATCCCCACCATTATGAAAAGACTATCACTTGAAAAAATTTTAGGATGAAACTCGATGAGACCTATGGTGGTTCTCTCCACCATTAAGAACCAATGATCAAAGACCAAAAAATAATTCAACATGAACTAGGAACAATTATCCCTCACACAAGCCCACCAAAACTGTCCCAAAACAACCTAACAACCCATGTTAAGAGGAACAAAACATTAACATTTAAACCCCCCACTCATGAACAGAGGGGACAAGAACTGGGCTAACACTCTATGCACATATCCAAACCCCCACCACTTGGGGCAGGGAGAGAAGGGGACACAATTGCTGGGCCACTGAAACCGTTAAATAAATAAAGGAACTACCTCAATACAATGGTAGAGGCACAAGGTTAGAAATACTACCCACAGTCCTGGGACCCATGACTACGCGTCAGCTTCACTCTGAGACCTATGGCTAGAGCACTGATGGGTGAAGCATCTCCTTCCTCCCAATTAGGATTTGATAATCCCTAATTTTAACTCTTCCCCTTAGTTCCACACGGTGACACATAACACTCCTAGGCCAACATAACAAATAAAGGGACACCTTGAAACTCTCTTCCTCAAACAACACACTTTTACCCAAACAAGAACCTGGAGATACACAAAACTATTTTTTCTCACTCACAATGAGGAGAAGAATGGACAAGGTACATAGAAAAACACATCAACCTCACCAAGAACAACTACAACAACCAAAAGGGTCACCATAATGGAAAAGGAACTTTAAATTGAGTATGAAAAGCTCTCAATTCTAACAAATGGGTTGAGGCATTATTCGAAGATGTGGATTTAATATTTGGACTGAATCCTTAGGTTGATCATCTATAAATCTTGATAATATATAACCATCTATGGACACATCACAACATCCAATGCGTCTTTAGAAACCCACTGAATATTTCCCCAAAACCAAGCCACCAACGAGATCCCATATCAAGATGCAACAAGAGTGTGACTTCTATATTGTAAGGAAGAATACAGAATATATAAACCTTCTAATATATAAGAAAAACCGGCCACATAATCGTCATTTTATAACAAACACCACAATTTTTCATCTTAAAACACTTTGAAAAAACAAACCAAATTGGTGGATTTTCACATTCACCAATGGTGTTTCATCAAGTCTCGCTCATATGCATGATCTCGTGCCAACCTGGGCACCCAACCACCATTCCATACTGGCCATTCATCCGTATATCCATAAAACCATGCATGTGAGAACCCATAAAAACACCAAGGCTAAAATAGAACAATCATCACTCCAAAAATAATCATGTAGCTTCCAAAGTCACATTAATCACCAGATGAAAAACCATTTTCAGATTTCACAAAACAAATGACACTTCATCAAGAACCCATTGATTAAAAACCAAATCCATTTCATTTAATAGAATGTAGAAAAACAACCACTTTAATCCAAATAGCCCTTTCCCATTTCAAAAAATCAGCAAGGTCTTTTTTATAATCCGACAACCACAAAGTCCAAAACCCCTTTCTACAAAAACACCAGCTGCTCAAAACCAAATTTCCAAAACCAAGTCATCATATTCAAACACTTTTCAACAGACCAAAACACCCCATTTAAAAAAAATCAGAATCACTATAAAATAATCAAAGATTTCCAAACATTTCTTTTCATGAAACCATAAGTTTATATTAAGTAAATTCAATCCCGATAAATCATTTCCTATTTATCCCCAAGTTTGGTCTCACAAAACCCAAATTTCTAAAAACTTTATCATATTAAATATTTAAAACTCATATTCTAATTTTTCAACAACCAAACATTAATTTAAAACAAGTTTTTACAATTCTCACACAAGTATTTTGGAAAAAAAATTCTAAATTCAAGAAAATTCTAAGAGACCTGTAAAAGGAAATTAGTGTCCGTGGGTGACTTGACCATGTGGTTGGCAGCCATATGTAAAACACACCACCAACATAGAGAGATTTATTAGGACTGTGCCCAAGCTCCACATGGATTTCTAGGCCCTGTGAGCTCATAGAGACCATTAGTCCAACCCCCTTGTTGTATCCCAACACCAAACAATCAATAAGAACCAAAGACACTAATAAAACTAGACTTCCAATGGACACCAGAGGATTGGAATGAGAAAGAGTTCGCAAATCTCTTTCTGAACCTACCCATAAAGTCCTGAGAATCCTACTCCATATAACTTGACATCCCCAAATAACAAAGGTTTCTCTAAAAATAATGGTCTTCTTGGAGCCAACCTTCTATGATACCATTTTGTCACAAACTAGCCTAGATTGACCCTAATCCAGGCACCCGAACTGATCTCTGGCACAAATTAAGGGAGTTCCCGATCCCCACAGGTTGTGAAATAGTTTCAAGAATCAACAGAGTACACAAGGAAATTAATTCTCCCAAATATAATCAAGAACTAATCAACAGAATGAAAAAGACATCCTGACATACATTTATATAAAATTGAACTGAAAATTATTTATACAAGAAACCAAAAGTACAACTAAACAACAAAACCAATCGACCAAACCTGATGAACAAACTAAAACCATGTTACCCCATTTTTCACTCTCTAACACAAAAAAATACTCATCACCCAAAGTGACCAAACTCATGCTAAAACTTGCACAAGGGAAAAAAAGAAGAAAACTATATACGTGAGTATTAAAACTCATTATGTTTTCCTGATATTCTATTCCTAATTCATTTCATTTAAAATAAAAGAAACATCAATTTAAAGTTGGAGATACAATATATAAAAATTTTCTTTCCAAATGAGGTTCCATGATAAAAAAATTCACCAAACAAAAACATGCAAGTTTTATAAACAAGAATGTTACTAACAATTTTTCAAAGAGGTACAACTTGAAAATGAAAATATTTTTCATGATTTATGATTTAAAGAATGAAAAATTTTAAATAAAACACACACACTACTGAATTTCCCTACTAAACACACCGTATAATGACAGTGAGTACAAAATAGCCAAGGAGCACAAGTCACAGGAATACCCCTTGGCACCTGTTCATTCTGGGCCCCAGGTACCTCGTATCTTGGTGTAAAATTAACCATAAAAAACATTTATTCTCATGCACAAGAGCCACTAGTATGAGATTAATACATAACCCAGTGGTCCCCAACATCATCATCATCATTATAGTTTAGTTAGTGTTGTCATCTTCAAACTTTCTTTGTGTAATAGGGACAAAACACCTCCTAATCACTATCATACTAGTACACGTCCGCCCACCTAGATACCAAGGTTTTCCATTTTTTTGATCAAACAAGTTTGACATATATAAAATATCATATACTCATGAAGATTAAATTTACAAATCATACACACATCAAACATCCCACACACATGTATCACATTTCTTTCACGAATCAATAAACAACCTAACTTTTCATAAAACAATTTCAAGAAGTATAACAAGGCCTTGCACATAAAATCCATTCAAAAATGATCTTTTAAGAAAAAACCCACAAATACAATTTCAATTCATAATTTTGATCCCCAAAAGAATTTAAAAAATCAATTTCATGGACCATAAAATGGCCCCAAATGATACAATGTGAAATACACATGGAAACCATTTTTTACATTTTAAATTCCAAATGGGCCTTTAAGAATTTCTCAAAACTAACATTTTACAAAGGTAAAAATTTCACTTTTAATAAGAAGGTGTATGAAAACCATTTACAGAACAAACCCACCTTCCTAAATCCATTAAAACATTTAGGTTACACATCCAAAGCACAACCATTTTTATAAGAATTCCAAATAGGTCATGTTCCGGAAACTCGGGCCAAAACATGTTTACCACCAAAAACCCATTTGTTCCTAAAACAAAAAAATACTTTTTACATCCATATAATGACCAAAAAATACAATTTTTAATGATTCAAATGTATTTATAAATACAAAAAAATCATTTTAAGTCACACTAAGCATATAAAATCTAATCGAGAAACTTACCAAACACATGGCATGCACTTTTAAACAAACTTATTTTAAGCACTTGAAAAGGGATAAAATAAAATTTTCATGCCATAAATTTATTGAATCTACTGAACCATTTTTAAAATACCATAAAACAGTTGTGTAAGCTTATTGAACATTTAAGTAAACAATCAGTAAAACGTTTATAACAAAACAACAAAACCTTTTACAAAACAATGCTTAAACAACAATTTTGCACACAAATAAAATTAACAAAAGGCAGAAAAAAATAGTAAACATTTATATCAGGTACAAAATAAAATAAAATGATGAAACCTAAATGTTAAAGGAATGTTCATGGGATATCATACCACAAAACCATGGCAGAAAGGAACCATACACCTAATATCACCCACTACAGTTCCCAGCACTCTAGATCTATTAAGACCAGACATAAATGAACCAAAACCCCATAAAAATCCTGGGATAACATAACCCTAGGTAGTTAATGACCCTGGGATAAGAGGAAACCAAAATAAAGTGGAAGGAGAAGGAAGATGGAGGAGAATGGAGGAGGAATATCACTATAGAAACTAGAGAACTCTTTATCTTCCCTTATATCTACACCCTTAGAGGAAAGGTAATGGATTTTGAACTTCTTGGAGTGGATCCTTACTTCTAGATGAACTAGGGAAACAATATTTGGGTGGTAAAGAGAAAAAACTGAATGATTCATGAAAGAAACAAATTACCTTACCAAATCTAGATGATTTGAGAAGGCTTGTGAAATTTCACCCTAATTCGTGACTATGATGAGATCCAAAGTGGGAAAATGAAACTTGGGGGGTGCTCCTTGGGTTCTTGGGATTGAGTTAGAGGTAGAATAACTGAAAAATATAAAAAAATGAATATAATATAAAAGAAACAAAATATATTTTTAAAACGGGAAATGAGATCATGGGTTGGACCAATACCTGAATAAATAACCCAAATCCACAATGATTATGAATTACTAAGGTGGTAAAAAAGGATATTTTTGTTTGAGTAGGTCAAGGGAGGATATAAAGGAAGTGGAAAGCATGAAAAATGTTGAAAAAATAAGGATCTATAAAAGAACCAATTTTATTAAAATCTAGAAATGAGCTCATGGTTGGCCAAAATCATGAAGTAACCACCCTTTTCTCTGTAAACACCCAAAAACTGTGGGGAACCAATGGTAGGATGATTAGACATAGGTGTAAGTTCAAAACTGAAAATTAATATCACCTAAAACCCAAGAAAATGATCTAGATTTTTAATGAATCAGATCAAAACCAAGACATGAAAAAAACCATGTGTGACAATGAAGATAGTCAGAAATAATTTTCTAGGTTTTTAGTGAGTGACACTTTTTGAGATAAAATATAAATTTTAAACTAATTACAGACACTTTCAGTCATACTGGTCACACCATTCGTCAGATTGTGGTGAAGTTGATTCCTACACAACAACAATGACTCATGTGTCATTTTTTTAAGTATCAAAACAATCCTAATGTGTTTACTTAGTTTTTATTATATTAGTTATTCATTTTACATAAATTAATGTACATTTTAAATAAGAAACATATTTGGATTTTTACCTAATCAAATAATTTTTTTTATTGAGGTGGGTTTGATTTATACATGTCACAAATTACATATGGGTCGTTTTCCTAAATTATCAAAACAATCTGAATGCGTTTGCTGGGTTTTTAAGAGGCCAATTCTGTTTTTTAATAAAATTAATGTAAATTTTAAATAAAAAGAGAAAATTTGAGTAATAACAGTCACAACATACATCATATTGAGGTGATTTTGAATCCAACATGTGAAAAATTATTTACGGATCATTTTTTTAAAGTATCAAAACAATCTGAATGTGTTTGCTCAGTTTTTAGTATGCAAGTTGTGTTTTTTTACTAAAATATCTTTTCAAAATTGAAACACACATTTTGAGTCATACTAGTCACATCGTGTGTTGGTTTTATATGAGACTACTTTAAACAAAACATAATGATCTTATTAATGATTTTCCTAAATTATTAAGATAATCCGAGTGGGTTTTCTTGGTTTTCAGGGAGGGTTGAATTTTGAGCTAAAATGTCAATTTCAAACTCAAAATGGACACTTTTAGTCATATCGGTCACACAATTTGGAGGATTGAGGTGTGGATAATTTTCACACATCCCAAATGAGTGATTTCTGATTTTACTAAAGTATCAAAACAATAAGAATGTTTTTTCCCAATTTTCAGTATGTCACTTGTTCTTTTTTCTAAATTTATTGATAATTTATTATAAAAAGAGACACATAAAGTCATAAAGGTCATTCCATGTGTCTTATTGATTTGAGGTTGATTTATACATGTCAAAAATTACTTATAGATCATTGTTATAAAGTATCAAAATAATCTGATGCATTTTATCATTTTTTGTATCCCAGATGTGTTTTTTACTAAAATATCATTTCAAATAGGAAACATGCATTTTGAGTCATACAGATCGCATCATGAATTGGTTTGATATGATATTTCATCGTACACATCACAAAAAAATTTTGAATCATTTTATGAAATTATAAAGACAATAAGAGTGAGTTTTATTGGTTTCCATTGAGTGACACGTTTTGAGATAAAATATCAATTTTAAACTGATAATGGACACTTTTAGTCATATTGGTCACATCGTTCATCGGATTGAGGTGTGGTTGATTCCTACATTTTAAAAAATGATTGATGGATCGTTTTCCTATGGTATCAAAAAAATATGAATTCATTTTCTCAGTTTTTAGTATGTCACTTTCTCTTTTTGCTAAATTTATTGTTAATTTATAATAAAAAGAGACACTTAAATTCATAATGATTACACCATGTGTCAGATTGAGGTGAGGTTAATTACTACACATCCAAAATAACATATAGATCATTTTACTAGTGTATCTAAACAATCCGAATACATTTGATCAGTTTTTATTATACTAGTTGTGTTTTTTTACTAAAATATCAGTTCAAAGTGATAACACACATTTTAAGTCATACTTATCACATCGTGTGTTGGTTTGACATGATAAAACTTAATACACATAACAAAGAACTTATGAATTGTTTTCCAAAATTATTATTACAATTAAAGTAAGTTTTCTTGGTTTTCAGTGAGTGATGCATTTTGAGCTAAAATATCTATTTTAAACTGATAACAGACACTTTTAGTCATATCGGTCACACCATTTGTCAGATTGAGGTGTGGTTGATTCCAAAACATCACAAATGAATCACGGACCATTTTACTAAATTATCAAAACAATCTGAATGAATTTTCATGGTTTTCAATATTTCAATTTTTCTTTTTGCCAAATTTATTGTTAATTTATTATAAAAATACACACATAAATTCATAATGGTCACACCATGTGTCAGATTGATGTGCAGTAGTTTCTTGAAAATTAAAAATGATGTATGCATCATTTTTCTAAAGTATAAAAACAATAATATTGAATTTTATCAGTTTTTAGTATGACAGTTGTGTTTTTTTTTCTAAAATATCATTTCAAACTAGAAACATGCATTTTGAGTCATATTGCTCTCATGATGCATATGTTTGACATAATAATACTTCCTACACATCACAAAGAACTTATGAATTATTGTCCAAAATTATAAAGACCATCAGAACAAGTTTTCTTGGTTTTCAGTGAGTGACATGTTTTGAGCTAAAATTTTAATTTTAAACTAATAATGGAAAATTTTAGTAATATCGGTCACACCATTCATCAGATTGAGGTGTGGTTAATTACTACACATCAAAAATGACCGATGTATTGATTTCATAAAGTATCCAAAACATATGATTGAGTTTTCTCAATTTTCAGTATGTCACTTCTTCTTTTTGCAAAATTTATTATTAATTTATTATAAATATACACACTAAAATTCATAACTGTCACACCATGTGTCGTATTGAGGTGTGGTTGATTCCTACATGTCAAAAATGACTTATGAATCATTTTTCTAAAGTATCAAAATAATCCAAATGTGTTTTCTCTGTTTGTAGTATGACACTTGTGTTTTTTTACTAAAATATCATTTCTAACTAGAAACATGTATTTTGAGTCCAACCAGTTGCATCATGCATTGGTTTGATTTGAGACAACTTTATAGACATCATAAAGAACTTATGAATTGTTTTCATAAATTACGAAGTCAATCACAATGAGTTTTCTTGGTTTTAAGTGAGTGATGTGGTTTGAGCTAAAATGTGAATTTTAAACTGATAACGAATACTGTTAGACACATCGGTCACACTATTTTTCGGACTGAGGTGTTATTGATTCCTATATTTCACAAATGACAGATGGATCATTTTCCAAAAGTTTAAAAAAATATGAATGTGTTTGATCGGTTATTTGTATATTACTTGTTCTTTTTGTTAAATTTATTGTTATTTTATTATTAAAGGAGACACTTAAAGTCATAATGTTTACACCACGTGTTGGATTATGGTTCGGTTGATTCTGACACATAAACAATGACTTATATATCATTTTCCTAAAGTGTCAAAATAATCTGAATGTGTTTTCTCAATTTTAAATATGAAACTTTTTATTTTTACTGAAAATACTGACAATTTAAAATAAAAGTAAACATTTCGAGTCATAACGGTAACATGATCATTATATTTCGTTATATTCTTCCACCAGGTATGCTACCCAATCATTTATTAAAAAAATATATCTCATCTTATGAATATGAGTCTTTTCGAAAATCATGTCAGTACTGAAAAAAATTTAAATACACAAATGATTAATAAGTATTTTAAATGAAATAGTAATTATCTTCGAAAATACCACTTTAGAGATGATGGTTTGTTCATGGAATATAATATATTTCATAAATTTATAAACATAATAACCACAATCTCTACCATTTATTTGTATCAGACACTACATAAACCTTGAGAAAAATAAGTAATTTTTTATATGTGTTTAGATAGTGAAATATTATTATATATACCTTTATTTGTATCCAATTGAATTGCTTGTGATGTTTTCTGTCCTTTTCCCCTGGCATCATTCCATGATGTAGATGATATTCACACATCATCCTATCATAACAAAATCCCCATTAAAAGATAATATAAATTATATAACTTGATGTTTAGATCTAATATGTTTAATGTAGTGTATTAAAAATTAACAAAAAAAACATCATTTGTGGTTAGTTTGTTGGATATCCATGCATTGAATCTATGAAATCTCTCTTTGGAGAATCCACATTTACTACAATGAGCATCCAATCCATCCTAAAAACAAAAAAAATAAATAAGTAATTAAATAAATTAAAATATATTTAATATGATTAAATTGTACAGTTTTCCCCTACATAATTGTTATTAATAAGAGGTTGTCATCCATATTTTTTTTGTTAAATGATTTTGAGCAATCCCATCACTATTTAACCATCTTTCTTGGATTTTATATCTATTTGTTCTATAGAGGTGACGAGATGACTAACAAGTCCAAATTTTTTATCATGGTTAAATACCTTCAATTTCTTTTCATATCTGCACCTATGAAAAATATGAAATGTATTTAGTCATAATTATCATAGTATATCACCTTCTGGAAAATAAAATCATGAAAACATACCTCATGTATACATTTCCAACTGAGTTTCCTAGTCAATCATGCTCTAGGAATTCACTTTTTCAACACTAATGAAATCTGGATCTTCCCTACTATACATATTTTCATCAAGAATAATTGTGTGAACCCCACCATCTTTCAACTTCATATTCACTTGAGCCTTCAATGATAATAAATGTGGATATAGAACAAGTGGGTTTAAGGTACTTTTGGTCGATCATTTTTATCGATTGGTTGATCCTTGAGATTGTTTTGAGAGGTTCTTTCTTTTCACCCCCTTACATATGTGTGTTTATAAAAACATTCATTGGTTCAGATATTTTTTCATTATATGATAAATATTTATCTCGAAAATTAAATTGGAAATGAATACCTCCTCATCGACATGTTTTTTTCAAGCTATGATGGTCATGCGATGACTGTTTCAAGATCTTGTTCCGCATTATGAATATTTTCATCAACAATTGAAATATGTAGCTTGGTTCTCATCTCATGGGATACGTTAATCAACACTTTGGCATGACCTGTTGGAAGTGGTCTATTGTGTATCATGTCATTCTGGATATTGAGCACAATAACCCTCTCTACAAGGTGATGGGTGGGTGTTGACAGATATAAATCACAATCATTTTCAACTGATACAATATCAGTACAGGAAAGGTATAAAATTCTTTTAGATTCTCAATTTACAAAAACAATTATTAGAAAATTGATTCCCTTATCTAATACATGTTTTTGAGGGGAATGGCACAACTCAAAACTAGTGGGGGGGTAGGGTGGGATCATCACACACTGGTTGTTCATGAGTTGTTTCTTCTCCCCCCTGCTATCATTTTTTTCATAAACTCTCTCTATAATTGATATTTTATTCAAGGATATATATTATTTCTCTCAAAATTTTGATTTCTTCACTTTATACTCCTCTTTTTTTTTTTCTCAAAAACAATATCAGGGTGTCACCCCAAAACCCTCACCTCTATTGCGGCCATACTTTTGTGGCTACTTCAAGGCCACCAAAAGTATGTATGCATCCAGTTTGGGTGTTTCTGATTCTTGTGACTATGTTAGATAGAAAATATAGTAAAATAAGTAATCATTGTTATGTAATATCAATTTAAATAAAAACAAATATTTATTATGTCATACTTACACAAGATTCCTACACTTTTTTTATGTTTTCATCTATTATAATCTCATATTTATTTAAATGAACCACCATCCAAAGAACATGGCATGGGATGGAAGTGACACTGGATTCAGATTCATCAATCTTCATATAAACATAGTAACATAGTTATGGTTTTTTTATGTCACATTAAATTATTACGATATATTTAAAATATGTACCAACTTTTCTTCAGGTGAAGTGTACCCCATTATTTCTTTACGGTAGGGGTATGCTGGTTTTAAAGCTCATTCTTTATTTTCAGTAATTATATGTAGTTTCATAAATAAAAAACTATCAATCAAAGTGATGAATACATATATCGTCAATCAATGTATTACCGAACACAATGTACCTAAAAATACTGCTCCACATGATGGATAGTAAATGCATCCCACACTCCTTGGGTTATAAGGTTTGCATAATTAGAAGGTGGGTGTGGGTTTATTTTACCTTCTAAATCTTTGAGATAAAATTTCATTAAAATTGGGTGAAAGCCTCTGTGAATCCTCTCAAAAACCCTTAATACATAGTCCCTGTGTGAGTCATCCACTATAAATGCACTCTATAAGGGATTATGAAGTGTAATTAAAAGTTTCTTTATTATATTTTTTAATAAATTAAAGAAATGATATCATAATGTTACTATAATGTCTTCCCACATCAGTGTCTTGAGGTTGGTGACAACATACTTCTACAATTGTACATCAATCAGCACATGTTTCCAAGTGACAACTCCAATGTAACTACTGAACATGTCCTTTTTGGGGTCAACAAGTTATCCCTGCTTATTCCATCAGAACTCATATTTGATTCCTTTAACATTGGCTTAAATGATTTTTTCTAACACCATCAAACTACGATTCTCCTGTTTTTTCTGCGTCGCTAGTGTTTTGTTGCCTACCATTTCTTCAGTTTCAACATCATCTATATGTTCCTCCAAAGTGCTATCATCGGTATGGGAATATGGTGGTTGTATCTCTGCACTAGGAGAAGTAGTAGCAACCGGTAGATAAATTGTTGGTCCTCGGCACTATGAGCAGTAGCAGGTTGAGAGACTTTTTGTGCCTCAAGATTGGGAGAATCATCAGATGAAAATTTCATTATTTGTAGAAGTAGTTTAAAATTTAATTTAGATTACATAAAAACAGTAGAAAAAAGATAATTACATAAGGTAACATGATGTATATTACAAAAAAACTATAACTTGATTATTGAACTATCTTTTTTTAAAGGCAGAAGGGATTTGACCCCTCTATCAACTGTCCAAATCCCTTCATTGTAGTCTCATATAACATAAAAAATGTTGTTTACATTGGGAACTCAACTAAATGATTGCGATGTCCCAATGAAAGGGCCATCCTCTGTTGAATATTCATCTGACCCTTCAGTGGTTTTGGCAGAAAAAACAACAATTTACCAATTTCAGTTTATGGGATCTAGAACTTAAAATACATGTAATATTTGTGATACCATTATAAACAGTTTGTCTTTGTATCCTTCCTTATTTAAATAAACATTCACTAATCCCAACTCATCTATTTTGATAGCAATCCTTTTATCAACTCACTTGCGTTGAAAAATCGACACTTGAATGTTTGGATAATCCAACTCTCATATTTTTTTGATGTTTCCAAAGTATAACATATTTGTATAAATTGGATTTTTTTCCTTAGAACTGTAAACATGCATCACTTCATCCACAAGTTTAACTCCACTATTTTGCATCATATTTTATTCATATGTTCATTAGTATAGAATGTATATCTGTTAATTACATAAGCATTATATGATAATACATACACACTTGGTCCTCTGACTAGCCATAAAAGTCATTCTGAAATTGAGCCTAGATTTTCATTTGACTCCTTAAATATATGGCCTCTAAACCATCCTATAAAGTATTAATTATGTGTATATGATATCCATTTTTCAATCATTGATAGATTCAACTTCCTAATAATTTCTTTGTGGGTTTCTACATATGGTTCAACCTCTAAAATATTATAAAAAACATAATGGTGGGCCTGCTCCTGATCTATAATATTGATTGTGACAAACTCTCTTCTAGAAATTCTTTCTCCCGCATGCCGCCCAATGTGATGATATTTCAGTAGACCAATTATTTCCACACCAGATAGGTATTTAGTATATAATTTAATAACTTCCTTAAAAATAAATCACTCTACAATACAACCCTTGGGATAACTTTGATTTTAGAGATAACCTTTCAACATCATCATATACCATTCAATGGGGTACATCCATCTATACTGTATAGCCCCACATATTCAAATCTCTCTCACCAAGTGAACCATAAAATAAACCATCATATTAAAGAATTTTGGTGGGAAGAATATTTCCAATTCACAAAATATGATTGAAATTCCTCTTTCCATACTCAGAAATTTCATCGGGTCTATAACTTTGCTCCATATAACTTTGAAGAAGAAATAGATCTTCGTTAATGTATAATGGACATTCTGCGAAAAAATGCAATGTAAAACTATAGGAATAAGAACCTGCATCAAAACGTGGCTGTCATGTGATTTCAAACCCTTTAACTTTAAACTGTCCATCGACACAATGTTCTTGATATTAGATGAACACCCCTTTGAAACCCTTTATGTCATTCAAGAAGTTTCAAAACTGATATATCTCCTTCCTGGAAATAGTGTAAGCAGTATGAGGAAGAAAAGTTCATTTTTCACACTTCACTGGAACTAACTCTTCTCGTATTCCCATGGCAACCATGTCCAACCTAGTCTTAATTCCAAACTTTTTTTTTCAGGTGCATTTAGTAATGTGCCGATGACACTATCACTTACATTTTTTTCAACATGCATAACATCAAGAAAGTGTCTTATGTATAGACAATTCTAGTATAGCAATTCAAAAAAAACTGATATCTTCTGCCAACTAGTTTTCATATCATTTTTCAAAAACTGTTTATGAAAAGAAGTTTTCACATATTTTACTTTCTCAAATACTTGATCACCAATTGGTGGAGACAACATTGTAAATTCTTCTGAACTTCCATCAAATTATGTCATTCAATATTGTTATTTATGTATTTGGGGAAGAAATCTATGTTATCCAAGAAACACGGTTTTTTATGAATGTTTCAACCTAATTGATTTTGTACTTTATTCGTAGACACGACACCCATGACTTCCTTTAATTATATATCTTGAAGAATTCCCATTACTAAGAAAATCATTTATCATCTCATACAACAAGGATCTCAGTGTGAAATATTCATTTCCAAAAGCATTATATAACGTAACACCTAAATCCCACAATAATTTCAAACCCTCAATCAATGGATCCAAATAAACATCAATATCATTACCTGGTTGTTTCAGTCCTCATATAATCATAGATAACATGATGTGCTTTCATTTCATACATAACCATGGTTGGAAGTTATAATTTTCCAAAATAACTATCCATGTACTGTGAATTCTTTTTTGAAAACCAAAAGTATTCACTCCATCTGTAGATAACACACGATAAAAGTTTCCTGGATCATTTCCAAAATCAGGATACTCATGATTGATTCTCTTCCACTGAGGAGAGTCCCTTGGCTGAAATAGTTTCCCATATTTGTGTAATGCCCTAGAATTCCCTGATTTTTTTATTTTATTGAAAATAATTGGGATTATTTCAAGACAAGGCATAGAGACGATGTGAGATTCCGAGGCCCAGAGTGCCCAGAATGATCATTCAAAAAATGTTAAGTGTTAAATAGGGTGCGTGAGCGGTTTTCCTAAAAAAGTG
The DNA here is from genome assembly GCA_963277665.1 of Viscum album. NCBI lineage: Eukaryota > Viridiplantae > Streptophyta > Magnoliopsida > Santalales > Viscaceae > Viscum > Viscum album. The sequence continues at coordinate 1,212,310,535 of OY728142.1, read as the reverse complement.
AAACAACTCCTAAACAGTTTCCTAAATAAAAAATATAAAGGTACCATTTTTTTCATGATGGTGGTTTTACCCTAGTAATGACATAAGTTTAGTTGGAAAAAGAATCTAGTGAGAAAACCCCAAAATGGCACAATCAAAAATAAAATAATTAAATAAAATTATTTTATATTTAAAATCCTTATAACTCACAAACAGTGACTCAGATATAAAATATGAGACCACTGTTGAGCTCATGAGGTTATTATTTCCTTAGGCAGAGCCTAACATTGGCCGACGCGGGACAACAATTGAATGTAGTTTTTGGACGTAAATAAAATAATTGAATAAATTTATTTTATTTTCAAATCCTTATAACTCATAAATGATAACTTAGATTCGAAATCGAATAGTACTGTTGAGTTTTTGAGGGTATGATTCCCTTCTGTTGAGCCTAACATCCATCCACATGGTCCAGTTTTGAAAGCTGGTTTTTGGGAAGTAACTGTTACTAAATTAATTAAATAAAAGTTATTTTATTTTCAAATCCTCATAACTCAAAAATGGTAACTTGGATTAAAAATAAAATCCCACCATTGTGTTCATAATGAGATGTTCTTTTTAAGAAGGGCTTAACCTTGATCAGCACAGGTTGAGGGAAAAGGATAATTTTTAGACTTTTGGGAAGAAAAATAAAATAACATAAAAAGATATTTTATTTTTTTTCTTCATCATTGAGCGGTGGAACCTCGGTGCTGTGGTGAAACAATGAGGCAATGATTATTCTCATTAATGAACCCCATTAATGAGTCATTGTAACGATGCTACAACACAACATAACAAAAATGATAATTCATAATTTTTCAATTAATATCCTAACAAACAATGCAGGATTGTTGGGACAATCCTAGAATTTCTCTAAGGCTTTGGTAAGTGGAAACGATAAACAATGGAGGAAAACCTCTCCAACAATAAACGTCTTCGAATTGGATGACGATCATGACACTCTTGGAGAGCGGATTCAGGATCGGAGATCGACAGACAACGAAGAACGATCATCCTCTAGGAATCTCCTTTCCTAGGTTGGGGTTTAGATTATTAATGAGTTATTTTCCCCACTCTCCCCCTCTAAATAAAGAATGTGGATCAACTCTCTAACAAGTTGATCTGTGTATGGATTTACCTTGTGGGTTAGGAAATACAATTGTTGGTTGATATCGAGATTAAATTTTAGTGATTCATAATTTATACATCATGATCCCACTAACACGAACAATTTCAGACCAACAAGAACAAAGGCTGGTTGTTCATATGTGTGTTCTCTATGATCCCCTCCATATCACACTCTAGTTATTCATGTTGTAATGGATTGTGGCGCATTAGTTTTAGAAGCTCCGAGTAGAAGGGCCGCTGACCGGTGGGTCGTGGCACCAACAAGAGACTATGGTACAAGGCTACGATTGCAGCACCCCGGTAGTGGCGGCAGGCTGGAGGCGGTGATAGGATCCACCGACACGGAGGCCAGTGGTAGGAAAATATAGCCACTTAGCTGTGTCAGAGGTACACATGACACAATTTCATATTCCGCAGACTGCGGTGGTGAGATGGACCAGCGGTAAAGCCACTGGACACAGGGGAAATTGGTCAGTGTGAGTGGACCGGCGTAGATAGGCGACATTTCTTGGGAACCTAGTTGGAGGATCATTCTACACTGGTAGGTCATGACAGAAGATGGCACGCGGTCCTAGACCACGTACAAGGGAGAAAACCAGCCTCAACAGGCCACATGTGGTGAAAAAAAGACACCCCACGGGTGTCAGAGCATGGGTGAAACCAGCCTAACATGCGGGCCATACTAGTGGAACAAACCGGGAGGCTGGCCAGCCTAGACTAGAGAAGTTTTGGCATGACGATGTGGACCAGGCCATGGGGACAAACCAGGCCACTGGGTGGCCCGGGCTAGGAAAGAACCGGCCCACCAGTTGGATTGGCCGGATGAAACTGGGTCACTGGCTGGCCCGACTGGCTGGACCCATGGATGAACTGGGACGGGTCCAGCAAGGCCCAATGGGCCTAGTCTAGCAGCTAGACCAGACCGGGCCAGACCATACCCAACCAGGTTGGGTTGGTCGAACTTGGTCGAGTCATGCGGGACCCCCTGGCTGGTTTGGTCAGGTAAATCCGACCAGGTGGGATCAGACCCGAACACAACAGACCCCTATTTACTAAAATTCCAATATCCTTTATATTGGGAATCCAATTGACGCGTTCTCTATGGCGTTGGGTCCGTTGTGTCGAGATGGTCCTTTGGGCATACTCTATGTGAGATTTATTTTAGGTTGAGATGCAACTGATGGATTGAGGAATAGATACTCCTAGAATCAAGCGTACTATGTGATGGAATCCTATAGCTAGCTAATACTTGAAGACTGCTGATGAGGGGTCTATGTGACCCTACAAGACGAGATGATAAGTGGATCTATGTGAACTAGCTATAAGCGGCTCTACGTGAACCAACTATAAGTGGATCTCTGTGAACCAGCTATAAGTGGCCACGTGTGGACTAGCTATAATCAGCCTTGTTTGGACAATCTATGATGGCCTAAGTGGGGAGAAACTTTGTGTAACCTGGTAGACCCATGGTGGGCAGTGGCTCTATGTGACCTAGCATACCCACGGTACACAGTAGAGATGAGTACCTAAACATTCTAAGGTGTTTCGTGTTATGAATGGTAGTCTTTTTTCCATACTTTAGATTATACCTGTGTAAGCTGATAGTACCTTGTACATACTCTCATTTGTTGTCATTCCCTTGTGTTTTGGGGTCCTTACTAAGTATTGTTTTACTCACCCCTACACGGGCTCCGCCCGCACATGTTATGTCTAGTGCATACGACAGGCGCTTCGACGAAGACCTTGGTGGCTCGGGACGAAGCAATGCCCAGTGAGATACAAAAGGCATGACACACCTCAATAGCATTCGGTTTCCACTCCATGCCTACTATATAGGTGGGGTTATTCTTTCGACATCCTTCCAGTGATCTTTTGTAATTTCCTGTTTTTAGTTTTTCTTTTGTTGTGTTTATATTCTAGACCATTTGACATACAACTTGTACCTTTACTTAGTGATTGTTTTAGTGTCTTTCATGTTTTTCCTTTTCATTTTTTGGGATGTGGTTGTGTGTTTGCATAAAGGTAATTCATAAAATTCCTCGTACTTGTGGGATAATGCCTTCGATGCTAGTCGCCATCCCCTGGACTTTGGGAGGTGGGTTTGGGGTAGTCACGGCATGTGCCCAAGGGGATGGGTCATGACAAATTGGGATCAGAGGGGGTTGGTTCTACCAGAATAACTAAGAGTCTGTAAATTTTGATGGGGCAAAAATGTTATGTGTTTCGAGTTTGGCTTTCAGGCCAGGGAGTCCAGTGTTTGCATTGTGTCCAGCACATCCATAAACCAGGACCCTAAAGTCTATTTTCCAACCTAGTATATGAAAACACTAGTTGTATGCATATCGAAAAGTTTTCCCATTATATTTCTGAGTCAGAGTCATCTCACGAGGTATAATCTATTAACTGTGATTCATCTTATTCTATTTCAAGATGCCACCATACAAATAGCCATCCAGGATTCTAGTTTGTGACCATGAGGATGGACCACAGAGTGATGAGGATTTGGTATAGGTATTTTTTTCCCAAGATGGCACTTTGAGCAGTGTCCCAGCTTTATCACCATCTGTTGGTAAATAGTTACTAGTTGTGCTACCAGTAGAGGATTCATGTAATATCAGTGCCTTACACGAGTTTTAGTGACAGATAACCGTTAGGTTTCGAGGAGAGCCTAACTCACAGGAAGCTAAGGACTGGCTTGAGGTGGTGACTGAGTTTTCAATTTAGTTAGGGCACCATTATATCTTATGGTAGTTGTAACAACCCAAACTTTTGATTAATATTTGTTTCTTGATTTTGAGTTTTATTTTATTTTATACTCAACAATACTATATCCTTTAATTGATTAAGTGAGTATAATTAAAAAGAAACAATTGGGTTTTAACTGTAATATGACCATTGGTCAATTCGACCATTGGAAACTATACTCTAAATGTTATGATTATTGTTTATAAATATAAATGATCATAGTTAATTAATACAAAAAGAAGAGTTGATGGCCACATCAAGTAGACTCGTGTTGTACGAATCCCATCTGTCAGAGCTTGGGAAGGAGGTAGTATCACTAGGCTTTACTCTGGACCAAGCCCAAGACAATCTCTAACACTTTAAGCTTGAACAGAATCACTTAAGGGAGAAGTTCAAGCTGATAGAAATCACCACTCAGGAAATGTTTTTAAATCTGTCCCAAGATTCTATCACCACATCACACCTAATACTTAGGTCCTATGTAGGTATTATAAGGGGCTACATAATGAGGCCTTAGTCACTTTGTGTAATCCTTTTGTATAAATTAAATTTTTATTTCTTTTTATGATAACATTTGTGAATTTAAAATGTCAAAATAAATATAAGATGAATTTATAAAAGTTTTATTTTATTGGTGAATATAGAAAAAGGGTATTTTAAAATATTTTTGTATACTTTAAATAATTAAAAATATGAATTGACCTTAAAAATTGTCCTCTACAGTTGTTATTTATAATAAATTTTGAGTCTAATAAGATCAAATTAATTTGTGGTGAATAGTAAATTATGAATAGTAATATTACCCTTATGAATAGTAATGTCATCAATGAAATAGTAACCTCACTTAAGAAAGTATAATTATAATTTAGGAATCATTATTGGTAATGTAATATAATAGCATAAGTAAATAACTGTTTCAAAAATTATTAGTTAAGTATTAGTATTTTTTTGGTAAATAGTGTTTTTACATAAAAATTAAATATATTATAATTAGAAAATTATTTTAATAAAATGGAGTTCTTTTTTGAATTCATAGCATCGGTATTAGGATCAGTTAAATTTATGAGATTTTTATAAAATGTTATTTTCAGTGAAGAGTTAAAATACAAATTTGAGTTTCAATTTGTTTAATGACATCATTAATGATGTAATCATGATGTAATAATTCTGGTTGACATGTGTATAGTAATATATGTTATGAGGTGTCCCAAGTGCCCAATAACTTTGGAAAATACGGTGGGAAAGCCCCTGGTTTTTCAAATACCACTAATGAGGTGTCCCTTGGAAATTAATAAAATATTCCCTCACTTTTTCTATAAATACCAACCCATTCTGTAATAAATTTCATTCCAAATTTCTCCTCAACAAATATCTGGTCTTTTTACCTCCTAAGGAGTCCTCCCAAAGTCCCCTCAAGCCCCCAAGTTCCCAACCTTCAAGTTATTGAAGTTACTCTTCAAGGTAAGGGAACCTTTCACCCTCCTCTTTTAGTCAGGGATTTTTTTATGTTATGTCTTCTAGTTTCAATTTTATTATGTGTGGGGTATTTTCTTCTATATCCTTATTGATTTCCATTTTATTTTCAAATTATTAGAGAACCTTTTCTCTCTCATCAACTTATTTTATGAATTTTTAAGTGACGCCGTTAGGCTATCGAATTTTCGTAAAAGAAATCACATCCTCTCTTTTGTAAAAGGTTGGGGCCAAAGCCTCATTTTATTATTTAATTCAAAGACCTCACTTAGACTGGGTAGAAGGAGACCCATTACATAGCCAGAAATCCCAATGCCAACTGGCCTAAATACGAGGCTTGAAAGCCCATTTTTGGCCCAAAGGGTCCCTCAGTGAATAGTACATCTACAATGCCTGGGATGCTACAGTACCTGCTACAATACCTCCCCCACTATAGTTCTTACTATAGTGTCACCGCTGCTACATTTCCGCCGTTGCTACAGTACTGCTACAGTTCCCTGCTATAGTGCTTTTATAGTACCCAGAAATTAATCCCTGACCATATTTGGTCTTGGATCTTTTGGATGCCAAGCTGGAGCCTGTTCCACTAGGGCACAGGCTCATATGCGTCACATCCTCTATTTTCATTCAAGTTTCCTTTTCATGTTTTATGTCATTAAAACATCCATAACATGAGATTTTTTACATTTCATTATCTACCTATACTATATTATGGGTTATTTATGAGTGGTTAACCCTTGTCCCATCTCTTTTAAATGTTTTCTAAAACCATATTGCATAGCTATTATGCTGTAGAATTTTTGTCTCAAAATCTCTCTCTCTCTCTCTCTCTTTCAAGAAATTATCTCATTTTATTTATGTAAATAACCAATAATATTTCATTTATATGGGTATACATCAAGAAATAAAAATGATATATTTTATTCTGGATTTGACATACATAAAACCCTAATTCCCTTTCCATGTGTTATAAATGACATAATGATCTTGTTTTTAAGCATTTTTTTAAACATCGTGATTTTGATATGAAACCCATTACTTTTATTCTCTTTGGGTTATTTATGAAATGTATGATTATGATATATGTGGATCACATGAAAATAGAGACATATTAAGGTTTCACCCTAGTATCGTGTAGGAACCCAGGTTTTTCACTGTGAAAGACATTGGGATATTCTTGTGATATTCCAGAGCAGCGCCTTCAGACGGCGTGCGATTCTGAGCCCCGAAGTGGCCGAAATTAAATTTTCAATGCGTTCACAGTGGAAAGGCAAAATAAATGAGATAACTCCTAAACGGAGCTTTAGATCAGAGATCCGAGTGTACAGAAGGGTCCGGAATGGGGTGTTTACCCTAAGAACGACATAAAACTTGTCGGCGTGGGATGTTTGGATGCCTCGCTCGCTTCTGGAACGTTAAACGGATTAAATAAATTAAATTAATTCGTTTAATGTTGAAACACAGGTATCTCTTAAACAGTGGATCGGATTGGTAAACCGAGGGCACCGTTCTGTTCGGAATGCGCCGTTTACTCTAGGAGGGGTATAAGTTTCGCGGGTGTGGGCCGTTTGTGAAAAATGGCCCCAGGGGCATTTTCGAAATTTAGCGGCTTCAGACGTTAAATTTTATAACTTTTGAACGAGGTCTCGGATTAAAATTCCGAGACCTCCGTTGTGCTCGGGAGGTGTTTTTTACCCTAGGGGAGGCTTAACCACGACCCCGTTGGGAGTTCGGGTTCGGGCCGACAGGCGGGTGGTTAAGCGTTTTCTATTTAAACACTTAAGTCACCCACACCCTCTTCCTCTCCCTCACCTAGACAGAAGCAAGGATGAGCTCTTCCCCCTCCTTCTCCACTCCGGCGAGACAGCTCCGGTGAGGCGTGGTGGCCGGCGAATCGTCGCGAAGCTTCGGGCGAAGCCCCGCGAGGTAGGATGTTGCGTTTGCATTTTCTATTCCCGTACCTACTTTGAGCTCATTTTCACTGTCGATTCCAGCAGGGCTGAGGTTGTTCCAGAAGGGCTAAGGTTGTTACAGCAGGGCTGAGGTTTTTCCAGCAGGGCTGAGGTTGTTCCAGCAGGGTTGAGGTTGTTGCCAGCAGGGCAGAGGTTGTGTCAAGCAGGGCTCGCCAGTGGGTTACCATTCAGTAGGGATGGCCAGTACAGCGATGTTCACAGAGCAGTGTTGGGCTTACCACCAGTTGGGCTGGACAGTGGTCCCCGATGCCGGGCTTGCCTCCAGATGGGCAGGGTTGTGGTCCCCGATGTCGGGCTTACCTTCAGCTGGGCTGGGCAGTGGTCCCCGATACTGGGTTACCTCCAGCTGGGTTGGGCAGTGGTCCCGTTGCCAACTTTAGCCGGGTTGCCCTCTAGTGGATTACCATGTCACGAGACTGGGCAGTGAGGCACCCGTCGACTTTCCGGGTCTCCCTGTAGTGGGAAACCTTTGACTTCTAGGGATCCTCTAGCAGGGCTGGGCAGGGGGTCACCTATCGACATTGAGCAGACCTCTCGACTGCGGGGCAGTGACGAGTTGTGGTTGACGTTCCCCCAGAACTCTCAAGTACGGGGAGAACTTTCCCCCACCGAGACGCGTCCTTGTGATGCGACCTAAAATCGTGTGGGCGATTCAGTGTCGCCCAAAGCATACAGTGTCGAGGTGTGGTGATTGAACCCCTTGGCTTGCGGTTCGGGGCAGACGTGCGGGATGCTTGGCATCGATTGTGTTACTTCTGGGACAGTTGGTTACTCTTTCTTGGGCTGAGATATGGGACGGAGATCCCCTTATGAGTTTTTTCAGGCTTCTTGACAGATCATGCATATGTATATTCCTTGTTCGAGTACCCACCCCTTGGGTTTTGGATACTCTCCTTCTAGGAGAGGTGAAGACACACGGGGTATGCCACGTGCTTTCCGTGTCTAGCTTCTCGTGGTTGGATGAGTCTACTATCCTGCTATAGGCAGCGAAGACTCGACGGGAAGTTCATCTTCTCACCGTTTCTAGCTCCTTGCGCCTGGACGAATCTACTTTCTTCCTCTTGTTGGGTTGATCTATACTCTTTACTACACTCTCTGTTGTAATATTTTACTCCTCCCTGTTCTCTCTACTGCTCACCCTTCGGTACCTCCTTTGTTTCTCCCTCTAACCTTCGGGGTATCCTACTGAGTATTTTTATACTCACCCATGCTTGGGATTTGCCCGCACTTAGTGTGCCCTTGTAGATGATGGATAGGTGGAGCGTGACTTCAGTGGAGTGAAGGAACTTGGGAGCTTGGACCGTGTGCGGTGGTCGTGGCCGGGTTCCAGGTTTGAGACCCGTCAGCAGTTTCTTTTTGTTTATCTGTTGCCGGGTTGTGGCACTTATTGGTTGGGCGCGTGTTTTGCCCCTTTTCTTTTCAGTGTACTTTCAGCTTTCTTTGTACTAGTAGAGGTCGATGCACTTTGTGGTATATATATAGCTGTTTTCCTTTGATTTTCTTTTTTTACTTTGCACTTCTGCATTGAGTGTGTTGCGTGTGTGTTTGTGTGTGTACAGGTGCATAGGCAAAGGCCTCCCCGAGTTATTGTGCCTTCAGTGCTAGTCGCCAGCCCCTGGCCTATGGAGGCAGGCTTGGGGTAGTTTCGGCTCGAGCTACGGTAGGGTCGGGTCGTGAAAAAGTGGTATCAGAGGTGGTTCATTCCTTGGGACTATTTTCAGATGTCCCGAAAATAAAAAGGAATTGGTTGGGATTTAGGCCAACAATGTTAATGTGTCTCGAGAGCGTCTCTCAGGCAAGGGAGTCAAGTGATGGTGCGGCGTCCGACGTATCCATTCACCAGGACCTTGATAACCCGCATGTCGACTCGGTATGTTGAGACACTTGTTGCAGGGAAATTTGGTTGTGCATCACATAGGACTGAGTCTTGACCGTCCTTCTTGAGTCAACTCCCCATCGTTGTTGTTATTGGTATATACAAATATGCTCATCTGACCGCGACACTCCTTGATAATTTTCAGGATGTCTCTGTGAGGATAGCCAGCCAGGATACTAGATTTGGTTCATGACAACGACCCTGTGAGCTACGAGGCCATAGTCCAGGACCCATCATGTGAGCCCCTTTCTCTGGGTGGGCCGGTAGCAGTACCCCCACCTGTTGAGCAGCAGGCAGTTTCAGCAGAGCAGGCTGAACTTGAGTGCAGGTTGAGCACGCTCAGTGAGTTCCAGCGGCAGAGATCTCTGAGGTTTAGTGGTGAGTCAGACCCTCAGGCAGCAGAGGTATGGCTCGAGGTAGTGGTTCGCCTTTTCAGGCTTGTGCAGACGCCGACAGATCAAAGAGTGGCTTTGGCAGCCACCCTTTTTCGTAGAGCAGCTTGGCGTTGGTGGAGTCTGGTGACTCAGTTTCTTGACGAGTCGTCACTTTCATGGGACGAATTTCAGTTGTTGTTTCATGAGGAGTTTTTCCCCTCCTGCTTGTGCTCCATTCGGATTCATGAGCTCCTGCAGTTTCAGCAGGGAGGGATGACGGTGGCCGAGTACGCGGCTAGTTTTGCAGATCGTGCACGCTTTTACCCCGACTTGGTCCATGACGACAACCTCTGAGCACGGAAGTTTGAGCAAGGTCTCCGCAGAGAAATTCATATTGTCATAGTACCCTTGGTCATTTCCAAAAATTCTGGGGTGCTAGAGCAGGCTCTGGTGATAGAGGGCTTCCTGTCACGTTCTGGAGTTGGTGGTGGCAGCAAACACATTGGAGCCGAGACGTCTACCGCAGCTAGTGGGCGTCGGCAAGCAGGACCTCGACGCAGGTGGCTTACTGACAACCAGACTCAGGGGCATGGTCGTACACCACAGTGGCACCGGAGGGAACCAGTGCATCCCAGAGAGAGTCAGTGCTATGCTAGTGACGAGCAAGGTCACTTGGCACGAGACTGCCCGACCCGAGTTGCTGGGAGCTTCGGGCAGGCAGCAGGTGCACCACCACGGCAGAGGCATCGCCGTGATCGGAGTAGTACCCAGAGAGGTTGTGCTAGCAGAGGAGTGAGAGGGGCTAGTAGTGGGGGACAACATTACGAGATCTCCCCATCACCACTAGGAGGTCCACGTCAGGCTCCGGGAGCTGACGGTTGGGACCACGGACAACCGCGAGCTTTGGATGTCTATTATCCTGCAGAGCATGAAGTGATAAGAGGTATGCTCTACAACTCTTCTAACTTTTTGCAGTAGAATTGTTAGACTCATTGTGTGATCTGTTTTCCTCCCTGCTCCTTGTTTGATGTGTTACCAGGGTGACGCAGGGCGTCGGGTGTAACCCTGTGTTGGTAAGGAAAAAGGCGTGAGACCTTTTCCTTTAATCGATGGTGTTGACACTTTTTCCTTTTGAGCATGTAAGAGAGAATCTACTGCGGAATATTGAGTGACCAAATATCCTTAGGTTCTCCACCATATGTATATTCCAAAGGAGGGAATCACCAGGCCTTTCCCCATGCCCAACCGGTGATTCCTGTCGCGGCGTACGACGTAGAGGTTTGGCCGGAGAGGTGAGCTACCCCCGAGGGCCTTCGGGCCGTTTGTGACCGTGAAATGGGATGGCGAGGTGCCCTACCGCCTTTCCCTAACCCCGAAGTCTAGAGTGGGTGCACGACATCGGCAAGGGCCGACATAGCATGGACAGATCAATCTTTTGGTCTGTGTGCGGTGACGCAGAGCTGTGCGTGGGTTCTTCTGGGTATGAGAAAGCCAGGTGTGGGCTTAGTACCCTGTGTTACTCCCTAGTTTTGCTTTTTGGGGATGAAAATCTTGAAGGAGGTAATGATTTAAGAAGCCGGTTTTTTTTCTGTGAAAGACTTTGGGATATTTTTGAGGATATTCCAGAGCAGCGCCTTCAGACGGCGTGCGATTCTGAGCCCCGGAGTGGCCGAAATTAAATTTTCAGTGCGTTCACACTGGAAACGCCAAATAAATGAGATAACTCCTAAATGGATTTTCAGATCATAGATCTGAGTGTACATATGGGTCCAGAATGGGGTGTTTACCCTAGAAACGACATAAAACATGTCGGCGCGGGATGTTTGGACCCCTCGCTTGCTTCTGGAACGTTAAACGGATTAAATAAATTAAATTAATTCGTTTAAGGTTGAAACACAGGTATCTCTTAAACGGTGGCCTGGATTGAGAAACCGAGGGCATTGTTGTGTTTGGAATGTGCCGTTTACCCTTGGAGGGGTATATGTTTCGCGGGCGCGGGCCATTTGTGAAAAATGGCCCCAGGGGCGTTTTCGTAATTTAGCGGTTTCAGACGTTAAATTTTATAACATTTGAACGGGGTCTCGGATTAAAATTCTGAGACCTCCGTTGTGCTCGGGAGGTGTTGTTTACCCTAGGGGAGGCTTAACCTCAACCCCGTCGGGAGTTCGGGTTCAGGTCGACGGGCGGGTGGTTAAGCGTTTTCTATTTAAACGCTTAAGTCACCCAAACCCTATTCCTCTACCTAACCTGGATAGCAGCAAGGAGGAGCTCTCCCCCATCCTTCTCCACTCTGGCGAGACAGCTCCGGCGAGGCTTGGTGGCCGGCGAATCATCGCGAAGCTTCGGGCGAAGCCCCGCGATGTAGGATGTTGCGTTTGCATTTTCTATTCTTGTACCTACTTTGAGCTCGTTTTTCACTCTATATTCCTTTTCAAATCTTTGATCAAATCCCATAAATGCGTAGTATACTTTTTTATCTCTCCAACGCATTTTTCAGAATCAAAATCTGAGCTCGGAGGAGGCCGGGGACGATCGTCGAAGGTTGCGGGTTTTTCTGGTGGTCCGGCGTGCCCTGGCGTGGCGGCGGCCTCAGGCGGTGTCACGGCGTGCGGCGGGCGGCCTCAGGCGGTGTCCGCGGGCATCGGCGCTGGTGTCCGGGGCAGGCGCGGGGCGTGGCAGGGGTGTCTGGCGGAGCGCCCGACGCGGTAGCGGCGTCTGGCGGAGCTCCCGGCGAGGCGGCGGTCGCCAGGGAGCGGCGACCGCGGGGTCGCGTCGCGCGACCCCTGTGCGGCGACAAAGAGCCTTGCCGTGAGGGTCTTCACGCGGCGGCCGCGACCGGCAACGCGGCTAAGCCGCGGGCCGGCCCAGGCCAGTCCAGCCCCAGGGGCCTGGCCCCCTCGGTGTTCGGACACCCGTAATTTCCGCTACGGGTGTCCGTTTTGAGCGTCGTCTGCGGCGGTGAAACCGTATTGAAGAGATAGTCTTTTTGAGCTAGTTTCGGGAATATTTAATTCCCGAAACGAGTGGTCACTGAGGCACGACGTGTCCTTAAGTGGAATGTTGATTTTCCGGGAATCTTGTTTCGAGCGGCGTGGATGCATCTGACGTCCGTTTTGAGCGTCGTCAGTGGCGTTGGGACCCTGGCATCGAGGCAGAGGTTTCCAGGGTGGTTTCAGGCATTGAGACCAAAGCTTAGGCACGGGCCCCATGGCCCGTCTTTTGAGCTGTGTGCAGCTTTTAGCGACTTTTTCCTCGGACATCTGTTCGGGAAGTGAGAGCAGTCGATGTTGGGTGTTTTTCCGAGGGAATCACATTGGCGTAGTCTGCCCGCTGTAATTCCGCACGATGGTGCAGGCCCCACGAGGGTCGTTTGGGCGTCGATGGTGATTTTAAATCTTAACCACCGGGCGACCGTTTTGGACAAGTGGATAGTCCATCCTTTGTACTTTTTCGAGAGGATCGCAATGGTGCGATCCGTTCGTTGAGTTTCGGGACCGGGATGCGGGTCCCACGTGGCACCGCTCATGTGCAGTGCGCCGGAATGCATCTTTTTATCCAAATATCCATTGCACTCAAATGAGTAGTGCTTTTGACGTGTTTTCCTGAGGGGATCGCAATGGTGCGATACACCCCGACTATTTTCGGGGCCGAGGCTCGGGATCACAGGACGTCTTTCAGGCATGAGGTGGTGTTGGTGACTTTTTAGTCGGATATCTGTTTTAGGTGAGTAAGTAGTCGATCATAGATATTTTTCCATGAGAATTACAACGGTGCAATCCGTTTGGTTGTGTAGAGCCTCTTGCACGATCTTGTTAAATGTGGAGCATGGAAGGTGCTCCAGTGATGGTTCGCCCTACCTTGTTGTAGCGGACCCTTGGCGTGTGATCGCACACTCTTGGGAGATTGATATAATTGGTCTACGAGATGTGGGTGGCTGTGTCTGGGCCTTTGAGGTGGAGTTGTTACGTCACACCTTCACGTTGAGGCTGGGTGCCGTGTGCACAATAGCCTTTGGGCTAGAATGAGGTATACTCCAGGAGTATACAGGAGCGCTTGGAGGTACGTGTTCTTGTTTGTACCTGAGGATGTTTGTGAGCTCGGTTGGGGTTGACTTGGGGCCACACGTCATGTGGGCCCCACATGCATGTCGTGATCTGCTTTACGTACATTGACCTCTCGTGACGTAGAGGGTCCCTTTGTGCTCGTTTGTTTGACCAGCAGGGTGGAGTTTTCCCCTAGCTTTGTGCTCGTCTGTTTGACCGGCAGGGCAGAGGTTCCCCTGGCCTGGTGCTCTTTTGTCTGACCAGTAGGGTTGAGAGGTCTCCCTCTGGTCTTGTTCTCGATGGTTTGGATGGCAGAGATGGTTTGTTTCCTCTGCTTCTTCGGCTGTGAGGGGTTTCGGTACTGTGACCTTTCACCGGACTGCGACCCCGTCTGCGACTACAGGTGTTCGTACAACGTGGGTGTTTTCCCCACTTTCTGGGATGAGATGTCTCGGTCCGCTTCGACAGTGACTCAGCGGATTGGACCGGGATTTCCTTGTGAGGTCTGTGGAGTTTCTCCCATTCTTCCATGTTCCATGGTAGATCTTATGGTTTCAGTGTGACCAACACATTACGCGGGCACCGATCCTCTACCCAAGAGGTTGTTTCCAGCAGGGCTGAGGTTGTTTCCAGCAGGGCTGAGGTTGTTTCCAGCAGGGATGAGGTTGTTTCCAGCAGGGATGAGGTTGTTCCAGCAAGGCTGAGGTTGTTCCAGCAGGGTTGAGGTTGTTCTAGTAGGGCTGAGGTTGTTCCAGCAGGGCTGAGGTTGTTGCCACCAGGGTAGAGGTTGTGTCGAGCAGGGCTCGCTAGTGGGTTACCATCAAGCAGGGATGGCCAGTACATCAGTGTTCACAGAGCAGTGCCGGGCTTACCTCCAGCTGGGCTGGGCAGTGGTCCCCGATGCCGGGCTTACCTCCAACTGGGCTGGGCAGTGGTCCCCGATGTCGGGCTTACCTCCATATGGGCTGGGCAGTGGTCCCCGATGCCGGGTTACCTCTAGCTGGGCTGGGCAGTGGTCCCATCGCTGACTTTAGCCGGGTCACCCTCCAATGGATTACCCTGTTACGGGACTGGGCAGTGAGGCACCCATCGACTTTTCGGGTCTCCCTGTAGTTAGAACCCGTTGACTTCCAGGGATCCTCCAGCAGGGCTGGGCTGGGGGTCTCCTGTCGACTTTGAGCAGACCTCTCGACTGCGGGGCAGTGGCGAGTTGTGGTTGACGTTCCCCCAGAACTCTCAAGTACGGGGAGCACTTTCCCCCACCGAGATTAATCCTTGTGATGCAACCTAAAACCGTGCGGGCGAGTCAGTGCCACCCAAATAGGATAGTGTCGAGGTGTGGTGATTGAGCCCCTTGGCCTGCGGTTCTGGGCAGACGTGCGGGATGCTGCGCATCGATGGTGTTACTTCTGGGACTGTTGGTTACTCTTTCTTGGGATACACTATAGGAAGGAGATCCCCTTATGAGTTTGTTTGGGATTCTTGACAGAGAAAACATATGTATATACCTTGTTCGAGTACCCACCCCTTGGGTTTTGGCTACTCTCCTTCCAGGAGAGGCGAAGACGCGTGGGGTATGCCACGTGATTTCCATGTCTAGATTCTCGTGGTTGGATGAGTTTACTCTCCTTCTATAGGTAGCGAAGACGCGACGGGAAGTTCATCTTCTCACCATTTCCATCTCCTTGCGCCTGGACGAGTCTACTTCCTTCCTCTTGTTGGGTTGAGATGGACTCTTTTCTGCACTATCTGTTGCACTATTTTACTCCTCCCTGTTCTCTCTACTGCTCACCCTTCGGTACCTCCTTTGTTGCTCCCTTGAGCCTTCGGGGTATCCTACTGAGTGTTTTTACACTCACCGCTACTTGGGATTTGCCCGCACTTGGTGTACCCTTGCAGACGACGGACATGTGGAGCATGACTTCAGTGGAGCATAGGAGCTTGGGAGCTTGGACCGTGTGCGGTGGTCATGGCTGGGTTCCAGGTGGGAGACCCGTCAGCAGATTCATTTTGTTTACCTGTTGCCGATTTGTGGTACTTATTGGTCGGGCGCGTGTTTTTCCCCTTTTCTTTTCAGTGTACTTTCAGCTTTCTTTGTACTTGTAGAGGTTGATGCACTTTGTGGTGTATATATAGCTATTTCCCTTTGCTTTTCTTTTTACTATGTACTTCTGCATTGAGTGTTCTGCGTGTGTGTGTGTGTGTACAGGTGCATAGGCAAAGGCCTCCCCGAGTTATTGTGCCTTCGGCGCTGGTCGCCAACCCCTGGCCTATGGAGGCGGGCTTGGGGTAGTTGCGGCTCGAGCCCTGGTAGGGTCGGGTTGTGACATATCGCTCCAATTCATTGGGTAAAGAATTTAATCTCTAGAGATGACAAGTTTTACAATACCTTGGTGAATAACCTTGGTAATTTTTTTGACACCTTGTGGATAGACCTTGGAGATATGTTCATAAAAGTAAAAATTAAATGTTGTAGCCACATTTTAAATTTTTGTTTGAAGTTATTATTATTATGATATTCCTCTTTATCTCCATGTTCTTATTGGTATCTCTCAAGTTCACATGTAAACTGTTTCACCTGTTTTCGTTACTGGGCCTTTTTCTCACCCTTTCCTTTGATGTATGTATCTAGGTTATGAGTTTCAGTAATTGTACTTAGGATGAACTTTTCTATAATATTTTCAAGGGTATTAAAATAATTATTTATTTTTTTTATGTTTGATGTTCGTGATTTCTATGACACTAGACTTTAAAGTTCCTTGTATCTAAAATGTAATGAAAAGTTTTGTAACAAAATGGTGGGATTCTATAGTTGGTATCAAAGGATAGTTTAGTTATTTGTTGAAATTAGGATATGAAAACATTAGTCAGAACCCTATAGATAAGTTAAAATATCGGAAAACTTTATGTTATTTTGGTGAAATATTATGTAAGTGGTTTCCGAAAAAATAAATATCTTCTTGGATATGAACCAGTGGATGTGGGTCTGGAACAGATGTACCTAAGAGTGAAAACTCTGACAAGGAGATTCAGGATTGATCCCGGGTATCCTGGTACATGATAATAGGCCTTTCTACACTCTTGGTTTGACACTCCTGGGGGATATATTTGGTTAATAATAGGCTTTTTATGAATCATTGTGAAGGATTTATAGTGAAATGTAATTGTTGTTAAAGAATACAATGTTTTAGCATAAAGTTTTAAAAAATAAAAATCCTTTATAGTTAAGAGATTATTAAATGAAATAAGATTCTAACTAAGGTTTTATTCTTTTAGAAAATGGTGGGAAATAGGAGGAACGGTACAAATGGTGACCACAAAGGACCATGCGTTGACGACCCTCTGATGGAAGCTGGAATGGAAACTTTCATGAGAATGATGAACCAACTGACTCAAGTTATGGGAAATAACATGAATCAAGCTGAGAGAACAATATCACTGCAAGGGAACAAAATTATGTCAAGTCCTTTATGAATCAATGACCCCCAAACATAAGTGGATCTACCGACCCATTGATTTATGAACAGTGGATTAGCTCTATCGAGAATATCTTTTCTGTGCTACGCTGTTCGGAACAAGGGAAGGTCATCATGGCTGTTTACTGCTTAGAGGGAGAATCTAATAAGTGGTGGGAATTGATTAAAAATGCGAGGATAAGAGTGGAGGTTGAAGATATAGTGTGGGAAGAGTTCATAGGGATCATCTTCACTAAGTATTTTCCTCATTATATATGAATAAAAATTGAGAAGGAGTTTCTCGAGCTGAAGTAGAAGGAGAACGAATCTATTGGAAGCTACAAGATGAAATTTACAAGCCTTTCACATTAAAAATATAAATTTTTCATGGATCCAAATGGGATGGTTGATAGATTATTTAGTGGACTAAGACCTCATATGCAGAATAATCTATCCAACCGATACTATGATAGCAATGAGAAGATCATGTCGATGGCAATGAAATTCGAACTAGAGTTTGGTGAGATGTAGTGGTCTCATAAATCCAATGAAATGAAGAGATCAATGGAGCCTAGCTTCGGTAGGACATTTGATCTGGTAAGAGGAGGAAAGAAAGTACAATGTACCATGTGTAATAAACGTGGGAAGAAGAATTTGTGGAACTACTTGCTTGAGAGTGGTAAGTGCTACAAGTGTAGAAGAGATGTCCTTATCGCGGGGAATTGTCATAGTGAGGTGAAGCCTCAAGTTCCCAGCACTAATGACAAGGGTAAGATTATGAATCCTATACCTGATGTTTAATTCTATAAGTGTGGAAAACTTGGGCACTTTTCCAATCCCTGTCCAAATCCGAGGGCAGTGGAGGGGAACCACCACCAGCCTCTACAAAGGCCAAGGGATAAAGGTAGTGATTTTGCTATCACGAAAGCTAATATTGAATCTTCAAATGATGTGGTGGCTGGTAATATTATTGTTCTCTCAAAGATAGAGAGTTTATTGTTTGATTATTGTTCTACACATTCCTTTATTTACTCCAGGTTAGTAGAGAATTTAGAATCAGCCCTTGAATTGCTAAAAGTAGAGTTATCAGTCAAGACACTAAGTGGGATTATCCAAGCATAATCCGTGTTTTGAAAATCTAGTATTTACATTACTGAGAACAATCTTATCACAAATATAGTAGTCAGTCCCATGTTGGAAATAGACATTATACTAGGGATGGATTGTCTCTCAAATTATAATGCTAAGATCAAAAGCAGAAGTAAGGAAATCTCAGTAGTCTTGAATGGAAAACCTACAGTTATCTTCCAAGGATAGATATCTCAACCTAATATTTATTTATAATATCCTCTTATGTCCTTCTTTATAGATTTTATTGGTGATGAATAAGGAAATGAGAGTATAAGGACTGAAAATGTCCCCATCATCCAGGAATACATTGACTTATCACTGGAAGAGATACCCAGAACACCCCTAGAAAGAGAGGTAGAGTTATCCATTGAACTTATACATGGATCCAATATGATTTCAAAGAGCCCATATAGGATGGAAAATATAGAGATGGAGGAATTAAAGAAATAACTCTAAGATCTTTTGGAGAAGTGTTTTATCTGACTGAGTGTGTCCCCTTGGGGAGAACATGTTCTCTTTGTGAAGAAGAAGTATGGATCAATGTGGATATGCATTGATTATAGAGAACTGAATGGGATCACATTGAGGAACAAATACCTTCTTCCAAGAATTGATTACATATTTTACCGACTTTGTGGTGCTCAATTCTTTACCATGATTGATATTTGATCTAGTTATCATCAATTGAGTGTGAAAAATGAATTTATCCCAACAAATGACTTCCGATCAAGATATGGGCATTATGATTTTCTTGTTATGCCCTTTGGAGTGACTAATGGACATATTATTTTTATGGATTTGATGAATAGAGTCTTTAAAGACTACCTTGATAATTTTGTTGTATTTTTTATTGATGATATTATGATATATTTCAAAAGTGGCGAGGAGCATGAGGATCATATAAGGGTTATTTTTCAAACTCTAGGGAAGGAGAAATTTTTTAGAATGTACAGAAAATGTGAATTTTGGTTACAAGAAGTTTCTTTCTTGGGGAACATCGTAACCAATGAAGGAATCATAGTTGACGCTACATAGAAACAATTTGTAGAGGAGTGGCCTCATCCTATAATAACAACTGAGATTTATAGTTTTCTAGTATTAGAGGGATATTATACGAGGTTTGTGAAAAACTTTTCACGACATTATAATCCACTAACCATGTTAACTCGAAAAGGGTTAAATTTCATCTTAAAAAATGATTGCGGGGAATGTTTCCAAGATCTGAAGAAGAGATTGGTTGTTGCACCCATGTTAACTCTACCCTCAATTAGAGAATGATTTGTTATTTTTAGTAATGGATATATGAAAGGGCTTGGGTGTGTCCTCATACAAAATGAACAATTCATTGCTTATGCATCTCTACAGTTCAAGACTCACGAGTAGAACTATCTTAAACTTAATCTGGAGAAGGTTGTGGCTGTTTTTGGGCTGAAGATATGAAGGCACTATCTTTATGGGGGAAAATGTGATATATACACAAACCATCAAAGTTTAAAGTATATTTTTACCCAAAGGGAATTGAACATAAGACAGAGTAGATGATTGGAACTTCCTAAAGACTATGATTTTTTAATTTATTATCATCCCAGAAGAGAAAACATATTCGATGATGAATTAAGTAGGAAAGTCCTAGTTGTTCTGTCTATGATGAGGATTCAAATATATCCCTTGATCTAAGACCTAGTGAAAATAGACATTGGAATTATAAGGGAAGGGACATCATTAACTCTATCCCAAATGATTTCTAAACTATTATTACTAAAGAAGATCAAGAAGGATCATAAAAAAGATCCTTTATTATAGAATAAGTTTGAGGCTGTGAAGGTTAGGAATTTTCCAGACATCAATGTTGATCTAGAAGGTGTATGAAAATTACATAGAAGACTATGTGTTCCATCTATTCTAGAAATAAAGAAGGAGCTGATGGATGAATCTCATAACTCTACATTCTATATACATCCTGGAAGTAAAAAAAATGTATAGATACCTTCGTGAGCATTATTGGTGGGATAATATGAAAAGGGAGATTACAGACTACACTTCAAGATTCCTGGTATGTCATCAAGTGAAGGGAGAGTGAAAACTTCCTAAAGGGGTATTACAACCACTACCCATTCTAACATGGAAGTGGGACAATATCACTATGGACTTTGTCACTAGTCTCTTAAGAACTTATAAAGGAAATAATGTGATATGGGTTATTGTGTAATGTCTCACCAAGACTGCCCATTTAATATCTATTTGGGAAGATTTCTATCTTGATCAAATTTCTAAGATTTACGTGAGGTGGTAAGGCTACATGGATTTCCAATTTCTATCATGTCTGATCATGATCCAAGTTTCACATCAAAATTCTATAGAAGTCTTCAACATGTTCTAAGTACCAAATTTAATTTCAATATGGCCTATCACCCCCAAACTGATGGCCAATCTGAAAGGGCTATTTCAACACTCGAGGACATTCTGATAACATGTTCAATTGAATTTAAAGGTGGATGGGGTCAATATCTCCCATTAGTTGAGTTCTCTTTGAATAGAAACTCCCACTCGAGCATTCAAATGGAACCCTATGAAGCTCTATATGGTAGGTGATGTATATCTCATACTTGTTGGGATGAATCTACCACGAAAAAGAATCTTGGGACTGATCTTGTGCAAGAGATGACAGAAAAGGTCCCTGCTATCTAGTAACACATTAAGGCTGCTCATAGTCGGGAAAAGAGCTATCCCGACAACTGTTGAAGGGGATTGGAGTTTGATGTTGGTGACAATGTCTTTCTCATAATTTCACCTTGTAAGAGAGTCATGAGGTCTGGGAAGAAAGAGATGCTAATCCCTAGGTACATTAGACCCTATGACATCCTTGATCGCGTAGGAGCAGCGGCCTATCAGCTCGCACTTCCTCCAAATCAAGAACAAGTTCATGATGTCTTCCACGTATCCCTCTTGAATAAGTACATACCCGACCCATCAGATGTACTAAATTGAGAGGTGGTTAAACAGGAAAATAACCTCTCTTATGAGGATCAGCCGGTGGAGATATTGGATTATAGAGACAAGGTTCTACACAACAAGACTACCTACCTTGTTAAGGGGTTGTGGAGAAATAAAAAATGTGAAGAAGCCATGTGGTAACTAGAGGAGTCTATGAGGTATAAGTACCCACGCCTCTTCTATTCATAGGATAAGAGTTAAAATTTCGGGGATGAAATTTCTTAAGGGGGAAGAATGTAACGACCTGAACATTTGAATAATATTTGTTTCCTGGTTTTGTGGGTTATTTTATTTTATACTCAGAAATGTAACCATTGGGTTTCAACTGTTATATGACCATTGGACAATATGACTATTGGAAACTATACACTTTACATTATGATTATTGTTTATAAATACAAATGATCATTGTTAATTAATATAGAAAGAAGATTTTATGCCTTCATCCAGAAGGATCAGGCCGTACGAAGCCCATCTATCAGAGCTTCGGAAGGAGGTAGCATCACTGGGCTTTTCTATGGACCAATCCCTAGACGAAATCCAATATATTAATCTAGAATGAAATCATTTATGGGAGAAGTTCAAGCTAATAAAAATCAACATTTTGTTAATGTTTTATATGCCACACCAAGATTCTATCACCATAGAACACCTTAAACATAGGTTCTATATTGTTGTTATAAGGGGATATGTAACGAGGCCTTAGTTACTTTGTGTAATCATTTTGTATAAATAAAATTGTTATTTCATATTATGGTAAAATTTTTGAATTTAAAATATAACAATAAATGTATGATGAATTTATAGAAGATCCATATTATTGGTGAATTTTGGAAAAAGGGTATTTTAAAATATTTTTGTATACTTAAATAATTAATAATGTGAATTGATTTTCAAAAAATGGTCTTCTAAAGTTGTGATTGGTATGAAATTTAGATTCTAAAAAGATCAACTTAATTTTTGGGGAATTGTAAATTAGGAATAGTAATATTACCCTTATGAATAGTAATGTGACCAATGGAATAGTATCCTCACTTAAGTATAATTATAATTTAGGCATCTTGATTGGTAATGTGATATAATACTATACGTAAATAACTGTTTCATAAAATATTAGTTATGTATAAGTACTTTTTTGGGTAAATATAGTTTTTACATAAAAATTAAATATCATATAATTAGAAAATTATTTTTATAAAATAGTGTTCATTTTTAAATTCATAGCATCAATATTAGGTTAGAGTTCATTTATGAGATTTTTATAAAATGTTTTGTTTTTTGGTGAATAGTAAAATTACATATTAGAGTTCCAGTGTGTTTAATGACAACATTAATGATGTAATCATGATGTACTAATTCTGGTCTAATTGTGTACAATAAGATATGTAATGAGGTTTCCCATGTGGCTAATACCTTTGGAAAATACCATGGCAAATCCCTTGGTTTTAGAAATACCTCTATTGAGGTGTCCCTTGAAATTAATAAAATATTACGTCACTTTTTCTATAAATACCAACAAATTCCTTCATTAATTTCATTCCAAATTCCTCCTCAACGAATATCAAGTCCTTTTACAACCCATGTATTCCTCCTGAGGTTCCCTCAATCTACTAAGGTCCCAACCATTGAGTTTTTGAAGTTACTCTTCAAGATAAGGGAACCTTTCACCCTCCCCTTTTAGTCATGACTTCCTTTATGTTATATCTTTTGGATTAAATTTTATTATGTTGGGGGTATGTTATTCTATATTCTTACTACTGTCTATTTTATTTCCAAATGATTAGAGATCCTTTCCTCTCTCATGAACTTATTTTCTGAATTTCTAAGTAACGCCATTAGGCTGCTGAATTTTCATAAAGGAAATCACATCTTCTCTTTTCATTCAAGTTTTATTTTCATGAGGTATGTCATTAAAAAATCCATAACATGATCTTATTTACATGTTATTCTATCCCTATACTGTATTACGGGTTATTTATGAGTGTGTAACCCTTGCTCGTTCTCTTTTTAATGTTTTCTAAAACCATGTTGCGTAGCTGTTATGTTGCAGCCTTTTCATTTCAAAATCTATCTCTTTTTCAAGAAAATCTCCCATTTTATTTATGTGAATAACCAAAACTATTTCATTTCCAAGGGTATACATAAATTCATAAAAATGATATATTTTATTCTATATTTTACATACATAAAACCCTCATTCCCTTTCCATGGGTTATAAATAACATAATGATCTTGTTTTTAAGAACATTTTAAAACATCACGATTTTGATATGAAACCCATATCTTTTATTCTATTTGGGTTATTTATGAAATGTCTGATTATGAACTATCTAGATCACATGAAAATAAATACATATTAAGGGTGAACCCTAATAGTGATCCAATGCATTGGGTAAAGAATTTAACCTCTAGAGATGACAAGTTTTACTATACCTTGGTGAATAACCATGGTAATTTTTATGAAATCATGGGGATGGACCTTGGTGATATGTTCATGAATGTATAAATTAATGTTTGTAGACACATCTTCAAGTTATGATTCAAGTTATTATTATTATTATTATATTCTTCTTTATCTCCATGATCTTATGGATATTTCTCAAGTTCACATGTAAACTGTTTCACCTATTTTTCATACTGGGCCTTCTTCTCACCCTTTCCTTTGATGTATGTCTCAAGGTTATGAGATGTAGTAATTGTACTTAGGATGAACATTTCAAAAATATTTTCATGGGGATTTAAACAATGCTTTATATTTTCATGTTTTATGTTCTTGATTTCCAGGAGACTATACTTTAAATATCATGTTTTGTTAAAGTGTAATGAAAATTTATGTAATAAAAAGGTGGGATGCTATAGTAGTCATAGAAGTATGCCTTTTACGTGGCTCAGTAGGTTGATGAAGGGGTTTAAATTACCTAATATTATGGTGAGATGAATTTCATGTGGACAGATCGTGAGAACCTCTCTCTAAGAAAGGGTTATTACCA
This sequence comes from Viscum album, assembly GCA_963277665.1. Classification (NCBI taxonomy): domain Eukaryota; kingdom Viridiplantae; phylum Streptophyta; class Magnoliopsida; order Santalales; family Viscaceae; genus Viscum; species Viscum album. The sequence goes on along the minus strand of OY728142.1, from coordinate 1,212,286,332 downwards.
TAAAATCTTAGGGATATGCATTCCCATTAGCTTCTGTAGCATTGGTGGGATGAACTTTCAGTAGTTGATTATTCATTGATTCATACCGACCCTTCCAAGTTCTCGATGAATACGATGTGACCAGTGATTCAAGGCTCTAACCTCCATGTGATATGTGTTTAGCGACATCCGAGCTAGCACTATTAATTTAAACAATCCTACCTCTGCTAGGGTAATAGAGAGAACAATTTTGGTTGAAAGCTCTTTGGCTGAGCATATATAGCTAGTAGATGTCAGCAGTGGGAAAGCAGGAAACCGAAATCAGTCTCAAATACATGGATGAGTACGAGGATGTATTTCTAGAGGATCTTCCAATAAAAACTCCTCATAAAGAAGTAGATTTTTGTACTGATATATATCCCAAGACAACACTGATATCTACACCTAAATATAGGATGACTCCAGTACAGCTTCAAGAGTTAAGGGTACAGTTGAAGGACTTATAGAGGAAGTGGTTCGTAATGCCCAATTTTTCACCACTGGAATCCCTAGTGTTTTTTTCCAAGAAGGAAAACATAATTTTGATGTTATATGAGGACTTATCGAGCCTGAACCAGGTGACTATTAAGAACAAGTATCCTCTATCGAGGATTGATGACCTCTTTGATCAGTTGAAGGGAGTGGCGTGGTTCTTAGATATAGAGCTTATATTAGGCTATCACCAGATTCATGTATGAGATGAGGACATCTCCAATATGGATTTCAGATGTCACAACAACCACTATGAGTACATAGTGATGTCTTATGGTGTGACGAATGCCTTAGCAGTGTTCATGGGAATCATGAATAGGATCTTCCAGTTGTACATAGACCGGTTTTTAGTGGTTTTAATTGATAAAGTTTAGTGTATTTAGCGTCTAAGGAGGAGCACACATTGCACCTAAGGATGGATCTGGACACACTCAGAGGGATCCATCTTTATTGAATGCTCTCTAAGTGTGAGTTCTAGATACAAAAAATCCACTTTCTGGGACATGCCACCATAGAGGCTAGAGTTTCGGTGGATCCAATGAAGATCGGGTGGTGATTACTCAAGAACCACCAAAGAGAATTACCAAGGTGCTGAGTTTCCTTGGGATGGCTGGATACTATCAAAATTTATTACCCAACTTATCTAGTGTATCAGCACCAATTACCGCAATTATGAAGATGGGAAAACCCTTCGTGTGGAAAGAGGGATACCAGCAGAGCTTTCAGCATCTATGGTAGAGCTTGACGAGTGGTCCTATCTTGAGGTTTCTAGAGGAGGGCACTAACTACATGGTGTTCTGTGATGCATTGGGAACCTGTCTTGGTTGTGTCCTGATGTAGGGGGAAGTAGTGATTTCTTATAGCTTATGATAATTGAGACCACATGAGCAGAACTATGGGACTCAAGACCTTGAGTTTGCAGTGGTAGTCTTCACACTGAAGATATGGTGACACTACCTTACAAGAAAACAATTCATCATATACTCTAACCATAAGAGACTCAATAATATCTTTTCTCAAAATGATCTGAATAATAGACATTAACATTGGCTAGATGCCTTCCAAGACTATGACATTGAGATAGTCTATACTCCTTTGAAGGGGAATGTGGTGGAAGATGCTCTCAGTAGGGGATCGAGTTCACAGCTACTGGACAAGTCCTCATAGTAGTTGGACTCTCTTAAGATATCCTTTGTGGATAGAGAGGAGAAAACATTTCTTCAATTGATGGCAGTTTCCCCTCCACTCTTACAATGATTCAAGGAGGCACATATTATAGATTCCAGATGAGAGACTACACTTACGTAGATGTCCACAAGGCATGATAATGATAGATATTCGAAAGGTGGGGATCACGCCATCCTTTTTAGAGGACGGGCCATTGTACCAGTGACGTTACAAGATGAGGTATTGAGGGAGTTACATGAATCCCCTTTGGTAGGTGTGGTGAAGATGTATCAGGTCCTTCAACATCCATACTAGTGACTAGGGATGAATAAGGAAGTTTCATAGTCTGTTTATAGATGCCTTACTTGTCAGCAAGTGAAGGCTGAGCACCATATTCTAGCAGGTTTGACCCAACCCCTTGTGGTACCGAAGTGGAAGTGGGATGGGATATCAATGTAATTATTAAAATGATTAATACGTACATCCAAGAGACACAATACCATCTGGATTATCATCGAATGTCTCACCGATTCAACCCACTTCCTAACTACCCAGAATTAGAGATTAATAAAGGGATTGAGATGCCTATACATTCTAGATATTTGAAGACAGGGTGACTTTTATGATGTTTTTGGTAGAGATGGAGGATCGACTGTAGATGATCATTCGTGGAAGGTTGATTCCTCTACTGCATGTTTATTGGAATCACGCGAATCTCCAGTAGACAATGTGGGAGTGGGATGCTCAGATTCGTGCTTAGTACCGCATTTTGTTTGATTAGCTCTTATTTTAGATTATGAGGATGTAATGCCCTAAAGGGGGAGTAATGTAATAACCCATAATTGCATGGTTTATTTATTTTATTTCATATTATTGGCATCATTTCAGGATCAGGCTCAAAGATGATGTGCAATTTCAAGGTCCAAGGTGCTCGGAATGATCTGTTGAAAAATGTTATGTTTTAAATAGTGCACATGAGAAGTTTTCATGAAATGGTTAAATAACTCTTAAAAGGGTTCCTGGATCAGAAATATGAGTGCATTGTTATTGTCAGGATGTCAGGTTTACCCTCTAAGAAACTTAAGTTTAGTCATTGCATGCCTCTAGTGTGAAAACCAAAAAATGGCATAACCGTAAATAAAATTATTAAATAAAATTATTTTCTTTCAAATACTTCTAACTAACCAACAATGAATCAGATTGAAAATCCGAGATCATCGTTGAACTTGAGAGGGTATGATTTCCTCAGGAAGAGTCTAACATTGGCCGGTGTAGTTCAATAGTAGAATTTAGTTTTTGACTATAATTAAATTAATTTAATAAAGTAATTTTATTTTCAAATCCTTATAGCTCAAAAATGGTAACATGAATTTGAAATACGAGAGTACCATTGTGTTCATGAGTGTATTCATAACTTAGGAAGAGGCTAACATCGGCTGGCATGGGATCGCTGTGAATGTTGGTTTTTCGGACGTAACCATAAATAAAATAATTTAAATATACTATATTTTATTTTCGAATCCTTATAACTCACTAAAGGTAACTTGGATTAAAAATATGAGATCACCATTGAGTTCTTAATGAGATGTTCTCCCAATGTTGGACTTAACTTCAAACGGTGCAGGTCAAGGTAAATATTTTATTTTCATACTTTTTTGGAAGAAAAATTAAATGAATTAAAAAGTTATTTTAATTGTTTTCTTCATCATTGAGTAGTGGTGCGTCAGCGCTCTGGTGCAGCGAAGAGGCAAAGATGAATCTGATTAATGTATCTCATTAATGGGTCAATGTAATGATGCTGCAATGTAGCATAATAGAAATGTTGATTCATGTTTCGTTAATTAATAGTCTAAGAAGAAATGTAGGATTGTTTGAAAAATCATAGAATTGCTCTGAGGCTTTGGTGGGTGGAAAAGACAAACGACGAAGGAAAAACTCTCCAACAACGAATATCGGAATATTAGACAACGACGACAACTACCTTGGAGAGAGGATTCCGAATCAAAGATCGACGAATAATGATGAATGATCCTCCTCGAACAATATCCTTTCCCAAGTAGGGTTTTAATTATTAATGAACTGTTTCCCCACTCCCCCCTTTAAACGAAGAATGTGAATCAAATCTCTAACAAGTTGATCCATGGATGGATTTCCCTTGCGGGGTTTGGAAATATAATTGTGGGTTGATATTGGGATTAAATATTAAGGATTCATAATTTGTACTTCATGATCTCACTAACACGAACTATTCTGGACCAATAAGAACAAAGGACGGTTGTTCATATGGGTGTTATTTTTGATCTCCTCTATCTCTCTCTCTGCGTTCTTCATGGATTAACGGACAGAGGCACATCAGCTGTAGAAGCTCCAGGTAGAAGGGTTGTGTCCAGAAAAGTCGTGACACTGGTAAGAGACCGCAACACGAGATTGTGGAAGTGGCATCAGACAGCGGCACCCTAGTCATGATGATAGGAGGGAGGCTACGTGATGATCGGGAGCTATGGCGGCGAAAGGAGTCGCCGAAACGGAGGTCGGTGGCTAGAGGCAAGCTGTCGCAACCACCTGGCTGCATCGAAGGCACACGTGGTGCAGAGCCACTATCTGAAAACATCAGTGGAAATCTGGACCTGCGTCAAAGTCATGGTCCATGGGGGAAACCAGTTAGTATGAGAAGACTAGTGTATACAGGCTGCGCTGATCAGGAGCCACATTAGAGAAGCGACCCACACTAGAGGGCCACGACATGAACAAGCACGTGGTCCTGGACTGCATGCGGGGGAGGCAGTCAACATCATCCAGCCACATATATAACAAATCGAATGCCCCGCAGGCATTCGGGTAGGGTGAAACTGGCCCGCTAGTTGTGGTCCAGGTTGGATGAAATTGGGTTTGTGGATGACGCGGTGGGTTGGATCCAAGGAAGAACAGGGTGAGGTCTAGCAAGGCCTAATGGGAATGGACTAGTGGCCAGGTCGGACTAGGCTGGTCCACACCCAACCAGGTCGGGTCGGGTCGACTGAACCGAGTCAGGTCATGCAGGACCCCTCAGACGGGTTAATCGGGTCGGTCCGACCACGTTGGACCAGGCCCGGAAGAATTCATCCCCTATTTAGTAAAATAGAAATATCATTCAGACTGGGCGTCCAATTGACGTGATGTCTATGTCGTTGGGACCCTTGCAATGAGACAATCATTTTGGAAAACATTAAGTGAGATTTCATGGAAGTTGAGATGCAACCAATGGCTTGAGGAATATATTCTCTCAAGAACAAGAACACAACTTGATGGAATCTTATGGTTGGCTGAGACCCGAAGACTACTGATGAGCGGGTCTAAGTGACCCACAATTCCAAGATGATAAGTGGACCTATGTAGACTAGGTACAAGCATCTATATGTAAATTAATTACAAGAAGTTCTTTCTGAACTAGTTATACGTGGTTCTGTGCAAACCAATTATAAGTGGCCCTGTGTGGACCAGTTATGATGGCCTAAGTGGGGAGTATCTCTTTGTGACTCAACCGACCCACGGTGGGGAGATGCTCTGTGTTACCTAGAAGTCCCTATATAATCATCAGGGATGAGTACCTTAGTAGTTTAAGGTGTTCAGTGTTATGACTGATAATATTTCGTTATATACTTTAGATCACACCTATGTGAGAAGATAGTACCTTCTACATACTCTCCTTTGTGGTCCTTCCCTTATGTTTCGTGGTCCTTACTGAGTACTGTGTTACTCACCCCTAAAAGGGCTCCTCCCACATGTGTTGTGTCTGGTACTGACGATAGCCGCTTTGACAGAGACATTTGTGGCCCAAGACCATATGGTTCCTAGTGGGATACGACATGCATCACACACTTCTATAGATTCCAGTAGCCTCTCCTTGCCTACCCCATAGGCGAGGTTATTCTGTCGAAGACCTTCCATAGATCTTTTGTATTTTCAGTTTTTCAATTTTTCTTTTGATGGGTTTGAATTCTGGCCCATCTGACTTACAACTGGTACATTTACCCAATGGTTGTTTTAGTGGGATGAATGTTTTTACTTTTCAGATTTTTGGGATGTTGTTGTGTGTGCATGCATACAGGTACTTAGGAAAATTCCTCCCACTCATGGGATAAGGACTTCGGTGTTACTCATCATCCCCAAGCCTTTGGGAGGTTGGCTTGGGGTAATCACCACAAAAGACCTAGGGGATAGGTTGTGACACATTAGTTCTTCTGTCTGCATGCCATGTCAATTTCCTTGCAATCTTCTCACTTCCATATAGGCTCCAAAACCTTGGAATGATTGGAAAATAGCATAAAAATATCCTAGGACCAGATTCATCTTTCTTGTATCAATAAGAACCACACTTTGGGAATTATCTAACTGATTTGTGGTCCTTTTGAAATAGTATACCGTCATTCGGGTAGGCATGTATTCGTTTAGAGATCATACCCCTTGAACATAGAATTTGTTTAGAATTTTATGTTCAGATCGGGAGCTGATTATATTATGGGAGCATGCCATAAAGAGAGAAAGTAATTCTATAAAACTAGAATCACTCCATCCATTTCTTGATTTCAAATTATACAGCTTCTGTTTGGATGAAAATTTTTTATATTTAGTGAAACCACCATACAAAGGCATCATTGAAAAACACTTTAACTGCTCAAACAATTTTTGGTAATCACAAAGTTAATCATCAACTGCCCTTGTCATTTTATTAATATGATATATATATCATCATTCACATCTATAATCACATCATTGATATAGTTTTCTTCATTTTCCACACTTATAATCATATCATATGATCCATAAAATGCACTGGTATCCCAACCAGTAGATACATTATCTTTTTCCCCATGTTTATTCCAACATTTATAACTTCAATATATTCTATGATTGATCATGTTATCTTCCAACTCCTCAAGACTAACATGTCTTGAATAACAATAGCATAAACACGGACAAAGGATTTGAGAAGGGTCATATACATGATCTTTCACAAACTTTATATACTCTTTCACTTCATCTTAATACTCTCTTGTCAAACGATTGACACCCATCCAATCTTCATTCATATCCATCTTATTTGATTTAGTGATATTAGTATTTAACAAAATAAATACAAAAAAATATTGATATAATGTAATGGTTTTCCTAATTCTATAAAAATATAAACCTAAAAGATTGTGAAAAAACTTCTATTCAAATGTCCATTGAAAAATATTTAAAAATTCACATGTGAAATCTCATTAAAAAACTAACCTTTTACACAAATTAATATTTAAAATAACACACCCTTTTTAAAATAAATCAATCAGTTCCAAACACTCTTTCGCAAAACCACAATTCTTTTTTAAGCATTCAAGACATCTTCATTACTAAACAATCTTAATCATTTAAAATGAGAAACAACCCTTTAAGAAACATTTTAAAATGCTTGAATCATATTAAAAGATCCACATAGGCATTTTCACAAATACATAGATCCAAATAGAGACACTTTATAAAAGATTCATTGAGAACACCTTGATTTATTCCAAATCAAGAAGTGTTGTATTATTCTATCACTTTATTCCAAAGGTAGGAGTAATAATAATAATTTCCAAAAGAATTTGATATTGTGCTCCCCACCATTGGATATCCCATATACATTCTTCCATTGTCCAGTTATATTGATAATTCTTCACCAAAACACTAGAGTCCCAATAGATATGTTCCACAGTAAGTGACCACATGCACAACTATGTAACACGCATGTTCCAATTTACTAGAAACACTGCATTATCCCAAAGATCCTTGGTTCACACCAAATCAATTGGTTTTAAACCCCAAGACCAATATATATGTCTATCACATGAAGTACTATCGGTTCCTTCCTTTATACCCAATCATCAGTTTTACCCTAATTAAAATCTACCTTAAACTTAGTGTATGGGACTTCATCAACTCATGGGGTAGGGTTTTCTCCACTAACTCATCACTATGAAAAGAGAATTTCATATTGTGTGTGATCTAGATATGTGAAAATATGTATCCATAAATCTCTTCATCATAAGATCTTAAATTACACTCAATACAATTCCATTTAAACTAAATTTGAACTACATGGCATATGGTTCATCTTTGACAACCTTTAAAATTATTAGAGAGGACCATTGGATATGTCCTGACATCCCAACAACCAATATTGGACCCATTCAATAACGTCATAAGATTCATACCCCTTCCCCATAATATAGTAATCTTATCCATATCTGGTCATTAAATATTAGATACTAAACATGGATAAATATTTAATTAAAACTGTATTCCAATTCAAATAATATGAGTTATGATTTAAATTTTCCTCATTCCATGTTCAAAGGAGTTAGAGTTCTATGAGATTTTGAGGCCCATTTTTCACTTTCCATTAAATAAATTACCTCACATTTTCTAGAATAAGAACTATAACCATAAACTATGTGAACCTATCTTAAATGATTTCTAAAGTAGTATTGTGTTCTCCAATCCTGACATATTTACCAAAATATGTTGTTATGTAGATCTCTACATCTTTATTTTATAAAATCTGTATGATATTAAACAACAACCTCATTACAGTCAAATTTGATTGATCGTCGACTTAAATTTTATTAGTCCATATTGCATGAACTCAAACTCGAAAAGGAAAGATACATGGTACTCACCCCATTGAAAAAAATTAAAAGGGAATCCTAAGAAAAATTTAGTCCCCACCCACTAGGTATACACATATCCTAGTTCCAAATATACCATTATAGAAATAAATGGATTTCGCATGAAATTTATGGAATTTAAAGGTTTATTTTGAAAGGATAACTTCCAAAATATTCTTAAATTCCAATTGATGACAAATTATTGCTAATTTTATATCTAGTGTTTGTCATTCCATATAATCCTGTTTAGTTCAATTTAGGGTTATCACCACTCTAAACATCTAATAAAAAGAAATAGATGTTTTATCTACCATGTTTTGATTTTGATGCTCTCATGATTATTGCTTAAGTGATGGCACTGTCAATAATAATATAAAACAAAATTAAATTGACGTAAAATTTACATGAAATGTAAAAAGTGTTGAAAAAAATGTGTGTTGTGGGGATCTCAAAGCTAATACCATCAAATAAAAAATCATCATTAGAATATCACTAGAACCTATGATGTGAAAGTATTCTACATACACCAGTACAATAAACAACCGAAGGGTTCCCATCTATACCAACACCATCAGCAAAGAGATAAGCCTATCAAATCCCTAACACTATAGGTAATGCAACATGGGAATTTCCTCACTAACTGTATGATAAAAGTAATAAGGGAATCATGTTTAGTAACTATGACACACAAAATATCAGAAACATAGTTACCTTTGGTTCGTATGACACAATAAAAATTAACTAAGAAACAATTTCAACATGATAAATCTATAAATTGATAATAAAACAAAAGAAAAAACGGATCTCACATCCAACACCCTCTAAAGAAATGTTTCATGACATTAATGAGTGACTCTCCATAACCCATAAAATGATCTTGATGAGGTTCCAACCAACCATATTCATTTTCACATGGATTCACCATTTGATAAAATTTTTCATGACTTTAATGAGTGATTCTGTATGAAACCAATGATCTTGATGCCTTAAGCCTCATAAGAATCATTAAATTGATCTAATATCCTAACCGATGGACAAATAAATGTCAAATGAATTTACCTATCTGGTTCACTAACCTCTTACACTAGCCACATGGGTCTCAAACATGTTCCAACATAATAATGATTCCACTCCCTATCAATACACACAAATTTATTCCTACATTTGAAGACCACATGTGGTTTCATCCTGAGCTACATCTGAATCAATCATCATACATTTAACATGGAATTATGTACTCTTAGGTCTATTGATAATCATCCTATTAGAGTAAACCTGATTATTCATCATTCATCCTTAAGAAAGACCATGACTGTAACCACAAGATAGGTCATTTAACACCTAACTAGGTCTATTATCCCCACCATAGGTGTATCCTTATTGACATGACATGATACTAGCATAAATTTACATATCCCTTAACTATTTGATCATTGAATACAAAGGCTTTATGTGAATTCACATTCATACCCAACTGTAAAGCTTTGATCCTAGCACTACACATTCATGGATTTATAAAAAATTAGTACATTGAATTCATGGATCCTTTATTTACACACATAACATCTTTTAATATCATTGATGTGCATTATGAATTCCAACATAGGTGGGTCTTGTACCCTAAACCAATCTACTCAAGTAAGTCAAGAAATCACCACCAATGAAAACCATCAGTTGACTTCTTAATGGTACCCCCGATTCATTATCAATTTCATCTCCTGCAACTCATACATATCTACTCATAGAATTCTTATACCATCTAATCCATGTAATTTTCATACCAAATATGCCTGTTACTAATAACAGGGGTGACCTTGAAATAAAAACATTAGTGACCTACCATCATTACTTCCTCTGAGTTCATTGATCGAACCAGAAATAACATCAATCATCTTCTCAAAACCCTTCAACCACTTTTTTAATTTACCCTGCATATAACTATAATATAAACACTCACCCACCCTTTATTTTCCAACAAGGCCTGAGAACACCACAATTTAATCTGATAGATTTATTTTTCCGTGAATCATTGACCTTTGATCCTAGAACCACTTAACTTCTCATATTTCCACAGAACAAGGAATCGATACCAACAAATAATAGCAATCAATACACATCATACAAGCATTAAATAATAGCAATCAATACACATTCCATAAAAAAATGAAATAGCCTATTTAAAACACTAACCAAATAGTTTCCTAGTTAAATTCATAAAATTATAATGAAACATTTCTTAATATAGTGATATGATACCCTTCTGGTGGTAGCAGTAGGGTTCGGTGATGGTAGAGTCGGGGTATGTAGCAGCGACAGTAGCAGTAGAGGGCTTCGAAGTAGAGAAAGCTTTGTGATAGAGAATTGGTAGACAGGGGTTTAAGGTGGAGGTGGGTTTGAGGCATGGGAGCGATAGAGGAGCGGTAGATGAGGGTTCACGATGAAGGAGAGGTAGATGAGGTTTTACGATAGAGGTAGGTTCATGGCGGAGGAAGAGTTCATTGCGGCAAAAGAGGTGGTGGGGGATGAGGGTTTAGCAGTGGCAGAGCTGGGGTCAGCGCAAACTAGAGGTCTTCAGCACAGGGGTCAGCTTCTGTGAGAGCTTGAGGGGTGCGACGATGAAATGAGACACTTAGGGGTTTTTTTTATAAAATTTGTTGAACCTTTTATCAACAATTTCTAAAAAGTGCTGATAAAGGTATGTTTTATCAGGGCTAAAATAGAAAGCTCTGATAAAACATATCATTATCCGTATTTTTTTAGTGTTGATAAAGATTTCCATTTATCAGCACTAAATATGGGCTGATAAACATATTATGTTAATAATTTATTTATATTAATATATATATTTATAAAAATTTTATATGATAAATAAATAAATAAATAAATAAATAATTTTTTTATTTATAACTACAAATATATATATACATATATATATATTAAAAAAATAATTTATATGATTAAAACAATTATAATAAATATACATATTATATTTATAATCATAAAATATATAAAATAAATATATTAATTATATATTTATAAGATTATAGATATATACAACTATTTTTCTTCTAATTTCATAATTTTTAATATGAATATTTATTTATTTATAATTATATAAATATACATATATATTTATAATTATAATTATAAAATAATATATATTTATTAGTTTAAATAATTATAAATTTGTAACAAATTAATATTTCTAATATTTATAATTTTATTAATATATATTGAATATATTTATTATAATTTTAGAATTATTTAAGTATATATGTATTTATTTATAACTATAAATATAAATATATTTATTTAACAATATTTCTATATATTTATAAATATATTTATATAATTATATATAACATTATATATGAAACTAATAAATATATTTTTTATAAATCGTTATTTATTTAAATAAATATTTATTTATTTATATTTATAACTAATAAATATTTATTTATTTATTTGTAATTAAAAAATATGATAAATAAATATTTATTTATAGATGTAATTATAAATTCATGTATATATATATATTTAAATAATTCAATGATTCTAAACAATATATATATATGATTTTATAAATATATAAAAATATATTTATTATAATTTTTTAATTATTTTTATATATCTATATTTATTTAGAATTATATTTATAACTATTTTTATTTATTTATAAATATTTGTATATAAATATATATAATTAATATATTTATTATAATTTTTCAATTATTTAAACATATCTATATTCATATAAGAATTATAACTATATATATTTTTATATATTTAAAAATATATTTATTTACTTATATTATAAATTTATAAGTAGTATAATAAATATATTTATCATAATTTTATAATTATTTTCATATATATAGTTTTTTATAGTAATAATTATAACTATAAATAAATATATTTATAAATATTTGTGTGTATAATTGTAAATATAATTATATATATTTTTTTATAAAATTATAATATATGTATTTATTGTAATTTTATAATTATTTAAAAATATATATATAGTTGTGATTATAATTACAAATTAATATAATTAAAAAGTATTTATATATAATTAAGATTAAATAATTATAAATATAATAAGTATATTTATTATTGAAATATATTAAATGTAATTTTATAAGTATTTTATAGAACATAATTGTATATATGGGTAACATGAATTAATCAAATACCTAGTACATATACGTAAATAAAAAATGAGCCATCAATGGAAAACATGAACAATAAGAAAGGGTGAAATGTATAAATGAACATTCTGATACATAACTTATGCACACATGATCAATATATTTATTGACCAAATTCTTTGAAAACACATATATATTTAATAATTAATCTGAATATATATATATATATATAATTATAATCATATAATTACATTTTTGAAAACATTATATACATTTTTTGTATTATTAAAAAAAATATATTAATTATAAACTTGTGTTTTATAGTTAATGTATTAAAATAAACATTATTTTTGAATAAAAATATAGTAGATTTATATAAATTATTATTAAAAACTTTTATGAGTTCTATATTTAGCACTGATAAATGTATCATTTATCAGTGCTAAAAAGTGTTGATAAAGGTGTACCATTTATCAGCGCTTTTCTTAGCACTGATAAAGGATACATATATCATTGCAATTAGTCACTGCTAATAACCCCCCACCCTTTATCAGCGCTTTCTGCTTAGCACTGATAAAAGGAGGTGCTTCCCTTTGCCCATTTTGTGGTAGTGAGAAAGGTATTCTTTTCTTTCAGAAGCATTTTTTATGCCATTAGTGGAAAGGAAAGAAATGATGAGGGATTTCCATAATACCCAGTAAGATATTCACCTAGGAACCACTATGAAGTTTTTTGAAAAGAGGAAAAAATTCTGGTGGCTAGGTATGAGATGTGATATTACTGATTTTTTCTCTTGCTGTTATACGTACCAACTGCTTAAGGCCGAGTACCAAAAACCTTGGAGTTTTCTTCAGCCACTTCCAATGAAAAATTAGAAGTGGGATGAGATATCTATGGACATTGTGGTCGGGTTTCCACATACTCAGATAAAGAAGGATGTGATTTGGGTAGTAATTGTTAGGTTGGCCAAGTCGAATCACTTTTTACTCATTCATGATACAACCAAAGTTGAGGAGTTATGAAATCTCCATGTGAAAGAAATTATTTAGTTTCATAGAGTTCTATATGATATAGTATTTTATAGGGATCCTTGTTTCATTTCTCATTTTTTGAGAGTCCTTTTGAAGGCACTGTGATCTCAAATTTTTTTGAGTATAGCATGGTATCTTCAGTCGGATGGACAGACAAAAAGAGTTATATAGATTCCCGAGGATAAACTTTTCACTTGGGTTATCAACATTGGAGGATTTTGGGACGATCATTTGGGGATATTTTAGTTTTATTATAATAATTGTTAACATTCTGTGACCAAAATTACTCCTTTGGAGGCCTTGTATAGCCGGCCTTGTAGATTGTCATTGTGTTGGTCAAATATTGGTGAAAGTTCCTTAGTTGGACCAAGTTTGATTTCGGAGATGACAACAAATATTTAGTTGACTCATCAAATAATTATGATGGCACTGAGCCGATATAAGTCTTATGTTGATCATCATAGTAAACTATTGTATTTTTCCGTTGGTGACCAAGTGTTCTTGAAAGTCTCACCCTGGTTGGGTCATCAACCGCTTGGGAGGAGAGGGAAAATTTCTCTTCTTTTTTTAGGACCTTTTTAGGTTGGTGAGAAGGTGGAAAAATTTTCTTATAATTTAACACTTCCTCTATATCTGATGTTGATACATAACATGTCCCATGTATCTCAACTGCGAAATTATCTATCTGATCCATCTCATGTTCTGAGTTGGCATGATCTTGAGGTTGAACTAAATTTGCCTATGAATTTATAGCAATTCAAAATAGTTGATTTTGAAAAAAATGTTCTTTATGGGAGTATGATACCTTTGGTTTGAGTTCTATGTTATTATGGTTCTAATAATTATAATACATGCGAGAGGGAGGCACTTATGAGAGAGTAGTGGCCTCATATTTTTAGCATTGGAACTTCAGAGTATGATTTCTGGGGACACAAATATTCTATGGTGGGGAGGTTGTAACATCATGTTACTGTTATTATGTATCAATAAACCCCTCTTTTTATAAATCTTCTGTTGGGTTTCATTTGGGGTTGTTTCAGGTTTAAATTTAAAAATGTTTCAATATTCTGGGCTAGTGCACAGTTTGTGCACCGTTTTCCCAAACCAAGCGCCCTCCCAAGGAAAACTGTGCAAAACCAGGTAGTAGGGTATTGTACAATTGGAACATCGTTAGTTAGAATTTGTTCCCTATTTGGAGAAACCAAGTGGCCCATTTATAATAGGAGCACGTTTAGAATACACGGTTTTGTCTAACCATGTATATCTTCCCAGCTAAATGAGCACATGATTTATTTATTCTAAAAATAAAATTAAAAATATTGAAGCCCCCACTTTAGGTGTTTGATGGACATAGAATGACCACATACAAGTTCTTCTTCCCCGATATCACCCATGGGTAGTTCTTGGCTCCTCAACCCCCTGAAAGCGATTTGAAGATTGAGGAATACACTTCAATATTCACCTAGTTTCTTTCCTCACCTCAATATCTATCTCACGTGATCTCTCTTATCCTCCCTAGGGTTTCATAGATCCCTTTATTGATTTTTGGATCTAATAAACCCTGTTTTTGGAACTTAAACGTAGGATTGATCCTTCTTTCTGTTAGGTACCGGGATAGGAAGCGGAAGCCAATGGGCTGAGAAATTAAACTTTCTGCATCACTGGAGCGAAGGACCAACATCAACTCTGGTGATATTATCCTAGTACTATTTGAGGACCACATGTGGATTTAATAGAGAAGAAAATAAAATTTGAACATATACCTTGTTTGGATATGAAATGTGTATGTCTGTCACAAGATGTTGGTGATCGTTTCTCAAAGATTCCAACATTAAATCCCTCTAGATCATCCACACATGCCTCTTAAATCTTTTCGCACGTTATTCATTGGAATTCTGGTTCTAGCGCAGTACACTGATGACCACTTCGATGCATCAATGATCACCGCAAGCAAGAGTCATTGATCCTAGAAGAAAGAACTTGAAGATATTACTGGCTTGAGAGAACCTCTCTCAAGAATTCAGTAGGAGATAGAGGCTATCAATTCCAATTAATGAATAGTTCCATGGGAATAGCCTCTCACTTAATTATATATGGAATATCTAAAATATCCGATATAGGTTCTCGGCCCTCTTTAATAGATATTCACACTATAAGTATTATAAATATTTATTTATGAAAAATTAAATTATAACATAAATAATATTTATAATTTTATGACTAGTTAATATATATATATATATATTAAATATATATTGCGTGATAAACTTGAGCCTTTAACTTGACTTCCAAATTATGAAAATTTTAAATGAACCCGAGATATTTAAATCATTTCGAATAATATTTTATCTTTGTATCTACTTAGTCACATGTAAAAACAAATTATAAATAAACTCAAAAAATTATTCCAGACATGAATATTTAAAATAATTTATTTATTAAATGGTGATCCAAAGAACTTGGATAATTTTCAGACCCCGTGATGGGGCCCACCAAGTCCAATATTCGTATTCCACAGAATAGGGCAGAATCTCAAAGAGCTATAGTGTGTGACCCTCTAGGTCCTTATCTAAATTGTAGTGAATAATAATCATCGACCAAGAGCGGGGTCTAGAAACCCATTGAGGCCCCTATAGAGATAAGGTAAAGTCAAAGAAACAACTACCTTCCTACAAACATGGTCTATGTAATATAATCACTTTGTCATTGATATCTCAATAAAGCAGCATGAACACTAGTGTCATCATCCTTTATCGTGCTTAATTTTATTTGTTGATCAATGCAGATGGTCTTACCTTCGACTACTATGGTCATGGATTTAATCAAGGTTCAACCATCCTAATCAACTAGGCCTGAGATATCTCTTCCTTAACTTGGAAGCAACAAATCATATCTTGAACATTCAATCAATGTCAGGTCACCATTGACGTTCCCAACAAAAACAACCTCACAACGACTTCATTGCCATGGTTGTTTCCTTGAATCAAAGTACACAATTAAATTAAATACATTGATACTGATCTCAAGTCTGTAAACCATTATACATGTCCATAGATATGAATGACCAATGAAGCCTAAAATATGTGGTGATCCTATTATGTGGGCCGGTCCTCATGATATCAACTATTATAGATTATCAAGTGTGAACTTCATGAGAAGAAGTTTCAATTCTTATGAGCCCCCAACACCTTATAGTCACACATCATCTTTTCCCATTTAGAATGATGTAACTGGACCATAGAGAATTAATTTAAGATTACTTTTATGGAATCTAGAGATTCTCATTATAGCCTGGGATATTCTATAACCCTTTGACATGACATGTAATCTAAAGAAATTTCCATAATTAAAGAGGATGAATATTTATTTACACTATTATGGAAGGATAAACACATGTATATATAACAAACTTCATATATGTAGTGGTAATCAAAGTACACCACAAGTTGGGTCTAGGTCACCCACTTTAAACACTACCAGTTGCATTAGATCCAACTACTAACAAGTCACAATCCACTAGCTCTCACATGAGAATCATGATTCTGTTAAGAAATGACTTTTGTTAGGGGGTTCTACCATGTTGTCCTCTATGGATACTCTGTGAACTATGACTTCACCTCTTTGAGTAAAATCCCTCAAGAGGTGGAACTTTCGAAGATTTTTTTTTGTCCTCTGGTGAGACCTGGGCTCCTTGGAAAGCACCACTGTAGCAATATTATCACGATATACTAGAACAAGGTATGCACTACTAGGAACAACACCAATGATTTAGATAAAGTTGTGTATGTAGACTTCATTCTTTGCTGCATTAGAATCTACAATATATTCAGACTCTATTATAGAATTAGAAACCATAGCTTCCTTCAAGCTTCTCCAGATCACAACACCACCATTCTGGTGAAATATGTAGCATCACTGCTATTTCATATCATCATGATCTGTTTGGAAACTAGAATTAGTGTATCATCTCACTACTAGTTCTATATCTTCTCCATACACTAGGAACTTATCCTTCGTATGCCTAAAATACTTTAGGATAGTTTTAACAGTTTGCCAACGCATCTCTCCTGAATTTTCTTGATATATACCCACCATGCTTAAGGAAAATTCAACATCAAAACTATTATATATCATGTAATACATAATATATTCCTTTGCTGAGGCATAAGGGATTGTACACATTCTCTTAATCTCCTCATTTTTTGTGGACACATTTTATTAGAGACATTAATACCATGTGAAATAGGCAAGAATCCTTTCTTGGATTCTTCCATATTGTAACTTTTGATTACCTTGTCAATATATATACTTGGACTTAGCCCAAGTATCCTTTGAGATCAATCTTGATAGATCTTGATCCCTATAATGTAGGTTGCTTCACCTAAGTCTTTCATGGAGAATCATTCATTTAACCAAGTCTTAACTGACTATGTGACATGCACCTCATTTCGCATGATTAATATGTCATCAACATATAACACTAGGAAAACGATGGCATTCCCTTCAAACTTTTTATTTACACAAGTCATGATTTCGTTTTTGACAGAACCAAATTCTATTATGGCCTCACCAAAATGAACATTCCATGACTGTGATGTCTGCTTCAACCCATAAATGGATATCTATAGCTTCCATATTTTATTGGCATTCTTTGACTTGAAAACCCCTTTGGGGTGATTCATATAGATGTCTTCAACCAACTTCCCATTTAGAAAAGTAGTTTTGACATTCATTTTCCAAATTTCATTATCATGAACGGTTGTTATTGCAAGTAATATTCTGTTGGATTTAACCATTGATACTGATGAGAAGGTTTCATCATAGTCGATGCCTTTATGTGGCCTAAAACACATTGTAACTAGTATTTGTTTAATTGTATTAACCACACCATCCATGTCCAGCTTTGTTTTTAATACCCATTTGTATACAATGGGATTTACATCATCTGTAGGGTATACCAATATCCAAACTTGATTTTGGTACATAGAATCCATCTCAGAATGCATGGCTTCTTTCTATTTAGTAGATTCTTTGCGTTCTACTGCTTCCTTGTATGTTAGAGGTTTCTCATCCTCAATGACTAATGTGTCACCTGACTCAGTGACAAGAAACCCATAACACATTGGTTCTCAAACCTCTCACGTAGAACTATGGAGTATTTTTGTCTTAGAAACAACTTCTTCTTCGACTTTCTCCTTTGTAAATTGTTCCTCTACCAACTCTAGTGCATCCAGAGCATTAACTTCATCAATGTCAATCGTACCCCCACTATTTTCAATGATAATGTGTAATATTTCTAGAAATATGGCGTGTCTTTACACAACAACTTTCAATCTAAATGGTTATATAGGTAATATACATTGGTTTCCTTAGGATAACCTATAAAGATTCACTTCATGCTTCTGGATGCTAATTTGTCACTTGGTAAAATTTTGACAAATTCCTCATACCCCCAAATATGTATATATGTCAGACTAGGTTTCCTTCCATACGATAAATCATATGGAATCCTATCTGTAGCTTTAGTTGGTACTCGTTTAAGGGTATATGACATTGTCTGTAAAGAGTGTCCTCAAATGGATAATGGAAGATTTTCATGACTCATCATTGATCTGACCATGTCAAGCTATGTCTTATTCCTCCTTTCACTAACACAATTATATTGTGGTGTATAAGGAGGCGTGAGTTGGGATACTATCCCACACTCTTTAAAGTGATCAATGAAATCTTGGTTATGATATTCTTAACCTCAGTATAATTAGAGTTCTTTTATCTTCTTACCAATTTGGTTTTCTACTTTATTTTGGTATTCCTTAAAAATCTGAAAGGAATTAGACTTGTACCACATTAAGTAGATATTACCATACCTAATAAAGTCATCAGTAAAATTAATGAAGTATTAAAAACCATCCCTTTCCTCAAATAGAAATGGACCACATAAATCTATAGGTATTAATTCCAGTACAATATTGGCTCTTTCTCCCTTCCCTGAGAAAGGTTCTTTGATCATTTTTCCTAGTAAACAAGATTTATATACATCCAAGGGTTTTAACTGTACTGAGTCTAAATACCCTTCTTGGTGTAATATTCATAATCAATTCTAATTTACACGACATATCCTAAAGTTCCATAATCTGGTGATATATGAGCCATGTTGGATGGTTTTTTCATTGATTTCCATTATGGGGTTATCAGGTTCTAGAAAATATAAACCATTGTTAAGATGTGTCATTCCCTAACATATGTTATCCCTACAAAAGAGACAAAATTTACTTCCAAAATTGAAATAAATTCTCATAGTATCTAAACTCTTCATAGAGATAATATTCCTGGTTACAGAAGGTAAATAATAACAATTTATAAAAACTAGAACCAAACCACATGGCAAGGTTATGTTATAGCGTCCCACTACCAAGGCTACTATACTTGTATCATTTGCAGCTCAGAGATCCACTTCATCATTTTTATTCATCTTGAACCTAATTGGTTCCAATATATGAATACAAATGTGTGAGCCACATTCCATAACCAATACCCAACTTATAGATAAATATATATTGAATTCAATGAAAAAAATACCTGAAGTAGAAGAATCAGTTTTCTTTTTTTTCACAGCTCTGCAATAATTCTTCTAGTGGCCTTTCTGGCCACATCCAAAGGAGACGACTTTATGATCATTACTCTTCCTCTGAATCTTTGGATTATTTGTAGGATGATTTATTGGTTTCTTTGGCCTTGACTTGTCCATATACCCCTTTTCATTTCCCTTGATTCAATTTTTTACCATAAGGGAAGATGAATTGGTATTTTTCATATCCTTGTCAGCATGGAGAACAAAAAAAAGGCCCGGGAGTGACATTGTCATATCATTAATATTATAATTGAAAATTAATGTTGAGAAGCTTGGTAGTAAAAAGGTGAATAGGATATCCACTGCTACTTCTTGGTTCAATTTGAACCCAAGGGATTTAAGCCTCTCAATATACTTAATCATCCTGACTACATGAGGACCAGATTGGTGCCCTTTTTCTTGCCTGAACATATATGGGGAACTTGAGATCACATACCTTTCCTAACTGGCCCCCTCATAATATAATTCTTGGAGATGTGAAATCATCTTGTAGGCATCTTCATCCTCATTCATTTTCTTCAATTCGCAGGACATGGATGACAACATGATGCATTGAACATCAAGTGTATCCTCTACATGCTTTTTCAATTTATCTCCTTACTTTTTACCTAAGGAGGATCAGTAGGAAATTAGGATTATAGCACATATAACTTCCTTTCTTGGTGTAGTACTATGTCCAAGATCCTATACCACTCATGGATGTTATTACCGTTCATGATATATTCTTTATCTAGAATTGAGCACGATGATAAAGTACTTGTGGTGTTGGTGATTTCCATTTTAAATCTACATCAGATAAACATTAGCAGTTTGTACTTTATCTTTATTACCTTTTTACATTTTTGATTAATTAATTATCATTTTAATGTCTCCCACTATTTTAGTGAACCATAATAGCCCAAAATATTATATTTAGAATACTCTCTCACTTGAGTACTCTAGTGGCAAGGATTCTCAAAACCTCCCTCATTGTCTACAATCTATGGCTATGCCACTACTCAGAGGGTTTCAAGGTAGGCACAAGGTTGGCCAACCAATTGACTCATAGTTCCTTGTATTATTGAGTAATGTCCAAATTTTGGGAATCTGAACCTGATTCCCTCAACATCTTGACTCTAAAGTCATAGAAAGTTAGCTATGACTAATCCTTGGCTACACACTATAGTTAAGTTGACCCAACTCTATTGTGAAAATTCTTCGGTAGTAAGATGTACTCTCAAATATAGATGACGAGCACCCCAAACACCCGGTTTTGTTCAAATGTGAGTAATGGAAGGCATTAATACTTAATATATATTTTGAGGGATTTTGATATTTATTAACAAATACAATCATTTTGAATATATGTGTTCAAACTAGATTGTTTCTCTCACAAAAAAACAAGAAATATAATTAAATTTGTCACAGTTTTATACATTTTTATCTTGTTTACTATTCTATGTAATCGAGAAATAATCATTCACTCACATAAAACAACAAATAATGCGTAAAGGTAAATCATGGAATCTAACTGGTCTTGATATATCTATTATGATTGATCTATAATGGATCAATCTTGACCTTTGGGCATCCATAATTGAGTCGAAACCTGAATCACATCACAGCTATCCCCAGTGCAATGCACTTGGCTCCCATATGGATTACTGCCTCGACTTGGCAGGGTCCGCATCTCGGAATATAATAATCCTTTTTAAACAAATATACTCACATGCAAGCAAGGGGGTCTAAGAGTACAAAATACATCTAGTGCATTGGACGTGCAAGCTCTTATACATATTTGAATTAAAAGATGATTCATAGACCATCACTTATCTAATTAATTATTACAATAATCACACGAATTGAATAAATAATTAATTAAATAATACCCGACATGCAAGGGTCAATCACTAGCTCAAGACCAGTTAGTATAAATAAAGTGAGAATAAAATTAAACTGAGATAAATTTAAATAGTACTAGGGAGTTATAATAAATAAAATGATTTTAAATAAATTTTATTAATTACTTTATTAGTTCCAATTATTTAATTTATTTTTAATTACAAAAATTAAATTAATCAATCAATTAAAATTTAATTCTAAAATTAAATTGAACTATAAATTTATTTTTAATATAAATTAAATTAATTTTTCAGATTCATCATAATCTTAAACCCCATAATTAATTCTAATTAATTTAATTTAAAAAACTAAATTAATTAAATAAAATTATAGGGGCTACCTCTAACTAGGAATGAATCTGGTAGGACTGCGAACTTTCATGAGTGTTCATTACTGGAGTTGGGCCAAATCACGGTGTGACTGCAGCGCAAACGTGATGTTACTGCAGTGTGACCATGGCATGACTGCGGCGTGACTGGGACGAGACCATTAGGAAAAATAAAACCCTTGTGATGACAGTGTCCTTCGACAAAGCGTGAACAAACTGAGATGGTGGTGGACTCTTCTGGATAGGTGTGACCATACATAAGAGACCGGGGACATCAGTGATGGTGTCCTCAGACTGAGATGGAAGCGACGACATGGTCTGGCTGAGATGACAACGAACAGGTCCTGCAAGATAGCATGTGCTAGCACATCACCAAGGGATGGGGTGCTCGGTTCTAGTGAGGTGTGATGTAATGGATGCATGGGGCAGTGTGGGCCAGCTGCAATGGCGACAACGTGGTCTGTCCAAGATGGTAGCGGCACAGAAAAACCCCGAGGGATGTGGGGTGCTTAGTTCCGACAAGGCCAGAGGGCGGTGGTGCACTGCTCTGGCATGGAATGAGGGCAGACATGACCTACGGAGGATGGTTGGGCTATAAGGAGGGGAGGCAACCTAGTTTTAGGCACTGCTGCTCTTGGTCGCGAGGGAGAAGGTAGGCCGCAAGGGTTGGGTGTGGCCCCCGAGTGGAAAAATACCTACGTGTATTCTTCTTTCCCCTTTTTTTATGTTTTAAATTTTGACAAAACAAACCCCAAACCCCCTTTTTTATAAAAGAGATGGCCCAAATGGGGTCTTAGTCTCAATCTTTTTCTAAAAAAATCTTAACGTATAAAGAAATTAATAAAAAGAAGAAGGTGACTTGACCCAAAGTCTGAAAGACTTCATTTTATTAATTAATTATTTATTTTTTAAAAAATTTATAAAATTAAAATAATATTACATATTAATATATTTTATTTATCTCCTAAAAAAAATCCCAACAGAAACATTCCAGTGACCAGATTCTAGCCAAAACGTAGCAAGACTTCGATACGTTGAAGAACACATAAACAAATTAAAAACAATTTCTTAAAAAAAAAATAATCTGATGATCATTAAACCGATGACATCGATCTAATTAAAATTTTCAAATGACCATAATTTGGCCATTCAGAAATGGATCGACATAGGTTCAGATCTGTTGGAACCGATTTAATACCTTGCACATAAATTTATTGCAATTTAATTTTTTCTTTGCCTGTGAGAAACCACGCATCCCTTTGATACTACTATTATGTACTCGGATGAGCAGTAGAAGTCAATGAGTTAGGAAATTAAATTTTTTCATCATCGGAGAGATGTAACAACATAATATCTTGTGATCATATCCTGGTATGGTCTAAGGACCACACATGGATTTAATATATCACAAAATAAAATTCAAACACGTACCTTGTTTGGATCTGACATGTGTAAGTCCGTCACAAGATGTCGGCGACCATTTCTAGAAGACTCCAATGTCGAATCACTCTAGATCTTCCACGCACACCTCTTACATTTTATCACATGTCGTTCATCGGAATCTGAGTTCTAGCGAAGTACACTGATTACCATATTGACGCAGTGATGATCACCACAAGAAATAGTATTCGATCTAACAAGAAGGAACTTCAAGATCTTGCTTGATTGATAGAATCTCTCTCTAAAATTTTGGAGGAGATTGAGGCTCTCAATTCCAACACATGAATAGTTCTCTGTAAAGATCCTCTCTCATACTTATATAGGGAATTTCTAAAATACCTGGTATGGGTTCCCGACCCCTTGTAATAGATATTCACAGTATAAGTATTATAAATATTTATTGATGAAATTTTAAATTATTCTATAAATCATATTTATAATTTTATCACTAACTGTAATATATATATATATATATTAAATATATATTTTATGATAAACTTGAGTATTTAACTAAAATATTGACCCCAAAAAATATTAAATGAATCAGGGATATTTAAATCCAATCGAAAAATATTTCCTACTTGTATCTACTTAATCACTTGTAAATACATGTTATAAATAAGCTCAACAAATTATTACAAACATGAATAATTAATGAATTTATTTAGTACTTGGTGATCTATAGAACATAGATAGTACTCAGATCCCATGAGAGGGCCCACCATGTTCTATATTCATATTCCACAGAATAGGACGGATTCTCAAAGTGCTATAGTGTGTGACCCTCTAGGACCTTATCTCAATAGCTGTGAATAATATCCATCGACCAAGAGTGGGGTCTAGAAACACATTGAGGCCCCAATAGAGATAAATTAAGGTCTAATCAATGGATACCTTCCTAAAAACATGGTCTATGAAATATAATCTCTTTATCATTGATATCTCAATAAAGCAGAATGCACACTAGTGTCATCATCCTTTATCTTGCTTTATTTTATTTGTTGATCTGTCTGGACAGTCTTACCTTCAACTACCATGTCCATGGATATAATGAATTTTAAACCTTCTTAATCAACTAGGATCAATATATCTCTTCCATAACTTAGAATCGTCAAATCCTATATTGATCATTCAATCAATGTCATGTCACCAATTATTTACCCAAAACAAAATAACTCACCACGACATCATTTCCAAGGTTTATACCTTGTATCAAATTACACAATTAAATGACATATATTTATAATGATCTCAAGTCTATAGACCAATATACATGTCCGTAGATAGGAACGACCAATTACACTTGAAACATGTGGGGTTTTTTTAAGCGGGTTAGTCTTGAAGATCTCAACTACTAGATATCATCATGTGCAAACTTCCTCAGATGAAGTCTCAATGCTTCTAAGCCCCCAACACCTGATAGTCACACATCATCTGTGTCCATTCATAATTATTTAATTGGACCATATGACATTACATTATGATTACTACCATGGCGTCTCAAGGTTCTCATTATAGCCTAGGATCTGAAATAACCCTTTGATATGACATGTAATCTAAGAACATTTCACTAATTAAAGTGGATGGAGAAGTGTATACACTTTTATGTATATATAAACACACACACACATATATATAACTACATAAATGTAGTGTTAATAAAAGTACAAAAAAATTTGGTTCTAGGGCCCCACTTTCAAAATTTTCCTAGATTGCGTGATCCCTATTGTTCATTGACAATTCATGATTAGGTTTTGGTGTTTCTAGTTTCATTGATCCGGATGTAGGTGGCTACATCATGATTCCCAATTTATGTTAAACCTAAATTTATTTGTTTAATTTAAATTGTTTTAATTAAATTAAATGGTTTTATTTTCATTAATTTATTTCAATTGGTTTGTTGGAAAACCCCAATTCCATTGAAATGGGGTTTTAAAATTGGGATTTTGGCATGAAATTGGAAAACCCCCAATTCCATTCAATAGGGGGTTTGTTGTGAAATTGATTGAAATTGGTTAAAATTAAATTATTGGAATTAATTGTGAAATTTAATTGTGAAATTGAATTTAGAATTGATTTCAAATCTCTATTTGTGAAAATATTTCAAAATTGGTTTTGATAAAACCATAGGTTATTATCTAGGTGAGAAAGCGTGTTTTTTTTTTAAAATCATATTGGTTTTTAGATAGAAATTGTAATTTCTGAAATGGGTGAATGTGATTTAATTGTATCTTAAGGCTGATTAAACTAAATTTCTTATCATTGAATTATACTAGATCACATGCCAGCTTAGGTATTTAGTGAGTTATTGGGACAAACACACTTGGTTGGAATTACCCTATCCATGGATTGACGCTTTACAACACTAATAAAATATTGGTCGCCACATATTACTTCCCCATTGAGAAATGGATTATTCTTCCTTTTCCAATGCCAATTGATGTGTGTACACATTATGGTTTATCACATGAGTGTCTGAGGCTCCCATAACTTGGAACTATCATGCATTTTTTAAAATGACCATATTGCTTGATTTTTTATATATGAAATATAAATGTATGCCAATGTGGTGAATTGTTTTACATGCCTTCTAATTTATAAAAAAGTGTTTATTTAATCTATTTTTGTAAAGAACCAGTTGGGTAAATTATTTTCATCATTTGAAAAGTATTTCCACCATTTGAAATAGAATTCATGATTTGTTGAAATATGCTATTTAAATACCAAACTTGTTTATTTAAAAAATTGAAAACAATTTATTTGGTTAGTCTGATATTGGAATCTTGTTAAGAAATCCCTGGTGAGACCGTAATAGGATTTTAGCTCACACCCTACTTGTGTCTTTGTGTATTTATAGATTATCTACTATCAGGTTTGAGCTGGCGTAAAGAACCACTTGGAGGTGGTTCTAGCTATTGATCTGCGGACATGGGGAGTTGTGTCCATTGGGACTTGGCCTTTTTATATTCTTGTTTTCTGGAACTTTGTTGTAGTACTTTGGGATTTCATACATGTTGAATTCTGGTTCACTTCTCTCGATGGAGTTTCTTTTCTATTCATTATGATTTTTTATCATTCATCAGCATTTTGAGTGGAAAATTCATCCCCACATTAATTTTTTTATGATTCTAGGTTCTAGATGCCAAAACATGGAGATTGGGAACTCCCTTTAAGCGGTTTAAGGACCAACTCGATTATCATGTTATTAGGGTAATCAGACTGGTTTGTGATAAGAAGGTTGAATATCAGTTGGAAATGGATTCTCATTTTATAGGTATACATAATGATTTCCACATATCTCAACTCAAGAAATATCATCTTGATCCCTCTCACATTCTATGTTGGGAAGAAATCGAGTTGGAAATAGATTATTCAGTTGTGGAGAAACTAGTGGAGTTCATTGATTATTATGTGATTGTATAGCATGAGAAGTCTATTTTGTTGGTCATAGGGGTATGGTGATAGGAATCGCATTCTCATGAGACTTTGGAGCATGAATCATCAATTAGAGAGCACATGACTCACTGTTTTTGGAGCACCCTTCTTTCGTATGACTTTATGGGGATGAAAAGTCGTATGGGGAGGAGATTGTAACATTGTGGATTTTACGTTACACTCTTTTGAGGTTTAGGAGTGTTTTATTTGGGTTCAGAGGGTATAAGAATAATTTTTGGAGTTTTCTATAGGGGTATTTGTTTATTACTTCTTGCAGAATGAATTTACATCATAATTGTTTATCTTGTAATGTAAATGTGTCATATGTCATGGGTTGTGGAAACAGCTCAGGCCATAAACATTTTTAGGCCATAAAATATTTTTACATGGTAAAACCCATTCATAAGATGTAAAATCATCACATGGGATAATTTAAATTGAGGTGACTTGATTATCAGTGTTAATGAATTATGGGGGACTCACACAATAAAAATAGGGTTTACTATGTAAACCCTTTCATTCTCATTAGGTTTTATCTAATGTTTTCATAAATCCTTCGTCTATTCATCATGTATCCATTATCCTATGACCCTATCTATCATCCTGATGATTTTGGGTTTTTTTATCCTTTTGGGTTCCTCAATTTAATGTGTGATTGTCGTGGTGGTTGCACTGCATCTCTCTCGATAAGTGACCATTCAAATTCTTCATTTTCATTCATTGTGGAAGCAGTGTTGGTATATATTTATTGGATTCATGGATCACATATTTAGTCTTGTTTAATTCATCTAGATCCATTGCGTGATCTTCTTTTGAATGTTGAGCCTTTCATTGGTTGTGGTGCTGCATGTGAGAGTCCTGAGGTATGGGTGATTAAACCTCTTTGCTGACTCTTTTTTTATGGAATATGAATGTATGTTATGGGAACCAATTTATGGGCCTTGTTTTTTTTATTATGTTTCACTTTTGGTGTTGGTGGATCCCATTGTGGGTGGTTTATGTCTCAAGTTTTAGGTAGGTGGTTCCATCTCTAGCCTATGTTATGTAAACCATTGATTTATCTTATTTTACTATTTTATTTACAAATAATTGTCATGTTACCAAATTTTCAGTTTTTCAGAGAAAATGGGTTTTCAATAAAAGGCATGGTTCCCCTCTTTTTGGTAAATGAAATATGAGTTTCAAAGAATTTTGAACAGGATTATGAAATGGGTTTCTCAAAAAAGGTTTTGATTAAAAACGAGTGTTTGAAATTTTATTACACAAGGTGTAAGCCCTTTAAAATTATTTAATATAATGCACAAGGGAGACATTGGTACTTAGGTGGGAGGTGTAGGATTAGGGATCATCTTTTGATATTGTCACAAAGGTTATTTTTCTAGGATGTTCTTCTATTCATAGATCGAGATGTATTTGGATCTAGGACTTAACCTGACATTGTAAGAGGGTTCACATTCTGAGGCATTCCTATATTTCCTAATCCTTGATGCATGGGTTTTAAGGACTTGTAGTGAACAATAGTCATGACTGATGTACGAGCGACCTAGCTAACCTGATCGTGAGTTATCCATGGCATGTTTACTCTTTTTGTTTTGTATTTGTACAACATTTACTTGATATAAATAATTTTTTTTGAAATGGAAATCGATTGCAGGATTTATGACTTCAAACCATTTTACCTGACTTTGTTTTAGAATTCTGTAAAATAGGGAACTATTTACCAAGATTTTTATATAAAAACTATTTTACTGATTATCATTCCATGTTTTATAAATTGAGAAAATGAGATTGTGGTATAGAGACTTGATATGGAACACCTAGATGGGGTCCCACTGATCCTGTTTAGATCAAACCCTGCACAGCCCTTCGATGTTATGTAGACATGATATTGTATTTTTTGTGTAGGAAAATCCAATGTGTCGTAGTGAGGTGGCGAGGTTTATGTCAGTTGGGTATAGATAGCTGGTGGTGAGATGGTGGGATGTTGCCCCTTATCACATGGAGTATTAGTTGTTGTTTAGATGTATATTTTTGTTTTTCATTGACACATAACTTTGGTAATATCAATTAATTTCATGGATCCATTTTTTCCATTCTATAACACACTCTAGTTCTATTAGTTTTTTCGGAAATCCCAACATTTTTCTTCGGTCACAATCCCTAACATGTGTTTCCTAGATTTTTTTATATACGTTTCATGAAAAAAAATTACATTAATTGTAGGTTAAAAATATTTATAAAACTAATAAAATACATGATTTTAAACTATTAACACCTTTTGGAGTTTTTTGGAAGAGTTGAAATGTGTTAAAAGCTTTAACGCCTTTCACCTAGGCCAAAAGAAAAGGGTGTTAATCCCTATTCGACTATTGATTTTCCTTTGTTTTTATCAGTTTTTTTGTTGTTTTAATTTTTAAGTCTGTACAAAGATTTTTTTAGTTTTTTTAATGTTTTGGTGGTGTGTGCCAATGCCCCCTCCCTCTTAGTTATTTTTTTTACTTTTTAGAAATCATACACTTATGTGCCCCCACCCCATCCAGGCCCCAATAACCATCTTTTTAAGTATCCTATGTTAATAAAAAAATTAATTTAATATATTATAATTATTTTAATAATAATATTTTTATTATACATCAAAAATTATATTAAATTTTAATTAATGTTTGATCAAAATAATAGTAATTTATATGCTAATGATAAAATTATATTAGTAAAATTAATACTTAAATATATAAATTAACTAATTTGTATTAGTATTTGAATATACTAATCCTATTATTATTTAATTACTAATTATTATTTAATTATTTAGTTACTATATATTTAATAAATATAAAAAAAAATAGTAAGCTATTACTGATATGTATTTAAAATTATTATTTGGTCACTAATTATTAGTAATTAATAACAATTATTAAACAATTACTGATAAATATTTAATAATTATAAATTAGTTACTAATTTCTAATAATAATTTTTATTTAGTTACTGATAATATTAATTATCATAAATTATTAATAAAATTAATAAAAATGGCAATATATTATTATTAAAAATATAAATAAAGGACTCATGTACCTTACACAAATGACTAATTCAACTATGACTATCTTCAAACATTCTCTTAATGAAGATCAATGAGAGGTATCCAACGGGTTCTCTCAGCCATAGTGTGTCCATAGATTTGTCGATTATCTAAAAATTCAGGTTGTATTTCTCTTGCATATTGATGATATGGTAGTATTTCTTGTAATTGGAGAAAAGAGAAGATTTTTATTCAGATAGGGAGAATAAAAAACAACCGAGGATGACTTAACACCACCCCATCAAAATGGACCCTACCTCTTTATATAGCCCTTGGGTATTCAGGCATTTACTCATAAGTTTATTCATTTGTTCATAACGTATTAGTAAATGAAATGTCGGTTAAAATTACTTTTAACCATTCAGCCATGCCAAATCTCCCTTGTGTTTTGTCTTATAATATATACTGAAATTTAGATTTTTATTTGATTTTCAACAAACCACTTTTTCGATGAGTGGAAACCAACATACAACACGGGAATCAAAATAGAGGAAGCCCAAATTTAAAGTTCAAAATTCAAAAACTACACGAGAACACAAAACAAAAAAAGATCTTTTTCTAGGATTCAACAGCATTAGCCAAATATCGTCACCAGCCATTGTGAGACACCATTGTTAACACCGTCATCCTATCACCATAGATGGCATTTTTTCAACCATTCAAACACCCCACCAGATTTCTAGGGACCTCATAGATGTGGTAAAATATCATTAACCATGTCCTTGTCCACCCCAACAAACTAGAATCAACCAACCACCAAACAGAACTATCTCACCTCAACAAAAATTTAGAAACAATTGGCATAAAAACTTCGTGAACTGATGAACACCAAAAAAACCAGATATGGAAAATCCAGAATCCAAAAGGAACCCTTTCTTTATAGAACTCATCCAAATCGACCATTAAACACAATTAAAAAAGAGAGAGCCTATAGAGATCACATGAGGATCACCATCAACACCAAGCTCCACATCCCAAAGCCCCAATGAAACCAACACTCCAAAACCTACCAGGATAGGAGCATAGAGACTGAGGTTAGGGTAGGGAAACCAAAGTTTGGGGCTCTAAATGTCGACTTTACAGTGAGATAGAAACCATAACCAATGAAAATAACAATCCAATAGTTGATTTCCAAGAAGGCCAATGATCACCGAACATCAAATCCAAAAAAAATGTTTTACCTTTTCCATAGATCTGAAATGGAGAGGTGCAATAGAATGTGAGGTCAGAGCAGGGTTGTGGTGTTCTAGGGCTTTAGTAGTAATCCACTATCACTTGGGCCATCATAACCTCTTGAGGTACTTTCACAAAGAAACACCACCACCATAGAAGAAATCATGTAAAATAAAAATGGAAAGAAACTGAGACAATATTGGACATAAGGATTGATGTGAGAAGTGGAAAAGAAGAGGAGGATGCAAAGAGGGAGGAGAGAGGGGGATGGGTTATGCATTGAAGAGAAACCTCCCCCCTCCAGGTCCCCACCAATGAAAAACATAGGTCGAGAGAAATAAAAATGATAGTATACATTATGGATATTTGAAAGATAATTATTAATGATTATTTGACATCATTAATATTAGGAATAATATGAATGGTACTATATGAATCAAAATAGCTTATGATATGCTCTTGTTTTAATTTCTGACAGGCCAAGGTACTATCATGATACCAGTATATACATGAATTATGATATGCCTTTTACAAGGCATACAATGTGCCTTATTTCACATATAACATAACATAGGATATATAAAAATTGTATAAAATGGTATACACATATTGTATATAATGACATATAAAACCAAAATATCAAATTATTTTATATTGGTTTTAGAAAATTTTCCCACCTAGGTTAAGGTTAAAGTCTGTTATGCAAGTATTCCTTGTTCATGATGATTTGGATGTTTAATAAAATTCAGTATTTTTGATTTTTTTTAAATAACCTTCCATAAAATAATGAGGTAATCATTATTTTAATTAAGTATCCAACCATGGAGCACTACTGCATGTTATTGATCAATATTAATAAAAAACAAATACATATAACATATGTTTACTATTAATATAAAAGTAAATATACATTGTATATGATTATAAATTTTTTAAAAACTGAAAAACCAATATTTAAAATAGAATATAGTCACACACCCATAAATCAATATATTTTCATCAAATTAATTAAATAAATATAAAAACATGAAGAAAATAAAGTCTAATTAAAATGAAAAACAACATGCCAACTAATATATTTTATGTGATGTAAAAACTATAAAATTTATATTTGAAACAGGATATTCTATTATTCAAACATAGAAGAAATATTATTGATTATGTGAGGCCTCAGAGCGGCATCTCCTCTCCCGCTGCGGCGCCTAGGGTTTCCCTTCGGTACCTCTCACTTCCCCCTCTGGCCTAGCTCGGTCCCTAAGGTGGCTACATTTGGTTCGACTCGATGTTAGCGTGGTCTGGCGTCATCTTGAAATGATGGAGTTCTGGTGTACAACTGCATCTCTTGGCTCAGCGGTATTGTTGCTTCGAAGAAAATGTGGCTCGGCTCGCTCAGTTCGGTGTTGGAAATGTCATGGTTGCAGTGGTTCCGGCTTCCCGGTTCGGTCCGGCACGACCAGGTTCCATTTCTGACTTGTTTAATTTGTAGCTCGACGGAAGATCTAGAGTGGATGGAGGGGGGGCATTGTCTTCATCAATTCTATGAGTTCTATTTATGGTTTATTATTTGAATATGTTTTTGGTTGTTTGGTTGGCTAGATTGTGTGACTTTGGGATCTTCCACCGGAACTCTTGGATGGGTTTTGGTTGGGGTCGATTCAGTTCTGGTGATTCGTGTTGGCTGGATGATGGAGGAGAAATTTGATTGTTGTGAAATTTATGTGTTGTTGATTCTATGATATCTTGGTATGGTTTTGTGATGGTTTAAATTATGATTTGGTCGAATGGTTTTTGCGTTGGTCTGTTTGAGTGGTGGTGCTATGGTTCGCGGTTGATGGAACATTACATCCACTTCACTTCAAGGGACGGTCCTAGAAGAGGATCAAAGAAAGGATCTTCCACTGATCATCACTATCCATAATTGGATGTCTGAGAGGGTATGACTTTTGTCGTTGGTACCATGCCCGTGCATCCTTGCACGGGACTGCTATCCAAAAAGCGATGAGAAGTTAGAAGCCTATCTTAATGATTTTTATGCTGGGGAGGGGTCCTTCATTGCAGTTTTAAATTGGTTTGTTTTTTTTCTGGAACTTTGGACTGTGGGGTTTGATTTTCTTTATGTCTTTGAAGTCTTTTGGGTTCCCCTTACCCATCAAAAGGGGGTCCATCATAATAAAAAAATTAATTCTCAGTAATATATTTTATTATAAAAACCCAATTTTTTCCACTATATGTATGAATATATATAATAACATAATGTAATTTTAAGGCATTTCAATTGATTTTATATTGTTAAAAGTAGTGAAAAATGTTTAATTAATTTGATTATAATTTTGTGCATAACAAATTCACATTCATGTTTTTTTATTTTATATTTAATTGTTTTAAATATATATGCATTCCTTTTCTATAAGAAAAAAAATATTTTTGAAAATTTTAACAAAAAATAATTATTATTTTCCATCTGGTTTCTTAAAATTGTATTTATTTTTATGATTCAACATGGAAACTTTCTTCTTTTTTTTTTGTATTTAATAATTAGTCTCCAAAAAAGTTGTTGAATCGTTTCAATTAATTAATTTATCATTGAGTAAAATATAATGAAAATTCATGGGTAAGGATAGGAACTTGGAAATTATTATTATTATTTTATTTTATTAATTATTTTTCAATTTTTAGGGGTTGGAAGAAGAAATTAACGTTAAAATTTCATTTAATGAGAAAATATTGATGTTTTTTTAAAAAAACTAATCATTAAAATTTTTCTTGATTTTGCAATATTAATTAATTTGGTGGATCTATTCTATTTTCATTCCATTACTTATTTACTAAGACATCATTTGGCAGCACTGAATTGGGAGAAAAAGAAATGATTTCAAGCGATGGAAACCCATTTCCCTCATTTTTTGAGGCAAAGATGACAAAAGGAAATTATATGGGAGGGAAATGGGGAGAAACATTTCAATTCAAATCCACTATTTCGAATCATCTCAAAATTGGGATGATTCATATGGAAATGGTGAGTGGGGTTAAAATAAATTTTATATTTTCAATATTTTCCTTAGAAATCTATATAAACAATCGATTCATAATTTTTTATCCTTCATATTGTTGCACCATTCCAAATTAATATTTATATAAATGAAAATAATTTTAATTATTAAAAATAACAAACAATATTTTTATGGGGAAAAAATAATTTCATAGGGAAAAAATATTATTAATTTTCATGATGGGAAAAAAAATATTTAGATACCCATGAAAATATTATTTCGGGGTGTTGGTCGTGAGGTTGAGTCTCGAGACCGTTTTGGTTGTGGATTTTTCTGGTAGCGTGTGTGAGCGTTCATTTGGCGATTGTACCCAACCCTTTTTAATAATAACAATCAAAATATAAATAATTTGGATAATGTTTATATAAATAATTTTGATTATAAATAATTATGTGTATATATATAATAATTAATAATTTATAAATAATTTTGATTATATATAATTTTGATTGTAAATAATTATGATTATCTTGATTTAATTGTTTATATAAATAATTTTAAATTAATTTTAAATTAATAAATTTTTGTAATTATTAATTTGCAATTAATAAATGTTTTCAATTAGCAATTATATTAAATTAATAATTATTTGGAATTTATAATTTTGATTACCTTGAAGTATTAATTTTGAATTAATAAATTATATAAATAATTTTTATTATCGTTATTTAATTTTTTATAATTTTAAAATTTGTATTAATATATGTTCTTAGTTTATTGTTTACCTTATTTTGGTGATATGAAATATTATATTTGATTAAACTCAAAATTAATGTGTTTGGATTTGTAATAAAAAGGTTAAAAAAATACATTTTTAAAAAGGTTATATGTGTAATTTAACATAAATTGTTGATTTTGGATAGAGATGTGTTAGGTGGGGTGTCTATAAGGATCTAATCTATGATTGTTATTTATCTTGGGAATGTATGTCCTTTAATCCTATGTGTACTAGTTATTTTTTTTAACAAAGGTTATTTATGTCATTTTCATTGAAATAGTTTCTTTTCTCTTCTTTTAAAAATTGTCACCAAATATGATAAAGAGAATTCCAAATCATTTCTTTTATTTTACTAAGTTATTGATCTAAATAGAAGGAGATAAATAACAATAATTTCTATTCTTTTTTTTAAATTATCAAATCATTTCTTTTATTTTATTAAAATATCACCAAACACACTGTTGGTGTTTTCTATAATCCTCACCTTTTGGTCGGGTCACGATCCCTAACATTTATTTCAATGCTAAGAGTTTCCATTTTCATGAGGGTTTCCAAATAAAATACCCTCAATAAAATTATATTTGATTCCTCCCCCAACTTCACTTGGAACCTCCCCCTTCTTGGCCACACCTTCTCCCTTTGCTGCAACTCACCACTATTACGTGCCACGACAATGTCGGTCCACCACCATTCCCACACCCCTATGACCAGAATCGAATCACCTACCCTTCATACCCCCTTCCCCTCCCACCCAATAGCAACAACGGCATTACCACTGCCTCCTTCCCCTACTCTTATAACATGGTGATGTGCAGCGACGGGTTGAGGTGGCTACCTTCCAGCTTCTAGAGATCCTCATGGTTTTCGTCACCATGATCACACCCAAAGGTGTGTAATGTGGATTTTTTTTCACAAAAATCAATTTTTTAGTATTATATAGATATTTTGTTTCACAATTTTTATTTTATACTGTGAAAGAGTTATATTATTTTAAAATCAAACATCATTAAATGTTTGGTGTAGCATAGTTTAATTTTTATTTGCTTTACCTTGGTTTAAACATGACCAAAGATTTGGGTAACCTTTTTTTCAGAAAAATTACAAATATTGGTTTTTTTAAGTAAATTAATTTCTTTTTTTTGGCGATCTTATTACTCTAGAAATCAAGACAAGAGTGTCAAGTCATTGGGAACTCTTGACACCTTTTTGTTTTATTTTTTTAAACTAAAAAATTATTTGTTTTTTGTTTTGTTTTTTTATATCTATATTACAAAATTTTAAACAGTATTTAAAATAATTTTCTATTTATATGAATTACCACCATTTTATTAATTTCAAAATATAGTTAAAATCCTCATTCAAGACTCCCTTTTATAAGGGAAAAGGTCTCAACATTATAATAATAATAAAAATAATAATATAACAATAATGATGATATATAATATATAATAACAAATATTATATTAAAATAAAATATAATTAATAAAAATAATAATTAATATTTTCATTAATAAAGAGTAGTAATATAATTAATATAATTAATAATCAATAATATATTTAATATTTAATAATATGATTTATAGTATAATTAATAATAAAATTAATAATTAATAATTCAATTACTAATATATGTTATCATATAGTCAATAATATGATTAATATTGTAATATACAGTGTAGTTAATATTATAATTAATAATAATACAATTAATAATTAATAATATAACTAATTATTATATGTAGATTGGATTAAAAGCAATAAAATTTTGTTTTTTATTCGGATTCACCAACATTTAATTAATTCCCTCATAAAGTTAAAACCCCCATTCAGGACTCCCTTTTAAAGGGGAAATGACCTCACCATTATAATAAATTATATTATTAATAATAAATAATAAATAATAATATATAATTAAAAATAGGAAATAAAATAAAATATCATTAATATATATATATAAGGTGATTATGGTACAATTTCAATGAAACACTCACCCACATCCAAACAGGCAGGTCATAGCCCCCGAGCCAATCGTATTTATTATATTATATGTCCCATAGACCCACTTTATTACAGTGACCCACCCCACAAGGCCCACCTGAAGACCCGATTTTTTCACCTCACACGTCTCCACCTTCCAACACCGGTCTGCTGTCAGGGCCCTCGATCCGCATCATCATTCATAGACCCCCTTTCTTGGGTGTCTCCTCCATTCATCACCTTCCCACTAGTGGGCCATAACAATAAGGACATGCCTTACAAATTAGATAATCTGGTGTAAATTCAATAAATTGAATTTATTTCACATTGATGATCTTTTCAAATTTAGAGCTTTATTGAATTAGGCCATAACTCATACATAACAACTCTAATATTACAGTGTAGAAACTTCTACTCACTATCCCTTTTTTCAAAAAGAAAAAATTATTAAAATGAAAATGATTTCATTTCATGTTCATTTATCCCAACTTTTCCCTTGAACCCATCCTTGTCTCTATTCTCCCTTAAATCCTATGAAAATCATTTTAAAACTTAGGATGAGAATAAAAAGATCAGTAAAGGATACAAAGAGAAGAAATTTTTTTATCCTTGGTAAAACATGTAAACAATGAATACTTTATCATAATGTAATAATTTTCATCTTTAATAAGTAGTAAATACTCTTCACTAAACATAATCTCATTTCTTACAATTTTTGGTTTAAAAATATTACCATAAAATCAATAAAAATAAAATATAAAATATAAAGGTAAATTGGAACATAATCCGACATAAATGGAATAACCATACGATCTACTTCCATATATATCGCTCTTATAAATAGAATAGTCATATGACCGCCTTTCATACCCAATGCATTGAAAGTTATAACGTAACCACCCATCCTTGTTTATCACAGAACCACCTGTCTTTGGTTTATAATGGAACCACATGTATTTGGTTTATCATGTGACCACCCATCAAATGTTCAAGTACCATTTAATAATCATAACACACAAAAATTTGCAATTATCGGCATTTAACTCATAAAATTTTATTTTTAATCATTGGAAATCATTTCAAGATATTGAAATAGTTAATCCATTTTCAAAAATATTTTCAATACCAAAATACACAAAAAAAATATAGGATTTATTTTCCTTTTAAAAAACATTAAGGCATATAAAGGAGGTCAAATATTAAATAATGGTCATGGCATGGAGAATTCCTTGTCACCACATACGTTAACAAAACATTTATTTTGTTATTTTGTAAGTAAAGTAAAATTATTTGTATAAAAATATTCCTTTTGAAATAATTTTAACGAAATTAAATTTAAAATGTATTAATTATACACCTTTTAAAATAAGGTGGTGTATAACATCAAAACATGCCTCAATGAAAAGAGATTGAGATGAAATCCCTTACAATGATCCCTTTATGAAAAAATTTCAAAGTAGTTCAAAAGTTCCCATTTTAAAAAATTCATTTCCACAGAAATACATTCATCAAACCCATTTTGAAAACATGGACATAAAATAAAATATTTATAAGAATAAATCATCAAAAAATTAAAACGTGGTATTGAGTTAAAAAGTCCCTTACCACTTTAAACATTTAAAATTTAATCCACTTGAAAGAATAAAATTTTACCAAACACTAAATACCATGATTATAGATATAAAATGGATACATAATTTCAAATAGGATTTATATACAATTCCTAAAAGAATAAAGGTGCATATCGTCAAGAAATGTATCAATGAAAGGTAATTAAGAAAAAATCCATTACCTTGAGCCTGATTAATCATGTACAATCTTTATCTTAGTGAATAATAAACATAGGTTAATTTATACTTTCTTGAGAAAATTTTTCATGTATAACATTCCTTTTATATCACTTATTATCTTGTTATGACAATTACATAATTGTTTAAGCTCATGTTGGATGTTTTGTTGATATTTGGTACTTGAGTCGAAAATGAACTTGGTATGATGTCAATAGTCCATGTTGTCAAAATTCCATCATATAAAAAATAATATTCATGAAAGTTTTATCATTTTTATACATAAAATTATACTTTTAAATCAAATCATTAATTATGGTTTTTGAAAATGAGCAATGTTATAATCATGGAGACGGTAAGACATACATACACATGAGTAATGTTTCTATTTTTCATTGATCATTTTGGAAATAAGGTAATTATTAATTTATCTTTCCAAAATGATCATAATTTTACTAAAATGATATTAATCATTTAAATATACTTATATAAATCATACGAGTGTATATGGTGAATAAAAATGAATCACATCACTTTGTTGAGGTGATAGTTCACACGTACGCATGAACGACATTATCATTTTTATGTGCATGGAAGGTAAGAAAATAATTGATATATTATTATCTTATAGTCATGAATATGTCATAAATATCAGATATTAAAATTATTTATATCATTATAACTAGTAATGAGTGACCGTTATGGAAAGATAATTATATCAGTTCATGGAGGTGATAGTTCACACGTACGCACAAACGATTAATTACTTTCGCTTTTAATGGAAGTGAAGATGGATTTAGGTGATGATATTAACATAATATAATCTAATTATATTGAGTATACTTGACTTGTTATCTCATCTTGTTTGGATAATATTTTAAGGAGGTGGAAGAAGAAATAAAATAGAAACACTTAAATGAAAACATTACCCTTCCATCATGGGATCACCTTTTCTTAACATCCTAACAATTCTAAGGGGGTGTTATTCCTAAAATAAGGATTCAATAATGTAGGGAGGGATTCTAGGAAGGGATTTGGGTAGATCCTTTCTGAACCAAAAGGGTTTTGAAGTGTAATTAATCGAGAGGAATGGGTGCCATTTTATAAGAGAGGGGATGTACAATCTTGGGATTATTAAAATTATTAAATTATCATAAATTAATTTTCTATTCCAAATGGGTATAAATTGATTTATTAAAAATATATAATGCGTATGGGTCTAAATACATTCATAAAATAAAAATTATACATGTTTTTATTATATTTTAAACCTTATATTTTTGTTTTAATACTTAATTTACCCCTTTTAATATTATCGTGATATCAGGTTTTTTACATTTTTTGGGTTAATATAATTACCATAACATGCCAAAAAACCAATAAAAGAGTCATTTATGAAATTTTAGGACTTTTACCAACTATTTTTATGAATCTTGGATTTTTATAAATTTTATAACACCTAATAAAATTTTTTATATTTTAAAATACCAATAGTGTCAAGTTTGACACTATTCATTAGATGACATTTTAAAAATATCATAACAGCAAGATAAATTCAAAACAAATACATTAAATCATCACCAACATATCAAATTCATCCATAAAAATTATGTATGACATAAATTATATCGTCTAATATTTATTTTAATATTTATACAATCATTTATTTGATTCATTCATTAATTAAGAAATTATTGCATCATCATTATGTAACCATTTAATTTAATTATTTATATCCTAAAAATTACAAATAATTTACCATGATGTAGGTAATATTTTTATATTTTTAAGGACCATTTATATTCAAATATATCACTTACATAACCCCATATTAAAATTATTATAGTTAGGAGAGACATGATTGTGACAACTTTCTTTTCTAATTAAATAAAATGTTATTAGTGTCATAATCACACCCATGTGGCCTAAAAATTCCATAATTTATGAACAAGGATTGTCTTGGTTGAAAATAATTCATAAAATAATATCAGTAAAAGTGTTAGTGTATTATTATAATATGTATAATATTAGTTTATCTTTTAATTACCTGATTTACCCTTAACCGTGGTAATAAATATTACTATAGTTACTATTCATAATTTCCAAAAATAAAAGAGTCCTATTTAAATAATTATTACCATAAGATTAAAAAAATGGAATCTATTTTTTCAAATTCAAAACATGAAATTGGCATAAAATAATTAAAAACCAATCCCGTTGATGGAATGAGATAATGATTTTTTAAAGTACCAGGAATGTTTAGGTACCGAGCATGTATGTCCCTAAAAATTTACTGAATAAGAAAATAATATAATTATAACTTAAAAATAAGTAAAATTATAATCTATGTATATAAATAAATTATAAGAAAATATGTTTTCAATTAAAATACAGTATTTTTCACTATTCATTAAAAAATAAATATTATCAGAAAAATACAAAAAATTTATCCAACATACAATTTTATGTCCCGCTACCAAATAAGAAGTTTATTATGTCAAATATAACTAATAAAATTAAAAAACTAGATTCAATATGGGTTCCCCATCAAAAGGTCGTAAAAAATCCTTTTTTTGAAAAAATACTTCTTTTATGCATAAAATTGAATTTTTTCTTATATCAGGTCTAGAAATCATATAAGATGAATTTTGAACATTATATTGAATTTATATTTTAATAATATATTCCAATACGTGTTATTTAATTATTCTATAAACACAATTATTCACATTTAAATAGTTTTCATAAAAACACAATCCTTTATATTCAATTGTTTTTTATTTTCATTTCTAATTAATTTTGAAACTGATGAATCATTATATAAACATGTGTAAACCCTATTTTCATAATTTAGTTAATGATATCCATTCCATCCATTATAACGGCTAGGTTATAATGGTAACATTTAAATAATTGTATTTAGTTGTCTGTATAAGCTCGATATGGTGTATTATGTATGTTATCGAATACAATAGTTATTTTTAAAATACTCGGGAAGTTACAATAGACACCTCCAAGGGATAGTCCACCCATTAAGTCTTATTTATATTTAGTACATGGCCCAATGTTCTAGTGGGCTTGAAGCTAATTATGTGGCCTAAAGGCCCACTAACTAGCCTGATGCCCCCGTGCACAACACATCCATCTATTGCATAACTACACCAGCACTTTTCCAACTCTATTATCACCGCCATGCATCACTGTTGTCATAACCTGGAACCACCTGTGGAATCCCCACCATTATAGACGCATCATCACCCTGCTGGCCACCACCCGTCCTAGCACACCATCACCCCATGTCACCATAACAGTGTTGTCACTACTGAGGCCCACCATCAACGTCCAACACCTACCACCGTCATTCACAAAAGGTCCTCCTCCTACAAGACACTACCCATATTCGTAGCAGTCAGCTTTCCCATTGATCCCACCAATTGCTTTAGATCATCCTCCCACTATCTGTCACCCATTATTGTAGTAGGAGACTCTCCCAAAAACTCCATCACTGCTATGGTCGACCGTTTCTATGGCGCAAGTCATCCGTGCATAGCTCCCCCATAGCACGCTACCCTCCCACTATACGGGAAACCCCACACAACACTTCACATAGAGTAATTACTCGTAGGAAATTTTTTCAGACTGGGGTTTGAGCCCCAGACTTGCTGGATGTGGAGGTTCGTTTAGTACCACTCAACTGCACCCTTGTCCAAAAATAATAATTAATACAAATAATAAATAATAATATGATTTATAATATAGTTAATAATATAATTTTTAAAATAATAAAAAATATAATCCTTAATATGATTACTAATATAATCAATACTACGACTAATAATATAATTAATAATTAATAATATAATTATTTATTATAGGTAGAAGTGATTACAAGAAAACCACACACACACCCAGGCACCCATGTTGGTCTTGCCACATCCCTCACTACCTCACACCGACCTCACCACCTTCATAGCTATCACGCCAACCTGCCGCACCAGCCTTCCAACCCCTTGCCTCACCATCAACTCTAGTTAGACTACCAATTGTACTTCCCCTACCACACTAAGTCATCCCACCAACCCCCTAGCCTATGTCCCACCATCGAGTGGGATGCCAACCACCACATGTACCACCATGTGCGGGCTGGTCACCACCACAGGCACACCTGCACTAGCTCAGGTGGAAGAAAATACCCCCCCCCCAAATTTAATTGGCAGAAACTATGGATAGTCTTGAGTTGAACCCTGGATGGGATGCAAAACTGGAAGCACCCATTCTAGTCAAATAGGTAATCATGTAAAATAATAATATATTAGAAAAGTTTAGGTTTCAAGAGTACTTGACCCTAAAATTTATTA
The DNA here is from genome assembly GCA_963277665.1 of Viscum album. Classification (NCBI taxonomy): domain Eukaryota; kingdom Viridiplantae; phylum Streptophyta; class Magnoliopsida; order Santalales; family Viscaceae; genus Viscum; species Viscum album. The sequence continues at coordinate 1,212,242,942 of OY728142.1, read as the reverse complement.
ATAATAATAAAATGAAAAAAAAAGAACAGCTTGCAACATTGTGGAACATAATGCACTGCCAAACTGGTGAAGTGAAACAACAACACCCCCCAAGATCACAACATTTTTTTCTTGAATAACCAAAATTTATGGCTCATACAACCATTATTAAAGGCTTTAAATCCAACATTAAATTGTGTCCAAGGCCCATAACCAAACATTGCTATCCTTCCCCCATATGCCCAAGTTGTCACCAACCACCCATCCTGAGGTCGTCACCCCATCCCAAGAATGATACCCACATCTTAGGGTCACCTAATCCTTGTGCCCTCACAACATCATCACATCTCCTAAGGTTATCCCATTCCCTACTTTGTGCATCAAGAACTAGTGCTGCTAACCACCGAAAAAATCCGGAGGTCGCCACCTTGACTAGTGTCGCTGTCTTGGCATCCCACCATCACTAGCTGAAAAAATGCATCGGTGTCCGGGAACACACTGAGATCCAAAATCCAATCCCCAGAATCACCATGTCAAGACCATCTTCAGCCTACATCCAAAATCTATCCCTATAAATGGGTGAGGATTTAGTTTTCACTGCCATTAGGGCACTATCACCATTCACCATCGCAACTACCGTCCATGAGGCCTCATCATCCCCTCCACTTAGATGCCATGTTTCCTTTACCCGACACACCACATTATAGGAAATAAGATAAGCAAAAAACACATAAAAAATGAATGTGAATGCACAATATAAATATATTTTATTTCCCTTAAAAAAAGATTGAAAAAAACCAATGTGGATGAGAAGTGACCAAAAATATGTTTAGGAAAAATAATTGTGAACAACGGAAAAGTTTAACATGGAAAAACCAAAAGAGAACAACCAAGAAACCTAGTCCAAAAAGATTAATCCACTAATAATAAAGAGTATAGATAAGTGACCTCAAAAAGTGAGTGTTATCTAAAAAATATTACTCAGATAAAATAGTCGATCAAAGGAAAATAACAGATGTTGTCTGAAAGCAGTCTAAAACCAAGAACACATCCTTAAAGAGAAACCCAATAGATATAACCATCTAGAGTAAGTGTTCACTTTCTGAATAAAGTTATAGATAAAAAACACCAGGATCAGATCAAAAAGCACCGGAGATGAAATCCAATCAGTCCTGGAGAGTTTTTCTAGTTGTAGATTTGGAAACTACAGGGTATAACTCTAACATCACTACGCCTGAGAAGATGAGAAGATGGTGTGCAACACTTCAATAATTTATGCACCCTAAAAAATTCAATCTTCTCAAATCCCAAATCCCCATTCCATTTACTTTTTTTAATGGGGCACATTGGTCCCCACATGAGGAGGACCCCATCAAACACCCCCTTCGACTCAAGTGAGGATAAACCCCAGCCCTATAATTAGTCAAAATGTATCAAAATCACCTATGGGAAAACTATTAATAAACATGTCTGAACCATTTTCATTAGTGTGGATCTTCTCAAGCTCCAACTATCTTGAATCATGGTAGTTTTAGATCCAATGATACCAATCATAAATATCTTTAAACCTACCATGAAAGGTGAGATTCTTTCACAAAAAATAGCACCCTTAATATAACAAAATAAACCATAACTATCCTGATTAAAATTTCACTCTAGAATAAACTATTTCATCTACAATTATTATTTTCATGTCTCTGTAGCTGTAATAAACTCAAAATCTATACTAGAAAATGAAACACATTGCTGAAATCTTGATTTCCAAGATATAGCCCCCTATAAAAGTAATCAAATAGTCTGAAGTATACTTCCTTTAGTCCATATCTTCTATTATATCTAAATATGTAAAGATAAAAATCAATGGTTCCCCATTTCCAAAACACAATCTCTTATTAGAAGTACCACAAAGATAATGAAATATATAATTCACTTCTCTACAATGCTCTATAATTGGATTATATAGAAAACAACTAACTACACCAACTTCATGAGCTATATCTGGTCTAGTATATACCATCACATATATCAAATTGCCAGTGATAGATGAATAAGGTATATATTGAATCTCCTCTCTCTATTCATCAGTAGAAGGTGACTAACCTGTACTGTGCTTAAAATGTAATTCAAGGGTAGTACCAACCAATATCTCTCTATCCATAGAAAATCTTTGAATATCCTTCTCAACATAACTCTACAAATATAACCATAATTTCTTGGACTTTTAGTCTCAGTGGATTGAAATTCCATGAATATCTCATGATGGTCCCAAGTATTTCATCATAAAAGATTGAGAAATTTATTTATTCAATCTATCAATTCCTGAATAATCATGACAATCAATGAACATATAATCATCATAAAAAAAATAATTTAATAAAATCATCATCAGTAAATATATAAACACAAAAAAAATGATCAGAAGATATATTGTTGAAATCCTGATGAAAAATGACAGATTCAAACTTATTATACCACTACCATGGAGTTTACTACAAACCATACAAATTCATCTTTAGCCAACATAAATGATTATATTTACCTATTTCAACGAAACCCTATGGTTTATCCATATAAATATCTATGCAGGAAATCTGTCTTCACATCCATCTACTCAATCTACAGATCCAAACATGCATTCAAACTGAGAACAACCTGAATGGAAGACATTTGACAACATTTGAAAAGAATCTCATCAAAATAAATACATTTCTTCTGATAGAATCCTTTAATAACTAACCATTCCTTATATCATTGAATATAATAAAATTATTCATTTTAAAAATTATAAATCCATTAATTTTTCAAATCTCTCTCACCTATGGGTAATTTTACCAGATCAAAAGTATGGTATTCTTGTAAGGATATCATCTCCTCATCTATTGATACAACTCATTTATCCCTTTTTCACTTTATATCTACTGATCAATATATTTTGGTTCTCCCCCTTTAGTGAGGAGCACATACTCATCAGGTGAATACTATGTAGAAATGGTACGATGTTGAGATGACCTTTAGAGTGGAACTTTGGGTTCATTAATTACCCCTAGAACCGGATCATCAGAAACAAAAGGTGCATCATAAAAAACCAACTCTAACCATTTCACCCTGAACATGAATTTTCACATCAACGCGATCATCAGTATCAACAATTTGAGGTAAATGTTAATCAAAACCTTTCCCAAGACTGAAAAATTCATCCAAAGATGGGGAAACATATTTTTTACCTTATGAATATTTTCAATAGCCTTATACTCTTTAAAAACTAAATCAAAACTTCTGAAAAGTTTCTTCAAAGTAATATCATAGAGCATGTACCGAATCACATCATGTCTATATCCAATAAAAATAATTTTTTGTCACTTACCATCCAATTTGGACCTCTCATCTCTAAAAACATGAATAAGAGCCTTGCAACCAAAAACGCATAAATGATCATACTTGATCTTTTCTTCATACCAAAACTTTTTGAGAGTGTTTGTTTGAAAAGAAACCATAGGTGATCAATTGATAATATAAGAATCAGTAAATAAAGCCTCACCCCAAAAATTCCTAGAGAACTTTTCTTCCAAAATCAAACAACAAACACTTTCTAAAAAAAGTTATGTTCATCTGCTCAGCTACACCATTTAGCTAAGGTGTCTTAGGAGGCATCTTATGATACTGTATACCCTCTATCAAGAAACACTAATCAAAATAACCACAATTCTCACCACCATTATTAGTGAGACTACATTTCAACTTCATACAGGATTCCATCTTAGCTAAAACGTGAATTTTCTTAAAAACACTTAGCACCAAAATTTTGGCATTCAAAACATAACCCCAATGCTTATCTGAGTATTCATAAATAAATGTCACAAAATAAATAATTTCACTAATTTTATTAGACCTTAAAGGAAAAAAGCATCATAATGTACTTATTCACTTACCCATGAATTCATGTGCAATAGAAGACTGCTAAAATTCACTCTGCTCTATTTTCTAACCATAAAATGATCGCACATGTCCAATTTTACACTCATCAAATCTAGAAATAAATTTATCTTTCCCAAAAAACCAATCCCTTTCTCACTAATGTGACTAAGCCTCTTATTCCATAAAATAGAGGAAACACAGCACTCAACAATGAAAGTAGAATTATAAGAAATAAATAATCTAGTCCAGTAAAAAACTGATTTCTTTTTTCCTTGAGCCACAGTCATGAAAACCTTGGAAAGATTCCATTGGACATCACCATAAATACATATAAATCGACCATCATCAAGAATGTCTGTATAAATAAAGTTTAGATGAACCTCAGGTGCATGTAGATCATTCTTCAAAATCAACTTATATCCTATGACGGTCTCTAAGAAAATAGTATTGATGCCTATAATATCAGCATGACCATCATCAACCATATTCAAAATCCCAAAAATACCTGGATGTAAGATATAAATAGATCATTCCTTGATTTCATGTGAAAAAAGGAACAACTATTAACAACCCATCGAGAATCATCATAATTAATGTTAACAGAGTCATGAATAATAACAATATCAACACTATAGTGGAAATGGAATGATTATCTCTATCATCATTCATCTACTAATAATTTTCCTTCATTTTGTTTTCTATTTTTATCTCATAAAAAACTTCTTACCATATTATTTCTTACTAAAATGATGACATTCAAACTCCCTATGCTTTATTTATATTTTCTTCTACCTTTTCTCTTACCTCAACAGCTCTGTCCCAAATTCTGTTCCTAAATTCTCCCCCTATTCTCTCTAACTAAAATACTTGAGGAAGATTTATTCTAATTACATCTCTTAACCTCTTCAATCAAGACAATAGAATTAACAAAGTTGAATTTCACAACACCATTAAGAGTAAAACCAATTAGAGTAACACCCAGATCTCCCAATAATCGGGTAAAGTATTAAGTAACAAAAGCACTAAAACCTCATCTTCAAAATTATTAATCATAATAGTAAATTGATCAAAACATTCCAGAAATTCACTCAAATAGTCAAAAATATATAGACCTAATATACACCTAAAATTCATAATCTTCTTTAGAAAAATAAATTTATTATTTTATATCTTAGATGCATTGATAGTCTTAAGATTCTCCCAAAATGTTCTGGTATGAGAGATGTTGAAAATATGGTTCATCACATTGTCTTTGACCCACTATAGAGTGAAACCATAAAACTTCTCATGTTCAAACTCCCATTATTATTTTGAAACTACTTTAGGATTCTAACTAATAAACACCAGAATATGTATTCTCTTGATAAAAAAAAGATTCTTCATTTTTAATCACTACATATGGTAGTTTGTACCATTCAACTAAATCACCTGAATGTAATTGGATTCTATAATTTATGTGAATAAAACCAAATAGATTGATTCCAAATGTTGCGAAATATGGAATGATACAAACACAAAAATAAGAGAATGTGAATGTGCGGTGGATATATATTTTATTTCCCTACAAACAAGCCTGAAATAATAGTGAATATTCAGTGACCAAATATATGTGCAGGAAAAATAAATGTTGACACCAAAAAATTTTAACATGGAAAAAAGGGGAAAACCCATGGGACCTAGTACAAAATAATGATCCACTAATAATCAATAGTAAATAATCCATGACTCTCAATGTTGAGTGGGATATCAAAAATAATACTTAGATAAAATAATTTATCAATGGTAGAAAATTGATGCACTCTGAAAACAGAAAGAAATGAAGAACACATCCTAATAGTGACACTACTAGAAAAATACCGTATACCAACAGTTTTAAACTGTTGGTATAGGCCTCCAAACCGTTGGTATGTACTATACTAACTGTTTAGAGAACCATTGGCTAGTAATATGTGGGTATAGGTCTATACCAATGGTCAAAACCATTGGTATAAGTAATATGAAAAATCTATACCAACAGTTCCATAAAACCATTGGTATAAGTATTTCAAAAAAGATGAATTCTGTTGGTTTTGATCTCAGTACCTATGGTTTATGATTGAACAACCTAACCACAAACCTAACTTGACATTTGGGAACATAATTTCATATATATATATATATATGTATTATCATAAATATTTTAAATTTTGATTTATTTAATGTTCTGTGTAAGAAGATTCCATAAACAAATACAGGTAACCATAACAACGGTTCTCAAAAAAATTGGTATAGACCTATACCAAGAGTTTTGATAACTTTTTGTATAGATTCTTTGATTTTGGTACCTATACCAACGGTTGTAGAAAAACCGTTGGTATAAGGTCTCTATTATGGACTTATACCAACGGTTCGGCCAAAACTATTGGCATAGGTCTATATAAGTGACCTATACCAACGGTTTCTCCAAATCGTTGGTATATGTCCAAATTAGTGACCTATACCAACGGATTTGGCCAAACTATTGGTATGGGTCCATATAAGAGAACTGTACCAATGATGTGCTGAAAACCGTTGGTATAGATATTATTTCTAGTAGTGTGAAACCCAAATAGATTTTAACATATAGATAAGGTTTTAACTATCTAAATAAAGGCGTAGACAAAAAAACAACAAGATCAAATCAAAGAGCACCACAGATGAAATCCAATCAGACCTGGAGAGTTTCACCGACTGTATATTTGAATATCAAAAGGTATAACCCTAACTACACTATTCGTGAGAGGAGGAGAATATCGTGTGTGGTGCTTCCATTATTAAAGCCTCAAAATCCAATATTAAAATATTTCAAAGGACCATAACCCAACATTTTTATCCTATCCAAATATTCCCAAGTCATCACCGACCACCCATCCCAAGGTCGTCACTCTATCCCAAGAACGATGGCTTCATTTCATGGTCACCTAATCTTTATGCCCTTCTGAGATCATTATGTCACCCAAGGTCATCCCACTCCCTGCTTAGGATGCATATAACCTACACCGTTGACCACCAAAAAAAATCTTGGCACCACCTCACCAACATGTTTCATCGACCACCATGAACATCAACCTGCCATCCCGTCGTCTGTACCTAAAAAAATGAAATATTGTTTGGGTGCACACCAGGATCCAAAATCCCAACCTTGAAATTCCAATGTTGATATCATCATCGACCTAAATCAAAAATCCATACATAGTGATGTTCGAGGATTTAGTTATCACCATTGTCGGGGGGAATCTCCATTCACTATCAGAACTACCTGCCATCGGGCCTTTATCGTCACTTCAATAGATATCCCACAATACCTTTACCTGAGACACTACCTGCTACCTATGAGAAAAGGCAGAATATCACAACATGGTCATATCCAGCCTCCATAAACTAACCCTTCACTGATCTGCTCCCCACACCAGGTTCCCTATCGGCTTGTGGTTCATCCACACCATCGGGTGGCGCCCTTCTAAATTGAGGTCGATGCCATACACACATGAAATTTTCATCCTTCCCTCAAACGTTCCCCAAGGTTGTCACTAGAGAAGGCCACATCCAGATACCTCCTCACATATCAAGCACATCCTCAGCCTTTTCTGCTTGTATGGTCATCATTATTTTCCTTGTGACCCTCCAATGTTCGGGGTACCATCATCAACTATTGCGCTCATGGAATCAATGAAAACCGCAGTCTCACTAGTTTTCATGGTCAAGGTTCTTTCTATGGGGGCCACTCCAAATTTAAGGAGATTTCAGAGGGATAAATTCTTTGGCGGGTAACAAATTCAGAGTGGAAGTCCTCTCTGGTGGGTGGTCAAGGCAGACAACCAGTTGGCGGTTGGAGTTTCTTCAAGGGATGATGAACAACCCTAACTCAACCTTGGACTACTGCTTCTTCTTATAACAGGATTGAATCTCATGAATTGTAATGTTTGAGTGATCCTCCGACGCTTGATCCAGAGAGAATAATTGAAAGGCCCTTTTATTCTCCCATGGATGTAGGCACACTTCCTAACTACATAAATCCATTGTGTTATCCATTTTAGTTTCTATTTTGTGTTTGATTTCTTCACCATGAACCTCCGCTGCCCCAAAAAACTTCTATCAGAGGGTTCAGAAGTGAAACAGCAACACGACAACAAAATTTTTCGGTGACCAGAAAATTGAAGTTACTCAGAAAAAAATTTCGAGCCCAGATCCGTGGAGAGAACTGTGAGACGATTCCAATGGTTTAAGCAGCGTCAAAAATGGAGCTGAAACATAGAAGATAGGATCAGTAAAACATTGGTCAAACCCATAGGTGCTATAGTACCACCGTGCCAGAGAAGACGTCACTATTCATGCCGCTGGAATTTTCCGGCAACAGTCCAGCCAATGCTCTAGAAAGCCACGTCAACGCCACGAAAGTGGTAAATCCAGACCGTTGAATCTATTTAGGTCATAACTTGGCCAATCAGAGCCCATTTTCAGAAATCCAAGAGTTGATTTCATGTATTTCAACCATTCTAGAAACATCTGTATGGTTATATTTTTTAAATTTGCACTCCATCAATGGATGAAAATACCAGTAATATGATTAAACTTACTGCATTTAATTATGCCATCTAGAAACCTAAAATGGAAGGCCTTTTGTATATTAAAGATTTGTGGAAGTCTATAGTAGAAACCATTAAGCCCGTTGCATCAGAAGCAGAGGAATCTTCAACAAGCGGTAAACCCGATGAGAAGATGATAACTGTTACCCCTCTAGTGGATGTGGAGTGGGTCGTACTCAACAGTAAGGGAGCTGCCCAAAACACATAGTGGATCCATAAGAGAATCTTTAAAAATTTATCCAATGAACATGACACCTCTGTTCTTTGTGGAAAATTGGAAATGATGTATGCAAGGACAACCACATAAAACAAAGAAAACCTGATACGTCATCTTGCCAACTTGAAATACAAATATTTGACCAACGTATCAGAGAACATGTGTGAGTTCCAAGGTACTGTTGATCTCTTGAATTCTATGAAAATGATTATTGATGATGAGTTTTAGGCACTATTGATGTTTAGTTCTTTATTGAGGACATGGGACACATTAGTTGTGTCTATCACCAATTATACTCCATGTGGAACTCTCATCTTGGAGATGGTGAAAGACAGAATTCTGAATGAAGTGTCCGAATGAAAAGATGAGTGACATACACCAGATTCTGAGGCTCTTGTCACTGAAAAACAAGGGAAGAAGAAATGGCAGGGAAGAAGCAGAGGAAGAGAACCTCGTGACCAAGGTCTTCAAAGTAGGAAGTGATCAAAATCTAGATCAAGATATGACATGAAGTGCAACCACTGTGGAAATCCCAGACACTCCATCCTGGAGTGTTGGAGGCTAAAGGAAGAGCAGAGAAATCAGGAAGGTAGGGCCCAAAATAATGATGTTGCAGTTGTCAATGACGAGATCATTATTGTTCAGGAAGAGAATCAGGTTAGTCATGCCAGCCAAGACTCGACATGGGTGATCGATTCTAGTGCCTCCTACCATGTCACCACCAGAAGATATTTTGTCTCATCCTACCATCCAGGGAGTTTCGGACATGTGAATATGGGAAATTATGGCGCATCCAAAATCACTGAAATTGGTAATATTTTTCTAGAAACTAATGTTGGATACTGGTTATTGTTGAAGGATGTGAGGAAGGTTCCTGATATTCACCTTAATCGATATCCACTAGAATTCTTGACGATGAGGTTTATGTCTGCTCCTTCGGTGATGGGAAATGAAAGCTTACCAAAGGTAACCTAGTAATTTCTAAAGGAAAGAATGATACTTCTCTTTATATCACAAATGAAAGACCATGTAGAGGAGAAGTAAATGTAGCAAGAAAAGATGTTTCTATAAATGTTTGGCATAGGCAGCTTGGTCACATGAGCGAGAGGGGAATCAAAATTCTCTCCAAGAAATATCTCTTTCCAGGAATAAAAGGTACACATCTGGACACTTGTGTTGATTGTATCATGGGAAAACAAAACAGAGTATCGTTTCATGGTTATATTCCATCCAGAAAATAAAATGTTTTATATTTGATTCACACTGATGTTTTCATTATGATCTCCAAGATGATGGGAGGTGATATTTACTTTGTTACCTTTATAGATGATCATTCCAGAAAAGTCTTGGCCTTTGCTTTGAAAACTAAAGATCAAGTGTAGGATGTTTTCAAGAAGTTTCATGTGAAGGTAGAAAGAGAAACAGGGATGTGGTTAAAGTGTGTGTGGGCATATAATGGAGGAGTGTACCATGGTCCATTTCAAGAGTACTGCAGGAGTTCTGGCATCAGACTAGAAAAATCAATACCGAAGACACCTCAGCATAACTGTATTGCTGAGAAGATGAATAGAACAATTTGTGGGAGAGTAAGATGTATGTTCTCAAATGCAAAGCTTCCAAACACCTTTTGGGGGGGGGAGGAAATGATGACCGCAGTTGATCTTATCAACCTTTCTCCATCAGTCCCACTAAACTACGATGTTCCAGAATGTGTCTGGATAGGTAAAGATGTTTTATAAAAACACTAGAGAGTATTTGGCTACATGGAAATTGTTCACATCCTGAAAGATGAGCAGGAAAAGATGGATGGAAAAGGAAAGAAATGTATCTTTTTGGGAAAAGTTCATGAAGAGTTTGGATACCAACTCTGGGATCCTATCAGCAGTAGGATAGTCAAAAGTAGAGATGTGGTTTTTCTTGAGTATTAGACGATTGATGATTTTGAGAATCCAGAAACTGTAGAGAATTTGTAGTCTGAGGAAATTCCAGTTAGTCTGGATCCTATCCCACCACCATCAGTTCCAGCTAGTGCGATAGAGATACATAACACTGTTTATACATCACTACAAGGTAATATGTCTCCATATTCTGATATGTCTTCATCATATGATATTACCAAACAAATTCCTCCTGAAGCACAATTGCGGAGATCCACCAGAGAACGAAAACCGAGTCGAAGATACCCACCAAATGAGTTTGTGATGCTCACTGATGGGGGAGATCTAGACAGTTATGATGATGCAATCATGAGTCATCAGAAGATAGAATAGAATAAGGCCATGTAAGAGTAGATGAGATCCTTGCACAAGAACCGTACATTTGATTTGGTATAATTAACACACGGAAAGAAGACACTCAAGAACAAGTGGGTGTACAGAATTAAAGAGAAGATGGTAGCTCAAAACCGTGCTATATTGCTAGAATGGTTGTGAACGGATTCAATCAAAAGAAAGGTATTTAGTTTGATGAAACTTTTTCTCCTATGGTTAAAATGTCTTCTATCAGAGTTGTTCTTGGATTGGTGGCTAGTTTGAACATAGAGGTTCAACAACTAGATGAAAAGACAATGTTCTTAAATGGAAATCTTGAGGAGGATATATACATGGAGAAACCAGAGGGATTTTAGGTGAATGTGAAAGAAAACCTTGTATGAATGCTTAAGAAAAGTTTAATAGGTCAGAAATAGGAACTATGGCAGTGGTACATAAAATTTGACTCATTCGTGGAGAAAAACGAGTACAAAAGGACAACTGTTGATCATTGTGTTTTTATCAAACAGTTTGTGGAGGGTGATTTCATTATCATGTTGCTTTATGTTGATGATATACTAATTATTGGTAGAGATATAACAAATATTGACATGTTGAAGAAGGAGTTGAACAAGTCTTTTGAAATGAAGGACTTGGGAGTTGCAACTCACATTCTTAGTATGACGATTGCTCGTGATAGGAGGAATCACAATATTTGGCTATCTCAGGAGTGGTACATTGAGAAGGTTCTTGAAAGATTCAACATGGGGAAGGGAAAACCGGTTAGCACTCCACTTGCGAGTCATTTCAGGCTCACAACAATCCAGAGTCCATCAAATGAGAAGGAGAAATCAGAAATGGAAACGATTCCTTATCCGTCAGCAGTTGGGAGTCTTATGTATGCCATGGTGTGCACCAGACGAGATATTGCTCACGTTGTTGGAATTGTGAGAAGGTTATTATCAGATCCAGGAAAGGAACACTGGACAACGGTCAAATGGATATTGAAGTATCTATGAGGTACATCTAGTCATTTTTTATGTTTTGGTAACGGTAGACCTATTTTCGAAGGATACACAGATGCAGATATGGATGGACATGTAGATATGAGGAAAACCATATCTGGGTACCTGATATCATTTGTAGGGGGAGGAGTACCATGGAAATTGAGAATTAAGAAGTGTGTTGCCTTATCCACTACAGAAGAGGAATATATCGCGGTCACTGAGGACTACAAGGAGTTGTTGTGGATGAAGAAGTTTTTACAGGAGCTGGGATAGAGTCAGGAGATCTATATTCTCTATTCTGATCGTCAGAGCGCTATTCATCTCAGCAAGAACCCGAAATTTCATTCCAGGTCCAAAGACATCGATGTGCGGTATCACTGTATTCAAAATGTAATGGATCAAAGGTTATTGAAAGTAGAAAAAATCCACACCAATGATAACGGGGAAGAAATGATGACGAAGGTTCTAGCGAAAGAGAAGTTGGATGCCTGCAAGGAGACTGTAGGTCTAGCTTCTACCCCAAATTGGTCATGAGGGGGAGATTTGTGGGGGCCACTCCCAATTAAGGGATATTTTAGAGGGAGTAATTCTTTGGCCGACAACAACTTAAGCGTGGAAGTCCTCTCTGGTGGGCGGTCAGGGCAGACAAGCAGCGGGTAGGGGGAGTTTATTCAAGGGTTGATGAACAACCCTAACCCAACCTTGGACTGCTGCTTCTTTTTATAACGGGATTGAATCCCATGAATTGTAATGTGTGAGTGATCCTCTGACACATGATCCATAGAGAATAATTTAAAGACCCCCCTCTTCCCCCGTGGACATAGGCACACTGCCGAACCACGTAAATCCACTATGTTCTCCATTTTAGTTTCTGTTTTGTGTTTGATTTCTTCACCACGAAACTCTACTGCCCCAACACTTTCACCAGTCGCCACTGCCAAGGAACCAATGGTCATAAAAATCCATCAATGCAACATATTCCACCTTAGGATTTCCCACAAGTGGCTCCCTCCGCCCAGCCACATGCTGAGAATCAACGCGACAGTGGAGGACATCGCAAGTGATAAATAAATCATAATGACAAAAAATTTGACATTTTAACCCACCCTTGCCAAAGCAATATCATGGTCAAAGGGAGAGAGGCTCTCTAGATTTGAGGTATAAACTCTCCATAATATAATTATTAATTAAAAATTTAATAATATAATATAATTAATAACATAATTAGTAATATAATTAATATTCAATTATATAATTAAAAATTAAAAATTTAAAAGTAAACTATTAATATAATAATATAATATAATTAGTAATACAATCATTAAATATAATTAATAATATAATAAATATAACTAATAAAATAATCATTTATTATTAGTTGAGTGGATGACAAAACTGAAACTAACTTACACACCTAGGAACCCAGGGGTCAGGCCCTATCCCTCCCCACTAAGATCGACAATCACCCTTGGGCCTATTTTATTACATTTTTATGGTGAAAAGTCCCTAGGGATTGAAGGCCAATAAATTGGACCAAAGGCCTCCAAAGAGTATTTTAGGTCCCCCATATCGAGCAACTATAGGGCCCATGACCCAAAGGTCTATACTGATTGAAAGGCCCCATCTATATCGCCCGAAGGCCTAGGCCCATAAGTCGCTGCATGCCCTACCACAGCCCCTGCCGCATCCCCTACCAGACCACCGACCCTCCTCGATTTTCACCCTCTTGCCTTAGCCATGCACCTGCCAACAACCCTACCATTGAGAAGGGCCACACCATTGAGTGCGACCCCTATCGGTTCCCCTATAAAATAGAGTCTCGGGTGGTGGTTTTATTTTTATTTTTGAATTATTTAAATACTAGTAATTCAGAATAAAATAACAGTATTTTATATACTTTTTAGAATATATATATATAATATATATATATATATATTTAAATATAATAATAATATCAAATATTATATATATATAATATTTTAAATACTATATAGACATACACACACATACACACCCTCACATATTTATATAAAAATTTTGAAAATAAAAAAACGCTCAAGGGGTATGACCAAAAAATGATTTGGAGGTATGGACACCCAGATCACAAATAAAAAAACCGAAATATATTTAGTTAAACATTATTTTATATTCAATTTTATATGAGGGTTAATTTTCCTTATTTTAATGGAAATATTTATGAGGGTTATTATAAGTAATTGTTATATATATTTGATTCTTTATTTAGATAATACTATATATAAATAGTTTTCAAAAAACATCATATTCCCATTTAGTATCTAATACCATTATTTAATAAATTGTCATGTGTGTGTGTCTGTTGGAAATGAAATCCTCATATTAAATATCATGAGAAGCAAAGTTACACAACCCCGAAGGAAAAAAAGAAAACCAACACAAAGATCCCCGAAATTTCCATGAAATTGCATAGTTTCATGGAAGACTGTAGTTTATCTCAATGACTACATCTAGTTTTATTTTTTAAAAGAATAAGGTAATATACAAGAATATAATAGATCTATCTAGAATCATATAATCACTCTCAATTATTTTTATGTATACAAGAGTTTGAATTCAAAAGGAGTTTTTGAGAAACTATAACTATTGCAGAAGCTACTTTAAATATCAAAGAACACTAAACCACATATTCTATTTTTATAATTATTTTTTATGATACTATGTAAAGATAAAATTCTACTACTATGATTCACATATAATCTATTTCATTGGAAACATATTCTGGATCCACAAATTTAAAATTTATTCACTCTCTAGAAGAGTACTCTATTAACTATCAATTACTTCTTGAAACTGTATGTTGAGACCAATATATTTTCATTATCATTTATTAGTTTTATATTTGTTCCCTCCTTATATAATGTTTTGTGTAATGGTTTTGGATAGGTCTTACAAATGGGGAGCCTAGTGAAATCGCTTGTAACTTGTGAAACAATTTCAATTTGTTTGTCCACTCGCAACAGATACATCACATGCTCCGAATTTTTACATCCCCTTTTTGTTAATTAAAATAATAATTATTTAATGTTCCCTTTTGTGAAATTATATTACATATCTAGATAGGTTGAACTACCCATGTTTTCTCTATTGACCACATGTCTTATTGGTTACACATTCACATTTTCTTCTTCAACCCCATCATATGGGCCCCTCAAGCATGAAAAGTCGGATCTATAATGGCACATAATTTTTTAAGATCTCTCCCTTAACATTTTCTAAGCGAGATAAGGGAAGTTACTATTATTTATGAGCCCCTGGATTGATGTATTATATGAGAGGGAGAGTTTACCATTTTATTAATTAAAATCTTATTTATTTAATAGTAATTTTTTGAGATTCTATTACATAGTTGGGTAGGGTGAACCTCCCATGTGTTCTCCACTGAACATATGTTTTATTGGTTGAATCATCCCCTAATCTTCTCCAATCCAACTAATAGCCCAGGAGAGTGTCATTAATTCCCTATGGGTCTATATAAATTTTTTTTATAAAAACTCAAACTATACCACTTGATTAATTAAAATGTAGAATTGAGTATGTTTGAGGTCAAACCATAGGGATAAACAAATTAGTTCTTTTAGTATTTCAAATCAAAATGATTTAATTTTATTATATTGTAGAAAAAGGAGAAGAAAATATTTTTTTGATTGGTTTTGAGAAAGTGAAACAAAAATGAAGAATATTGAATGATTGGTTTGTAAATAGATTTTTTAATTTTTTGGATTTGGTGCAATTAGATTTAATTAAATAGGTTGATTAATTCATGATTGATTTTGGAGTCTAAATGAGGAAGATACAATGGTTATGGTATCTCCTCCTTAACGTGGCACTACCAAATTCCCTGTGGTCTGATTATTTAGGGTGTTATTAGATCAAGTTTGTATCGATACCATGTTTAAACCTCATTTCCCCTAAATTGGAAAATGATAATTTTTTACCTTTATTAGTTGATCAATTTTAAATTTCCTTTTGGATTCAAATGGAAATTTTCATGACAAAAGAAAAATAAAGGGATTGGAAGTTAAAGATTAAATTGTGACAAACCAAATACATGAATAAATATAATGAATTAAATACAACTAACCTTCCCCCTTCTATTACATTACCCTAGAAAAAGGAAGGTTTACCCCCTCATCTTACTGATGAGATAATTAGAGGGAAATAGAAAATAAAATGAAATCATAAAGAAAACAAAGAATGAAATCGGGGAGGGAGCTAAATCTCACTATAATATTTAGTCTTTGGTGAATCTAGATCTGAATGCCTCTAACAATAGAATCATATACCTCTTTTATATGCATCATAGGGGCCCAATAATTAATGAATTTAATGAATATTTGGTCCAAAGGATGTCCTAAGCAGGTCCCAAACAAAATATTCTTTGAAAATTGGAATATATACGTGAATTGGGTGCTTTAATCCCTTCTCTAACAATCACATGATGTGAAACAGATTTTCACATCATGTAATTCTTAAAACCATCAGATATCGTGAATCTTAGAAAATATTTTTCCAAAAACATTTCTTAAAAAGTAACATTGTGTAATTATAATACACGATGTGTAATCTCCTTTCAGAGAATATAATAGTCTCATGACTTGTATTGGTTGTTGTGACTTCTCCTGATGAACACACATCATGTAATTGTATTCCATGTCATGTAATTGGTCTGTTTGATTTTTCCGACACCTATTTGGATTAAAAAATCTAGTTTCATTCTTCTTTTCTTCAGTCAAGGCATGGAGTGTATATTATATCTAATATTTTCCTCTTTTCATTACTTTTCTAATAATCATTGTATGATTACCTAAAAACAAAAAACAAGTTAATTCACTAGATAATTGGCAAGAATAATCAAAAAAATAAACAATGTAAAACATTAAAATACCATAAAATATATGTATTAAATATACTTATCACCCAGCATAGTTGATACTCTAGTATGATGAGTCAGATCTACAATGTTGCTTCATTTTTTTAGAGATCTATCCCTTCAGCTTTACGAAGGGAGATGAAGGTGATGAATCTGAGTTTCATGCCCCTAGTTATCAACAAGAAAGGAGGGGGAGATTACCTATACTTGGCCTATTTCTTGGTCGAGAAGAAGGATTTTCTACCAACGTTTTTCCTCAAGATTATTTATGATAAAGGGGAGATATTGTTAGCCATTTCCCAGATTCATCCAAGTGGTAGAAGTGGAAAGATTCATCCCTTGTTTATCCCCTGGATTTAGTGGATGAGCCTTTTCCTAGGCACTAAAAATGGTGGTGATGATGTTTTTTTGTAGAGGACACGGTCATGTTTCTTGAGTATGAAGATTGTGGATTCTTTTTGGGGGATTGAAAATGATTAGAATATGACTCGTATAGCAACATGACCCTTTATAGTAGAAAATTCCTAAGAAAGTGGAAATAAACTTATATAATAGTGAACTTGGATAGTGTTTCCCAACTCAGATAACGGTACCAGGCTATGATAGTAGCACTCAATTTGGGTGATTTTGGATTTGGATGATGACCCAGGTTCTTAATTATTTAACCTGTAAGATCTAAAACATGATTGTGTTGAGTCTAAACATTGTTATGGGGATTTGATCTAAGTTTATTTTATTTTTTATATTCAATTCTTGTTTAATCTATTTGGAGGTGTTTATTGGGTTCCTTTTTCTATGAATCTATTTTAATTTTTCTCTCTTTTACTTATTTATTCTTTCATTGTGGAACCCCCATGGTGATCCTAGACCATGAACATAGGACAATGACCAAAGAATTACATATTAATGTCCTATTTACTAAATTTATTTCTATGTTTCTTCAATCTATAAATCAGTGAACAAATGTTTTCTTTATGAGTTTTAATTCAAATATATTTTTGAATTTTATGTATTGATTATATAAGTTGTTTGATAATTTTTTTATCTTGTTTTTTCATTACTTATGATGCATTGTATTTCTTGAATTTTTCTTCTCATATACAAGAATATGTTTTTTGTTCTAGAAGTATACCTGTGATTCTTGAATTCCTTCTCTTATTTTTTCCGATTTTATTAACTTAGTATTCTAAATACCGTTTTCTGTTTTATGAGAATAAATATGAATATTGTATTTTATGTAATTTATATTTCCCATATGTAGATTATATATACTAGTTTGGTGTGTTAACCACTATCCAGTGTATTTACTATGTTTTTTTCACTAGTTATATCTATTTGAATTATTTTTTTAAATTCTAGCTCAACATTTTTTTATCATTTTATATGTAATAAACTATAAATAAACAATGTTTTTGAATTTAACATTTTAATGAACCAAAATAACCAATATATCATCATCTATTGCATATGGATTTCCTCTCACATAGGGGAAATTCCGTAAATTTTTTTATTAGATCATAATATGATTTAAATTTTGATTTGTTAAAAATTTTAAATTATATGTTTATTACTTTCAAGTCACTTGTTAGTGGATTTTACCTATTAAAGAATGATTTGTTTCTTTCATCAGCTTGGTCTTTTTCTCTCTTATGTCATAATATCTATCTACTTATGGTAGTTTGATTCCATGTCATTTCCCAGTTCTATTTTCCATTTAGAGCCTTAAATATGTTTTTTTGTAATTTATACCTTTGTGTGTCTCTTATTCCGGGGTTATAAAAGGGTTTTAAGTAAAGTTAGCCTATGTTTTAGTGTTGGTAAGTGGTTAGGTGTTTTGAAATGATCATATTTCTCCAGTATCTACATTTTTCCAATGAGTTGAGCTTATGTTATCATATATTTTGTTCCACAAAATCCATTAGAAATGTTCGATCTGGGTATGGACCTATATTGAGTACATTATTTAATCTTGGGTAGTTTTTTTGGTATGATATTCTTTTTTCATTCTTGATAGGCCATGTATATTCTTATATTTTCTATTTGACCCTATTTAGTGCTATGAATTGGTTTCCTAGGAACCACTCGCTGTTATTAAGACTAGACTAGAATGCGTGGCCATTTTATAGCTTTATTTATCCTAGGTTTATGGCTTTCTCCGCACCTTTTTCTCACATATTAAAGATTTATTAGGATATAAAGACAACTCATCTCTATCCTTTTAGTTTCCCTTTGTTTTAGGATCATTACTTGGGATTTTTTTGGAATTCATCTCCTAGGGTGTAGATCTTGAACCCATATTTTAAGGATCCACCTTTCATCAAATTTATTCCTAACTGTGTTCAGTGGGGTATGTCTTGTCTTAAGGTCTACAGTGCTAGGTGCTTCAATCCTCTTGTGTTTTTATGGGTTCAGGTGGATACCTTTCTCTTTAATTATTTTCTTTTATATTGAATACTCTCTTAGTTTATCTCCATTTTTGTTATTTTGAATTATTGCATTAATTATACTGAGTTTCATTTTTTTTGAATACTCTAAATTTTTTATATGTTTTATATGAGGATGGATACTGCTATGTTTTGTTGGTGTTCTGTAAAAACTGCCCGTAATGTTATAAAAGGCTTCTTTTTATTCATTTTTTATAATACCCCTTTTAAAGGGTCTAAGGGGAACCCTTACATGTCCCGTAGGCTTTGTAACATAAATGAACCAAAGGTCTTAGAAGAATTCATCCAGAATATAACTACTTGAAACTTCCCCTCCTTAGTGTCTCCATCATGATGTCATCTCTCCAACTTCACATGGTTGTTTAGCTAGGTATCCCATGCATGCATAGGTTGTTCCTGATGGAAATTTTAAAACCCGCTCATTCCTCCAAATCTATTAGCTCCGATCTACTGAATGCATCTGCTCTTAATTCTCATCCGGAGCATGTTTCTTTTAGAGTTTACCTGGTTCATTAAGCATAATTTTCATGTTTCCTAAAGGACTTGAGGTGGCCCAAAGTCCTTGAGATGTCCTAAAGGCCTTCAGGTGGCCCATAAGCCTTACTGTCCTGAACGCCTTGAAGGACCTGAGGACCAAAATGGTGGCCCAAAAGCCCAAACATATGAATATTTGAGGTTTCTATTTTATTACTATAGTAACCCATAAATATTTCTCCTCTCGGATTTGATCTCAGATCTCTTGGATGCACTTTTCGAGTCCTCACAAATTGGTCTAAGGCACTTATGATTTTGTAGTCACTAGTGATCTATTTCAAAGGCATGTTGGAATGTTATTTTCAAGTCCATATTTCCTCCATGGTATCATGTCTGAGGGAAACTACGGTAAGTGTAGGTATGTCCACTTATCATGATGTTTAGAATTGTTTGATTTTTTGCATTTTTAGTGTATTTTCAATTCCATTCAACTTCTGGAAGAATTTGTCACAATTGATACATGTTAGGGGAAATTAGACTGATAGTGTGACTAAGGTCATATAGATGTTATTCCGCTTTTATTTACTTATTTAGGATATTCCCTGTTTGGTGGCGTAGAATCATCATGTGGTGTAGGATTTAATTTGAAATTTTGAGAGTGTTATATTGTTTTATATTAAATTTATTTATGCATTTTAATTTCTAAGGTGAATATTTTTGAATTTTGATATTCAGATTTTGGTTAATTAAAATTATATTTATTTAATATCCCCATTTTTGTGATTCTATTATGTAGCTTGATAGGGTGAACATGTAACGACCCAAAATTTCTTTAATGGTTATATATCTTGATCTACATAAATGTCTCTTTATGTAAAAAGATTATATAAAATTCCAAATTCATTGGTTTTATGTTAAGAAATGTGACCGTTGCTAAGATATCCATTGAACAGAGATCACATGATTAGTATAAATATAGGGCTTTAACAAATCTAATTCACTCTGACAAAGGAAGCAATGGAATCATCCAGTAGATGTGCCCCACAGAAATCTCATTTGTCTGAGCTTGGAAATGAGGTGGAATCATTGGGATTCACTCTTGCCCAATCCCAATTCGAGCTTGAATATGTTAATCTTGAGTAGGACCGCCTACGAAAGAAGTGGAAGTTGATAGAGATTACCACCCGACCAATGTTATCCGAGCCACCCCAAGAGTTTGTCACCATTTCACACCATAGTCTTTGGTCTTATGCAGGTGTTATAAAGTGTTATATAACAATACATTATAACTATGGTTATGTACATTATTTTTGAATATAATAATTAATATACTTTCATTTTATTATTATTAACTTGTAAATAGTTTTTAAAGCACAAATAGAATTTTTAGTTAATGTTAAACTAAGAAATATATTTGGATGAATTAATGGATTTTTGAATTAAAAAATATTTTAGTAAAATATTATTAGTGTTATTAAATTAATTTTTATTAAATATAAATGATATTCTAATTTTATGAATGCAATTGTAATTTTTATTAAGGTTCGAAAGCCATTTTTGTCAAAACCCCTAAATTTTCGATAAATGTAAATTTTAGTTTTAAAAGAAATAATTAACATATTTAGAAAATTATTTAGATACAATAAATATTATTTATTGAATTAGGACGTCAAAATTATCCAACAATGAATTTTTCATAATTTTTGGAGATAATAAAATTTTTGGGTAAAAATGAAATACTGTTTAAATATATAATGTTTTTTATGACATCATAAACACCCAATATTGAGGTAATAAAACACTATAAGCCTTATTTTAATACAATATATGTTTTACCATTAACATAATGTGATTTTGGGTTTGCTTAAATTATTTTACAAAGCATTAATGGACCCTTCAAGACCTGTTAAACATCTTGTCTTTTTAAATTGTTTCCCTTGGGAGTGTGACTCACCACCACATAAGCAACCCAATTATTTTAAGAAGTTCATACTTATTCCTTATAAAATAAATTTTTCCACTTCCCTTTTCCAAAAACAATTGGTAAAAACCATGGTATGGTCTCTGGTTTGGATTATTTTAATGTGAGGTCTCCCAAACCTAAATAATAAAGAATTCCCTCACATTTCCTATATAAACCCACCCAAGATCCCAATTCTTCTCACTCAAAGCCTTTTTAGTAGGTCCAAACTCTTCTATTTTCTGTCTATAATCCTCCCAAGGTTCCCCAATCTCCCACGAAACCTCTCTCAAGCCTTTGGAAGCACACTTCCAAGGAAGGGGTTTTCTTCATTACTCATTTTTTTCCAATATTATTTAAATTGTTATGCCCTTATAATTGAAACTATAAATTTTGGGGTATGGTTTTTCACCTCCCCCATAAAGCCTTAATTATTTTTTAATGATGGGAGACCCCTTTATCTCTCATTATATTCCTCCCATGTACACCTGTTACTATGCCAAAATTCCAAAAGGAATTTCTCTCTCCTCTTTTACATTCAAGAAATTCTTTTGTTTCATGACTCTAAATTCCATTAAAATTGTAGGTACATGTATCTATATGACCCCTTTACTGTCTATTTCATGTAAATATTATGTGACACCCCTATCTCTCTCATCAACCATTTTTATGAATTCTAACGTCACGCCATTACGCTGTCGGAATTGCACCGATTTTCCAAGCCAGTGTCATTGTGTAGTGAATACCATGACCGTTTCTCTATCAAGGGTATTAACCTTTATGAACAATTACTTATTGATTATAAATATTTATGTATTAATTCCACATTCCTTTATCTTCGAATAACTGATTATTTTTTATGAATCCATGTTATATGATCCATGTGGCACACTTATGCATGAATGAAATGTTTAAGAAGGGTGCACCCTTATAGTGCTCCAATGCGTTGGGTGAAGTGTAGTATCATTATACGTCATGTTTAATGGGTGTTTAATCATTATAATTCAATTTCAATGAGTTTTTACTCATGCTTCATGTGAAATGAGTATTTACTCATTCTCCAAGTGCAATGAGCCTTGCCTCATGCTAATTCCATGTTAAGTGTTGTTGCCCCATTTCCATGTTATGATTATCATGATTTATCATGACTTTATGTTCATGATTCTCTTGTGCTCTATTGATATACCTACTATATAACATGTATTGTATTCCTCATGTTATTACCTGATTATTCCCTTACTATGCTTTATATCCCACCATTTTCTTATGCATGTCCTCAGGTTATTCCATAAAATGCTAAGTACGAGTGAATGTAGTCATCATGTAAAGGATGTTTTCAATAAAAATGTTTTATTTCATGTTTTAAGTTTTTATGTAATTATTCTAAGCCCCAACGAAACTATACCTCTCAAAATTCTATATTTATCAAGTGATGTTTTTGTAATAAATTATGTTTAATTGTTTAATAAAAGATCAGGGTCGTCGTAGTTGGTATCAGAGAATAGGTTTAGTTATTTTTTGGATTATGATTAAAAACCCTATTAAATCCTTCGAGAAAAGACTAAGTATAATAAAATAATCCATAAGTTTTGGTGAGTATTGAGTAAGTGGTTAATGAAGCAAATATATCCCTGTCTGGATATGAGCTGGTAGAGGCGGCTCTGGCATAGATGTATCCTAGGGGTAAAACCTGAAAACACCACTTTGAGCTAGACTCAAACGGGAACTGTTGCATAACAACAGGACTTGCTGCACTCTTGGTTACAACAATCCTGGGGGATATGCTTTGGTAAATTCATAAGCTTAGTATGAACCCTTATTAAGGGAATTAAAAAAATGCCCCTTAGAATATATGTTAGAAAGTAGATCATGGGTTGCATAGATTGAAGCCTATGGATTCATAAGTTATGGAAATAAAAGATATTTATAAGTCATCGGTTTTGTCATTGTATTACCCTTTATGTGTTACCCCTAACATTCCTTTTATTCTAGCCAATGGCCGGTAATATGAGGACTCGGGCTAATAATCGATGTGAAGACCAATGTGATGACTGTACTAATGAGATTCCCAATCCAATGGGAGTGGGAATAATGAACTTTGTCATGTTTCTCTCTCATATAACTAAATATTTGAATAGAAACATGGGTCAAGAGGAAAATTAAACCCCCCCTCCCCCAATAAAGAACAAGTATCTATCAAGAGCTTCATGAGACAAAGGTGTCCTACTTTTAATGGATCATTCGATCCTTCAATCGCTGAACAATTGATCAAATCCATTGAAAAGATCTTCTCCATCCTTCAATGTTCCGAACAAGAGAATTTTATCCTAGATGATTATTGTATGGAGGGTGAATCGGATCAATGGTGGACGTTGATAAAAAATATGAAGCATGAAGAGGAGATCGAGGCATTGGAATGGAAGGATTTCTAGAAGATGTTTTTCGATAAATATTTTCCATGAACCCTCGAGCTAAAGATAGAAAGGGACTTCCTAGACCTCAAGCATAAAGATGATGAATCTGTTGGAGCGTACGAGGAAAACATCACAAGGATTTCACGATACACATTTGGCTTTGTTGTTACCCCCGAATGCATGGTTGACCGCTTCTTTGGTGGGCTAAAACCTTGCCTGTGGAAAGCGCTGGTGATCTGCGACTT
This sequence comes from Viscum album, assembly GCA_963277665.1. Classification (NCBI taxonomy): domain Eukaryota; kingdom Viridiplantae; phylum Streptophyta; class Magnoliopsida; order Santalales; family Viscaceae; genus Viscum; species Viscum album. The sequence continues at coordinate 1,212,218,525 of OY728142.1, read as the reverse complement.
TGAAAGCTACGAGGAAATTTTCTGATGTGCCCTAAAGGTCAAAATGGAGATTGGAGAATCATAGGGGTATCATGGGGATAAGAAGAATAAGGTGGAAATCAATGCTGGTAGTCCGATGGATAAATCCAACAGTGCTATGAAGATCCAACACCCCACTTTCCAAAGGTGTATAAAGAATCAAGCTATAAATTGGATAAAGGGGATGAGGAAATGCTTTAGGTGTGAAAGAGAAGGGCACCTAGATGTTAACTGCTAAAAAGAAAAACCAATGGCTACAACAGAGAAGATTAAAAATTTGTTCGAACCTTAATGTATTGTTCGTTTCTACAACTGCAAAGAAACAGGGAATCTTGCAAATCAGTGCCCTATGCCAATGTTTTTCGGAGGCAACCAACAACCTCCAAGGCAGCAAGGGTGAGATTTTTCCATCACTACTGTCAAAGTTAACCCCAAAAATGAAGTGGTGACAGGTACGCTAGTTATTCATTCCATAATAGTGAACGTACTTTTTTGATTCAGGTATCATGAATTATTTTATATCCTAAAAGTTTAGTAGAATAATCCCAGAACCACCACAAACCATGGAAGTGAAGATGTTGGTGAGTACGGAAAATGGGGCAATCATTGCATCCCAAGAATTCAACTCATCCCCTATCATAATCTGTGAATTAAACTTCCCGGTGAACCTCTTCATACTCCCTCTAGTGAAATTTGATGCAATTCTCAGCATGGCTTGACTTTCCTTATATAGATCCGACATAAATTGTTGTGAGATGGAAATCACTCTCCATGTGGAGAATCGACCCCCCAATTCTCTACCAGTGCAAGGAGTAGGATGAATCTTCTTTAGCTCCATAATCTCAAGAATGGATATTAGTACCCTATTATAATGCGTATCTAGCTCAGATTATTGAGTCCAAGGAAGAAACCATCTTTGAAGACATGCCTATTGTGAGGGAATTCAATGATGTTTTCCTGAGGAACTTCCTGGTCTTCCTCCTAGAAGATATGTTGAATTTTAAATTGATATTATACCTGGGGAATTTACAATATCCAAGACTCCATATACAATGGCTATTTTGGAGCTTAAATATCTGAAGAAACAACTACAGGAAAATCTGGATAAAGGGTTTATATGCCCAAGTGCTTCACCAAGGGGTGCACCAGTCCTCTTTGTCCAGAAGAAGGATGGGTCAATGCGCCTTTGCATCTATTTTCATGAGCTTTACAAAATCACGATAAAGAATAAGTATCCTCTCCCATGAATTGATGAATTGTTTGATCAGCTGTGTGGAGCACAATACTTCTCCAAGGTGGATTTGCGGTTAGAATATTATCAAGTACGGTTGAAGAAGGAAGATATCCCCAAGACATCTTTTCGTACAACATACGGGCACTATGAATTCATAGTAATTCGTTTTGGACTCACAAATGCTCCAAAAATGTTCATGCACTTTATAGAATAGAGTCTTTAGATATTTCCTTGACAAATTTGCGGTTGTCTTTATAGATGATATTATGATATACTCTAAAACCAAGGAGGATCATGAGGATCATCTAATAACCATACTAGAGACCTTGTGGAAGGAGAATATCTAAGCAATGTACAGAAAATATGAGTTTTGGTTAAAGGAGGTATCATTCTTGGGCCATATCATCACAAGAAATGGGATATCTATGGATCCCTCCAAAACAGATGCTTTTGAGGGATGGTCAAGGCCAACATTGGTAACAGATATCCGTAGATTCTTGGGGTTAGCTAGATATTATCGACGATTTGTGAGAAATTTCTCACGATTGTACAACCCTCTTAACAAGCTAACTCAGAAGGGAGTAAAGTCTTCATGGAGTGATGAATGTGGAGAAAGCATCAAGGAGTTGAAAATGAGGTTTATCACTGCGCCCATGCTCACTTTACCCACAAGTGGAGAAATTTTTGTGGTATTCAGTGATGTTGGGAATAAGGGCCTAGAATGCATGTTGATGAAAAATGAAAAATTCATTGCCTATGTTTCAAGGAAATTGAAAGTTCATGAACAGAACTATCCAACACATGACCTCGAGTTGGGTGTAGTGATATTCACTTTGAAAAATTGGCAGCAATATCTATTTGTGTAGAAGTGTGAAATATATACGGAGGACAAAAGCCTCAAGTATATATTCACAAAAAAAGTGTTGAACATGCACCAATAATGATGGTTAGATCTAATCAAAGACTATAACTGCTCAATCCCTTACCACCCTGGGAAAGTTAAAAATGTGGTGGATTCCCTAAGTAGAAAGGACCCAACGTTTCTAGAATTGATGAGAATTGAAAAGGTACCGATCTTCTTAGATTTTATGAAGATGGACATGGGAATCATAAATAAGGGAACATCATCAAAACATTCACAAATGATTAATCAACTGTCATTTTGGGAAGGTTAAAAGATGCTCAAAAAGATAATGTGAGAATTTAGAAAAAAGTGGAAGCTATTAAAAAAGGTAAATCCTCGGATTTTAATGTTAATGAAGAAGGAATTGTGAGATTAGGTAAAATACTATGTGTTCCATAATGTCTGGAGCTGAAGAAGGAACTTTTGGATGATGCACATAGTTCAAATTTCTCTATTCACCCAAGAAACAGAAAGATGTATCAAGATATTCGAGAGAATTATTGGTGGGATAATATGAAGAAAGAGATTGCTGAATATACATCCAAGTGCCTAGTGTGTCATCAAGTGAAGGCAGAGAGGCAGAAGTCTAAGGGGATGATGAAACCATTGCCCATATCAAAATGAAAATGGGAGAACATCACCATGGACCTTGTCACTGGACTTCCGAAGACATCCAAAGGCAACAATGCAACCTGGGTTGATATGGATAGTATTACAAAGGTTGCACACTTCATTACTATTTGGGAGAATTTCTCATTGGATCAATTGGCACAGATATATATCATGGAAGTGGTAAGGCTGCATGGAGTACCACTATCTATTGTGTCCGATTGAGATCCAAGATTCATCTTTATGTTATGGATGAGTCTTCAACATGCTCTGAATACTGAACTGAATTTCTATATGGCCTATCATCCTTAAACTGATGTCCAATCCAAACGGACTATTCAAACACATGGGGACATGTTGAGAGTGTGCTCAATGGACTTTAAAGGAGGATGGGATCAACATATTCCTTTGGTTGAGTTCTCTTATGATAACATTTTCCACTCAAGAATCCAAAAGGCAACATATTAAGCTCTCTATGGTAAAAGGTGTAGAACATCGGCGAATTGGGATGATTTTGGTGAGCATAAGATGCTTAGACCAAAAATAGTCAAAGAAATGGTGGATGAGGAGAAAACCATTCAGCAGCATATCAAGGCATCTCATAGTCGACAGAAGAGTTATGCATATAACCGTCAATGAGACATTGAGTTTAAAGTTGGAGACATGGTATTTCTATGCATATCTCTGTGGAAGTAGTTCATGTGCTTTGTGAATAAAGGGAAGTTAAGTCCAAGGTACATTGGCCACTTTGAGATTATTGATCATGTCGGGGCTGTGGCCTATCGACTAGCACTTCCACCTACCATTTCCAAAGTACATGATGTATTTCATGTATCCCTTTTAAGGAAGTACATATTGGACCCTTCACATGTACTATCTTCAGGGGTGGTACAGTTATATGATGATCTTTCTTATGAGGAGAAACCAGTGAAGATATTAAATCACAGAGAAAATGTTTTATGAAATAAGACAATGCCCCTTGTCAAGGTGTTGTGGCGAAACCACAATTTTGAAGAAGCAATGTGGGAATCGGAGGAAATAATGAGGCAGATTTACCCAAATCTGTTATAGTGTGGGAAAAGGAAATTTTGAGAGTGAAATTTTTAAGGGGAGGGAGGTGATTGTAACGACCAAAAACTTCATTAATGGAAATATCTCTTGATCTAATTAAATGTCTCTTTATGTAAAATGTTTATATAATATGTCATATTCTTTGGTTTTATGTTAAAAATTGTGACCGTTTCTAATATAATCGTTGAACAGTGATCACATTATTAATATAAATATAGGTATTTTACAAATCCAATTTACTCAGACAAAGGAAGCGATGGCCTCATCTAGTAGTCATGCCCAATACGAAGCCCATTAGTCAGAGCTCAGAAATAAGGTGGTGTCATTCGACTTCACTCTTGACCAATCCCATGATGAGGTTGAATATGTTATGATTGAGCGGGACCGCTTATGAGAGAAGTGGAAGTTGATAGAGATTACCACCCGGGATCCGACCCATCCCAATAGTCTACCACCATCGCACACCTTACTCATCAGTATTATGTGGGTGTTATAAGGGGTTATGTAACAAGAACATAGCACTATGGTAATGTATATTATTTTTGTATATAATAATGAATATACTTTCATTTTATTATTATTACCTTGTAAATTGTTTTTAAAGCACAAATAGTATTTTTAGTTATTTTTCATCTAAGAAATCTTTTTTGATGAATTAATGGATTTTTTAATTAAATAATATTTTAATAAAATATTATTATTTTTATTAAATTATTTTTTATTAAATATAAATGATCGTATAAATTTATGAATAGAATTTTAATTTTTATTAACGTTTAAAATCCTTTTTTGTCCAAACCCGTGAATATTCGATAAATGTTTGTTTTTATTTTAAAAGTGAAAATTTAAATATTTATAAAATTATTTAGATAAAATAAATATTATTCTAAGAATCAGGATGTCGAAATTATCCAACAGTGAATTTTTCATAATTTTCTGAGATAGTCAAAATTTTGGGTAAAAATTAAAGACCATTTAAATATATAATGTGTTTTATGACATCATAATGACCCAATAGTGATGTAATAAAATACTATAAGTCTTATATTTGGGAAATATATTTTTTACCTTTAAAATAATGTTAATTTGGGATTGTTTGACTTATTTTACAAAGCATTGATGGACCCTTCAAGACTTATTAAACATCTTGTCTTTTTAAATTGTTTTCCATGGGAGTGTGACTAAACTCCACATAAGAATCCCCATTATTTTAAGAATTTTGGACTTTGTCCTTATAAAAGAATTCTTTCCACTTCCTTTTTCCAATAACCATTGGCAAAAACCATGGCATGGTTTGTTGTTGGGATTAGTTTAATTTGAGGTGTCCCAAACATAAATAATAAAGAATTTCCTCACCTTTATTATATAAGCCCACCCAAGCTCCAACTTCTTCTTCACACAAAGCCTTATTAGTTGATCCTACCTCTTCCCTCCTCTCTCAATAATCCTCCCAAGGTACCCCAATCTCCCAATAAACCTCTCCCAAACCTCTCTCATGCCTTTGTAAGCACACTTCCAAGTAAGGGTTTTTCTTCCACTCTCATTTTTGTCCAATATTCTTTAAATTGTTATGCCCTTTTAATTTAGATTATAAATATAAGGGTATAGTTTCACACCTCCCCCATAATTTCCTATTTATTTTTGAATTATGGGGGACCCCTTTCTATCTCATTAAATTTCCCCCATGTACACCTGTTACTATACCAAAATTCTAAAAGGAATTTCTCTCTCCTCTTTTACATTCAAGCAATTCTTTTGTATCATGTATCTAAATTCCATTACAATTGTAGGGATATGTATCTATATGACCCCTTAATTTACATTTCATGTACATATAATGAGACACCCCTTTCTCTCTCATCAACCATTTTTATGAATTCTTACGTCACACCGTTACGGTGTCGAAATTGCACCGATTTTCCAAGCTGATGTCATTGTGTAGTGAATACCATGCCCATTTCTCTATTAAGGGTATTCATATTTATGAAAATTTAATTATTGATTATAAATTTTCATATATGAATTATACATTCCTTTATCATGGAATAAATGATTATGTTTTATAAATCCATGTTATATGATCCATGTGGCACACTTATACATGAAATGAAATGTTTAAGAAGGGTGTGCCCCTATAGCTCTCCAATGCATTGGGTAAAGTATAGTATCATGATACGTCATGTTCAATGGGTGTTTACTCATGCTGATTCAAGTTGAACAAGGTTTTAATTGTGCTTCATATGCAATGAGGATTTACTCATTCTCCATGTGCAATGATCCTTGGCTCATGCTAATTCCATGTTAAGTGTTGTTGCCACATTTCCATGTTGTGATTATCATGATTTATCATTCCTTTATGTTTTTGCTTTTATTGTGATCTATTTATAAGCCTATTTTATAACATTTATTATATTCCTCGTTTTATTCCTTGATTATTCCCTTACTGGGCTTTATAGCTCACCCTTTTCTTATACATGTTCTCAGGTTATCCCATGCAATGCTAAGTACGTGAGAATTTAGTGTTCATTTAAATGAAGTTTTCAATAAATATGTTGTATTTAATGTTTTAATTTGTTATTTAATGATCCTAATCCGCAAAGACACTAGACCTTTCGATCTTATATGATGTATCTAGTGAAGTTTATATAATAAATTTTGTTTAATTATGTAATAAAAGATCAGGGTTTTCATAGAACAACCCAAGTGTTATTCACTAACCACATGTCCTTTTGATTGTGAAATCCCCTTCTATTATTCAATACAATCACTTGGGATCCTCAAGTATAATGAGTCATCTCTACAAAATTAATTCATTTTTTTAGAGATCTCCATTTTCCTTCATTGAGGGAGATAAAGGTACTAACTTATGGTTGTGAGCACCTGGTTCAATGAAAGAGTAAAGAGGGTTATCTTGCCTCAGTTTTTCCTGTTTATTGGTTGATAATATTGATTCCCCACTGACAGTTTTCCTACTTGTTCATTTAGAGTAAGGGGATAACCAAGAGGTTGTTTCCTTGCTTCATTCGAGCAGTATTATTGTAGAGACGTAGCCCTAGTTTTTCCCATTTCATTGGATGCTTGGAATTTCCTGAGGTATAGATGGTGGTGGTGAGGATAATTCATTGAGAGAATATAATCATATTTCTTGAGTTTGAAGGATGTAGATTCTTATTTGTAGGGATTGAACTTGAGTACCGTAAGATTCGGAGAGTAAAATGACTTCGGATAGTAGTGATGTCCTTGGAAAATAGTAATAAAACAAGATAATAGTGGACTTAGAAAGCACTACCCAACTCAGAAAATGATGTAGGACCAAGATAGCATCCCTCAATCCAGACAATTCCATATTTCGATGATGACCATAGTTCACAATGCTTCAACCCTGAAGACCGAAACCCCAAATGAGGTGATTCTAAAACCTAGTAAGGGTCTTCTATATAGGTTTAATTTTTTTTTATATTTCAATATTTTTTCATATATTTGGAGGTGTTTCTTCGGTTCCTTATGATTTACTAATTTTTTCATTTATCTCTATTATACTCTATTATTCTTGCATAACTAAAACCCCATGGCGATCCTTCCCCCTACACAGAAGCCAATGGCCAAAACATGTGAATCTTGTTTTCCTATTTACTACTTTTATTTCTATATTGTTTGACCTATAAATAATAGTAAAAATGCTTCTTCTTGAGTTTTAATTCAAATATTCTTTTGAATTTAATGTGTAGATTATAGAAACTATTTAAGCCATTGTTAGCCCAATTTTTCATTTCTTATGATGCCTTCTATTTATGAAATTGTTTTTCTAATATGTAACAATAGGATTTTGTTAATGGAAATATATATGTGATTATGTAATTCCTTTTTTCAATGTTTCTGGTTTTATTATATCAATTTTGTACATACTGTATTTAAATTTTTATGATAATAAATATCAAGCTTGAATTTGATGTAATTTCACTACCCATATGCAATTTTTATCTTCCAGTGTGGTGTATTAGCCATTATCCCATGAATGTAAAATGTTTTTGTTCATTGGTTATATTCATTTGAATATTTAATTTTATGTTTGGTAATTTCAATATGAATTTTTTTTTTAATTTATCATTTTATATGTTATAAACTATAAATAAACAATGTTTTCATATTTTCGATTTTAAAGAAAAAAATTCCCAATAGATCCAAGGATATAACATGGGAACCGCCTCTTGAAAATGAGAAATCGCCATAATAAAGTGGTGTTAGAGGCAAATTGGGTTAAAATTTTGTTTTATTAAAAATTAAAAATTTATTGTTCCTTTATTTCAAATGATTTTTAGTGTCTTTTACATATTGTAGCATTCTTTTATATTATTTTCAACCTTTTTGTTTTCTATAATAGACTATAATTTCAATATGATATTGGTAGTTTGTTTCTATGTCCATTCCCTATTCTATTTGTCTATCTGAGCCCTAAATATTCTTTTTGGTAGTTTCAACCAATGTGTCTCTTTTTAAGGGAGTTGGAAATGGTTTTGTGTGAGGTTGGACTATGTTTGAAGAATGGTTAGTAGTGAGGTGTTTTGGAAAGATCTTGTGTCTCTAGTGCCGACCTATTTACTATGATTTGAGCTTATGTTATCTATTTTGTGTCCCACTACATTCTTTAGGACTATTTTCTATGGGTATTAATCTATATCAAATTAATTGTTTTGGATTGGGTAGTTTATGGGTACGGTACTCTTATTTATTACATGGTTAGTCACATAGATTCTCATACATACCATTTGATCTTATTTAGTGGATATGTTTTGGTTTCCTAGGAACCATGTTTCATTAGTAATACTAGAATAAGATGTGTGGCCCTTTTGTGGCATGTTTTCCCCTAGGTTTCTAGCGTTCTCACATATTTGTTCTCACAATATAGAGCTATACGAGAATGTTGGGACTACTAACCTATATCCTTATAGTTTCTCTTTATTTGTGTGTCTTTCCTTTGGATTTTATTTTTGGAAGTCATCTCCTTTGGTGGATATCCTAAATCCATATTTTACAAATCTTTTAACACCTTATTTCTAAAGTCTCTCTGGTCACATTTAGTGCAGCATGTCTGAGCTTAAAGTCAATGGTGCTAGGTGATTAAGTCCTCTTGTATTTTTATGGGTCCATGTGGATACCTTTCTCTTTCATTGTTTTCCTTTACTATGTATGGTCTCTTTGTTCTCCTCACTTGCTGTAATATTTCATGATTTCACTAATTTTACTAAGTTTCATTATTTGTGAATTATATGAGTTGTTTCCTCTATTTTTTATAAGGATAGATACTGCTCTATTTTTTTGGAGTTCTATAAGAATTGGTGATCTCTTTCAAGGACCTGTTGGCATGTTATTTGTTGGTCTAGATTTCTTCCATGGAATCATCTCGAAGGGAAAATTTAAGTGTAGGTATGGACTTTTATCATTCAATTTAGATTTTTTAATTTTAATAATGTTTAACAAATTTATAATATCATTCAAATTTGGGTGGCATGTGTAAAAACTGATACATGTTAAGGGAAATTGGATCGATAGTTTTATTAAGGTCTTATAAATATAATTATTATTTTATTTTCTTGTTTAGGATATGCCCAAGTTGATGATTTTATGTGATAAAGAATCATAATGTAGTTTAGGATTTAATTTTCAAGGTGGAGAGTGTGATATTTTTTTCATATTAAAATTTTTTATGCATTTTAATTTCCAAGGTGGAGTTTTTTGAATTTTGATATTCATTTTTTTGTTAATTTAATTTATATTCATTAAATATACCCTTTTATTGAGATTCTATTTTGTATATAGATAGGTTAAACAACAAAATTGTTCTCCACAGACCATGTATCCTATTGGTTTCAGGCTCCCCTACACTTCTACAATCCTACTATAGGGGATCCTTGAGTATGATGGGTCGGCTCTACAATGTCAGTTCCTGTTTTTCAAGATCTCTTTGTTCACATTAATTGATGGATATAAAGGTGAATAATCTAAGTTTAATTCCCCTATTTTTCCACAATAGAGAAGATAGAGAGAGGTTTCCTTATTTTGGTATGCTTCTTAGTCGATAAGTACAATTTTCCACCAAAAAGTTTTCCCACCATTCACCTAGAGAAAGGGGAAATCCTTCAGACCATTTCCTTATTTGTCCAAGAAGTAACAATGTGGAGATTAATCCCTAGTTCAGACCCTTTAATGGGTAGCTTGTCCTTTTTTGAGGAAAAAGAGGTGGTGGTGAAGATCTTTCATAGAGAGTATGTGGTGTTGTTTCTTGAGTTTAAATGATGTATATTCTTGTTCTTAGGGTGAAATTTTGAGTAGTATAGGATTTGAACAAAGAAATGAACCTGGATAGCAGTGAAGTCTTGGGACAATGGAAATAGACCTAGATTAAAGGGGACTTGGATAGAGTTTCTTGACTCAGAAAGCAGCACAAGACTAAGATTACAATACTCAATCTAGAAGATTCTAGATTTTGATGATTAACCTGATTCACAATGCTTCAAACTAGAAGATTTACACCCTGAATGAGGTAAGTCTGAACCCCGGTAATGATGTTTGGTCAAATTTTATTTTAATTTATATATTTTGATATTATTTCATCTATTTGGAGGTTTTTCTTGGTTTCCTTATGTTGGGATACTGTCTTCATTTGTATCTCTGGTACTCCTTGGGTATAGGCCTGTAGTGAGTTCATTATTTTGGCATGAGTATCTTTTGGTTATATTTCTCTTTCTTCTTACTTGTTTGGCAATCGAGTTTCTTGGAATTTTTGTTTGAACCTATTTATATTCTTTATTTTAGTTTCTTAGGAACCATGTTCCTTTAGTAAGACTAGACTAAGATGTGTGTCTATTTTGTGGCTTGTTTTACCCTTGTTTTCTTACTGGCCCCCACCTTTTTTTCATATATTAGATTTATCCTATGATATAGGAACTACTCACCTATGTCCTTGTTGTTTACCTTTTTTGAGGATATTTCATTTTGATTTTATTTTAGGTATTCGTCTTCTTGGGTGGAGATCCTCAATCTATCTTTTATGAATCTTCACATGGGATGGATTACACCTGAAATTATCTTTATAGATGAACCCTCCACCCATTAAAATAATCCAACTCTAACCTACATTATAAATTTACTTTTACACCTTTTTAAGAACTTGTAGGATGACTCAAAATGAACATTCCTTTGTCAGACCTCCTAATTCAATTTGTATCATCCAATAAACTCAACCAGAATGGCTCTCGGTCATCCTGCATCCAGACTTCTAAACCTTTTATAGCATTTTACACCATCCTCATCCCATCCATATAACCTTCGGCCAATATATATTCTATTTTTGTTAGTCATAATGTTTTGTTAAGAAATTGTTTTTTATAAATGAAGCCCAAAAATATTTTTATAACATATCATGCATTGTAGATTATTATGAGATAATGTTTAATTTTATATCATGTTTTTGATTGGTGATCTCTTATTATGTTATAGGTATATATATGTATAAAATCTCTCATTTATCTGTTTTATACCATCGATGTTAGTTACTAATATGGGGCCTATTGGAGGGGGGCCTCTTGGGAAACTCTCATCTTCATTGCAAGCCTCAGAGTGGTTCCTAGTGGGGGGGGGGGGTAATGACAATAAGGTATACCTTATTTGACATATATCATACCATATTATATAAAAATATCATATAAAATTATATATTCAAAACATAAAGTTATTTTATATTGAATTTAGGTCATTTTCTCTTCATGGCTCATATTCAGGTCAGATATGAAAAGGATCCTTTTAGATATTTAATGGAATTTCGTGTTTTTGAGTTTCAAAAAAACATTTTATAAACTAATGATGAAACACCCCAACCAGAACTATTGGGTCTAAGCTAGGACTTCAGATGACCTCAATCACGAATCCCCATTTGAAAGAGGTTACTGAATAGTGTCGATGGCTAAAGGGGTATCATTAGAAGATTATTCCCTTGGTACCAGGTAAACATTAGAGTACAAAAGTATAAAAATAAATAAATAATCATCAGAGTAGAATCATACAAAACAAGTAACAACCTTTGAAGTATCTTTATGGCATCTCGGACACATAATCCAAAACTAAGAAAAGGGATCCCCATAGGTGGAAGATCAAAGTACAAGGAAAAACAAATGAATAGAATCTTTATAAAACATCAAGGATTAAGTCTATCCTATAGAACCCACATAATCCTACTATGCCTACACAACCAGCCATCACAAGGCCCTCTCCCTTCACTAGATATTGGACCATGAAATCAACATGTGCAGTGAAGTTCCTGAGTAGGGTGTGAGTATGAAACTTGTTTGGACACCATAAATAACCCTTAACACAAGTTCATAATACATACATATGCATAACATGAAGTTAAAAAGTACACATATACATAGAAAGTGTATCATGTGAATATATATATATATATGTTATGTCCTTAGAGTCTAGCTCTACCAACTTCAGCTCCATCCAGGAATGAACATCAATTAACCACATGACACATCACCATTGATTGTATAGTCCAAAAACATTTATGATACATCCACCTAGATAGGATATCACATGCACATACTGACCAAGCATCTAACACATCCCCCTAAAGAAATAGTCTATATGGATCAGCCTGTAAAGTCAACTATAAGGATAGTGGAGCAACAAATACAATACAATATACAAATGACAAATCAAACCTCATGTAATTCCATGAGAGGATCATAACCATCACAATAAACATGTGATAAAAGATCAAGAACATATCTCACAAGGATACACATTTACACCTCATGTGATCGAGCATCAAACAAAATTCTCACAGTTTAAAGTCATGGATTTTATGGTTTTCTCTTTTGATGTTTAAGAGTGCGTTTCAAGGGTTCAGAAGGAATTTAAAGCATTTTTTTATTTTTCTATAGGGTTCTATTTTTTGTACTAATTCCAAATGGTATTTATGCATTAAATATTTGACTTATTATGTAAATATTTCATAGGAAAAATATGTAGAAACAGTTAAGGCTATAAAACCATTTAGACAATAAAATATTTTTACACCATAAAATCCATTTTTACAACTAAAAATCATTAAATGGGATAATTTTACTTGATGAGACTTAATTTTCAACATATAATAATTATAGGGGATTTAATTGGTAAAATTGGGTTTTATGAAATAAATTATTCAGGCCCATTAGGTTTTGTCTATTTTTTGTGCAACTCCTTCTAACTTTCATCATGCAGTTTCTCTCTAATCCTAGATATTTTCTAGAAAATTTGGGTGTGTCTTATCCATCATGGTTCTTTTTTCAGTTCATAGACTCTATGGTGGTTGTGTTGCATCTCCCTCGGTAAGAAATCATTTTTTTCTTCATTACCATTGGTTAAAACATCAATGTTTTCTGAATTTATAGGATCTGTTAATCATTTATTGATTCTTGTTTTTAATTCTAGATTCATTGAGTGATATTCTTCTCGAGGTCAACCCTTACATTGGTTGTGGTTCAGAGTGTGATTTTCTCGATGTATTTGTGATCTAACCACTATACTAACTCTTTTAATTTATAGAATATGATTCTATGATTTTATAATCAATTCTAGGACCTCATTTTATTATTCTATGTTCCTTCTAGTGTTAGTGGTTTCAGTGATTTTCGACCTGAGTATTAGGTTGTTGGTTCTGCTTTTAACCTATTCTATTTGAACCGTTGACTGCTCTTGTTTTATTAAATTGTTTTCTATATAGTTAACATGATATTGAATTGTTGGTCTGTGTTTGAAAATGTATTTTGAAGAAAATATGGTTTCCCACACATTCGGTAAAAGAAATATGATTTTAAAATCACTATGAAATGGATTGTGGAATGGGTTTTTAAAACCCGTTTTTTGATGGAAATGGGTGTTCGAAATTATACTGTGAAATGTGAAAGCCTTATGAAATGGTATGATGTTCCGCCCTTGGGATCCTTTGGTACTTTTGTGGGAGGGGTGATATTAGGGATCATATTTTGATATTTTTAGTAAGGTTTACTTTTTTGGGTGTTTTTTGTTCCTATATTGGGATGCATATGGCTATAATTCTTAACATGACATTGTAAGAGGGTTCACTTTCATGGGTGTTCCTTTTTTCCTAAGACCTTGATTCATGGGTTTTAAGTACATGTAGTGCACACTAGTCATGACTGGGGTATGAGTGACATAGTTAGCCTGATCAAAAGTTTTCTATGGTGTGTTTATCATTTATGAGTTTTATTTTTACTAAGTTTACATGATTTACCTATTTTGGGTGAAATGTAATTGGATTTATAGATTTATGATTTGAAATTATATTAATTAGATTTGTTTTAGAACTATGAAAAATGGGTAACAATTTACCATTCTTTTTTTGTAAAATTACTTTATATCATATCATTACATTTTTTATAAATTTAGAATATGGGATTATTGTGCAAAGACATGACATAGGAAACCTAGGTGGGATCCCACTAAGACTATTTAGCTTACACATTGCACGCCCCATTGGTGTTGTGTATACCTGGTATTTTATTTGGATGTAAGAAAAGGCAAGTCACTATAGTGAGGTGGTAAGGTTCATGTTAGCTGGGTATGGGTTGCAAGTGGTGTGATGGTGGGATGCTTCACCCTTATCACGTGGAGTATCAGTTGTCAGTTTAACTGTCTTTTTCTAATATTTTTAGACAAATACCTTTAGTTTTATATGGATTTTGAGTTTTATCACTACATTTGGTTCTATTTGGTTGTGGCATTAATTTCATTTAGTTTTCTTACACTTTATATTTTTTATGTATATATATTTGATGTATCTTGTTTTAGTTTGGTCGAAATCATTCGCACTTATAATGTTTCATGCCCAAGTAATTGTCACTAGCCTATGGGGATCAAGAACAAACTTTGTGTATGTGGAAGATCAGGTCAAGTACCATTGTTATAGGGTTACATGATTTTGTTTTTTACAAGTTGGTAGCAAAGAATCATTATGCTCGGTCTTGGGAATGCCTTTATAAAGGAGATAGGGTTCTCAAGACTTTAGAGTTAGTCTACAGTGAGTGCCTAGATATATCTTGCAACGATGAGCCCCAAGTAACTATGGGATGTTGGGATATGTGTCACCTATTTTTATTTTTGACCTTGATCTCAGTTTCTTCTTTTATTTATCTAGTTTAAATTGATGTTTTATTGTATGCCATTTTTCTTCTGTTCTCAATGTGTATAAATATGTCATCGAGACATATTCATTTGGTTCCTTTTGAGGGTACAATAAGAGATTCTCTTTAATAGAATCCACATTTGGATTAGAATTTATAGAGTACATCATAAGAGAAGTTCATTCCTCGGTCTTGAATGTATTGTGGGTTCAAAACCTAGTAGTTAAAGTGCATCTAAATGTTATGAAAGGAAAAGACCAACCATGAGAGTTCCTACACAAGAAGCCCCCATCATTTAAATGTATGAATGAACCTCAAGATGTATAGGAATTACTGGAAAATATTGAGCAGATATTTTATTTCCTAGATACACCTAAGGTTATCAAGGTGAAGTGTGTGACGTTCAAGTTCAAGGGTCCCAACATGTGGTGGTGGGATTCCATGGTATAGGCAAACTGACAAGTAATTTTGAATTAGAAGGGTTTCAAGATCCTCTTCATTGAGTAGTTCTGCCTTGAATCACTAATGAAAGTGAATTATCTGGTGTTACCCTCTTTGTTTTAGGGAGATTATTCGGTATCAGAGTACACCAATCGGTTCATAGAGTTGTTTCATTTTTTTCTAGAGATGGTGTTGAGTGACCATTCGAAATCTCAAAAAATACATATAGGGTTTCTGATCATATTTTGTTTGAAAGTATATATGATGAATCCTTCAAAATATATAGAGATGGAAGTCAAAGATATGATAGTATAGATTGATATGATGGGTAAGATTTTTTATTCTTCCACTTCCCTTACACCTAATGGCTTCTTTAGTGGCACACATAGAAAGAATAGGAAGTGTAATGATCATCTCAGGGGTGTTGTAGGTAGTTCATAGCCATGGGATTCCTCCACACCATAATTAGTATCTAGATATGTGAATTTGACTTTATGTTATTATAGCAATGTAGGGCACACACAAAATGATTTTCCTACACCCACTAAGATTTTTACGGATCGTGGCCACTTAGACCATCTACTGAGGTTATGAAATACTATTTCTATGCCTCATTTGGGTTATGGGTCTTCATTTACCAAGGTCACTATGGTGCAGTTTGATGCTTCAAAGTCTTTAGGTCTTCATCCATGGGCCTCAGTATTAAAGTACCTTCACATAGTGGATGATTTTCTAGTGGAGGTAAATATTTTCCATTTGAGAGATAGAGAGAGGTACCATATTCATTACATCTTCTATAACAACTAATTTAATTGATATTAATGCCTTATATTCATTTATATATACCAATTTTATTAATGGGCTAAAAATTTTATGGATCACATGTCCTTTGTTATGGATCTAGTGGCACCTATTCGAAAGAGGAAACAACATGGGTTTCATTTTCTATCCTACTCTCCATAAAAAAAATATTGCATATTTTATCTGGGATTTCCTTATTTATGATCTAGATCTATTTGACATAATCATCGAGATAAATTATCCTGTTTCTCATCAAACTAAAATTGATTTTTATCATTAGTGAGTTTCGTTATTTACTGCTGATAGAAGCTCTCAGGTGTTTTAGGGAGAGTGGGATCCATGTTTTGATTATGTAAGAACGTCATATCCAAACCTCAAGAGTTTGTGGTATTTTATTTCAATTGATCATGATGACATTTCCTATATATGAGATCTTTCCATGGTTGTTGGGGACCATCCTAATGTCTTCCCTAAGGAATTTTCTAGTATTTCTCTAGATATAGAGGTAGAGTTTTTGATTTTTTTTATTGTCAGGTTCTTAGATGATCTCGATAGCCTCTCATTGTATGAAACTAGAGGAGTTAAAAGAGCTCAATAATATTTAGATCTTCTGGTATAGAATGTTTCTGTTTTCCCTAGTGCTTCATCCTGGACATCCCATATGCTCTTTTTTTAGAAGTAAAATGGTTCAATTTTTTTATGTGTGGACTATAGAAAGTTGAATGGGGTAATGGTTAAAAATAAGTACCCTTTTCCCCATGTGGATGACTTGTTTAATCTGTTAAAGTGGGAGATATGGTTTCTGAAAATTTATCTTTGGTTGTCTTATCATCCGTTCAGGGTTTGGGATCCTAATATACAAAATATGAAATTAATAAGTAGGTATGGACATTTTGAATATCTTGTAGTTCCTTTTAGTTTGAAAAATTTTCCCATAGTTTTTATGGATTTGATGAACAAAAAATTCATAAGTATCATAATAGTTTTTAGGTGTTTTTGGATGATATCTTAGTTTATTCGAGATTAGAGGTTGTGCATGATAAACATATAAATTAGTTTTTGGAAATCGTGTGAAACCACCAAATTTATGGAAATATTTTGAAATGTAGTTTTTGGTTCCATGAAGTGATGTTCTTGGGTAACATGATTTTATAATGTGGCTTATTATTCAATATTGTGAAGACAAAACCTATATTTTCATGGGAAGATCTTTGAAATGTATTTGAGATAATAATCATATTAAGTATATCTAGATACTATCAGAGGTTCTTTAAGAATTTTTCAAAGTTATAATCACCCCTGACTAATCTTACCAAGAAATGGGTGAAATTCATATGGAGTTCTAAGTGCCAGACTACTTTTGATGAGTTGAATTGGATTTTGACCTCATCACATATTATTATATTACTTAAGCCCAATAAGGGGAATGTGGTATATTTGTATGTTTATAGTGTTGTTCTAGGTTTTTTCTTATACATGACGATTATGTGGTGAACTATGTATCTTTACATATTTATCGGCATGAGAATAATTACAACACTCATTATTTGGATCTTACCACAATTATGCATGGACTTACGTATTGGATGAATTATCTTTTTTTAGAGATTTTCACAGTATTTTATGATCATAAGATTATAAGTTATAGATTTTCTCATAAGTAATTGAATTTTATATATAGTTGGTGGATAGAGTATCTTAAGACATTCAATTTATACATTACCTACACCCTAGGGATGGAGAATGTCATTGCAGATTCTCTCATCCCAAAAGTACAATCACAGGTTATATTAGAATTTAAGGAAGAGTGGAACCTTATGGGGATATTTACTCAGTTTTATCTAGATGAACCGGAGGATTATTTGGGTATGGTTCTAACCAATGTTCAATTATCAACATTCTTAATTTAGTCTATTATAAAAGGTTAGTAGTAGTATGAGGAGTTTAAAGTAAGTAAGAAACCCCTTTATTTTGGTGAGGCCATTTTAGTCTGGTATCTCCCTTATAATGGTGTTTAATCCTTTAGGGATCATTTTGTTTTCCTAGATTATGTGAGGAGTCTAGTTATGTGTTAATATCATAATTCTTTATCGTAAATTCATCATGGTTCTATAAAAATGTATTTTTACATGAGATGGAATTTCTAGTGGATGGGTATGAAGTGCGACATTACTAATTTTGTGTCATGTTGTTACACCTTTTAACTGATAAATGTAGAGAATCTAAAAATTTTTGGTTTTCTCTAGCCTGTTCTAGTATATGTTTGTAAATAGGATGAGGTTTCCATGGAATTTGTTATAGTATTTCCCTCGACTCTCTAAGAGAATAATTCTATTTGGGTGGTGATTGATTGATTGAAAAAATATAACCCATTTTATTATAATCAGGGATACCACTAAGGTTAAAGATATGGGTAATATGTATGTATATAAAATCATCAGGTTATATGGGGTAACCTATATCATCATTTTCGATAGGGATCCAAGGATGACTTCCAAATTTGGGAAGAGTCTCCAAGAGGAAATGGGGACTCGTGTCAGGTTGAGTACAACTTCCCATCCAAAGAAAAAAATTAGATGGATCAGGCTATTCAGATCTTAGAGGATATTCTATGCACCTATGTCTTATATTTTTGTGGATCATGGGATGGCCTTCTAGGACTGGTTGAGTTTTTTTATAACAACAGTTACCAGTCATCAATCAGAATAGCACCCTTTAAGAATTTTTATGGCTTCCCATGCAAGTCATATCTTTTTTTGGGAAGAGGTTGGAAAGGCCTCTCTTGTGGTAGTGAGTCTCATTCTAGATATGTTGGTGAGGATTTGGTATAAACATCAGTATCTAGTTATAAAGAACCGTTTTCAAAAATCATATGTGGATCATCGATGTCTTCCTTTTTAGTTATCCATATGTGATATGTTTTTCTTGAAATTTTGTCCCATGTTGGGTTACCATCAACTTGGGATATAGGGGAAGCTGGCACAAAGATATGTTAGACCATTTTAGGACACTATTAAATGTGGTAAGGTTGCTAATCAGTGGGAATTTCCTACCTATTTGATTGGTACACATGACGTTTTCCACATATCTCAACTCAAGAAATATCATTATGATCCCTCTCATTTTTTTTAGTTGGGATGAAATCAAGTTAGAAGAATGTGTTTCATTTTTGGGGAAACTAGTGGAGATAATTTATTACAAAGTAAAATTATTTGTTGGGAAGTCTATTTATTTGGTTAGTGGGGTGTGGTGACATGGATCAGATTCTCATGAGACTTGGAAGCATGAATCATCAGTGAAAGAGTAGTGGCCTCACCTCTTTCGGGAGCACTCTTCTTCGGCATGACTTCCTAAGGATGGAAATTATTATGGTAGTCATATTTTGACATCCCAGATTTTGAGGTATGCTCTTTTTATGTGTAAGAGTGTGTTATTTGGTTTTGGAGGGAATAAGAATCATTTTTCGAGTTTTCTAAAGGGTTACGGGTTTGGTACTACTTGTGGAAAGAATTTACATCATAAATGTTTATATTGCGATGTAAATGCATTCTAGGGATCATGATGTAGAAATGGTTCAGGTCATAAAACCTTTTAGGCCTTAAAATTGTTTTACATAGTAAATCCCATTCTCAAAACGTAAAATCGTCGCTCATGGAAATTTTACCTGAGGCGACTTGATTTTTGGAATACTTGAATCATGGGGGATTTACATCATAAAACATGGGTTTATGATAAAAACCCTTCGTTCCTAGTAGGAGGTATCTACTTTTTGTGTAAATACTTTATTATTTAATTACTAAATCATTCTCCTCTAACCTTAACTCACATTTAAGTGATTTTGGGTGTTTCCACTCCTTATGGGTTCATTTATTCGATGCTCAATTTATGTGGTGGTTGCACTACATATCTCTCCGTAAGTGACCTATCAGATTCTTTAATTCCATTGGTTGTTGTATAAGTGTTGTCCAATGTATATAAGATTCATTTTTCTGTTCTTATTATTGTTTGTTTCATCGATATTCATTTAGTGATCTTCTTCTAAGGGTTTATCCTCACATCAATTGTGGTGCAGTGTGTGATATTCTTGAGGTATGTGTGATATAACCACTTTGATGACTCTTTTAATTTATGTAATGTGATTCTAAGATGTGGGAGTCAATTCTAGGGAATATTTTTTATTTTTTAATTCCTTTAGATATCTGTGGATCCCGTTGTGGGTGGTTTGTGTCCTGAGTTTTAGGTGGGTGGCTCCATTTCTATCCTATGTTACATGAACCATAGATTTCTTTTGTTTTATTAAATTGTTTTATAAAGAATTGTAATAATATTGAATTGTTGGTTTTTCAATGGAAATGGGTTTTCATGAAAATTTTATTTCCCTCTTTTTTGGTAAAAGAAAGATTATTTTCAAAGCATTATGAAACGGACTTTGAAATGGGTTTTTCAAAGGGGGTTTTGATGAAAAAAGGGTGCTTTAAATTGCACTGTGAAATGTGTACCCTTTAAAAAGATTTGATATGTTGCACATGGGAGACATGGGTACTTAGGTGGGAGGTGTAGTAATGGGGCTTGTATTTTGATATTTTTATGAAGACTCACTTTTTTGTGTGTTCTCCTATTCATAGAACGAGATGAATTTGGATCTAGTACTTGACTTGGCATTGTAAAAGAGTTCACTCTCTACGGTGTTCCTCTATTCCCTAAAACTTAATGCAAGGGTTATAAGGATTGGTAGCACACACTAGTCAGGGAAGATGTAAGAGTGACCTAGAAAACTTGGCCATGAGTTATCTATGGAATGTTTATCCTTTGTGTGTTGGCTTTTTTACTATATTGACTTGATATACCTGTTTTTGATGAAATGGAAATTGATGGGTAGATTTAATCTTTAAAACTTTTTTCCCTAAATTTTTATAGTATTGTGGGAAAATATGATCTTTTTACCATGTTTTTTATATAAAAATGATTTGCTGATATGTTTTATAAATTGAGCATATAGGGTTGTTGTACAAAGACTTGATATGGAGCACCCGAGTGGGATCCCATGAAGCTTGTTTAGCACCCACTCAGCACATCCCTTCAGCAGTATGTAGACCTAGTATTATCTTTTGATGTAGGAAAAGTCAATGCACTATAATGAGGTAGTGATGTTTAGGTTATCTCGGTATGTGTATCTTGTGCTGATATAGTGGGATGGTTCCCCCTTAGAACATTAGGTAGAAATTGTTGGTTTATCTATTCATTTCTGGTTTTGTTGGACATGTGCCTTTGGTTTTATCAATTAATTTATTGGATCTGTTATTTTTTAATTTCATAACTCCCTATAGTTTCTACATTGTTTTTAAAATCCCCACCTTTTTTATCAGTCATTATCCCCAACATTTATTTCCAGGATTTTTTATATATGTTTTTTGGAAAAAAGTTATTAAAATAATAGTAGGTTAAAAATATTTTTAAAAACAATATAAAAATACATTTGATCCCTTAATGCCTTTGGTGATTTTGGGCGGAGCTGAAAGGCTTTAAGGGCCTTAACGCATTCCACCAAGGCTAAAAGAAAAAGGTATTAAGTCCCTAAAACCATTGAGTTTCCTTGGTTTTTATTCATTTATTTTTTTAATGTTTGAAGATTGTAAGCTTATGAAATCCTTTTTTTTAGTTTATTTTTTTTTATGTTTGGGTTACTTGTGCCTATGCCCCCTCCCTACTAGTTTAAATCTTTTTTTACTTTTCAAAAATCATACCCATATGCGCCCCCATCAAATAGATGCCCCCATCACCATGTTTTTATGTTTCCCATGTTCATAACTAATAATTAATTAAATAAAATATAATTATTTTAATAATAATATATAAATTAAAAATAAAATTTTTAGTAATTTTTAATTGATGTTTAAATAAAATTAAAATAATTTATATACTAATGATAAAATTATATTAGTAAAAATAATACATAAATATATTAATTAATAAATTTTAATACCAATTGAATATATTAATCCCCTTGTTATTTAAGTAATAATTATTAATTAATTATTATTTACTAAATTCATAATAAATATTAAAAATTAATTTTATACCATTACTAATTTATATTTAAAATTATTATTTAGTTACTAATAATTAGTAATTAATAATAATAACAAAATAATTTCTAATAAATATTTAACTACTCAAAGTTAGTTACCCAATATTAATAATCATTGTTATTTAATTATCGATAAATATTAATTATTATTAATTATTAATAAACTTTAAAAAATTACTGTAAATTATTATTGAAAATATAAATAAAGAACACATGTACCTTAAACCATTGATTGCTACTATTATAGATTTCATTAAACATTTACATAATGAATATCACTTAGAGGTATCCAAGAGGCTCTCTTACGCATGGCGTATCTAGGGATCGATTGAATCTCTAGAAATTCAGGTTGGATTCATCATACATCCATGATATACGAGTGTATATTAGAATATAATGAATCACTAATACAAAAGAGGCCTTTAATAGTGATGGTATTAATCGGTGCTAGAAAAAGAAAGATGATAAAGTCAACTTTTATCATGGATTTATTTTTAGCACTCATAAATGATACCCTTTATTAGAACGTTATTTTCAGCACTGATAAAGGCTTACTTTTGGGAGGGATTTATTTTTTGCATTGATAAAGAGTATCATTTATCGGCGATCTTTTAGTGCTGATAAGGGTCCAGAATACAATGAAATAATTAAAAAATTTAAAAAATATTAAGAATTTTTTAATTAAATAATTATTGTTAAAAATGAATAAATTGAATATACATATATATAAACTATAAAAAATAATAAATAGTATATATTAATTATTTATATATGTAAAATGAATAAAATAAAATAGTTAAACAAATAAAAATTAAAAATGAGAAAATCAAGAAAAATATTAAATATTCTCTTAATTAAATAATTATTAATTAAAATGAAAAAAATATATAATATAAATATATATAGATTATAAATATAAATATATAAAATGAGTAGATTGTAACAATTAAACTGGAAAATTAAAAATTAATAAATTACAAAATTATTTAAAATTTTATTAATGAAACAACTATTAATATAAATGAATATGTATAACATATATAAATATAAATTATAAACTTTAATAAATAATATATATAGAGAGAGAGAGAATGAATAAAATGTAAATATATTAATTTCTTATTCATTTTTAATTTTGTTTGATTTTTCAATTTAACAAATATCATACGTCATGTGTTACCTTCATTTCACATACATATATATAATTTAAGCACTTCTATATATAATACACACACACATATATTTACACAATTAATGAAATCTTATATAAAAACAAATACAGTTTTTATTTATATATTTTATTCAAATTTTAGTATATTTTAGAATTTCATTATAACATGATACATTTAGTATATTATGTTTTAATCAGTCAATTTGATTTAGTTATTTTTAATATTATTAGTATTAGGTATTAATTATTCATTTTTAATTTTTTTTGAATTTGATCATTTTCTATTATTTATTTATATTTAATTATTTACTATGTTTTAGTATTTTCAATATGTATTCATCTTTACATCAATATATATATCCATATTTTTTCTAATAATTTATATTTAATTGATAAAACTAATTCATTTTTTCAATATTTTTAAAATGTACTCATTTTGAATTATTCAATTTCACTCATTTTTAAAATAAATGTATTTAAGAATATATATTCATTAATAATGTTAAAAATATATTTTTAAATAAATATTTTTAAATAATTGTATAAATGTATATTTACTATATTTATAAATTTATAAATTTATATTTCTGATAATTAAATAAATACTATTTTTAAAAATATTTATTTAATAATAAATAAATAATGATATATATTTAAATAAATATAAAATTAGAATAAATTTACTTAAATAATATACTCAACGAGACTTGAACTTGAAACCTCATTGAGTCCCATAAGGGCAGATACCACTGAGCTACACCTTAGGGGATATATATGTGTGTGTGTGTGTGTGTGTGTGTCTTATTTTTTGAAATTATTTTTCATATATTTTTAAATAGATAATTATATATTTAAATAATTGTAAAATTAAAATAAATATATCTAAACTATGAATAGTTTTATAATTATGTTATATATATAATGATATAAATATATTTGTAATTATAAAATTCTAATAAATATATTTAAATAATGAATATATTTACTATATTTATAATTATATATATTTATTAAATATATAAAATGATATAAAAATATTTATAATGATATATATATAATGATATAAATATATTTATAATTATAAATATACTTATAAATATATATTTACTATCATAATAAAATTATATTTTTATAATTATAAATAAAATAATACATTTTTTAAAATAGTTTTAATTTAATTATAAATAAATAATTATATATTTAAAAAATTATAAAATTATAATAAAACAAATATATTTGTATATAATATTTTTTACAATTTTTTTATTTATAATTATAATTATAAATTCTTTATCAACTCTAAAGTTTTAGCGTTGATAAAGGTTATTTTTATCATCGTTTTTTTAGCACTAATAAAGATCGAGCTTTGTCGGTGCTAAAAAAGACCTGATAAAAGAAATCATTATCAACGTTAAAATGTTGGCGCTGATAGATATTTCTTTTATCATGGAATTTTTTGCACTGATAAAAATGTCTTTTATCACTGCTTCTCAATTTAGCACTAATAAAAGGGTTCTTCATTAGTGATTATTTGAAATCACTGATAAAAGTGTCCCCAATCTATTTAAAAGAACCCTAATAGTGACTAATTTAATCATGATTCTCAAGCTCTTATGGAACTACCATGTTATAGATGCTACTCCTATATGTTCTCTCTAATGAATTTTGGCTAGAATCCTAATGCATGTTGTTTTCACCTTTTCCTCTCTCGTTGTTTTATTTTTTAGGTTCTACAGTTTGTTTTTTAATGATGTTATTAACAATGATGACCCCTATATCTCATCTCTCTCACTCATTCACTTACCTATACCTACATAACACCACCCCTAATCTTTAAACTCATTCCAGCGTCATACAATACCACTACGAAATGCATCTCCATCCGTTTTTGCAACTGATGGTGATTTTTTTGATGTTCTTGTTATATTATTTCTTGTTACCTTTTAGATAGTGTGGATTTTCATTGTTTGAATCTTATTTCCATTGTACGACATGCATGTCAATATGATATATTTTTTTAAATTACATTGGAATAATTTTAGAGGAAATGTTTTCTGATATGAATAATATAAAGTGGGTTAATATGCATATTGTTTTAATGTGAATGGATTAATCCAATTCCGGGAACTAAAGTGTCTATTTTCCATTTTATATTGTTTAACATTATAAATATGTTATATAGATATAATTTAATAAGGAAGAATTTATTTAAATTTTCATTAAAATCAAAAGAAGCATACTTTTTTAGTTTTTTATTTGATTCAAACTCAAAAGTTGTGATTTATTATTAATAAGATGTGTGTTTATAATTGATTCATTGGTTCTTAATAATAATGCATTTTCTAAAAAATTTATTCCCTAAAACAATACTGTAATGAGAGAATATGATATTTAATTGGTTAGGGAGATCATTAATAGAGATACCATTTAATTCCATGATCAATGAATGGTTTCCATTAATTATCTATGTCCTTTAAATTTATAACTAGTTAAAATAAATTTTGAATTTTTAAAACTATTAGTAAATATATTTTATGAATTAATTTAATTTTACATTTATAAATGAAAACATGTCATAGCACAACTCACCAAGTCAAATTATATATGATTCTACTTTTATATCACATTATTTTATAAATAAAAATTTCTTCAAGAATGAAGTAATTTTTTATGAAGTGACTTTATTGAAGAAAATTTGTTTTTTACTTGTGTGTGTGTTATCTTATCAAGAAATATCTTTTTTATAAAACTATAACATCACAATATCATCTAACTATTTATAACCTAACCTAAGTTGAATAAAATTGTTCCTCAACCCACAGAACCATCAACCAACATCCTAAGGATTGATAATAAATTTGTAGCGTTCAACATGATCCATGAGAAATGGTTTTAAAAACCAACTCATATGATAAGTGAATCTATGTAAAAGAGTACACAATAGAATCCAATGAATACAAATTTTTACAGGCATAAAAACAATAACAATTTGATAAATCCAAGGTAAATATTAAACCCTATACGAATAACCAACATACCATTGATCACACACAATCCAAAAGTATCTAATACCTATCATTTGATACTCTATCCCTTACAATAAATAATCAATCATTGCAACCTTTAACCCAATGTAACATCAGCTACATGTGCACTAAGATGCAAATTAAGTGGTTAAGTAAAGTAACTATGTAGTGTTTCTATGATGATTTTGCATTCCCCTGATCCACATGAAAACCATGTATCTCATTTTTATTATATAAAAATATTCATAATGTATGATAATTGAAAGAAGCATACAACAAATAATAGTCGTAAGAAATGTAAATAACTTTTCATAAAAAAGGACCACAGGTTTTACAAAGAAGGTTGTGTAAATAATGATTCATTTTGGTATGATAGATATACAATACAATACACTCCATGGGATGAAATTTGGTTAGAGTAGTTCAAGAAACATAGATGGATGTACACAAAAGATGGTGGATGGATATCAGGAAACAAAATTCAATAATTACTATTTGGGAGGTATTTCATCAGGGAACTTTGGAAACCCAATGATGGAAGGAAGGCTTGTTTGAAAGAGGGAGTCTAATCAATCATCAAGAGATTAAAGTAAATCAAGCATATGAGGACAGATTAAATAAAGGATGTGGAGGCTATTTGTAATGGAGTATTAAAGTATTATTTCTCAATTCAAGATAGTAACAATTTTCATGAAATATTCATACAAATGTGGACTTTTATGCATGGAGTGTATTGTATTTTTGTTATTCAATGAAAAATAAATGTTTTACTTCCCATGCAAACAATGTCTTCTGCACATGATGAGGTTACCGATCCTGAGGAAGAACAGGCTATTGATAATGAAACAACATAATAATTAGGGGATCAATAACATGTTGATAAATAAAAACAATGATGAAGCATCACAGTGGTGAATAAAATTATCAAGGCAATAATCTAGGGTATAAAATTTGAGGTTAGTTGGAATCAACATGGGAAACCTATTTAACTCAACAAGTCAATGTTCATTTGTTATCATTTGGTCACAACATGGATGTATGTGATGATTACAATTGATTCATGGAATGAAATCAAACTTGTAATGAAGTAAATACTTTGGAAAGATATAATGGTAATGTTAGAATATTTTTTCCTTATTTTATTGAAAAAATATATAATGAAACATTGATTTAATTTTCATTATTCCTTTTCGTGTTTATTTATTTTTGAATATTTCTTTATGAAATTTGTCTTAATGGCCATTATAAAATATAATAGGTTCTTCTGGACTCTTCTTATGAAGATACATATTAGGGATTCTAAGGGGAATGTAAATCCCCATCCACCATTTAGTTATCAACACATTATAAAGTAGTAAAAATGGGTTTATTTTATCAGTAGTCACAATGAGAAATCATTTTAGGTGCATTTCAGTCGATAATATATTATTTGAAATTATTTATTTTTTCCAAATTTATTCAAAATTGTAAATTCATGAAACCGAAAAAGAGTGATGAAAATAAAGAGCATGCATCAAGACCAATGCACCCTTATTACAAATCAAGGATGTGGTACACTTTATTAGAGAATAAATTGGTATATATTTTAAATATACAATAAAAGTTTAATTATGTGATATGAAACAACATATGTTACTTTTTTATATTCAGATTGATGAATAAAAATATGAAGCTACTTCTATCCCATTTAATGTGCTATGGAAGGAGACTCATGTAAATAAGGAGGGAAAATTAGTTGATGAAAACACAAAAACGATATGGGAAACATGTGTAAGTATTATATAATTGTAATTGATTATAATTTATAATAATATTACATAACAATATCTATTTATGTTCATATTATTTATATGGTTTAAACATATGAATCGATAATCACCATACCAGAAGACAAGATAATTTTAGTAGCTTTGAAGAGGCCTAAAAAATATGGTCATGTTAGAGGATTTGTTTTTGGAGTCTCTCCTCGATCATATTTCAAGAAAAAAAACCACATGAAGATACATATAATATGGTGATATGATTGTAGACAAAAATATAATCATTAAAATATATTATTATTCAATCTATCTTGGAAGACCAATGTACGAGAAAGTATCAAAGTGAACCGGTGGTGGAGCAATGATTCACACATGAACCAAATGATCCCACTATCATTGAGTCTATTAATTATCCCCAACTATATACCTTACTTGTGGTTATAAAATTTTTCATTACACTTTATCCTAAATGTGAATCAAATTTTGATAACATTATATTACTAAAATGTTATAGGGTATAGTTGTTTGTGATTTGTATCTATCAACACCCTCACACCGGTGTGTTGTGATGGATACAATATATAATATCTCAAGAGACAAAATACACCATAAATACCTCCCAAAATATCACATGAGATTGGGGATTGAGGTAGATCATGATCCAACTACTGAGTTTCATGTTCTACTTGATGGTTTGGATATTACAGCAGTCAATAATGCTATTAGAGCATTCATAGCATGCACGTCTAATATTATAATGATACATGAGGTATATCTTTAACAAATGTTTTCATATGAAAACCTATAATGTTTTATGATAGAAGGTCTAAATTGAGGTATGATAATACAGATGGATAATGTGGTGGGGAAATAAAAGGTCAAATAAAAAAATATAGTGAATTGACCAAGTAAACAAAACAAACATCTGAGAGTATGTTCTCCATACTATTTCCAGAGTAACATTTATTATCATTACGACTTTATAAAGAGAGAAAATGTAATGATAAATCTATGTATTACATTTAATATGAAAAATAAACATATGGAAGTTCCTTGACAGACAGAATTGGCTTCAAGACTCTAAATGATACACTCAAGCATGAATGTTTCAACATCTCAGTTGTGAATTAATACATCAGGTACATTTTTGTAATGCATCCTTCCAAATAGTGTGCTAATTTTCTTATTAAAGTTAATAACTATTAATATTTTCTATAGTAATTAATATTACAACTATATGAAGGGAAGATCATGTGAATCATGATTTGGATTCATTAATCCCGATATCATTTCTATGATAGAACTTACTTTGTATGATTAAGAAATTAAGAATAAAAGATGATTCACTCGAAGTGTTTAATAAAAAAATCAGAAAAAAATTCTCTATTTTATTCCTATAATGAATTAGTAAAACTATATAATCTATTCACTTAAAATATATATTTAATTATATAATTATATAATTGTTTTTTATATTTAGGGAGCATTGGATGTTGATCGCAGTCAATCTAGACACCCTGAATATTTATTTTATGGATCAAATGGATGGATATCCAACCAACCCACCACCCATGATGTGTATTATGAATTTGTAATACACTACAATAAAAAATTTATAGATAACATAGATTTATATTTTTTAGTCAATGTATTAACAAAAAAAATTATGATAGAGTGATTTCTAAATATAGGCTAAATCATGGAATGTTGTTAATGTATGAGGAGATAAGGATTTTGAATTACTAAAAAGGGGAAAAAATTAAGGTATATATAAAAATATTTAACTATAATAACATTTCGAAGCTGTTTAATTATTTTGGTCAATGTTTTTATAGTGTCTGATATAAGATAGTGTCATTGATTAAGGATATTAGGTTAAAAAATTTATGAGAGAGATCATAAAGCATGAAATGACTAGAATCCCATAAAATGTAATATAAAAAAGTATAAAATTGACATTTTAATAGAAAAAAATGTTTCACTCACTAAAAACCAAGAAAAGACACATGGATTTTCTTGATAATTTAGGACAATGATTCATAATTAATTAATGATGTGTAGGAAGTAGTCTCATTCCAAACCCACAGATTATGTAATGTGTATGACTAAAAGAGAACGTTTCCAGTTTAAAATGGAATTTTAGTAAAAATAAATGTTGTACTCAAAATTGAGGATATGCATTAGGATTATTTTAATACTTTAGGACACCTATCTATATTACATTTGAGATGATTTAGAATCAGTCTCACCTCAATACAATGAATGTTGTGACCAGTATGAATCCAAGTGCATCTTTTTATTCAAAATTTTCATTAATTTTAGTGAAAAAAACTGACATACTCAAAACTAATCAAACAAATTCAGAATGGTTTATTACTTTATTACAATGATCCACAAGTCATTTTTGATGTGTATGAATCAGTTGCATATTAATCCGTCTAATGGTGTGATCAGTATGACTCAAAGTGTCCGTTATAAGTTTAAAATTAACATTTCAATACCAAAAAGAGTCACTCGCTAAAAATTGAGAAAACACACTCGAATTGTCTTGATAATTTAGTACAATGTTTCATAATTCATTTTTTACATGTAGGAATCAGTCTCATGTCAAACACATGATACAACTTGTATGACTAAAAGTTCATGTTTCCAGTTTAAAATGTCATTTTAGTAAAAAACACAAGTGGCATACTCAAAACTAGGGAAATACATTAGGATTGTTTTAATACTTTCGGAAAATTATTCATAATTCATTTGAGGCAAGTCAGAATAATTTACACCTCAATATAAGGCACAATGTGACTGATATGACTCAAATTGAATCATTTTATTCAAAATTGACTTTAATTTAATGAAAAAAACAATTGACATACTCAAAACCAATAAAATACATTTGTATTATTTTTTAACTTTAATAAAATTGTAACACCCAAAGCTTCCACAATACTCTTTTCTTTGAATAATATAGTAGCGTGTGTTGTATGCAACTTCGAGTTCTAACACACACCACAACAAATCAAACTAGCCGTTATGAATAGTAATACCTACTTTTTGAAATATTATAAATTTTATAATTCAAAATGGACTACATTTTTGGATTTGGAATATCGAAATTAGCATATGGTGAATTTTTTGTATTTTTCTGAAAACCTTCAATTTTTGATGAATAGTGAAAAAACACTTATTTATTGTTTAA
Source organism: Viscum album (assembly GCA_963277665.1). Lineage (NCBI taxonomy): Eukaryota > Viridiplantae > Streptophyta > Magnoliopsida > Santalales > Viscaceae > Viscum > Viscum album. The sequence goes on along the minus strand of OY728142.1, from coordinate 1,212,187,020 downwards.
AAACGAATTTATATTTAAATAATTATTTATTTTATTTAAATTTAATTAAGGTCAAAATAGATACATAATACCTATATAAGTTCAATGTTATTTATTGGAGTTAGTTTAGAATAATTTTAGATATATAAAACTTTTATTGAACTTTTCACCGTCTTTTACCCAACACCTATGAGAATTTGGAAATTCACATAAAACATTATTTTACCACTTCTCTGAGTAGAATTATGAAAATCCAAGAGACACGGTTAATATCAAGAAGTAAAATTTGGTTCAATAGGATAAAAATAATTTTTTTGTGAAAAGTAACTTTTTACTTTTATTTACCACAGTAAAAAGTAAATATGGTAATTAAGGGTAAAAATGATATTAATATTACCCTAACACAAGTACTAATTCTATTGGACATGTGTATCTAGACCAAAAACAACCGCAAGAATAAAATATTATCTTTTAGGTCCACTTGGATTAGATTAGGACATTTATTATTATTTAATTCAAAGAAGAGGTAAAAGAGTTAAAATCAAAGTTTAATTACTAAAACATTTTTAATATAGGGTTATACATAAGATAAATTTTATTGTAAATATTCATTAGAAATCTAGAAAGATTTAATACATAATGATATTTTATTTATAATTTTTAGACATTAAATAATTTAATTTATTTATGACACAATGATGATGCAGTAATTACCTTATTAGTGAAATATTAAAATAATTGATATTATAAATACCCAAATAAATATAATATTAGAGTTTTAATGAGTTACACGAATTTCATAGATTAAAATGACATTTTAGAGTTGACTGAATGAATTAGGTTCGAATAAATCATGCTTTTATGATTTTCACAAAATTCAAATTCCAAATACTGTCAAAATTGACATAAAAGTGATTTTAAAAACAATATTATATTATTAATTAATATTCTATTCCTAAAAATCTGAGGTTTGGCCAAAGGAATTATATCATGATAGGTGTATCATTAAGGGATAACTATGGGGTCTCTTGGATGTATATAGTAATTTTATTAACTATATAATATAATAATACAAAGTGACATGGTATGTGTCAAACTAATTAACTAAGGGTTAAAACTAAAAGATAATGTTAATATAATGACACAAACCTGTCTAAAATCTATTGGTTGAAAGGATTTCGTCCCATCCACACATTATAATTTGAATAATCCACTTTTTATCCATTAGAAACCAAATATTAATTTATTATAAAATAATACATTAAGTCTTTCCTAAAGAGCCCCTCCTTCCCCTTATAAAAGGACACCACTTATAACCAATTATTCACACCTAAAAGACATTTGGTTCGGCCAAACTCTGCTAAAATATCCTCCCAACTTCCATAAATTCATCCTAGAGGCCATATTTTGATCATAAAGCCAACTTATGGAGCCCTTTTGACCAAATCAAAAGGAAGAACCCGGAGAAGAGGTAACGTCTTCACCACCCTCTTTAAAGTTCCTTTCTTCATCAACTTCTTCTTTCCTTGTTATTTCCATTATAAAATAATAACTCAAGTATCTTCTATATACTATGATGTTATTATAAGTATGTAACAAATAAATTCATTATTCTATCCATCCCTTGAATGACATGTCACCATACGTGTGTACGTACGACCTACCATCTCCATGTTGTGGTGTAAGCGTTATTCAATAGATTATTATATAGATGGGCATAATAATGACGTATAATTCATGTAAATAATAAATATAACTCGATAATGATTCTTTCTATATGATATACCACCCAATTATATATTCTTTTAATATCAAAATAATGATGTTGTCGCTCATGCATACAAACGGACTACCGTCTCCACGAACGCGAAGAGATTCATTCCCCATCGTATCCATTCAAGAATAATTTTCATTTTATGGTTAAAAATAATGTTTAAATAATTAATATAATTTTGGATATGAATATGAAACAACCTATCGATAACAAACACGGCTTATGTAACAAAACATATAAAAGAAAATTAGCAAGTTAACACCCGGAACGATGATAATACTATGATTTTACTAACAGCGCAATGTTAAAAGATCATATATGATATCATATTAATATATATGATTCTTGTATAATTTAATAAAAATTATTTCACCATTATACAAGAGGTTAACCTACAATCAATCAAGGAAAAGTACAAGGTAAGGGTTTATTTCATAATCTCATCATTATCTGAGGTTGTTCATATGTAATTACCCACTGGGACCTCTTTATCATCCAAATCCATGTTTCTTAAAAATGTATTTCAAATCATTCTTACTATTTTTTAGAATATGGGTTAAAGTCATTTATACCCTTGTTTTAATTTTTATAAGAATTTTATAAAGGAATCTTTCTGTCCTTTTCCAAACAAGGTCATTTTTAGCCTTTTTAAAAGAATTAAGGTCAGAATGTCTTTTTTTTAACTTATGCGGCGGGTGTGGCTATTTTCCACTGTTATAAAATCATTGAAGCTTCCCTTAAAATATTATAAGAATATTTTCAAATTAAATGTTTTATTTTATAATTATGTTAGTTTTAAATGATTTCAAAAAATAGATATTTCTATCAAATAGTTTTGATTTCATCTATGTCAACATCCTTCGATGGATTTTAAGATTATTTCGAGTTGATTTATTATGATACAAAACTTCAGTATTGTACGAAGTTTTTCTGATATGTTTTACTGTGTATGTGTTATTTTTATACCATTCTTGGTTTATGGAGAAAGTATTGATATTTCTTATGGTAGTTTTAATAAGAATTTTTATGTTATGTTTTAACCAGTTCAAATGAGTAATGCACTGGAATTAATAAGTGATGGGTGGAGCACGCTATAGCTCCTTGATGCGTCTATAGGTATCATGAGACAAATTAGTGTCTTGGCACAAGTCCTTAACAAAATCTTATTTGTCGTCTTGGCACGAGGCCTTGTGTACGTGGTTATGATAGTCTGGCAGTATGCATTCCATCACCATGATAGTGGTTATTGATATTTCATGTGATTATTAGACTAGTAGAATATCCATGGGAATAAGTAAATGGAATTATTTCATTTTACCTTTCCCATATTATGCTGAAGTTCAATTTTAAAAGTATTTTGTTTTAGTTATATATTGCCTTAAATGTTTATGCTTATTTATGAATGTTTCCTCTATATTGTTATCCTTATTGAGAATCTGAGCTCACCCATTTCAATGTTTTATTTTTCCCAGGACGTGAAGAAGTAATTTATGAATGACCTATAGGGATAGTATGAGGGGATATGAAGACAAGATTTTATTGTAGTAGTTTTCACTTTATGATGTAATGTAAACTTTATTAATGTATCTAGTTATTACAAGGATACTAAACTAATCGGTATTTCGAGACATGATCTTTTGTGATCATGCCAATGTTATGTAATAATACACCGACTCTAGGTAACTGGGGTCAGGGTGTTATAGTTGGTATCAGAGGAAGTTTAGTACAAACATTGGAAGCTAGATTTAGATAAACTCTGATTAGAACACAAAGACCTAAAATGGACTTTGAGGATTAGTATAAAAGAACTTCCTAGAATTTTGGTATTATAGAGATTTTGTGAGTTTTCCAAGAAATAAATCCCTGTCTGGATACGAGAAGGTAGAGGCGGCTCGGGCACAGAGGTACCAACGGGTAAAACCTGAAAACACCGCTTTGAGCTAGACATGAATGGGACTGGTGCACGACAATGTGCCTTCCTGCAATCTTGGTTACAACACTCCCAGGGGATATGCTTAGGATAATTATCACATTATTTACAAACTATTATGAAGGGTTTATGATTATATAATTCCTCAAAGAAAACATTTTTATGATTATTGATTATATCCATAAATAGTACAATTTATGTTAAGTGTTTTACAAGTATGGATTTATGTATTTTGATTCATAAACTGATCTAGTTTATGCCATTGTTAAGAAATGGCGCCTAGTGGAAGCAATGGAAACGGTATCAATGCACGCACTCCATGTAGGGATTGCCTGCCTGCTCAAGATAATTATAGTGGAGCTGGTGATTCAACTGGTGCTCATCAACTTATCACCATACTGGGACAACTCACTCAGGTTATGAATAATAACCTTACCCTTCTGGAGCACCTTGATCCACAGCATGGAGGATCAATGTTAGATCGTTTCATGAGGCAAAAACCACCAACATTAAATGCGAGTACAAATCCATTAGTAGATGAGTAATAGATATGTTCCCTAGAGAAAATATGTCAGGCTTTGGGGAGTAGTGAAAGGGAAAAAGTTGTCATGGTAGTTTATCGCCACACTAGAGATGCTGATCAATGGTGGTCACTGATTCAATACACGAAATAAGATGATGATGTATCTAATATGGAATGAAGGGAGTTCAAAGATCTTTTCTTAGAAAAATACTTTACTCGTGACCATCGAGCAGATATGGAAAGGAAATTTTTGAGTCTGAGACAAAAGGAGGATGAGAATGTTGCAATGTGTGAGGCTAACTTTACAGGGTTAGAAAGGTATGTTGGAGATTATATACATAACCCATGAAGTAAGACTGGATGTTTCATTGATGGGTTAAAACCATTTCCCCATAGAGCACTAGTCTCACAATCCTTCTCGTCATAAGAAGACATTGTCTCATGTGCTATCAAGATAGAAAAGGAATTCTCTAAGTCTTACAACTTTAAAGAAAAGCAAGAGAAGAAGAGATCTGCTGACCAATCTGGAAATTGAAATAAGGGGAAGAAGGAAAAAAGTGGAATATAAATCCTATAGTAAATGTGGGAAGAAACACCCTGGTACATGCTTGAATGGAATGAATGTCTATTACAAGTGTGGTGAAAAAGGCCACCAAGCTCGTGATTGAAAAGGGAAGAAGGAAGCTACTGATGTTCCGTGCTATAATTGCAGGGAGATGGGACATTATGCAAATGAATGTCCTAAGTGTCCGGGGAACTTACCTCAGAAAAGGCCAAGGGATCAAGGACAAGCTTTTGCTATCACGACTGCTGAGGTAGAAGCTCCGAAAGACATGGTAGCAGGTAATTTAATGGTTTCCTCATGTTTAGAAAATGCTTTATTTGATTCTGGATCATAGAATTGTTTCATATATTCCCAGTTTTCTAATAAAATTATATATTTCTAATATGATTTAACAAAGGAGTTGTCAGTTAAAACTTGGAAGGGAATTATCGTGGCAATAAAGTATTTTGAATCAGTCCCCATTAGATCACATAAATGTTCTTTATCTACTGATCTCATTTTCATACCTATGATTGAGTTTGATATAATCATCGGTATGGATTGAATTTTGGACTATGATGCGATGATTTATTCTAAGAAGAAGGAGGTTATGATATTTGATGATGATGATAAGGAACACCTTATCTTTAGATCATAATCGTCACTACCTAATTCTTATTTAGATCAACCCTCAGTAGCTCAACTAAATTCAATTATTAGGGAGGAGGAGAATGAAATGACTGAGGGCGAGGAAAGGAATGTTCAAATAGAGGATGTACCTATTGTGAAATAATATGTAGATGTGTTTCTGGAAGATTTACCTGGACATCCTCCAGAATGAGAAGTTCAGTTTTCCATTGATTTAATTCTGGGTTCAAGTCCCATATCGAAGACCCCTAATAGAATGGCCACTGTGGAATTAGTGGAACTAAAGAAACAACTAGAGAAATTGAGTAATAAGGGATTTAATCTCCCTAGTGTTTCTCCATGGGGAGCCCCTGTCCTTTTTGTTAAGAAGAAAGATATATCTATGAGGTTATGTATCGACTACAGGGAAATCAATGCTATAACAATAAAGAACAAGTATCCCCTACCTCGCATTGATGATTTATTCGACCAACCTCATGGAGCTCAGGTCTTTTAAAAGATTGACCTTCGATCTGGATACCATCAGTTGTGTGTGAAAAAGGAAGACATTCCTAAGACAACATTTCAAACCAAGTATGGGCATTATATGTTTACAGTAATGCCTTTTGGATTGACTAATTCACCCTATGTATTCATGGATATAATGAATAGAGTTTTCAAGGAATATCTCGATGATTTTATGGTGGTATTTATTGATGATATCTTAGTAAACTCCAAAAGCTACAAAGATCATGAAAATCACTTGTGCATTATATTGAAAACTCTAAGAAGACATGAATTATATGGAAAGTTTAGCAAGTGTGAATTCTGGATTCAAGAGATTTCTTTTCATGGCCATATTGTCTCTATGGATGGAATCTTTATTGATCCTTCTAAGACAAGAGCAATCCAATAATGGCCGGCACTGACGATTATAATCGAGGTATGCAGTTTTATTGGTTTAGTAGGTTATTATCGACATTTCGTCCTGAATTTTGCTCGGTTGGCTAACCCATTAACAAAGCTCACACATAAAGGGGTTAATTTGTTTGAAAAATAGAGTGTGAATAATGTTTTAAAGAACTGAAGAGAAGATTATTAAATGCTTATATATTGACTCTACCATCAGTGAATGATGGGTTCGTTATTTATAGTGATGCATCAAAGAAAGGACTTGGTTGTGTCCTTATGAAGAATGATAGAGTTATTGCCTATGTGTCATGACAGTTGAAAAATCATGAGCAAAAAAATCCAACTCATGATCTCAATTTAGCAGCTATGATATTTTCTTTGAAAATATGTATACTCTACCTCTATGCTGAAAAATGTGAGATTTATACTGATCACAAGGGTTTGTTGTATATTTTCTCACAAAAAGAACTCAACATGAGGCAAATGAGATGGCTTGAACTACTCAGGGATTATGATTGCACGATACACTACCACCAAGGAAAGGCAAATAAGGTGGCAGATGCTTTGAGTAGAAAAGATCATGGAGTTTTGAACAAGATGAGAGTAGAAGAGGATCATATATACATGGATATAGTAAAGATGGATATGGGAATCACCATGGAAGGTGAAACATCAATTATTTTTCAAATGGTTGCCAAACCATCTTTATTAGAAAGGATAAATAATTCTAAGATAGATGATTAAGAATTTCAAAAGAAGATTAAAGCTATGAATGATGGGAGATTGAATGACTTTGTGTATGAAGATTGAATTTTGATGTTTGGGAAGAGACTTTGTGTTCTCGATATACCTGATCTAAAAAGAGATTTCTTGGATGATGCTCGTAGTTCCAATTTCTCTATACACCCTGGGAGCAAAAAAATGTATAGAGATTTGAAGGAACATTTTTGTAAGAACCCAGTTCTTATTTTAGATGTACGAGCTTCTTCTTTTCCTTTTATTTAAGGGTTTTTGAGAAAATATGGAAAATGGGAAAAATCCTGAATTTTGGAACTACACGTCGTGTACTTTATCCACACACCATGTACTTTTGGCTGTGTTGGGATGAGTACACGGGGCATGTATCCATGCCGGTGACGAAGGGTGTAGGAACCAACTACACACCGTGTAGTGGTACTTTACACGTCGTGTAATCAGTTGGCAGACTTGAATAGTAAGGTGGTGTAGTCACCTCCAGCTGGGAGACAGTACACGTCGTGTACCTGGGAGTACACGTCGTGTACTCATGTCGATGGATGAACAGTGTGGCAGTGCCACCAAATGAACAGTTAAATGAAAGGAGTACACATCGTGTACTCAGAAGTACATGTTGTGTACTTTGTTTTTTCTACTTAAAAAAGGCAGTATCCTCCTCATTTGGAAGAGGAGTAACTTGAGCCATTTTAGAGACAAAGGAGGAGGCCGAATCTTTGAAGATCCACCGGGAATTCATCAAGAATCTGATTCGGCTTCAGAAAATCTCATTGGAACCGCACAGGTAAGCCCTCTCCTCTCCTAGTACCGTTCATTCCAATTCTTCTCCTAACGTAAGTTATTTACATTTGAATGGGTTTTGTTATTCGTCAGACCTACGCCGTTCATGGGAATTTCAGGATTCGGTGTTCGGGTATAATTCTCGTTGACGTATAAGGTAGGTGTCTTAGTGTTTATTTTCCAACTGTCGTCCATTTTTGTGTGTTTTCGTGCCACGAACCCATGTTGGGGTTTTGTGTGGCTGAGGCTGTTGCTATATTTAATACCTAGAATTGATTTGGTATTTAATTTTGATAATAAAATGCTGGTTGGGATCGTTGCTTGGATACGGAACCACCCCGGGGGTGTGTTCCACTATTTAGCTGTTTGGCCAGGATACCCGAGGGTATGCCTTAAATGTAGTAATTGCAGAATTTCCTTGAGAGGAATGTCTTGTTTACTGCATTTTGATATGTTGGGCATGGCCCGATTACCTGTTTAGCCTGAGGGTGTTGTTGTGATTAGCCTGTGGGCTATAGTTATTTTCAGCCTGAGGGAAACTTCTTCCAGGCCTGTGGGCAGCTGATTCTGTGCCTGAGGGCGACACTACCTACGCCTGAGGGAAAATTCTATTATGCTTGAGGGCGGATTCTTGTTTTGGATACTCGTTACCCGAGGGTAGGAGTTTACGTGTTTGAGGACATTAGTTGTTTTCAAGAAATGCACTGTGGTGATTTCTTATATTAAATGGATTAAATGGATAATAAAATGGAAATATAACTAGTAATGAGTTAATTTTGAGTACTTATTACTTATTTTCATTTTTCTACTGCACACTATTGTTGCATGCTTGCACGTAGTTGGGCACGGGCCTTTGGTGGGAGCCTACTGAGATATATTTCTCACACCCTGTTTGGGTCATGCTTTTCATCCCAAACAGATTACGTTGTTGCAGGTGTAGATAGGGGATAGAGTCCCTATACAGGTACTTGACTGTTGCAGAGGAGTTGGAGGTCATGGGACCGAGCCTAGGCTTGTGATGCCACTGCCAGTTGTTTTCTTTGCTTTCCTGTACTCTGCTTCTACTGTACTGTATTGATGTATAACATGTTCTGGCTTCTTTCTTAGAACTTGAAACATGAAGCATCATCTTTTATATACTATTGGTTATATCCATTGCAGTTGTTTATTTCAGTAGTTGTATGGATTACTGCTTCCGCTGTCGTTGTATGTTCTATTTTGTATTCCACTGCGCTACACTTTGACAAATGAGGGCATAGTTTCACCACTATCAGACATGGGTCCTCACTCGGCAGCCTCTGGCGTTTGGGGAAATGCGCTTGAGGTCATGTGGAGAACCGGCCTCAGGGCACCCGTTGCATGGAACCCGGGTCCGGGACGTTACAAAGTGGTATCAGAGGGGTTCTTTTCTTTGAAATACTATTTGGAGCTGTATTCCGGGATATGACAGAATGGTAGTTGGTAATAATTTGTGCTCGGGCATAGCTAACCCGTGTACAAGAAAAATCTATTCTACCTCAAATTTTGCATTCTTTTGATTTTGCAATTTTATGGTTGATATGTTTTCACCGTTGGGTGACGCACTTGGATTGTGCAGTTTATATTTTATCTGTGGGTTCTATTTAGTTTCAACCCAATGAGATGATGGTATGTCGTCTCATGCATCATATAGGCACATGCTAGATATCACATGCCATGCATAGTTTCCATTCCATGTAAGTGCATTATAAATTCACATGTTATTGTGATAGTTGTTGTTCAAGGGAATCATGCTGTTGTGATAGCTGCTTGATAAAAAATACATGTTGTGAGCCTGTTTATAGAATGGATGCCAAACTTCGGTTTTTGGGGAGTATGGGCCCCCATTGACTGGAATTTGGTGGATCATTGACTGTTATTGGTTATAACACATAAAAGATGTCAAACATTGATTTGTGGGGAGTATGGGCCACCACAGGTCGGAATTTGACATTTAGGTGTTGGTTTTTAGTATTTTCTGGGTTCCGGGGAAGTTCCTGAGGCATACTATCTGGAAAACCCGTAATACACGTCGTGTAGGACCTCACACATGCTGTGTGTGTTCTTCTGTTCGGGAAGAAAAATGAACTTTTTGAGTACATGTCGTGTTCCCCGAGTACACGTCGTGTAGTCTCTTCCCATGCCACAAACCATGTGGGCGGCAACACGGGGTAGGGAAGGGCTTGGTTAAACCCCGCCGTGTAGATTTTGTGCACGTCGTGTAGTGTGACCCGGAGTCCGGCCGTGTAACTAATAACATGGGTTGGTGAACTCCTTGACAGAACACGTCGTGTCAATAATAGACACGCCATGTAGTGTGGCATGGGGACTCAACCATGTAGCTAACAACACGGGCCGGTGTCACCTCTCCCTAGACACGACCTGTACCTATGGGACACACCATGTAGTCTTGTCCAAGGACAGACCATGTGGAGTTATCCGTGTGGCTGGGAAACAGGATGGTGTACATGCCGTGTGTGGGTCTAACACACTGTGTTGTGTAAAGACCGAGTAATCGGCCGTGTCATAGACGACATGACCAGTTGGAAAATAACATCGTACACGCCGTGTAGATATTATACACGCCGTATAGTTTTGTTGAACAGAAGCTGTGTGGCTTATCTATGTAGAAGGACCCGTGCAGGGGAAGGGAAGTCAAGTACATTCTATGTAGTCATTGTACACGCTATATAGTCTTGTCTTGAAAATTTTGAAAGCCTTCTTCCTCTTGTTCCCTTTGTTGTTCCTTCGCTTTCAGTCTTAATAATCATGAATCTGAGGTGTGCTTTTGACCTTGTAGTGTCATGCCGCCTAGACTACCGCGAGTTGTTTTCCTGGAGAGCGGCGATAATTATACTCCGGAGATGGTGGGAAATGGGCTACTAGTTGATCCACCCGCAGAACCAGATGTGACACCAGCTGTTATACCGGACACAGGCGCAGAGGTGCAGTTCCGTGAAGGTTTTATGCAGTTTATGCAGACCTTTTAGGGAGCACCGCAGGCTTCCACATCTATGGCCGAGCTGACACGTATCATTCAGCAGCATCATCCCCCTATGTTTTTAGGGGATGGCGGACCATGGGCTACGGATTCTTGGTTAGGGTCGATGCACACTATTTTCGAGCATCTTGAGACGCCTCCAAGGCAGAGGGTCAAGATCGCGACTTACATGATACGTGATTCTTCCAAGAGGTGGTGGGATGTTACCACCCAGTCAGAGCATCACAGAGACATGGCGTGGGATGGTTTTCAGGCAGTATTCTATGACTTCTTCTTTCCCGATACACTAAGGGCAGATATATCTCGAGAGTTTGTGAATCTGAAGTAGGTCGCCATGTCGGTGATGGACTATTCTGCTCGTTTTACGGAGCCTCGGCATTTTGCACCCGTGCTAGTGGGTGATGAGAAGTTGAGAGCCAGACGTTTTGAGGATGGTCTATGGTATGACATCCAAGCACTGGTGAATGTGTTCAGGTTGACTACTGTACACGCGATTGTGAACCAGGCATTGATTACAGAGAGGAACCTGCAAGAATTGAGTGGTGTGGACAAGGGTAGTTCAACACCAGTTACTAGTGTTATTTCTGCTGGCAAGAGGAAGAGACAGATGGAATTCAATCAGGTCAGCAGTACCAGTCAAAAGAATGCTTCAGGTGGCTAGGTTATGTGCTACCAGTGTGGTAGAGAGGGGAACAAGAGACCGCAGTGTCCATGAAACCCAGTGGAGTATCGAGCTTGTGGAAATATGGGTCATCTGTAGTGCTTTTGCAGGGAGTTTCCACCAGCTAGTGAGAGTGGTTCTGTGCAGACTCTGCATGGAGGACCAGGACTAGTGGCTTCTTACTAGTCAGGAAACTGGAATACGTCGGGGCGTGCATGCAGAGATGGTGTTTGTGTTCGTGGTAGCTAGACACCGGGATCTCAGAGGCAGCAGGGCGGGACAGCTCAGGGTATCCAGGCTATGTCGCAGGGCCGCGACACTAGGCAGGCATATGCAGTGCGACATACCTAGCAGGAGCAAGATCACGGACCTTCCACAGTCAGAGGTACTATTCTAGTAGCTTTTGTCTGGTCTTCAGTACTTTTTGATACGTGTGCTATGTATAGTTTCATATCTGTACCCATAGTGGAGAGCCTTGGGCTCTGTGTTTCTACTTCTTCTGATATCATGACGCTAGACACCACGTTGGGGACTAGGACGGCTGGTGTGCATCAGTGCAAGGAGTTCCCCCTTGAGGTTGGACGACGTCACTTCCTTTAGGACCTCTATGTCTTGGAGATGACGAGCTATGACGTCATTCTCGGGATGGACAGGTTGGTTCCCTTCCGAGCCTTTGTAGACTGCTATCGTCGCAGGGTGCATTTCACGTAATGAGAGGGTAGAGAGTTTCTATACAAGGGTGAGTGGGATGTTCAGGCGAGACGAGATGGACCAGAGCATCATGGGTGAGGTGGAGTCACAGCCCTGATTGCGTGTTTATATCTGGATTATCAGGGGACATGTTAGACGGATTTTCCTCTAGTTTTTGATCATTTTAGGGATGTCTTTCCGGACGACTTTTCAGGTCTACCTCCGGTGCAGGAGGTGGATTTTTCTATTGAGCTAGTGCCAGGAGCAGCACCGATGTCCATTCCTCCTTATAGGAGGGCCACACCTGAGTTGCAGGAGGTCAAGAGGAAGTTAGAGGAGTTACATTCAAAGGGTTTTATCCGAACCAGTACTTCTCCTTGGGGTTCTCCGGTGCTTTTTGCGAAGAAGGCAGTTGGTACCCTCAGACTTTGCTTGGATTATAGGAAGCTGAACCAGTTGACGGTTAAGAACCAATATCCCTTGCCAACGATAGATGATTTGTTTGATCAATTTCGTGGAGCACCAGTATTATCAATGATTTATTTGAGATCCGGATATCATCAGTTGCACGTTAGACCATCTGATATACCTCTCACAGATTTCAGGAGTAGGTATGGTCTATATGAGTATACGGTTATGCCGTTCGGACTGACGATCGCGCCAGCAGTTTTCATGGATCTGATGAATCGTGTGTTCCATCTATATCGTGATTCTTTTGTGGTCATATTCATGGACGAAGTCTTGGTGTACACTCACACTTGATATGACCATGCAACCCATATTGAGATCGTATTGAGTACAATGATAGAGCATCGACTATATGCAAAGCTCTCAAAGTGACACTTTTGGATGGACCAGATTCACTTCCTGGGTCACATTATCTCAGAGGCAGGAGTTGCAGTAGACGCAAAGAAGGTGAGAGCAGTAGTTTCCTGGGAGCATCTTAAGAATGTGTTTGAGATACAGAGTTTCTTAGGGCTGTCTGGTTACTACAAGTGCTTCATATATGACTTCCCCAGCTTAGAAGCACTGTTGACGGGTCTGACTAAGAAGGGTGTGAAGTTCATTTGGTCAGAAGCTTGCGAGACATCTTTTCAGGACATGAAGGGAAGGTTGACATCATCACCGATCCTGATACTCCTAGAGCAGGGGAAGAGCTATACAGTTTACTGTAATGCACCGGGGATTGGGCTGGGATCCATTTTTATGCAGGGCGACCGAGTTGTTGCGTACGGGTCTCAGCATTTGAGGCCACATGAGAGGAATTACCCGACACATGATCTCTAGTTGGAAGCATTTGTATATGTGTTGCACTGTTGGAGACATTTTCTAATAGGAGAGCATTTTATGGTTTTGACTGACCACAAAAGACTCAAGTATATCTTTACTCAGCATGACCTGAATCTGAGGCAGAGAAGGTGGGTTGAGTACCTACAATCATTCAATTTTGAGCTTGCCTATACACCTGGTAAAGGTAATGCAGTAGCCGATGCACTGAGCAGGAAGACTCAGATACATGCAGTACAAGAGGCCAGTGGCGAGTGGCAGCTTATGGTTTTGTTCTCTGAGATGCATCTGAAGGTGCATGATAGTCAGGGGAAGACTTCTCTTTCCTCGTTAGCTGTGACTTCTACCCTCGTGGATAGACTGAGGGTAAGGCAGTTATCAGATTCAGAAGGCCTAGTTCTATGGGAGTCGGTGGTAAGTGAGGACCCTCCTCCTGGTTGGAGGATAGGCGATGATGAGGTTTTTCGTTTCCATGGACGTGTATGGGTTTTAGGGGATATACGTGAGGAGATAATGTGGGAGTTTCATGCTTCAGCTTGGGAAGTTCATCCCAGTGTTACCAAGATGTACCGAGACTTGAGACGTCAGTACTGGTGGTCGGGTATGAAGAGGTAGATTGCTAGGTTTGTTATGAGATGTCCCACATGTCAGTAGGTGAAGGCAGAGCATTAGAGACCACCTGGGCCATTACAATAGTTGCCCATTCTAGAGTGGAAATGGGATAATCTCATGATGGATTTTGTGACGGGTTTTCTGAGGACACCTCGAGGCAATTACGTCATGTGGGTTGTTGTAGAAAAACTCACGAAGGTATCTCACTTCTTTCCAATCAAGGATTCCTTCGGTGTGGATGAGGTCAGAAGGCTGTATATCCGAGAGATTGTACGTCTTCATGGGATCCCTCGTTATATTGTTTCAGATAGGGACACCCAATTTAAGTCTCGTTTCCGGTAGAGTTTTCAGACAGCGCTGGGTACACAGGTGCTTCTGAGCACAGCATACCACCCTCAGACAGATGGCCAGTCAGAGTGGACGATACAGGTTCTATAAGACATGTTGTGCGCATGCGTCCTTGAATTTGGGGGCTCTTGGGAGAAGCATATACCATTAGTCAAGTTTGCATATAACAATAGTTTTCAGGAAACTATTGAGATTACACCATACAAGGCTTTATATGGTAGGCCATGCCGATCACCCTTATGCTGGTTAGATGCCGGAAAAGCAGCTTTACTGGGGCCACAGCTCGTGCAGGAGACATCTGAGTAGGTCCGGTTGATTCAGAAGTGGATGGCTACCGTGCAGTCTTGTCAGAAGTCTTATGTTGATCGCCGTAGACTACCTCTGGAGTTTGTGGTTGGGGATCAGGTTTTCTTACGTGTTTCGCCGAGGATGGGACACAGACGGATCAGGAGACAGGGTAAACTTTCATCGAGGTATGTGGGGCCATTCATGATTCTGGAGAGAGTCGGGCGAGTTGCATGTCGGTTGTAGTTACCGCAATGGTACTAAGCCATGAACGACGTCTTCCATGTGTCTCAGTAGCATCGCTACCATTCCAACCTGTCTCACACCTTTTAGCTTGAGGAGGTTGAGCTTCAGCATGATGCATCCTTTGAGGAGCATCAGATCTGTATCATTGATAGGAGAACGAAGGTTATCCGAGGCCAGTCAGTTCCTCTCGTACGGGTGCTATGGTAGCATGGCCGAGTGCAGGACGAGACCTGGGAGCGGGAGGCCGACGTACATGCTCAGTGTCCAGAGTTGTTCTGAGTTTTATCTTCGCCACCCTTGGAATGGTAATTCAGTGACGAATTGCTGTAAGGGGGGAGTTTGTAAGAACCCGGTTCTTATTTTAGAGGTTTTGGTTTCTTCTTTTCCTTTTCCTTAAGTGTTTTTGAGAAAATATGGAAACTGGGAAAAATCCTGAATTTTGGAACTACACGCCTTGTACTTTATCCACACACCGTGTACTTTTGTCCGTGTTCGGATGAGTACACGGGGCACGTAGCCATGATGGTGACGAAGGGTGTAGGAACTGACTACACACCGTGTATTGTTAGCTTACACGCCGTGTAGATAGTTAGAAGGCTTTAATAGTAAGGAAGTGGAGTCGCCGCCAGCTGGGCGACAGTACACACTGTGTACTTGGGAGTACATGCCGTGTACTCATGTCTACAGATGAACAGTGTGGAGGTTCGGCCAAATGAAATGTTAAATGAAGGGAGTACACGCCATGTACTCAGAAGTACATGTCGTGTACTTTGTTTTTTCGGCATAAAATGGGAAGTATCCTCCTCATATGGCAGAAGAGGCACTTGAGCCATTTTGGAGCCAAAGGACAAGGCCATATTTTTGAAGATCCACCAGGAGTTCGTCTGGAATCCGATTCGGCATCAGATGATCTCGTTGGAACCGCACGGGTAAGCCCTCTCCTATCCTGGTACCGTTCGTACCAATTCTACTCCTAACGTTAGTCATTTAAATTTGAATTGGTTTTGTTCTTAGTCAGATCTACACCGTTCTTGGGCGTTTTAGGAGTCAACATTCGGTTATAACGCTCGTTGACGTATAAGGTAGGTGGCTTAGTGTTTATTTTCCAACTGTCGTACATTTTTGTGTGTTTTCATGCCACAAACCCATGTTGGGGTGCCGTGTGGCTAAGGTCGTTGCTATATTTAATACCTATAATTGATTAGGTATTTAATTGTGATAATAAAATTCTGGTTGGGATCGTTGCTTGGATCAGGAACCACCCCGGGGGTGTGTTCCACTATTTAGCCTTTTGGCCAGGATACCTGAGGGTATGCCTTAAATGTAGTAATTGTAGAACTGCTTTTGGAGGAATTTCTTGTTTACTACATTTTGATATGTTGGGCATGGCCCGATTACCTTTTTAGCCTGAGGGCGTTGTTGTGATTAGCCTGTGGGCACTGCACTGTTTAGCCTGTGGGCTGTAGTTTTTTTCGGCCTGAGGGAAACATCTTCCGTACCCGTGGGCAGCTGATTCTGTGCCTGAGCGAGACACTACCTACGCCTGAGGGAAAATTCTATTATGCCTGAGGGCGGATTCTTGTTTTGGATACTCGTTACCCGAGGGTATGAGTTTATGTGTCTGAGAACATTATTTGTTTACTAGAAATGCACTGTGGTGATTACTTATATTAAATGGATTAAATGGATAATAAAATGGAAATATAACTAGTAATGAGTTACTTTTGTGTACTGTTTACTTATTTTCATTTTTCTACCTCACACTATTGTGGCATTCTTACACGCAGTTGGGAACGAGCCTTTGGTGGGTGCCTACTGAGATATATTTTTCACACCCTGTTTGTGTCACACTTTTCATCCCAAACAGATTACATTACTTCATGTATAGATAGGGTCAAGAGTCCCTATACTGGTACTTGACTGTTGCAGAGGAGTAGGAGGGCATGGGACTGAGCCTAGGCTCGCGATGCCGCTTCCAGCTATTTTTGTTGCTTTGTTGTACTCTGCTTCTGCTATACTATATTGATGTATAAAATGTTCTGGCTGTTTTCTTAGAACATGAAACATGAAGCATCATCTTTTATATACTGTTGGTTATATCCATTGCAGTTGTTTATTTAATTAGTTGTATGGATTACTGCTTCCGCTGTCGTTGTATGTTTTATTTTGTATTCTGTTGCGCTACACATTGACAAATGAGGGCATTGTTTCCCCACTAAAAAAATGTGGGCCCTCACTGCTAGTCGGAAGCCTATGGTGTTTGGGGAAATGTGCTTGAGGTCACGTGGTGAATCGGGCTCAGGGCACCTGTTGCATGGCACCCGGGTCCGGGATGTTACAATTTTTTGTGGGACAACATGAAGAGGGAGATTTCTGATTTTGTTTCAAGATGTATGGTTTGTCAGCAAGTGAAAGCTAGAAGGCAACAGCCTGGAGGAGTCATGCAACCTCTTCCCATACAGGAGTGGAAATTGGACAATATTACGATGGACTTTGTAATGGGGCTACCAAGTACTCTAAGATAAAACGATGAAATATGGGTTATTGTTGATCATCTTACCAAGACAACACATTTTATTTCTATAAGAGAAGATCTACCAATGGAACATCTAGAAAGAATATATATTAATGAAGTTCTGAGACTTCATGGAGTACCCCTATCGATTGTTTTGGATCGTGATCCCCATTTTACTTCAAGATTCTGGAAGAGTCTTCAGAAGGCCTTGGATACTAAACTTCATTTGAGAACTGCCTGCAACCCTCAAATAGATGGACAATTAGAACAATATATTCAATCCTTATAAGATATGTTGAGATCATGCTCACTTGACTTTCAGGGTATGTGGGATCAATATTTACCTCTGGTAGAATTTTCCTATAAAAATAGCTTCCAATCAAGTATTCAGATGGAACCATATGAAGCGTTAAACGGAAAGCGATGTTGCACACCAACCAGTTGGGATGACGTTGGTGAAAGAAAACTTTTAGGCCCAGAACTAGTGGAGGAAACAATGGAAAAGGTAAAGGTAATCCAAAACCATTTCAAAGCAGATCAAAGTAGGCAGAAGAGCTAGGCCGATAACCGAAGGAAGGATTTGGAATTTCATTTAGGAGATCATGTTTTCTTGAAGTTATTTCCATGGAAGGGAGTTATACGATTCGGTAAGATGGTTAAATTGAGTCCCAGGTACATTGGACCTTTCAAAATTCTAGAACGAATTGTGGCAGTAGCTTATCGTTGGGAAATGCCGCCAAGACTCTCCAAAGTTCACGATGTGTTCCATGTATCACTGTTGAAAAAATACATGCCTGACCCAACAAATGTACTCACATATGAGGAATTGCAACTGGAACCTGATCTCTCTTACTGCGAAGAGCCCGCCAGGATACTTGATATGAGAGAACAAGTTCTGAGAAACTGGACGAGTCGTCTGGTAAAAGTTTTATGGAGAAACCATAAGACGGAAGAGGAAACGTGGGAACCCGAGAAACTTATGATGAAGAACCACCCGAGTCTTTTTATGCAGTAATATTTTAGAAATTTTGAGGACAAAATTATTTGAAGGAGGGTAGAATGAAACGCCCCAAGCTTCCATGGTACACTTCTCTTTGAATAATATAGTAGTGTGTGATGTACACAACTTGAAGTTCTAACACACACCACAACCAATCAAACTAGCCGTTATGAATAGTAATACCTACTTTTTGAAATTTTATAATTTTTATCTTTCATAATTGACTTCTTTTTTGGATTTGGAATATCGAAATTGTTCTAGGGTGAATTTTTAGTATTTTTATGAAAACTTTGAATTTTTGATGAATAATGAAAAAAACACCGAGTTATTATTTAATAATGAATTTTTATTTAAATAATTATTTATTTTATTTAAATTTAATTGAGGTCAAAACAGATACATAATACCTATATAAGTTCAATTTAATTCATTAGAATTAGTTTAGAATAATTTTAGATATATAAAAATTTTAATGAATTTTTCACCGTCTTTTACCCAACTCCAAGGAGAATTTGGAAATTCACATAAAACATAATTTTACCACTTCTGTGAGTGGAATTTTGAAAATCCAAGAGACACAGTTAATATCAAGGAGTAAAATGTGGTTCAATACGATAAAAATAATTTTTTGTGAATAGTAACTTTTTACTTTTATTTACCACGGTAAAAAGTAAATAGGGTAATTAAGGGTAAAAATGATATTAATATTACCATAACACATGTCCTAATTCTGTTGGACAATTTTATCTCGACCAAAAACAACCTTAGGAATAAAATATTATCATTTAGGTCCACTTGGATTAGATTAGGACATTTATTATTATTTAATTCAAAGAATAGTTAAAAGATATAAAATCAAAGTTTAATTACTAAAACCATTTTAATGTAGGGTTATACATAAGATAAATTTGATTTAAAATATCCATTATAAATATAAAAATATTTACTACATAATGATATTTTATTTATAATTTTTAGACATTAAATAATTTAATTTATTTATGACACAATGATGATGTAGTAATTACCTTATTAGTGAAATATTAAAATAATTGATATTATAAATACCCAAATAAATATAATTTTAAACTTTTAATGAATTCCACGAATTTCATAAATTAATATGACATGATAGATTTGATTAAATAAATTAGGTTCGAAGTAATCATGCTGCTATGATTTTCACAAAAATCAAATTCCAAATACTGTCGGAATTGACATAAAAGAGTTTTTAAAACAAATATTATATTATTAATTCATATTCTATTCCTAGAAATCTAAGGTTTGGAAAAAGGACTTTTATCATGATAGGTGTATCATAAATGGACCACTATGGGGTCTCTTGGATGTATATAGTATGTTTATTAGCTATGTAATATAAATATACAAAGTGACATAATAAGTTTCAAACTAATTAACTAAGAGTTAAAACTAAAAGATAAGGTTAATATAATGACCTAAACTTGTCTAAAATCTATTGGTTTAATGTATTTCGACCCATCGCCACCTCATACTTTGAATAATCCACTTTGGAGCCATTATAAACCAAATATGAATTTATTATAAAATAATACTTTAAGTCTTTCCTAAAGATCCCCTCCTCCTACTTATAAAAGTACACCACTTCTAACCAATTATTCACACCTTAAAAGCCTTTTGGTTCAGCCAAAATCTTACCAAATATCCTCCAAACTTCTCTAACTTAATCCTAGAAGCATTAGTTTGATCATAAATCCCACCTAAGGAACCCTTTTGATCAAATCAAAAGGAAGAACCGGGAGAAGAGGTAACATCTTCACCACCCTCTTTAAAGTTCCTTTCTTCTTCAACTTCTTCATTCCTTGTTATTTCCATTATAAAATAATAAATACCCTATATAATATTTACTGTGACGTTATTAAAAAATGGAACAAACAAATTCATTATTTTATCCGTCCCTTGAACGACATGTCACCATACATGTATACGTACGACCTACCATCTCCACATTGTGGTGTAATTGTTATTCAATATATTATTATTTATATGGGTATAATAATGATGTATAATTCATGTAAATAATAAATATAAAATGATAATGATTCTGTATATATGATATAATATCCAATTATATATTATTTTAATATCAAAAGAATGATATTGTCGCTCGTACGTACGTACGGACTGCCGTCTCCACGAAGGCGATGAGATTCATTCCCCATCGTATCCATTCAAGAATAATTTTCATTTGATTGTTAAAAATAATTTCTAAAGACTTAATATCATTTTGGATATGAATATGATACATCCTATCCATAACAAACATGACTTATGTAACAAAACATATAAAAGAAAATGAGTAAGTTAACACCTGAAACGAAGATAATACTAAGATTTTATTAACAAAGCAATGTTAAAAGATCATTTATGATATCATATTAATATATATGATTCTTGTATAATTTAACAAAAATTATTTCACCTTTATACAGGAGGTTAACCTACCATCAACCAAGTAAAAGTACAAGGTAAGGGTTTATTTCACAATCTCTTCATTATCCGAGATTGTTCATACATAATTATCTACTGGGACCTCTTTATCATCCACATCCATGTTTCTTAAGAATTTATTTCAAATCATTCTTACTATTTTACAAAATATGTGTTAAATTCATTTATTCCCTTGTTTTATTTTTTATAAGAATTTTATAAAGGAATCATTCCGTCGTTTTCCAAACAAGGTCCTTTTTAACCATTTTGACAGAATTAAGGTAAGAATGTCTTTTTTTTAACTTATGTGGAAGGTGTGGCTATTTTCTTCCGTTATAAAATCGTTGAAGCTTCCCTTAAAATCTTATAATAATATTTTCAAATTAAATGTTTAATTTTATAATTATGTGACTTTTAAATGATTTCAAATAAAGAGATATTTATATCAAACAGTTTTGATTTCATCTATGTCAACATCCTTTGATGGATTTTAAGCTTATTTGAAGTTGATTTATGATGATACAAAACATTCGTATTGTATTGAAGTTTTTGTGATATTTTTTACTGTGTATTTGTTATTTTTATACCAATCTTGGTTTATGGAGAAATTATTGAAATTTCGTATTCTAGTTTTACTACGAATGTTTATGTTATGTTAAAACTTGTTCAAATGATGAATGCATTGGACTTAATAAGTGATGAGTGAAGCCCGCTATAGATCCTCAATTCATCGGTTGGTCTCATGAAACAAACTAGTGTCTTTCCATGAGGCCTTGACAAAATCTTATTTGTATTCTTGGCACGAGGCCTTGGCTACGTGGTTATGATAGTCTGGAATTATGCATTCCATCATCATGAAAGTGGTTATAGATATTGCATGTTATTATTCGACTAGTAGAATATCCATGTGAATATGTAAATGGAATTATTTCATTTTATCATTTCCATATTATGCTGAAGTTCAAGTTTAAAAGGCTTTCCTTTTAGTTATAGATTGCCTAAAATGATTATGCTTATTTATGAATGTTTCCGCTACATTGTTATCCTTACTGAGCATATGAGCTCACCCCTTTCAATTTTTTATTTTTCCCAGGATATGAAGAAGTAATTTATGAATGACCTGTAGGGATAGTATGAGGGGATATGGAGACAAGATGTTGTTGTAGTAGTTTTTACTTTATAATGTAATGTGAACTTTATCAATATATCTAGTTATTCCTAGGCTACTAAACTAATCGATCTTTTGAGACATGATATTTTGTGATCATTATAATGTAATGTAATAATACCCTGACTCTAGGTAACTGGGGTCGGGGAATTACAAAAATGGTCCACAATTCATTTTTGACATGTAGGAATCAGCTACACCTCAATCCGACTCACGGTGTGACTGATATGACTCAAAGTGTCTGTAATTAGTTTAAAATTGACATTTTAATACAAAAACTTTTCACCTATAGAAATATGTGAAAAAATATTCATATTCCATTTATAATTTTGAAAAATGATTCATAAATCATTTTTGACATGTAAGAATTAGACACTTACCAAACACACACTGAATGCAACTTGTATGACTAAAAGTGAATGTTTCCTGTTTAAAATGACATTTTTGTAAAAAACACATTTGGAATACTCAAAAACATGGAAAATCATTTGAATTATTTTGATACTTTAGGTTACCAATCGATAAGTCATTTTAGATGTTTTTAAACTAGCCTCAACTCAATCAGATACACGGTGTGACCGGTATGACTTAAAGTGTGGCTTTTTATTCAAAATTTACATTAATTTTAGTGAAAAGAACAACTGACATACTCAAAACTAAGAAAAAACATTTGGATTATTTTTTTAGGAAAATGATAAATAAATCATTTGTGACATTTAGTAATCATCCTCACCTCAATCCAACTCACAATGTGAATGGTATGACTCAATGTTTCTATTATCGCTTTAAAACTATCATTTTAATACAAAAACATTCACTCACTGAAAACCAAAAAAATCTCTCAGAATGTCTTGATAATTTAGGATAATGATTGAAATATTATTTTCAATTTGTAGGAATTAGTCTCATGTCAATCCTACACACGATGCAACATGTCTGACTAAAATTTCATGTTTCCAATTTAAAATGAAATTTTAGTAAAAAACACAAGTGGCATTCTCAAAATTAACGAAACACATTCATATTGTTTGTATACATTAGAAAAATAATCCATATGTAATTTGAGGTGTGTTTTAATTATACTAAACGAAATTTAATGCATGATGTGACCGGTATGACCCTAGTGCATCCTTTTATTCAAAAATGACATTAATTTTAGTAAAAAAACTAACATACTCAAAACCATGAAAATGTATTCAGAATGTTTTGGTACTTCTGAAAAATGATCCATATGTAGTTTTTGATGTGTTGGAATTATTCTCATCTCAATCCGACTCAAGGTGTGACTGGTATGACTCAAAGTGTTCGTTATCAGTTTAAAATTGACATTTTAATTCAAAAAGGTGTTACTCATTGAAAACCGACTAAACACACTTGGATTTCCCTAATAATTTACTACAATGATTCATAATTTATTTTTAATGTTTAGGAATTAGTCTCAGCCTAATCCACAAACGATTCAATATGTATGGATAAAAGTGCATGTTTCTAGTTTAAAATGACATTTTAGTAAAAAAAACCATGTGGCATAATCAAAACCTAGTAAATGCACTTATATTATTTGGATACTTTATTAAAATGATTTATAAGTCATTAAGATGTTTCAGAATCATCTGTACCTCAATCCATCGCACGGTGTGATCAGTATGGCTCCATGCGTATCTTGTTTTATCAAAATTGACATTGATTTTAGTTAAAAAAAACAACATACATACTCAATATCAACAAAACACAATCATATTGTTTTTTTACTTTAATAAAATGATCCATATGTCATTTTTAAAATGTAGGAATCAGCCGCACCTCAGTATGACTCATGGAGTGATTGGTATGACTCAAATTGTCCATTATCAGATTAAAATTGACATTTTAAAACAAAAAAGTATCACTCACTGAAAACCAATAAAACAAGATCATATTTTCCTTAAAATTTAGTAAAATGATTCATAGTTAATTTCTAATGTGTAGTAATCATTCTCATGTCAAACTCACACATGATGCAACTTGTATGACTAAAAGTGCATGTTTCTAGTTTAAATTGACATTTTAGTAAAAAACAGAAGTGGCGTACTCAAAATAAAGGAAACATATTAATATTATTTTGATAAATTATGTAAATTATCAATAATTCATTTTATATGTGTCAAAATCAGCAGCACCTCAATCTGACGCATGATGTGACCGGTATGACTCCAAGTGTGTCTTTTTATTCAAAATTGATATTAATTTTAGTGAAAAAACAACTGAAATACACAAAACCAAGAAAATTCATTAGAATTATTTTTATACATTAGTAAAATTCTCCATAAGTCATTTTTTATGTGTAGGAATCATCCACACATCAATACGACTCGTAGTGTGACTGGTATGACTCAAAGCATCTGTTATTAGTTTAAAAATGACATTTTAATACAAAAACGTTTCACTCCATAAAAACTAAGAAAACATGCTCATATATTCTTGATATTTTAGGGAAAGGATTTATAATTCATTAGTGAGGTATAGTAATTATTCTCATGTCAACCCTACACATGATACAACTCGAATGACTAAAATTGCATGTTTAATGTTTAAAATGACATATTAGTAAAAATCAAAAGTGGCATACTCAAAATTGAGGAAACACATTCATATTGTTGTGATGCTTTAAAAAAATGATCCATAAGTCATTTGAGATTCATCAGAATCATACAAACTTCAATCCGACATTCGGTGTGACTGGTATGACTCCAATTTCATATTTTAATTCAAAATTGACATTAATTTTAGTCAAAAAAACAACTGACATAATCAAAACCAATAAAACACTTTAGAATTGTTTTGGTAATTTATAAAAACAATCCATAAGTCATTTATAATATTTATAAATCATCTTCACCTCAATATAACTCATGGTGTGACTGGTATGACTCAAAGTGTCTATTAACAGTTTAAAATTGACATTTTAATACAAAAAAGTTTCACACACTGAAAACAGAGAAAATGAACGTCAATTATATTGATAATTTAGGAAAATTATTCATAATTTATTTTTAATGTGTAGGAATTATTCTCATATCAAACCCAAACATGATGCAAGATATATGACAAAAAGTTCATGTTTCCAGTTTAAAATGACATTTTAGTAAAAAAAATATGTGACATACTCAAAATTGAGGAAACAAATTCAGATTATTTTTATATATTATTACAATGATCCATAAGTCATTTGAGACATGTTAGAATCATCTTCACCTGATTCCGACACACGGTGTGACTAGTATGACTCCAAGTGTGTCTTTTTTTCAAAATTGAGATTAATTTTAGTGAAAAAAAACTTATATACTCAAATCTATGCAAACAAATTCAGAATGTTTTGGTACATTGTGAAAATGAAGCATAAGTCATGTTTTCATGTTGGAATCAACCACACCTCAATCTGAATCACGATGTGATTGGTATAAATCAAAGTATCCATTATGAGTTTAAAATTGACATGTTAATACGAAAAGGTTACACTAACTAAAAACTAGGAAAAAACAAATGGATTGTATTGATAATTTAGGAACACTGTTCATAATTTATTTGTGACATGTAAGAATTAGTCTCATGTGAAACCCTTTCAGAATGCAACCAGTATGATTAAAAGTACATGTTTCCAATTTAAAATGACATTTTTGTAAAAAACACAAGTGATATACTCAAAACTAATAAAACAAATTCAAATTGTTTTGATACATTAGGTAAGTGATTCATAAGTCATTTGAGATGTTTCATAATCTGATGGACCTCAATCCGACGTACGTTGTGATCAATATGACTTCAAGTGTGTCTTTTTATTCAAATTTGCCATTAATTTTAGTGAAATAATAATTGACATACTCAAAATCCACCAAACATATTCATATTATTTTGGTACTTCATAACAACAATTCATAAGTCATCTTTGATGTGTATGAATTAGATGCACCTTAATCTGACTCATGGTGTGACCGATAAGACTCCAAGTGTCTCTTTTCAGTTTAAAATTGACATTTTAATACAAAAAATTCCACTCACTAAAAATCAAGAAAAGATGCTCATAATGCATTGATAAATTTTGATTACAATTCATATTTCATTTGTGACGTTTAGGTATTAGTCTTATGCCAACCTCACACATGATGAAACCTATATGGCTAAAAGATCATGTTTCTAGTTTAAAATGATATTTTAGTAAAAAACACAGGTGGTGTACTCAAAATTGATGAAATAAATTCATATTGTTTTGATACTTTAGTAAAATGATTCATAAGTCATTTGAGAAGTTTTAGAATTAGCTGGAACTCAATATGACACACAATGTTACCAGTATGACTCCAACGATGTCTTTTTGTTCAAAATTGACATTAATTTTAGCTAAAAATGAAATGGAAATACTCAAAAACAATATAATTAATTCTGATTGTTTTGTAACTTTAGGAAAATGATCTTTAATTCGTTTATGACATGTAGAAATCATCCACACCTCAATCTGATTCACGGTGTGACTGGTATGACTCCTAGTGAACCTTTTTATTCAAAATTTATATTCATTTGAATATAAAACAAATTGACCAACTCTATAATAGTATTTTTTCTTGTATTTATGTTTGAAATTTTAATTCATTCAAATTTTGTATTTGTATATGATTTTATTAATTTCTACTAGTGTTTCATGTGTCATTTCTAGTGATGCATGGTGTTGTTATAACACACATCATGCCCTGTTTCTAGTGTTATAGTGTGGTGTACCATCACACTGTAGTATTTAATTTTATCAGTGCTACTAAATATGCTGATAAAAGTGTGCTTTATCAGTTTTTTTCACAAAAAATACCACTTTATTAGCACTTTTTTATCACTGATAAAAGAATTGTCCTTTTAACCGCATTGTGTTAGTTACTGCTTTTGTAGCACTGATAGTGGTCTATTGTAGTGCTATTAAATGTCTCTTTTATAGTAGTGAATGAGAAGAAGATAAATATGGGGATAGGGAGAGTGGACACCAAACAAGTATGATTTAACACCACTCCATCAAAATGGGTTCTACATATTTATATATCCCTTGGGTATTCATGAATTAACTCATACTTTTATTCATACATTCATAATGTATGAGTTCCTGGAATTTTGGTTAAAACTACTTGTAACAATTCAACCATGTGAAATATCCCATGTGTTTCATCTTATGAAATATAAATGATAGTATAAATGGTGGAGAATTTTAATTATTAAAGTTTATTTGTCATCCGTAATATTTGGCCTAATATGAATCGTACTATATGAATCCCAACACCTCATGATATGCTCTTGTTATACTCTATAATGGTCTGAGGCACTAGCATGATACCAGTATATACATTCATTATGATATGCTCTTTACAAGACATACAATATGCATTGTTTGACATATTACATACAGTAGGATATATACATGTCATATAAATCCATATATACATATTGTATATAATGATACAATCAAATTATCAAATGATTTTATATTGGATTTAGGGAATTTTTCTATCTAGGTTAATGTTAAAGTCTCGTAAGTAATTTTTTCTTATACATAAATATTTTTATGGTTAAGAGAATTTAGTTCTTTCTATTTTTTTAAATAACGTTACATAAAATTAGGAGGTAATCATTATTAAAATTGAGTATCAAATATTGACCGCTACTTCATTTTATTGGAAAATATTAGTAAAAAAATACATATACCATATGTTCACTATTAATAAAAAACAAATACACATTGCATATGATTGTAAATGTTTTAAAAACTAAAAATCTAATTTTTGAAATAGAATATAGTCACACACACACAAATCAATAAGTGTTAAATAAATTAATTAAATAAATTAATAAATCATATATAAACTCAAGTATAATTGAAACTAATATATTTTTAGTTATGTAAAAAATATAAAATTTATATTGGAAACTGGATATTTTATTTTTCAAACATAGAAAGATACATTCCTCATTTTATATATATATATATATACATATATATATATATAACCACTTAATGAAATCTTAAGGCCCTTCAATTGATTTTATCAAGATAAAATTAGTTTAAAAATTTTCACTTAATTTGTTTATAATTTTGTTTATAACAACTTCACATTAAAATTTTTTATTTTATCATTCATTATTTTAAATATATATGCATTCCATTTTTGTATGGAAAATTTTATTTTCTGAAATTTTAAAAAATAGGTAAAAATTATTTTTCATTTATTTATCTTAAAATTGTAGTTCTCATTATGAGTCAACAAGGAAACTTTCAATTTTTTTATTTAATAATGAGTCTTCCAAAAAGGGATTGAATTTTTTCAATTAATTAATCATTGAGTCAAATTTATGTAAAAGGGTAAAGATTAAAACATGGTTGTGCATGTTTTTATTTAATTTATTAGTTGTTTTTTTACAATTTTGATGGGATTGATAATGAAATTTAAGTTAAAATATCTTTTATTGAGACAATAGTGATGTTTTTTTCAAAAAAAAATTAATTAAAACGTTTCAAGATTTTGAATTATTACTGTATTCCAAAATCCCCCACCTTTTTCTTCGTTCATGATCCCCAACATTTATTTCCATGCTCACAGTTTCCATTTTGTTGAGGGTTTCAAATAAAATCCTCTCTATATAATTATATTCCATACCACCCAAGACTGCTTGGCACCACCCTCTTATCATCCACACCTTCTCCCTTCCATGTCGCTCGCCACTGTTAGCCGCAATGGCAATTTTGATCCACCCCATGGAAAGAATCAAATCCCCATACCCTCCCCAGCCCCTTCCCCTCCAACCCCACTGCATCAATTGCACCATCGTAGTCTCTATCACTGACTCTTCAAACATTACGGTGGGTGGATATTGCTTGAGGCATTTACTTACTGGCTCTCAGGGATCCTCCATTCGGGAGAAAGTTTCATTTTATTGCTGTAGTGGTGGAATGATTTCCACCTTTTCTAGGTACGTGACCTCTGGTGGGATGTCAAAGTGGAGTCCTACGACCCGAGCAATCGAAGAACATGAACTTGTTCATGGATTGACGATGAAAGATCACCCATAGGGATGTAGCATCCAATCCCGGCTGGTGCAAAACATTGATGTTAGGACAAGATTCAGCGTGGTAGAGGTGTCCAGTGGCTTGAAGAAGGAAACACTTATTGGAAATTACAATCCATATGAAAGAGGAAGCTGTTGGTTTTCTAAAGCAGCATATAATCCCCAAGAAACTCCTCTTCCCTATGTAGCTTTGTTTTCAAGATTCTATTTATTTCACAAGAAAGTCATTTAATATTGCTTTGTTTTTTGTTCCATCATAAATACTATACATTTTTTGTGTCTCTTCCTTTTTGAGAATAGCGTATAAATGGGTGTATATGTAATTTGTGGAAATTAGTGTGTGAAATACAAATCTGTAAATATCCTTTGTTGTTTGTTGTGTGCCATTTTTATTCCCCTCTAAATTTCTCAGCTTGTATAGCCAACAGATTGGTATTAGAGACGGTATGAACGTATCCTCAATTTTCTGAAGACGACCACTGCAATCCAGCTGCATGTTCCAAAGGTGTCTAAAGATAACTATGAAAGGTGGTGTATCCAAATGAATGTATTGTTCAGATCTCAAGAATTATGGGAGTTCGTCACTAACGGGTATATTGTACCCTCTATGGAGGAAGAAGCCACCTTCACAAATGAAGAAATAATGCCCCTCAAAAATAAAAGGAATAAATACAACAAGGAGTTTCTCCTCCTCAATCAAGGGTTGAAGGAATCAATGTTAGAAAATATTGCTAAAGCAACATGAAGCAAGAAAAATTGGGATAACCTTTCCACCATCTTCATTAGAGTTTGTTGAGTGAAGTGGGTTCGTCTTCAAACACTAAGAGTGGAGTTCGAAGAGGTGCACAAAAAGGAAGGTGAGAGTGTCTCTGAATACTTCTCATGCCAAATTGACATTGTTAACAATTTGAAAATAAATGGTGAAAAAGTGGAGAAAATTTGAGTGATTAAAAAAGGACCTTGATCTCTCATAAACAAGTTCAATCATGTGGTTGTGGAAATTGAAGAATCAAAGGATTTGGGAACACTGTTTGTTGAATAAATGATGGGGTCATTGCAAGTGCATTGATAACAGATGAAAAAGAATGTAGGTTCAACATTGGACCATGTCTTAGAGTCCAAGATGACTCTTCAAGAACAAAAGAGTGGCTAAACACAATGAGGTGATCATTCTGCAAGAGGAAGAGAACACAGATACAATTCAAGATATCAACAAAAAGAAACAAAATTTTACTAGCTTTCATGGAAGAAGAAATAGCGGAGGCCGATTCATGCATAGTAGTGGAGACACAAAGAATGTTCAATGCCATAATTTTAATAAATTCATCCATTTTGACTCCGATTGTTTGAGATAATTGGATCATTATGAACAATCCAACTATGCTGAAGCATCTAATCATGAGGAAGAACTCCCCACACTCCTCCTCACAAAAGAAAAGGCATGTGAATACCCAGATGTGTGGTATCTTGACACGGGTGCAAGCAACCATGTGAGTGGTAACAAATAACTCTTCGAGTAACTCACATAAGAAGTTTTTGGCAACGTGAGTTTTGGAAACTCATCAAAGTTACACGTGATTGGAAAAGGAAATATCAAAAATTTACTAGAAGAATGGTGAGACAAATTACAACTCTAATGTGTATTATATACGAAAAATGAAAAACAATATCATTAGCCTTTTCCAAATCCTTGAGAAGGGGTATGCTATACACATGGATAATTCTTCTTGGTCTATAAGGGATGCTGATAGAAAACTTATTTATCAAGTCCAAATGGATAAGAATAGTATGTTTCTGTTCTGTATCAACACAACAGATAAAGAGTGTTTCTTTGGACTCATGAATAATGATTCATGGATATGGCATATGTGCTTTGGGCATCTCCATTTCAGTGGCCTTCAACTTTTATCTTTATCAAGCGAGGTGTGTGGCTTTCCGATGATTGAAGTTCCAAATCATGTGTGTGAGGCGTGTACACTCGGTATGCACCAAAGGAACTCCTTTCCAAGTAGAGTGTATATAAGAAAAAATGAACCACATTAGTTGGTTCACACTGATATCTGTGAACCACTTGAAACACCCTCACATGGAGGTATTAGGTATTTTATTACCCTCATCAATGATTTCAGCATAAAGTTGTGGGTGTACTGCATTAAATAAGAATATTTGGTTTCACTATCTTTAAAACATTAAAAGCACGTGTTGAAGCTGAATGTGTCCACAGAATCAAATTAATCAGATCTGACAGAGGTTGAGAATACACTTCAAATACATTTCAAGATTTCTTCAAGGAACAATTCATCAAGAAAGAATATATTGTTTCCTGCATGCCACAGAAAAATGGCATTGTAGAAAGAAAGAATTGCACCATCCTCAACATGATGAGGACCATGTTAAAGGAGAAAGGACTACCAAAGAGCTTATGGGAAGACACAGTGGAATGTTCTACCTAACTGCTCAATCAGTTTCCAACGAAGAGTGTCAGAAACTTGACACCACAGGAGGCATGGAGTGGCTACAAACTGATCATGGTAAACCTAAGAATATTCGGGTGTGTCGCAAATGCTAAAGTTCCAGAAGCAAGAAGAAGGAAATTGATGATCTTGCATAAATGTGCATCTTCGTTGGATATTGTGAAAAATCTAAAGCCTATAAGATCTAAAATACATTAACTAATAAATTAGTGGTGAGAAGATATGTGGTCTTTAGTGAGGAAGAATATTGGAAATGGAATGATGAATAATTAAAAAGAGATGTTCTAGTTGATATAGACGTTCATGAAGAAAGGCATGATCATCAAGAGAAAACACCTGCAACACCTTCCCCAAGCACATAATCTTTTGGAATAAGTTTAGGAGTACATTCTATCACTCCTAAAATAACTCAAATGAATCAAAATTGGGCCAGCTCATCCTCACTTATGGCTCCTATGAAGATGAAAATTTTGAGTGATATTTATGAGGATACCGAAGAGGTAAATGTTTTTTTTATATGCAGTTCATGAGCCTCTAACGTTTCAGGAATCCATGAGGGAAGAATTATGGAGAATGGATATGGAAGAATAAATTCAATCCATATAGAGAAATGTCACATGGGAGCTGACTACACTCCCAAAAATCTTGAAGAGCATTAGTGTCAAATGGGTGTACAAGATCAAGTGAAATGATAATGGATAGATTGATCGATAAATTCAACGCACATAGAAAAGGGGTAAAAATAGAAGTATGGGGTGGAGTATGAAGAATTATTTATTCATATTTCTCACCTTGACACTGTAAGGATGATTGTCTCCCTTGTTGTCTATCACATATGGATGATCTACCAACTAGATGTGAAGTCTACATTCCTGAATGGAATTTTGGAAGAAGAGGTCTATGTTGACTTCCCTAAAGGCTTTTTTATGCAAGGGGAGGAAGACAAAGTGTATCATCTAAAGAAATCTCTAAATGGGTTGAATCATTCTTCATGTGCTTAAAATTCAGAAATCGACAAGTATATTTTAGATAATATCTTCACCCAAAGTCCATATGAGCATGCATTTTACATCAAAAAGAACGATCTTGGTGATATATTGATTGCAAGCTTGTATGTTAATGATTTTTTATTTATAGAGAATAGTCGACCGATGTTGGATGATTTTAAAGAGGCCATGTTCAAGGAGTTTGAGATGATTCATGGAGGTATCATGTCCTTCCTTCTGGGCATAGAGGTAAAGCAACAACCTGGTGGCATCTATATATCTCAGAAGAAGTATTCCATGTAGTTGCTTGAAAAAATGAAGATGGCCAATTGAAATGTTGTAAACACACCTGTAGCAACGATCATAAAACTGAAAAAGGATGGAGAAGGAAGAATCATTGACTCGACACTATTCAAGAATCTGATTGGAATCCTGAGGCATCTCACAATCACAAGGCCATATATTGTCTATTGTATTGGGATTTTAAGTAGGTAAATGAGGGCACCGAAATAGTCACATTGGCTAATAGAAAAATGAATCCTTAGGTATGTAAAAGGTATGGTGGATTTTGGTTTCTTTTATCCACACAATGAAGAAGAAAAGCTATATGGATACTCATAATGTTATTGGTGAGGTTAACAAGATGAAAGTAAAGGCACTACTAAGTATGTATTATTTCTTGTATTTATTACTTTCACATGGAATTCAAGGAATCAAAGTGTGGTCATCTTATCAACATGTGAAGCAGTGTATGAGGAAGCATCATCCCCTGTTTGTGATTGAATTTTGTTGATAGATCTATTGAAGGAGATGAAGCATCCATATGATGGATCCATAGTGATATATGTGGATAATAAGTCGGCTATTGAACTATCCAAAAATCCAGTACATCATCGGAGAAGAAAACAAATTTATACTTATTCCATTTTCTGAGAGATCATGTGAAATATAAAACTATAAAATTAGAATATTGTCATACTACCAAATAGGTGGTAGATATTTTCACAAAGGCACTACTGAAAGATTCATTCAAGGAGCTAAGAACCATTCTCAGAATGATTCTGTTTTTGTTTTGAAGGAATGTGTTGGAAATTACAAACCAAAAGAAAGAGGAACCCATTGTTTTTCTAAAGAAGCATATAATCCCCATGAAACACCTCTTCCCTATACGCCTTTATTTTCAAGATTCCATTTATTTACAAAGAAATTCATTTAATATTGCTTTGTTTTTTTGTTCCATTATAAATGATACGAATTTTTGGTTTCTCTTCATTTTTATGAATAACCTATAAATTGGTACATATGTAATTCAGTGGAAATGTTTATGTGAAATACAAAGATTGAAATTCCCTTATTTTTTTTGTGTTCCATTTTTATTACCCTATAAATTTTTCGTCTTGTATAGCCAACAACACGTTCTTTCTTCGTCAGATCTAGCGATGCGAGAAAATCCTCCACACCAACGCAGCCACCAGAAAATGAATGGTCCCCACCACCATGTGAAATCTTTGGTCTCTTCATCATTAACCCCATTCAGAAATCAATATCACTTCCAGTGATAGAGATGAAGACTACACCATGTTGAGATTCAACATGGAAGGGAGAAGGCGTGGAAATCGATGAGGAAAAATGGGATTATAGCTGTAGTTAATTGTCCTTTCCTATGTCTCCCCAACAAACACCATGGATTCCAACATCATGGTTTCCAAAACCCAAATTTTTATAATTGGGATTTGTCCTCTAAAATCAATTTTTTAATATTATATACATGTTTTGTTTCACTGTTTTTATTTTATTTTGAAAATTTATATGTTATTGAAATTCAACATCATTAAAAATTTGGTGTAGCATTGTTTAATTTGTATTCCCCTTTCCACAGTATAAACATGACTAATTCTTTGGGTAACAGTATTTTATGAAAAAAATTTAAAAATTGGATTTTTTATTTCTCTAAAATTAAATACATTTATGTTTTTATTTTGTTTTCAAGTTGTGTGTCTAGAGAGGTAGATCATTTTGTACTCTAGAAATAGGGAAAGAGTGTCAAATAATTAGTCACTCTTGACCCTTTTTGTTTTTTTTAATTTTTAAATCTAATATATTTATATATAGAGAAACACACACAATACATATTTAAGAAACTATATATGTATGTACAGTATTTAGAATACTATTTATATTTAAAAAATATTTGTGTTTTGTATTGTTTTCTTATACATATAATAAAAACTTAAACACTGTTTGTAATATTTATTTTCCTATTTGCAACTACGTGCATTCAATTAATCACAAAATATAGTTAAAACCCCCATTCAAGACTCCCTTTTATAGGTGATTGCCCTTTTATAGTGAAATAGGCCTCATCATAATAATAATAACATAATAATAATATAATATATAATAAATAATTAAAAATATAACTAATTAAAATAAAATATCATTAATATAAATAATAATTTATATTTTAATTAATAAAAAGTAGTAACATAATTAATATAATTAATAATTAATAATATAGTTAATATTTAATAATATTATTTATAATATAATTAATAATTACTAATATAATTACTAATATAAGTAATAATATAATCAATAATATGTTTAATAATATAATTTTCAATATAATTAATAATATAAGTAATAATATAATTTATCTTTAATAATATAAATAATAATTGACCTTGGAGAAGTCCCTATATTTTTTTGAGTATCAGTATATTCCTAGCAGTATGGTGTATGAAAGCACATGAAATTTTTCATTGCAGCCTAAGAAGAGTAGTGACAACGAGGTGGATAAATTGAAAACAATGGAAGCTATGCACAAGCTCGCGAGGGATATGAAGTAGTGCCGGATAGTTCATGAGTGTTATGGTGGGGGATCTAGTTTATAGAGACCCTTTCCTTTTTCATATAATATTTCAGTATTTTAAGCATAATTATACATCAAATTACAAGCCTTGGATCATTAAGTCTAGTGTCTTGGAAGACTATGTACATAATACATAAAAATGGGACTAAAAAACACTTCTTTATTTAATTTCCATAAATAGATCCTAACTTCTTTTGAGATCTTACATATACATAGGGTGCCCTGGGGATAACATGAACAAAGGGATGAGCTAAAATCCAAATAAGGTAATAACCATAAGAACAAAGCATTAGCACATGGGATATAAGGCATGACTTGATGATATAAAATGGCATGTAACAAATGGAACCAGAACATATAAACATGGGATCATTTAAACATGGAATCATAGAAAAGTGTTAGAAACATAAAACATGAGTTTAGTATTATTCAAGGCTAACCACCAAGACCATTTTCCGTAGTATCACAAGCCAAGGCTAACACCCATGACTGTTCCACATAGTAGAACAAGCCAAGGCTAACTGCCAAGACCATCACACATAACGTCTCATGAGACTCAACATTATCCAATGCATTGGAGAACTATCTAGGTTAACCCATCTTATATTTCATGAATATTTCTACCACATGGATAATCATATATAATCAGTTTTACATAAACATACGTGTTACTAATGGAAAGAATTAGGTACCACAATCATGGAATAAATCAAAAACAAAGGGCGTATCATGAATGTCTCCATGATGAATAGAATTTGAACATACATGGATGTTAATAAGTTAAAATAGACATATATCATGTTAATTGATTTCAAACTCATGTGAAAACATTTAAGAAATGTATTTGAGAAATTTTAGCATTAAAACATTTTTGGGTGGTTTTAATGGAAAATACAATAGAGATTTTAAAATATAAAGGGGAACAGTATTTTATAAAAAAACATAAGTGAAAGAATAAGGTTTTCAGAATAAAAATACAGATTTTTTAAAGATAATGGTGGATTAAAACAGAGGATATAGTGCACATGAAATTGGATAAAAACTTGGGAAGTTCCCTTAAAACGAGTTTTCTTATTGGGATGTATCGAGGAGGGATTCACGTAAAAGCATGTATATCCCCAAAATAGAATGATGGATGGATCTTGAAACAAGAGTTTTGAGAATATAAACTGTATTTAGACGTTTTAAATAAATATAAAACATGACTTTATTTTGGTATAAAGAAATATAGAGCAACCTGAAGGAATAAAGGCAGTTCAGGTAGAATTCCTTACAGATTATCAGCATGGTATCAGGTGTACTTAAGAGGGATTCATGAGAGATAAAGGGGTTTATAATAACTTATAAATCCTTATGGAAGTATGGGGGAGGTGATAAATCATACCCCATCATTAGGTATTAAACTTAAAATGGCATAGCATAGAGGAAATTCTTAAATAAAATTGATATAGAGAGGATTCCTTACATTAAGTCTGATGGTGTTATCCACTTGATATTAGTGACCTAAATAATCAAGTTAGGTTCATTAATTAAAAATTATAGAACCTCTTATATATGTAAAAGATTTATTAAAACCTTTTTATGTTCATTCAATAACCTTTTTATTGGTTATAAAGGTCAATTTCATCATTCGGGTCTGTTTACTTGCTCGGTTTTAAGGATCGGTTCATGTTCAGATAAACATGTATGATGAAGGTGTTCATCAAGAATTGATGTTACATTTTATTGTTGAACATACGGAAGGTTACATGTTTGAATATTTCTTTTTGTTACTTAGAGTGAAGTTGAATTATTGTATTAAACTTTAGTGACAACTTTTTGGGTTATTTGGCGGTTTCTGACCACAAAGAACATGTTTCGTTTTATTAACCCGAAACAATATGTACAAAAGGATTCCAGAAGAAAATATGAGTCATAATACATATATTATGGTTTGGTTCAAACATTAAACTGGTTTCATGACCATAATTGAATACTGTAATGGAAAATGAATACCCATCGTCCATGAATGTGGTAAACTAACACATCTCAGGGGGTGTCTTCACAATTAAAATAAATTAAGAGTAAAGGAGTGATGATAATAAAATATTCAATTATAAAAACAAAATTAAAGTACATGTAAGGTACTATAGTTTTCATAACATTTTGATGAGGAGAGGTAAGGATATAAATTAAAACAAATGAACTTGAAAAGAAAAATAAAGAAAAATCAAACTTCCTTGGGTGCCTTCTTAAAGGGAGAGAATTTGGTATTTTGAAGAGACAAGGGGATTTAGAACGTGGGAGAGGAGCTATAGGAGAGATTTCATTAGAATATTGGCAATCCACAAGGCTTTATAGGAGTGAAGGGAATAGGGTGTGAGGGGTGGGGGTTGTAGTGGAGGAAAGGAGGGTTTTCATAATTTTTTAATCATTAGTTTATTAATTTCCCTCATGACCAGAAATAGTGAGGATTCCATGAACAAAAATAGTAAATGGGTCAGTTTAATTTGAACCAAGGGTGGTGACATCATCCATGATTCTAGGAATAGTCTATTTAGCTTATAATGTAAATTTACAGTAAATTACCGTATTTTACTATTCATTAAAAATTCAAGTATTTTAAAAAAATCCCAAAAATTAATCAAAACCATTTTTCCATGCGTGGAATCCAAAAATAAAATCCATTTTTCAAAAATAATTTTCTAAATATTATTAATTTAGTATTTCAATAAAATCATAATTTAATAGAAGAAAATAACAATTTTAAATCTAGTATTTTATTATTCCAAAATATAGGTATATCATACTCCCACTTGAATCATATTTATATACTATCATAGGTAAGTTTAATATTCATTAGCATATTTCACTATTCATAATGGTAACCTTGCTATTAATAAGGGTATGTTACTATTCACCAAAAATTACGTTGTTCATATTAGACTCCAAATAACTTACTGATCGCAACCGTGTATGTTAAATTTTCGAAATTCAAAACACTTAAGTGACAAAAATATGTTTAAAGTTCAAATATTACTTAGTAGTTCATTATGTTGTGATTTCATTTGATTATATGACATATTTGTAATAATGTAACTTCCATTTCAAAACATTGGTTCATTACATTCTTCCCCCATTATGAACTTTCACCATCAAAATTTTGTTTTACCATCTAAGCCATAATTAGGTGCGGGTACTTTTCCTTCATTGCCTCCTCCCATAACCATATTGCCTCTTCATAATTATGGTTCCACCATAGTACCTTGACAAGGTGAGTAGTCTTTTTATATAATACTTTATCTCTACGGTCTAAGATCTTCACGGGCTGATCCTCATAAGAAAGATCATCCTCGAACTGTACCACCTTCGAGGAGAGTACATGTAAAGGATCTGGTATGTAGTTCCTTAATAGGGATACATGGAAGACATCATGTACTTTGGCCATGGAAGGTGGAAGTTCTAGTAGATAGTCCACAACCCCGACAAGGTCAAGAATCTCTATGGGGACAATGTACATAGGACTTAACTTCCCTTTATTTCCAAAACTCATGAACTTCTTCCATAGAGATGTGCATAGAAATACCGTGTCTCTAACTTTGAACTCATGGTCTCCTCAATGATTGTCTGCATAACTCTTCTATCAACTTTGGGGTATCTTGATATGTTTTTGAATGGTTTTCACTTTCTGAACCATTTCTTCAACAATTTCAGGTCCTAGCAACTTACATTCACTAACTTCATCCCAATACGCTAGAGTTCTCCAACATTTCCCATAAAGGGATTCATATTGTTCCATTCAGATGTTCGAGTGGAATCAATTATTGTAAGAGAAATAAATTAGTGGAAGATGTTGGTACCATCATGCTTTTAATTTCATAGAACATTCTCCCAAAATTTCTTCCAGTGTCTGAATGGTTCGCTCTGGTTGGCCAATAGTTTGAGTTTGATATGCCATACAAAAGTTCAGTTCAGTGCTTAGAGCAAGTTAGAGACTATTCCGAAACATCGATTTGAATCTCAGTTCTCGGTCAGATACAATAGATAGTAGTTCTCTATGAATCCTTACCACCTATTTGATATATATCTATGAAAGTTGATCCAATGACAAGTCTCCATGATTTGAAATAAAGTGAGATGTATTTTTAAGATGATCCACAATAAACCTTACAACATTGTTATCTCTGGATGTCCTAGGAAGTCCAATGACAAAGTCTATGGTAATGTTTTCCCACTTCCATGTTGGTATCGGTAGTGGTTGCATCATCCACTTTGATTTTTTCCTCTGATCCTTCACTTATTGACATACAAGGTACTTTGATGTATATTTTGCAATCTCCCTTTTCATATTGTCCCACCAAAAGTTTTTTTTTTTGGAGATCTCGATACATATTTGTGCTCCAAAGGTTGATATAAAAGGTCGAGCTATGTGAATCATTCAAAATATCCTTCTTTATCTTTGGATTGGATGGTACACATAATCATGACCAAAATCTTACAACTCTTTCCCGGTCAATCATGAAATATAAGGATTTCCCATTTCTAATAGCTTCACCCCTTTTCAGAATTTCCACATCTTTTTTTGAGCATCCTTTATTTTCTACATGAGGGGTGGTTAAGAAATAATTTGAGAAATGATTGATGGTGTTCCCCCCTTAATGATTCCCATGTTAATCCTCTTCAAATATCATAATATTGGATCCTTTTAAATTATCATCATTAATAAAGATGGAGGATCCTTTCTACTTAGAGCATCTGCCACCGTATTTTCCTTACTGAGATGGAAGGGGATTGAGAAGTCATAATCCTTGACGAGATCTATCCATATTTTATTGAACATATTAATCTCATTTTGTGTGATTATATATTTGAGACTCTTGTGGTCAGTATATATCTCACACTTCTCCCCATATAGATAATTCCACCAAATTTTCAATGCAAATATTATAGCTCCCAACTGCAGATCATGTGTGGGATAGTTTTTCTCATGGATTTTCAGCTGCCTTGAGGAATATTCTATCAGTTTATCATTTTGAATCATCAAAAATAAAAATACCTTCTTTTAAGAATCTTTTTACACCAAAAAGAGTTCTCCACTTGTAGGGAGTGTGAGTACTGGCACAATGATTAGCCTTTTTTAACTCTTTAAAACAATATTCACATTCTTGAGTCCATAAAAACTTTACTCCGTTCTGTGTTATCTTGGTCATTGGGTTTTAAAATCATGAAAATTTCATCACAAATCATCGATAATTACTAGCTAGAACGAGGAAGCTATGGATCTTTGTTATTGAAGTTGGCATGAGCCACTCTTAAATTTCCTTTGTCTTCAAAGGGTTCATAGATATCCCTTTGCTAGTGATAACATGCCCCAAGAATGATACATCTTATATCCAGAACTCACATTTACTATACTTTTCATACAGCTTCTCCCTTCATAATGTCTTTAAGACAATATTCAAATGCTCCTCATGTTCCTCCATTCTCTTGGAGTATATCAAAAAATCATTAATAAAGACTTCCAAAAATTTTCGAGGTAATCTATAATGATTTTATTCATTAAATCCATGAAATTTTTAGGAGAATTAGTGAGTCCAAAGAGAACCACCTTTAACTTATAGTTTATATACCTCTTTCAAAAGGAAGTATTGGAAATATCTTCATTATTCAACTTTAATTGGTGATATCCTGATCGACGGTTTGCCTTAGAGAAATAACTGGCCACACGAAAATGATTGAACAAGTCATATATCCGTGGAAAGGGACACTTGTTATTTATCATGATTTTATTTATCTCATGATAATCAATACATATGTGCATTGATCCATCCTTATTCTTGACGAATAGGACTGTCACACCCCATAGTGAAGCACTCAGGCATATAAAACCCTTTTATATATTCTCATATAACTACTTCTTCATCTCTTCTAGCTCTACGGTGGCTATTTTTAAGGTGTATTTGATATAGGTAGATATTTAGGAATAATTTCAATTGAGAACTCAACCTCTCAGTTAAGAGGAATACCTGGAAACTCTTCAGGGAAGACATCAGTTGTAACACCCTGACCCCTCTAGACCAGAGCCAGTCCATTAATTGTAATATATTCATGATTAGAAGTAATGAAAATCCTGAAGGAATGATCAGTTTAGTAGTCTTGAAGAAACTAGATACATAAATTTAACTCAAATTACATTGGAAAAGGCTACAAAATACAATACATAACAAAAAATAAAAACTGAATCCACATGAACTCAATAAATGATCTCCACTTCATCACTTTTTAACGTTAAACATTGAAATGGGTGAGATCAAATGCTCAGTATGGGTTAAAAATGGTGGAATCATGAATCAATGATAACTAAATTGGAAACAATTTGACATAATCAACATGGCATGGTGAATAAATGAAAAACTCATGGCATTGATAAACTGAGAAAGAAACTGCATCCATAGATTTTGTCATAGTGAAAACCTCATGGATTGTAACAACTGCTAATTAATAGAGAGAATGATTATAGATTGGACTTCATGTATCTGGTGCATGATACCATAATACCCTAAAAACAGTTTATTTGTGTTAGTAGAAACCCATCTGATTTTTTGGAAACAAACTCGAAGCATATGTTGCCAAACTGATTTATCTCATGAGACCTACCGATTCTTCGAGGGGCTATATCGGGCCCCATCCACCACTAAATGTCCAAATCATTCTTTATACATTGATAAATTACAAGAGAAATGTTCCTTTTCAAAATCTGTATAGAGTACAGTATACAGATTCATCAATATTTTCATAATTAAAATAACCTTCCTAAAAAAACACCTTATGTCAAATGGTATACGGTTTAGACTACAAACATATCCATGATATGCGATTATGTATATATAATATAAATATAATTTAAAATTAAAAGTGATCTCAAATGGGAAGTAGATACACCACATAAGGATTATTAGGTGCACCATACAAAGTTAGTCACAACAAAATAGTGTTGAGACAAAGTATCTTA
Organism: Viscum album; assembly: GCA_963277665.1. Lineage (NCBI taxonomy): Eukaryota > Viridiplantae > Streptophyta > Magnoliopsida > Santalales > Viscaceae > Viscum > Viscum album. The sequence continues at coordinate 1,212,144,498 of OY728142.1, read as the reverse complement.
CCACAATGTAATCGGTCGAATCATATGACCAAAACTAAATAACCCGAAAATGAATAATTGAATAACATTAATGTGAAGATAATAATGTTATTATATATCAAATGTCAGTACACATATACCACATAAAAGAAATAAGTGTCGAACAATGAAAATCTCACAGAAATGAAAGTGAGATAAGAAACTCCTTACCATTTGTACGAGCCTGTTCTTAGTTTGTTTTAATAAACTGAATAATAATATTTAGCTTCATTAATTAATAAATCCAGAACCTCGTATATATTTAATTTACTTATTAAAAACTTATTTGGTTCATTCATGATCCTTTTTATGGGTTTAATATGTTCAATTTTCTTGTTTTGAAAGCATTTTCTTCCTTGGTTTTCCTGATTCGTTTACTTGTTTTCATGAATGGAACATCATTTGAAATGTGGTTAAACGTCCATAATTGTTAATATATCTTATTAATGACATTTTGGAGATATAAATTATCTTATAATTATTTTGGGTTATATACCATGATGATGATTCATTAGTTAAAAGTTTATTACAAATATTTGGATTAACATGGCTGTTTTGTTCTTAATGAACTTGTTTTGTATTATTATTTCATATTTTGAGTGTGTAAAGATTTCAGAACATTAATGAGATAAAATAAATATATTATTATCCGGTTCAACCATTAAAATGGTTTCATGACCATTAATGAAGGAGAAACTGAAGAACGAAACTATGTCATTCACACAGGTTATAAATTGGAACTTCATGGATGTTGATTTCGTTTATAAAAATAAAAGAGAGGGAGTATGAATATTGATGATGGTTATTACATTAACATGATAAAATTTAAGTATGTAGATGATAATAGAGTTTATCATGGTCATTTGGATAGATGATGTGAGGAGATAAAAACAAAATATATGAACTTGAAAATAAAAGAAAAGGTGAGAGATCCCTTATGAAAATTCGACAGCATAATGGAGTCTCATAAAATTTCATAAAATTAAATGATGAGGGAAAAAGGGTATATCATCATATTGAAATCAGAAGGACATTAATAAATTCACATAAAAAACCCCAACATATTATAATGGAAAATCAAATAGATAACATAAAAGAAGTGTGACTAAAGGAAGAGAATGAAGGATTCCATTACCTTGTTGAGTAACTCCTAGATCATGAAGGATGGGACCTTGGGGGCTTAAGGACACCTTGGGAGGACTCCTAGAGAGGTAAAACCACCATATTTTAGTGAATGGGGGATTTGGAATGAATGAAAACGAATGGATGAGTGGGTATTTATAAAAAAAGAGAGGTAAATTTTAATAATTTTAAAGGGACACCTCATTAGCGGTTTTTTACCAAACCATTGGCTTTCCCATGGTATTTGTCCATGGTTTTAGCCACTTGGGACACCTAATGTCATATGTTCATGTACACAAGTCTACCAGACTTTTATTTTAATTATTATGTCATTATGATGTCGTTAAACTACAGAAAACTCACAACTGTATTTTTACTATTCATGAAAATTTCAAGTATTTTAAATGAATCCCAAATATTCACCATAACCATTTTTGATGGGTAGAATTCAAAAAAGAAATCCATTTTTTGAAAATAATTTTCTATGTAGTTTTAATATAATTTTTAAATAAAAACATTATTAATTAGAAAAATAACAATTTACAGGTATAATTAATTATATATCACATTGAAAAATTAATTAAGATATCATTATCTTATTACCTTAAGAAAATAAAATATTATCAGTTTTTACTTTTTATAAGGGTCATATTACTATTCATATTACTATTCATAAGGGTATGTTACTATTCATCAAAAAATCAAGTTGATTCTATCAGATTCTAAATGACTTACTTGTCACAACCCTAGATGACCATTTTTTGAAATTCCAAAAAATGGAAGTCGAAAATTTATGTTTAATGTCTAGGTTTTGATTATCTCATAAATAACCAAGTGTTTTTTCAAAGGATCAAAGTGATTTATGAAATATATGCTATGAATATAATGTATTTAAGGGAAGAATACCATAAAATGTTTGGTGTGTTATATTATTCCCTCCTTCCGAAATTTTGTCCTAGAAATTTTATGTATAAAGCCCACAAAAAAGATGTGGGTGGTTCTTCTTCATGATATCCTCTGGTTCCCTTGTTGCTTCCTCCATATTTTTGTTTCTCCGAAGAACATTTATTGGAAAATTTGTCTGATTTCTCAATACATGCTCCCCTAGGTCAAGAATCCCAATAGGCTTTTCATATAATGAAAAATCAGGTTCCAGTTAAATTTCTTCATAGGTGAGTACATGCGTTGGGTCTGGCATGTATTTCTTCCACAATGACACATGGAACACATCATGGACTTTGGAGAGATTTGGAAGCATTTCTAAACAGTAAGTAACTGCTCCGATTCTTTCAAGAATTTCAAATGGTTTGATATACCTGGGGCTCAGTTTCCCTTTCTTATTGAACCTTAAGACACCCTTCCAGGGAGATACATTCAGAAAGACATGATCTTCCACCTGGAATTCCAAATCCTTTCTCTGATTGTTATCATAACTCTTCTTCCTACTTTGGGATACATTAATATGGGCTTGGATTGTCTTCACCTTTGTCTTAGTCTCTTCAATAAGTTCTGGGGCTATAAGTTTCCTCTCACCAACTTCATCCCAACAAGTTGGAGTTCGACATCTTTTTCCATGTAATGCTTCATATGGAGCCATTTGAATACTTGAATGGAAACTATTGTTGTATGAAAATTATACCAAACTCAATTATTGATCTTACATACCTTGGAAGTCAAGAGATCTTGACCTCAGCTATCTTTTAGAGTTTGAATAGTCCTTTCAGACTGTCTGGCAGTTTGGGAGTGATATGCAGTACTCATACGAAGCTCAGTATTCAAAGACTTCTGGTGACTTATCTAGAATTTTGGTGTAAATATGGGATCTCAATCAGATACAATTAATAGGGGTGGACCATGAAGTATTACAACTTCATTAATATACAATTTTTCAGATGCTCAAGTGGTAAATCCTCTCTTATAGGAAGGAAATGTACTGATTTTTTGAGATGATCAAAAATTACCCATATTGCATCATTCCTTCTAGGTTTCCTCGCTAGTCCAGTGATAAAATCCATCGTAATGTTATCCCACTTCCTCAAAATAATAGGTAGAGGTTGCATCACTCCTTTGGGATATTATCTCTCTACCTTCATTTGTTGAAAAACTATACCCCTTGACACATAGTCATCAATTTCCCGCTTTGTATTATCCCACCAAAAATATTCCTTCAGATCACAGTACATCTTGGTTCTACTCGAGTGTATAGGGAAATTTGATCTATGAACATTGTCTAATAGTTCCCTTTTTATCTCAGGTATGGATGGGATGCATAACCTCTTCCCAAACTTTATAACTCCTTCCTCATACATGAAGTTTTCCAATCACACATCCTTAACCACAATAATTTTTTTCTGAAGATTTTCATCATCAGATTGAAACCTTTTTATCTTCTCAAATAAAGATGATTTGGCAATAATTTGAAAGAGAAAAGATATTTTCCCTTCATTAACAATTCCCATATCCATTATTAGTAGATTTAATAATATAAGATCTCTCCCAATCCTTATTTGAGTCAGAAGTCCATGATCCTTCCTACTAAATGAATCTTCCACCTTATTCGCCTTTCTTCGGTGGTAGTGTATTGAAAAATAATAATCTTTGAGTAACTTAAGTTGTCTCCTTTTCTTCATGTTGAGTTCTTTTTGTATGAAAATTTATTTCAAACTCTTGGGGTCTATATATATCTCATATCTTTCCCCATAGATATAATGTCTCCATATTTTCAGAGAAAATATTACAGCTGCTAACTCAAGATCATGAGTTGGATAATTTTTATCATGTGTCTAAAACTGTCTTGATGCATAATAAATAACTTTATCATTTTTCATAAGGATGAAACCCAACCCATTCTTTGATGCATCACTATATATCACAAATCCATCACTTTGAGATTGAAGAGTCAAAATTGGAGCGTTGACCAATATTCTTCAAAAAGTTTCAAAACATTTCATACACTCTTTTTTCACACAAACATAACTCCTTTACGTGTGAGCTTGGTTAGTGGGTTAGCCAGTCAGGCGAAATTCTGAACGAAGCGCTGATATTAACCTGCTAAGACAATAAAACATCATACCTCGGTTATGTTTGTTGGCATTTTCCAATATTGGATTTCCTTTTTCTTCATAGGAGCAACTATGATTCCATCCTTAAAGACAATATGACATAAAAAAGAAGTTTATTGGAGCCAGAATTCGCACTTTCTAAAATTCCCATATATCTAATTTCTCATAAGAGTTTTTAGAATAATCCACAAGTAATCCACATAGTATATATATCTTTTTGGGTATACTAGGATATCATCGATGAATAACACAACAAAGTTATCAAGATATTACTTGAAAACTCTATTCATTAAATCTATTAAAATAGATGGTGCATTCGTCAATCCAAAAGGCATCACTGTAAACTCGTAATTCCCATACCTGGTTCGAAATGCCTTCTTCGGAATATCTTCCTTCCTGACACGCAGTTGATCATATCCAGATCGAAGATCAATCTTTTATAAGTATTGATCTCCATTAAGTTGATCAAATAAATCATCAATCCAGGGAATAGGATACTTATTCTTTATTTTAAAATCATTGATTCCCTGTAATCAATGCATAGCCTCATGGATCCATCTTTCTTCTTGACAAACAAGACTGAATCTACCCATGGAGAAACACTAGGTTGAATAAATCCATTGTCACTCAACCCCTCTAGTTGTTTCTTTAGCTCCACTAACTCATCAATGGTCATTCTATAAGGTATATTTGATATAGGTCTTACACTAGGAATTAAGTTAATGGAAAACTCAATTTCATGCTCTGGAGGATGTCCAGGTAAATCCTCTGGAAATACATCAATGTATTCTTGCACTATATGATCATCTTCAATTTGATGATTTCTTTCCTCACCCATAGATATTGGGTTCTCTTCCTCTCCAAGAATTTCATTCAGTAAATATACTAGGGGTAGGTCAAGATAAGAATCATATGCTGAGGTTTTTTCTCTAAATATAAGAGATTCTATACCATTTTCAAAAATTATAACTTCCTTTTTCTTACTATAAATATTCACATCATATTTTGACAGCCAATTAATACTGAGAATTATATCATAGTTAGTCATTGGTATGATGATAAGGTTAGCAACTAAGTTGTGTTTATGTGTCACGAGGGGGACTAGTTGGCATGCCTTTGTTTCAATGATGCATACCCTAAGAGTTTTGACTCATAACTCCTTTATTAAATCAAATTGTACATATCTAATTTTATTGGAAAATAGGGAAGATATAAATTAATGTGATGATCTATAATCAAATAAAGTGTTGGCTAAGATTGAGGAATCAATTAAAATACCTACCACCATGTCATTAGGAACTTCATCCTCCGCAGTTGTAATCACATAGGCTCTCCCTTGTTATATTTTCTTTTTCTGAGGCATGTTTCCTTGATACTTAGGAAACTCATTTTCACAGTGTCCCATATCTCTGCAATTGTAGCATTGAATATCATTGAATTGTTTCTTCCCCTTTCATTCATCAGATTGATTACCCTTTTCTCCACACTTATATCAGACTCCCATTCCTTTTATGCATTTCCCGAGATGATTATTTCCACAGTTCGCACATAATGGGAATAGCTTGGTTCCCTTGTTCTTCTATGGTGCTACACCATTCCCTTGGTTATCAGAGTACCTCTTCTTATCTTGGATTCCCTTGAACAAATTTGATCTAGAAAATTCCTTCTATGTTTTGATGGAACTTGATACAATTTCATCATATGATAAATTTTTTTGAGAAGATAGTGCCCTTCGAAGACGTGTCTTAAGTCCTTCAAATAAATGATCAATCTTGTCTGACATGTCACGTACGTAATCTATGACATACCTGGAATGCCTTATAAAGGTAGCAACATACTCTACAACACTGCCTTCTTCCTTTTGTTTTAAGCTAAGGGATTTCCTCTTCATTTCGGTTCGTTTCTCACGATGGAAATATTTTTTGAAGAATATTTAATTAAAATTCCTCCATTATATATCATTTATTTCTTATTCCTTCGTGGTATTCTGAATCACTGACCACCATTGATCAACGTCTCCCTTGAGACAATATACAGCCAGTACAACCTTTTCATTTTAATTGCATCTAAATTCCATGAATATCTTTCCAAGGGACATGATCCATTGCTCAACAACCACTGGGTTAGTAGTCCCACAAAAATATGGGGGCTTCTTCCACATGAAACAATCCAACACAAGTGTGGAATGGTTATTCATCACAACCTGAGTATGTTGTCCCAATATGGTCATGATCTGATCTATTCCAACATTGACTGTGTTGACTTGCTTAGTAGGGAGATCCCTACATTTCCCACGAGTATTTGTTTCCCTTATTCCATTAGACGCCATTTTTAAATAATGGGATACACTAGATTAGTTTATGAATCTCAAATAGTAAATCACTCAACATAGATTGATATTCAATGCATAGCTAATCTTATAAACATGGTTTCTCTGAGGAAAAAATTACATTAAACTTCTTCATAATGGATTGTAATGAAAATGTGAATTATCCTAAGCATATCCCCTGGAAGTGTCATAACAAAGAGTGTTGTAAGTCCCATAATCATTCACCAGTTCCCATTCAAGTCTAGCTCAAAGCGGTGTTTTGGGGTTTTATCCCTAGATACATTTGTGCTAGAGCCACCTCTACCTGTTTGTATCTAGAAAGGGATGTATTTCTTGAAATATTTACATAATATATTCCTTAACAAAATACCATAATTTTCTTGTATGTTTATCCTCAAATACTAGCTTATGGATTTGTTCCCTACTATACATTTCCAACTATAGTTTTGATGTTTTCTACTAAACTTCCTTTGATGCCAACTATTACACCCCGACCCCTGTAGACCGGACCTGGTGAATTACTTGTTATATTAGTGTGGTTAGAAGGAAGGAAAATCCAGAAGGAAAGATCATTTTAGTAGTCTTGATGAAACTAGATACATAAATGTAACTCAAATTATATAGGAAAAGGTTACAAAATGAAATATATAACAAAAATGAAAAATTGAATCCATAAGAACTCAATAAATGATCTCACCTTAATCACCTATTGAAGGTAAATAGTGAAAGGGGTGAGCTAAAATGATCAGTAAGGGTTAGAAATGGCAGAATCATGAATCAATAATAAGTAAATTGTAAACAATTTTTCATAATCAACATGGAATGGTGAATAAATGAAAAACTCATGCCATTAATAAACTCAGAATGAAATTGCATCCATAGATTTGGTCATAGTGAAAACATCATGGATATTAATAACTAATAATGAATAAATAGAATTATTATTAAATGGACTTCATGTATCTTGAACATGATACAATAATACCGTAAAAAATGGTTTAGTTCTATGTGTAGAAACCTGTCTGATTTTTTGGAAACAAACTCAAAGGGTTTGTTGCCGAACTAATTTGTCTCGTGAGGCCTACTAATGCATCGAGGGGATACAGCGGGCCCCACCCACTACTACATGTCCAAAAAATTCTTTATACATTGATTCAATACATGATAAATATGGATTTTCAATATATGTATAGAGTAGAGTACAGAGATTCATCAATATTTCTATAATTAAAATAACATTCCAAATAAACACCGTATGTAAAATCGTATACGGTTAAGAAAAAAAACATATCTCTGATATTAGATTATTGATATTTAATATAAATATAATTTAAAATTAAAATTTATCTCAAATGGGTAGTAGGTACACCACATAAGGATTATTAAGTTCACCATACAATGTTAGTCACAACAAAATAGTAGTTGAGGCAATGTCTCTTACCGCAATGTAATCAGTCGAATCATATGACCAAAACTTAATAAATCTCAAATGAATAAATGAATAACATGATTATGAATATAATCATGTTAATATATATCAAATGGTAGAACACATATACCACATACAAGAAATACGTGACGAACAATGAAAATCTCCCAGAAATGAAAGTGAGATGCGAAACCCCTTACCTTTTGCTCGAGTGTGTTCTTCATATGTTTTAATTTCCTGATTAATAAAATTTATCTTTTTTAATTAATAAATTCATAACCTCAAATATATATATGTAATTTATTTATTATAACTCTATTAGGTTCATTCATGGCCCTTTTTATGGGTTTAAGTGGTTCAATTTTCTTGTTTTGGAAGCATTTTCTTCCTTGGTTTTCATGATTCGTTTTCTTGTTTTCATGAATGGAAGTTCATTTGAAATGTGGTTAAACATCCAGAATTCTTAATATATATTATTAATAGAATTAAGGAGATATAAATGATATTATAATTATTTTGTGTTATATTCCATGATGATGATTCATTAGTTAAAAGTTTATTACAAATATTTGGATTAACTTGGTCGTTTTGTTCATAATGAACTTGTTTTGTATTTTTATTTCTTATTATGAGTGTGTAAAGATTCCAGAACATTAATGAGATGAGATACATATATTATTATCTGGTTCCACCATTAATATGGTTTCATGACCAGAAATTAAATAGAAAGTGAAGAATGAAACTTCATCATCCATAAAGGATATAAATTGGAACCTCATGGATGTTGATTTCATTTATAAAATTAAATGGGAGGGAGTAAGAATATTGATGATGGTTCTTCCATTCACAAGATATAATTCCTGTATATAAATTATACTATATTTTATTATGGTCATTTGGACAGAGGAGGTGAGTAGATAAAAAGAAAAGATATGACCATGAAAATAAATGAAAAGGCGAGAGATCCCTTATGAAAATTCGGCAGCCTAACGATGTTGCTTAAAATTTCATAAAATGAAATGATGATATCAAAAGGGTATCTAAACATATTTAAATCAAAAGTATAGTAATAATAAATCATAAAATGAAACCCCAACATATGAGAATGGAAAATCAAATAGATAACATAACATAAGTGTCTACTAAAAGAAAAGAATGAAGGATTCCCTAACCTTCTAGAGTAACTCCTAGATCTTGAAGGATGGGAGCTTGGGGGCTTATGGACACCTTGGGAAGACTCATATAAAGGTAAAAACGCCATAGCTTCAGGGATGAGGGATTTGTAATTAATGAAAACGAATGGATGAGTGGGTATTTATAGAAAAAGAGAGGTAATTTTTTATAATTTTAAAGGGACTCCTCATTAATGGTTTTTTCCAACCCATGGGATTTCCCACAGTATTTGCCCATGGTTTTAGCCAATTGGGACACCTCATGACATATATTACTGTATAAAAATCGACCAGAATTTTATTTTAATTATTATGTCATTATGATATCATTAAACTACTGAAAACTCATAACTGTATTTTTACTATTCATGAAAATTTCAAGTATTTTAAAAAAATCCCAAAAATTAACTATAAGAATTTTTTGATGTGTAGAATTCAAAACAGAACTCCATTTTTTGAAAATAATTTTCTATGTATTTTAAATTTAATTTTTAAATAAAATCATAGTTTATTCAAAAAATAACAATTTAAAGGTATAATTAGTTCTATATCACATTGAAAAAGTAATTAAGATCTCATTATCATATTATCATATGAAAATAAAATATTATAATTATTTTAAAATTATAAGGGTCATATTACTATTAGTTTTACTATTCATAAGGGTATGATAATATTCATAAAAAAACAAGTTGGTTCTATCAGACTCGAAATGACTTATTGGTCACAACTCTATATGACCATTTTTCAAAATTTGAAAACATATAAGTGGAAAAATTTGTTTTTAATTGCTAGGTTTTGACTATCACATAAATAACCAAGTCTGTCTTCAAAGGAACACAATGCTTTAGGACATATAGGCTATGAATAGAATGTATTTAAGAGAAGCATACCATAAAATTTTTGGGGAGTTATATCAGTGTAATCCATCATGATGGGTGTGTCTTCAAGAATGATGATCTTATTTGTCTTAATCATTTGGACTAGATATTCTTGCTCATAAGGAAAAAATATCCACACTTGTGCTGATGATTCTAAAGGAAATTCATCTTCCTCCTTACAATAGTAATGAATTGGAGGATTATTCAGGATGTTAGGAGTGATCTAAATTTCCCAACAGTTGATGTTGGCTTTATATAAAGATAGTAAATCTATACCCAATATAATGTCTTACTCCACTAAAAGATTTATGATGAGATTTGATGGTAGGTTCAGTCCACAAACATTTACCATGGTAGTGTTATAAACCATGGACACAATAATTTACCCATTTTCTATTCTCATATATAACTTGCCCTCCAAATTTTTAGGTTGTGTTTGAATAGTTATACTAAACATTCAAGATATGGATGAATGATTAAAACTAGAATCAAATAGTAAATTTTCTATTCTTGAATGAATAACTAGTGTACATGTCACCAAATTGTTGTCTGGCTCCATGCTAGCAGTAGTGATAGCATAATCCCTTCCTTATTTCCTTGGCGTTTTTTGTTGATTGCCTCTGACATCCCCTAGCTTAGGGAATTGTTCTGCATAATGTCCATGCTCCTTACAATTGTAACACTACACGACTGGCTGAGTGTTGATCTGAACCTTCCTTTCTTCTTCCACATTAGCGGTATTTTTCAAATCCCTTTAGTAGTTCTTGGCTAAATATCCTAGCTTTCCACAATTGATAAAATTCATAGTTCCCTTTAGACAGTTCTCAAGATTCTTCTTCCCAAAACTTTTACAAGTGGGATATTCAGGATTCTTTCCATCATGGGATTTGTTTGTTGAACCACCCATGTTGTTCTCTATTTTTTCACTTCGTATAACTGGGCCCACGAGACCACTGAGAGTCTCCAATCACCATTTCAATCTTAATGGAACAACAGAAAATCTCCTCATAAGTTTCTATGTCTCAGTTCGCCAACAACTTCTGTAGACTCAGCTTTATCCCACTAAAAAGCGATCCACACTGCTTTCAGTGTTCATGACAAATTCAGAGGCATATCTTGAAAGCCTTGTAATTTTTTCTTCATATTCCCTAATGGAATCATCTTCCTTCTACTTGAGTATGAGAAACTCTATTTCCATCTTGAGATGGATGTTTTGGGGAAGATATATATTGAAATACATCCCCTTGAATTCCCCCCATCCATGGAATCAATTTCCTCTTGGGATTTTGTATTCTGGATCAGTGTCCACCACTGATTAGCTTCCTCATCAAAACGGTAGACCGACAGTGCAACTTTATCTTCTTCCAAGCACTGGAGGATAGAGAATATCTTTTCAATGGTGTTAATCCACAATTCTGTGAGGAGGGTATCAGAAGATCCACTAAACATGGGAGGCCTTTTCCACATGAATGATTCTACAGCAACTTGCTTCTTCCTTGGAGGATGAGATAATTCCACATGATTCAAGTTATTATTCATAACATGAGCCTTCTCAGCAAGTACTATCATGAAGTATTGAGAAACAATTCCCATCATATCAGGTATTTAATTAGGTAAATATAGGTTATCCTAGATTTATCATGTAACTTATATTCCTAAGGGATTTTTTATTCCATAAATAATGGTCTGTACTAAGCTCGTGAATTTACCAATGAATATCCTCCAGCAGTTTCAAACCAAGAGTTCAGTAAGGCCTGTTGTCATATACCAGGATACCATAGTTCAGTCCTGAAACTTATATTCTTGTGGGATTTTTTATTCCATTAAATATGGTATGTACTACGCTCATGAATTTACCAATGAATATTCCCCAATAGTGTCAAACCCAAAGTGCAGTAAGGCCTGTTGTCATATAACAGGATACCATAGGTCAAGCTTGAAACAACTTTTCTGAGTTTTCACTTCTTATTCCATATGTGCCAGAGGTTCCTCTACCTATTTGTATCCATATAGGGACATATTTTCTTAATAAACCACTTACTCCATACTTAACAAAATATAGGGGTGTTTTCTTATAATTCATCTCATCCTTTAGGTTCTCACTAAGGATATCTATTCTTAATCTCCCAAAATAACTAGACCATCATATGATACCAACTATAGTGACCCTATTCATTTTCATATAACATAATATGATTTTAATCATAATTACACATCAGATTACAAGCCCAGGATCATTACGTCTAGTGTATTGGAAGACTATGTACATTATACAAAAACATGGGACTAACAATCACTACTTTATTTAATCTCCATAAATAGATCCTAACATTTTTTGAGCCCTTATATCTATATAGGGTACCCTAGGGATAACATGATCAATGGGATGAGCTAAAATCCGAGTAAGGGAATACCCATAGGAACAAAGCATTAGGACATGGGATAGAAGGCATGACATGATGATATAAAATGGCATGTAACATATGAAATAAGAACATATAAACATGGGATAATTTAAAAATGGAATCATATAAATGTGTGAGAAACATAAAAAAATAGTTTATTAATATTAAAGGCTAACCTCCAAGACCTTTTACCATAGCAGAACAAGCCAAGGTTAACCACCAAAATAGTTTCACATAATAGCACAAGCCAAGGATAACCGTTAAGACCGTCACACATAATGTATCATGAGAATAAACTTTACCAAATGCATTGGAGAGATATATGGGATCACCCTTATTGAATTTCATGGATATTTTTTCTACATAAATAATCATACATAATGAATCATACATAAACATAAGGGTTACCCATGGAAAAAATTGGGTACTACAATCATGACATAAGCATAACCGAAGGGTGTATCCTAAAAATGTCCATGATGAATGGAATTAAAACATACATGGATGTTAATAAGGTAAAATAAACATATATTAGAGTAATTTATGTCAAATGTAATTGAAAAAATTTAAGAAATTTATTTCATAAATTTTTCCATTAAACCATTTTTGTGCGGTTTAAAGGAAAATACTATAGAGATTTCAAAATAAAAAAGGGAACAATATTTTATATAAAACCAGAAGTGAACTAAGAATGTTTTCTCAATAAAAAATACTGATTTTATAAAGATAACATTTGATTAATACATAGGATAGATTTCACTTTAAATTGGTTGGAAATTTGGGAAGTTCCCTTAAATTGAGTTTGCTTATTGGGAAGTATCGAGGAGGGATTCACTTAAAAGCATGTATATCCCCAAATGAGAATGAGGTAAGGATATTGAAACATGATTTTGGATCATATAAAAAATATTTATAAGTTTTACATAAAAATAAAATACAAATTCATTTGGGTAAAAAGAAAGATAGAGTAACCTGAAGGAATAAAGGCAGTTCGGGTTGAATTCATTACGGATTATCAGTATGGTATAGGGTGTACTTAAGAGAGATTAATGAGAGATAAAGGGGTTTATAATCACATATAAATAATGATGGAATTATGGGGAGGTGAAAAATCATACACCATAATTAGGGATTACATATAAAATGGCATCGCCTAGAAGACATTCTTGAATAAAAGTGTAATAGAGAGGATCACTTACCTTAAGTCTGATGGTGTTATCCACATGATATTAATGACCTGAATAATAAAATTAGGTTTATTAATTAATAATTAAAGAACATATTCTATATGTAAAATATTTAATATAACTTTTTTATGTTCATTCAATACCTTTTTGATTGGTTGTAATGTATAACTTCATCATTCGGGTCGGTTTCCTTGCTTGGTTTTAATGATTGGTTCATGTTCGGATGAACTTGTATGATAAAGGGGTTAATCCAGAATTTAGGTTACATTTTATTATTGAACATACATAATGTTAAATGTTTGAAAATTTAATTTGGTTACTTAGAGTGAAGTTGAATCATTATATAAAACATTAGTGACAACCTTTTGGGTTAATTGGTAGGTTTTTACCACAAAGAACATGTTTTGTTTTATAAACCCAAAACCAAGTGTATGAAAGGATTCAAAAAAAATGATGAGTCATAATTCATATATTATGTTCTGGTTCAATAATGAAAATGGTTTCATGACTATAATTAAATATGTTAAGATAAAATGAATACCCATCGTCCTTTAATGTGGTAAACTAACACATCACGGGGGGTGTCTTCACTATTAAAATAAAAGAAGAGTAAAGGAGAGATGATGATCAATTATTCCATTATCATAAACAAATTATAGTAAATTTATGTTAATGGAGTTTCCATAAAAATTTTATGAGGATAGGTAAGGATATAAAAGAAAATAAACGAACTTGAAAAGAAAAAGAATGAAAAGAAAATAGGAATTTACCTCTTGAATCATACTTCCTTGAGAGCCTTCATAAGGGGAGAGGATTTGGTATTTTGAAGAGGCTAATGGATTTTTGACATTGGGGTTGATATTGAGGAGATATTGGGGAAAAATATTGGCAAGGAACGTGGCTTGAGAAGAGTTAATAGAAGAGGGAGTGAGGGGGTTTTTATAGTGGAGGAGAGGAGGGTTTTCATTATTTTTTAATCATCAGTTTATTAATTTCCCTCAAAACCAGAAATAGTGATTATTACATGACCATAACTAGTAAATGGGTAAATTTAATTTGTACCAAGGGTAGTGACATCATCCATGATTCTTGGGATAGTCTATTTAGCTTATAATGTATATTTATAGAAAATTACTGTATTTTACAATTCATAAAAAATTCAAGTATTTCAAAAAAATCCCAAAAATTCACCCAAATCATTTTTTGAAATGTAGAATCGAAAAATGAAAGATATTTCTCAAAAATATTTTTTGAAATATTATTAATTTAATATTTAAATAAAATCATAATTTATTTGAAAAAAATAAAAATTTAAAAACAGTTATTTTCTTATTCCAAGATATTGGTATATCGTACACCCATTTGAATATTAATTATATAATATCATAGGTAAGGTTACTATTCATTAGGTTGTGTCACTATTCATAAGTGTAAAATTACTATTCATAAGGGTATGTTACTGTTCACTAAAAATAAAGTTGAACATTTAGACTTCAAATAACTTACTGATTGCAACCGTGTATGTCCGATTTTCAAAATTCAAAACACTGAAGTGGAAAACTTATCATTAAAGGTATTATGGTACTTTGTAGTTCATTGTATTGTGATTTCATGTAATTATATTTCTTTTTTTTAGAAATTAATTTCCATTGAAAAACATTGGGTCGTTACACAAGTACTCATGTATCTTCTGGAGGGATTGAATCTTTGGGCGGTGAAGCCCCTCCCAATAATGGCCATGGTGTTTTACTTCTAGTTGATGGAAAGGCTCGGGCCACTAAAAACAAGCTTTTCAATAAGCCTGAAACTGAGGAGGATGTTGGAAGCATCACAACTAAGAGTAAGGATGTGGATGTGAACCTTGGAATGGGTCAAAAAAGTGATGAGGGTAGCCACTGCAGGAATACAAAGAAAGATGTAAGGAATGTCCTAAATTTCTTTACCAAGTTTGATTATATTAGTACCCTGACCTTGGAACTTCCTATAAAGAATATATCAAGAAGGGTTGGGGAGTACCCTTCACTGTAGAGTTAGTTGAGGGGGCTAATAATTCCCCTTATCTAAAAGAGAGGGTTCGCAAAAATAATATTATATTAATAATATTATATTAGAAAAAATAAAAAATAATATATAATATATAATTAAAAAAATAACGAAATGTAATAAAATATCATTAATATAAATAATAATTTATATTATAATCAATAACAAGTAATACAACAACTAATAATTATTAATATAATTAATATTTAACAATTTGATTATAATATAATTAATAATTAATAATTAATAATTAATAATTAATAATATAATTAGTAACATAATTAATAATATAATCAATAAATTTATTAATAATATAATCAATAATATGAATAATAATATGATTAATAATATGATTTATAATATAATTAACGATATTATTAATAATATAATTTACAATAATATAATTAATAATTAATAAAATAATTATTTAATATAGGTAGAAGTGATTACAAGAAAGTAAACCACACATGCACCTGGCCGCCCCAGTGGGTCGAGCCTCATCCCTCACTGCATTATGCCGACCTCCCCACCTTCATATCCATCACACTGACTTGTCACACTAGCCCGCCAACCCCCTACCTTACCATCAACTCTTGTTTTCCCACCGACCACACTGCCCATCCACATCCCGTCAACTCACCAGCCACTAAGAACACCTCACGCCATTAAGTGGGACACCAGACACCACTTGTGCCACCATTTGTGGGATTAGTGCTTCCAAATGCACACTCTTCCTTTATTGAGTGGAAGAAAAAACGCCCCTCCAATTTAATATAGAGAAACTAAAGATAGTACCAAGTTAAACCTTGGATGGGATGAAAAATTGGTAGTACGAATTCCATTCGAATAGGTCCTCATGTGCATTAATATTATACCAGAAAAGTTCAACTATAGATCATACTCGACCCTAAAATTTATTAATAAAAATAAAACGAAAAAACAACAGCCTTCAAACATGTGGCACATAAAGCACCACTAAACCAGAGAATTAGAACAACAATGCCACCCAATATCACAACATTTTTTGCTCTAAGACCCACATGTCATGACCTCTAAACCCATTATTCAAGGCCCAAAATACCCCATTAAAATGGGCCAAAGGCCCATAACTAAATATTGTTTGTTTGTCCCCATATTCCCAAGTCGTCTCCAGCATCCCATCCAGAGGTCATCGCTCCAGCCTGAGAATGACACCGGCATCTTGCAGTCACCTGCTCCATATTCCCTCCAAAGATCATCACATTGCCTGAGGTCATCCCACTTCTCATGCAGAGAACCAGCATTGCCAGCCACCAAAAAAGTCCAAAGGTCACCTCCCCGACCATGTGCATGTTTCCAGTTTGAAATGAAATTTTAGTAAAAAAACCCAAGTGGCATACTCAAAACCAAGAAAACACATTCAGATTATTTTTATACTTTATTAAAATGATTCATAATTCATTTTTGATGTGTAGGAATCAATAACATGTTAAACTCACACACGATGCAGCCTGTATGACTAAAAGTTCATGTTTTTAGTTTAAAATGAAATTTTAATAAAAACACAAGTGGCGAACTAAAAACTGATGAAACACATTCAGATTGTTTTGATTTTTTAGGAATATGATTTATAAGTCATTTGAGATATTTTGGAATCAGCCGCAACTCAATACGATGCATGGTGTGACCTGTGTGACTCCAAGGGATTATTTTTATTAGAAATTGACATTAATTTTATTGGAAAAAACTGACATACTCAAAACTGAGAAAACACATTTGGATTGTTATGGTACTTTAGGACAATGATACATAACTCATTTGTGACATGTATAAATCATCCTTACCTCA
Source organism: Viscum album (assembly GCA_963277665.1). Classification (NCBI taxonomy): domain Eukaryota; kingdom Viridiplantae; phylum Streptophyta; class Magnoliopsida; order Santalales; family Viscaceae; genus Viscum; species Viscum album. Next base: position 1,212,127,023 of record OY728142.1, on the reverse strand, counting down.
ATATGATTCACGGTGTCATCGGTAGGACTCTAAGTGCGCCTTTTTATTAAAAATTGGTGTTAATTTTAATATAAAAAAGATATACATACTGTTTAATAGTGTTTTTTCTTGTATTTGTCTTATAAATTTTATTTAATTTAAATTCTGTACTTTTATCAGATTTTTACAATTTCTTCTGGTGTTTTGGGTGTTATTTCCGATGATGTAGTGTGTTGTTAAAACACGCTACATTCCCTATTTCTAGTCTTGCATGTGGTGTACCATCACACTATAGTATTTCCCTTTATCAGTTATACATAATTCTCTGATAAAAGTGTGATTTATGAGTGTTTTTCTGTGTTGAAAAAACAACACTTTATCACCAATTTTCTTACGTCGATAAAATCATTCATCTTTTAACTGCACTGTGGTAATCAGTACTTTTTTAGTGGTAATAAAGGCCTATTATAGTGTTGTTAAAGACATATTTTGTAGTAGTAATTGAGAAGAAGATAAATATGGGGAGAGGGGGAATCGACACCAACCAAGGATGATTTAACACCACACCATCAAAATGGGCACTACCTCTTTATATATTCCTTGGGTATTCATGCATTTACTCATGATTTTATTCATACATTGATAATGTATGAGTTAATGGAATGTCAGTTAAAACTACTTGTAACCATTCTACCATGCCAAATCTCCCATGTGTTTCATTTTATGAAATATAAATGATAGTATATGTGGTAGAGAATGTTAATTATTAATGTTTATTTTTCATCTTTAATATTAGGCATGATATGAATCATACTACATGAATCACAACACCTTGTGATATGATATTGTTGCACTCTATGAAGGGTTGAGTCACTAGCTTGATACTAGTATATACATGCATTATGATATTCTCTTTACAAGACATATAATATTCCTTGTTTTACATATAACATACTAGAGGATATATACATATCACATAAATCAGTATATACATATTTTATATAATGATACAATCAAATTATCAAATTATTTTATATTACCTTTAGGTCATTTTTTCTATCTAGGTTAAGGTTAAATACTGGTATGTAAGTGTGTCTTGTACATGAATATTTGGATGTTTATGTGATTTTAGTTTTTTCAATTTTTTTAAATAACCTTACATAATCTAAGGATGTAATCATTATTTCAATTAAGTAGCCAACAATTGACCACTACATCATTTTATTGGAAAATATAAATAAAAAACAAAATACACATACCATATGTTTACAATTAATAAAAAAACAAATACACATTTCATATGTTTGGAAATGTTTTAAAAACTAAATTTCAATATTGTAAATAGAATATATTCACACACACACAAATCAGAATGTTTTGAACAAATTAATTAAATAAATCAAAAAACATGTAGTAACTCAAGTATAATGGAAATAAATAAAAAACAATTGCACTAATTTATTTATAACTATGTGAAAACTATAAAATTTATATTGGAAACTGGATATTTTATTTTTCAAACATAGAAGAAACAATCCAGGTTATAAAAAAAATAAAAATTTTACACTATATGTATGTAAATACATAACCACCTAATGCAATAATAAGGCCTTTCAATTGAATTTATCTGTTTAAAGTTAGTGAATTTTTTTTACTTAATGTGATTATAATTTTTTTTATAACAACTTCACAGTAGAATTTATAATTTTATCATTAATTATTCTAAAGATATATGGATTTATTTTCTGTACAGAAAAAATTATTTTCTAGAATTTTAAAATGAAGGTAAAAATGATTTTTTATTTAGTTTTTTTTTTAATTTTAGTTCTCGTTATGATTCAAGAAGGAAACATGCATTTTTTGTATTTAATGAGTCTTCCAAAAAAGGGGTTGAATTGTTTAAATTAATTAACAAATGAGTTAAATTAAAGGAAAAGGGTCAGCACTCACTGTGCCTGTTATTATTTTATTTTATTCATTGTTTTTTACAATTTTTTTTGGATTTATATTGAAATTTATGTTAAAATATCATTTAATGAGACAATAGTGATGTATTTTTTTCTTCAAAAAAACAATCATTAAAATGTTTCATGATTTTGAATTATTATTGAATTCTGAAATCCCCGGCTTTTGTTTCAGTCACAGTCCCCAAAATTTATTTCTATGCTCAATGTTTTCATTTTGTTGAGGGGGTTCAAATTAAATTCCCTCTATATAATTATATTCCTTTAATACCCCAACTACACTTTCCACCTCCCTCTTCTTGGCCATACCTTACCCCTTCCCCGTCGCTGGCGGCTGTTAGCCGCGACGACAATTCTTTTCCACCCCATGGATAGAATCGAATCCCCCTACCCTCCGTACCCACTTCTCCTTCACCCTCACCGCATAAACTATGTCACTACCACCTCCATCACCCACTCTTCAAACATTCTGGTCAGAAACAACAAGTTGACACACCTACCTCCCAGCTCCTGGAGACCCTCCATTTGGGAGAAAGCTTCATCTTGCTGGTGCAGTGGTGGAATTATTTCTACCCTTTCTGGGTATGTGACCTCTGGCGGCAAGTCATAGTGGAGTCCTATAACCCAAGCAGTCAGAGAACCCATACTTGTTCATGGATCTGTGATGAATGATCACCTAGAGGGATGGATCATTCAATCCCGACATACGCAAAACTGTTATGCGAGGACAAGAGCCATGGCGGTGAATGAAACTAGTGACTTGTAGAAGGAAACACGTTCTTTATTCTTTACCTTGAGAAATGCGAGAAAAAACACTACACCAAAGTAGCCACTGGAAACTGAACTGTCCCTGCCACCATGTGGAATCATTGGTCTCTTCATTATTAACTCCATTCATAAATCAACAGCACCGTCAGTGATAGAGTTGAAGGTTGGAGCATGCATAGATTCAACATGGAAGGGAGAAGGAGTTGAAATAGATGAGGAAAAATAGGATAATAGTTGAAGTTCATTTTCCTTTGCTATGACTCCCCATACAACACCATGGATTAAATAATCATGGTTTCCAACAACCAAATGTTCATAAAGAGGATTTGTTAGCTAAAATCAAATTTTTAGTATTATATAGATGTTTTGTTTCACTATTCTTATTTATCTTTAAAAATTTATGAGTTCTTAAAATCAAACATCATTAAAAATTTAGTGTATCATAGTTTAATTTTAATTCCCTTTAACATTTCTTAAACATGACTAGATATTTGGGTAACATTATTCAATGAAAAATTCTAAATATTGGATTTTTTATTTTTTAAATTTCAATACATGTAGGTTTTTTGTTTGAAATCTAGGTTTCTAAAGAAAGAAATCATATATATATAAAGTATTTAAAATACTATTTATATTTAAATAAATTATTTTTGGTTTGTTTTGTTTTATTATATATATATATCAAAATATTAAATACTATTTAAAATATTGTTTTTTATTAGGAATTACCACGATTTAATTAATTCCAAAATATAGTTAAACCCCTAATTCAAGACCCCGTTTTATAGATGAATGCCCTTTTATAGGGGAACATTCCTTATAATAATAATAATAATAGAATAATTTATAATTAAAAATATAACAAATTAAAATAAAAAACATTAATATAATTAATTATTTTTATTTTTATTAATACAAAGTATTAATATAATTAATAATTAATAATATAGTAATATTTAATAATATTATTTATACTATAGTTAATAATTAATAATATAATTAGTAATATAAGTAATAATATAATCAATAATATGCTTAATAATGTAATTTACAATATAATTCATAATATTATAAATAATAATATAATTATTTATTATATGTAAAATGGATTACAAGCAATCAAACCACACATGCACCATGCCACCCCTATGGGTCAAGCCTCACCCTGCACCGCCTCGCACCAACCACACCACCCTCACTATCGTACCACCGAATAGCTGCACTGCTCCTCCAACCCCCTACCTCACCATCAACTCATGTCGGCTTATTGACATCACTACCTTCTACTGACCCACCAATCCCCAAGCCTGCATCATGTCATTAAGCGGGTTTCCAACCATAGCCTGCACCATCAAGTGTGGGCTTACAGGAGCTCTTGTATGAGCATACGTCTCTATCTGCAGAGTTTTGAAATCTCTGTAGGATGCTCTTTCCCCTTGTCCAGGCCATACATGATTAATCCTACAGTGTGTCCTGTCCCTCATGGTTTCTACTAACCATGCATTCTATCTATTTTTTCCTCAAAAGCTAGGTTTCGAGCTCCGAACAAGACCATGACACCCCTGATATCCCCATAACATCAAAGGGTATTCACATTAGTTCGTATATAAGCATTTATACTGAAAATTAATGGATGTTAAAGATTATGTGCCTCAAGAAATAACAGGGTTATTACAGTAGGTTGTCTTGAAATCAAAAGAAGAGTGGATCCTTATGGGGCTCTTCACTCAGTTGCATTTGGATACTCAAAAGGATAATTCGGGTATTATTTTGAACAATGTTAAGTTAGCATCATCCCTTATTAAGTCTATTTTTTAAGTTGATTAGCATGAGGAAGAGTTTAGAGGAATCAAGAAACCCTCTATGATGCATAGACTATATCAGGCTGGTCTCTCCCTTCTTATGGTGTTCTTTGCTATAGGGGTCAGTTTTTAATCCCAACTTATATAAGGGGTTTAGTTTTATTTGACTATCAGAGTTATTGATGGGATATTAACCCAAGATTTATGAAGATGTATTAAAACATGAGATTTCATTTCTAGATTCATGGTTTGAAGTGTGACATTGCTGATTTTGTGTCTTGGTATTACACCTTCCAATTGATAAAGACATACCATCTGAAACCTTTTAGTTTTCCCCAACCTCTTCTAGTGCCAATTTGGAAATGAGATAAGGTGTCCATGGAAATTTTTTTTATTTTCATGCACTCCATGAGGGAATAATTCTATCTAGGGGTGATTGATTGATTTATAAAATCATCCCATTGTATTTTGATCAGGGATACCACAAAGGTTGAATATTTGGGTAAGTTGTATGTATAAGAAATCATGAGGTTACGAGGGATTCCCTCTATAATAATTTTTGGATAGGGATCTCAGGTTTACTTAAAAATGTTCGAAGAGTCTCCAAGAGGAAATGGGGACTCAGGTTTGGTTGATTAAAACCAACCATCCATAGATAGACATTCAAATGGAGCATGTTTTATAGATATTAGAGGCAATGATGTGTGCTTGTGTCATAGATTTTGGTGGATCACAGGATGGTCTACTAGGACCAGCTGAGTTTTCTTATAATAGAAGTTACCATTATTCATTTAGAATGACTCCATTCAAGGCATTTTATGGTTGTTCATGAAGGTCGCCTCTTTATTGGGAATAGGTGGTAAAGTCCTCTATAGTGGGATCAAATCTCATTCAAGATATGTTGGTGAAGATACATGATATACATCATCATTTGAGTAAAATGAAAAGATATAAAAAATAATGTGTGGATCGTCGATATCATCCTTTTTATTTTTTCATTGGTGATCGGGTTTTCTAGAAATTTTCTGCTTGGATGGGTCACTATCGGCATGGGAAATAGGGGAAGATGGCTCACAAATATGTTGGGCCATTTGTTGTTATGGAGTGGATAGGGTATGTTGCATATTGGTTAGAATATTCCACTCATTTATCTTGTATACATGATGTTTTCCATATATCTCATCTCAAAAAAATATCATATTGATCCCTCTCTTGTTTTCAGTTGGGAGGAAATCTAGTTGGAACTAGATGTTTCAGTTATGGATCAACCAGTAGAGATCATTGATTATTAGGTGAAAGACTTTAATGAGAATTCTATTTTTTGTCAAAGGTTTATGATGACATGGTTTATACTCTCATGAGAATCATAAGTGTAAATCATCGGTGATGGGGTAGTGGACTCACCTATTTCAAGAACCCTTCTTCTTTATGACTTCTCTTGGATGAAAATTCTTATGTTGAGGGGGATTTTAACATCCTAGTTTTTAAGTTATGCTCTCTTGACATTTAAGAGTGTGTTATTTGGGTTCGAAGGGAATAAGAATCATTTCTGGACTTTTCAGCAGGGTTATGTGTTTGGTACTGCTTGTAGGTTTCATTTACATCATAAACGTTTATCATGCGACGTAAAAGCATCCCAAGGTACAAGCCATGGAAACAGTTCAGGATGTAAAACATTATAGGCCATAAAATTGTTTTACACATAAAAACCCATTCTTCCTATATAAAATCATTAATTCGTATAATTTAACCTGAGGCAACTTGATTTTCAGAGGACGTGAATTTGAGGGTATTTATTTCTTACAAATGGGGTTTTCAATATAAATCATTCATGCCTAGTATGTTTTATCTACCATTTTCATAACTCCTTTGTCCTTTCATCATGTAGTTAATCTCGTCTAACCTTTTCATTCATCTGGGTGATTTTGGGTGTTTCCTCTTCTTCTGGGTTCCATTATTTGATGCTCAATCTCCATGGTGGTTGCGGTGCATCACTCTTGGTAAGATACCTTTCGACTTCTTCATTGTCATTGGTTTAATTAGTGGTGTTGGTCTGTGTTTATAGGATCTTTTGATCATGTGTTGATTCTTTTATGTTTCATCTATATCTTGTTAATCGATCCTCTTATAAAGTTCAACCCTTGCATTGGTTTTGGTGCGGTGTGTGATATTCTCATGGTATGTGTGATCTAACCTCTCTTCTGAATATTTTCATTTTTAGAATATGATTCTAATATGTGATTGGATTCATCTTGTAGGTGTTTTCAAATATGAGATAAGATAGTTTTTGAATATGTGATATCTTTTATCCTATCACATAGATAAGGCTACATGTATTGCTCATGGGGAGATATATCTTTTATGTCTATTTCGACGAGATAAGTGTTTGAATCTAAAAATGAATTGTATACGGTGATTTGGGAATTTAAGACATATTTCATATACTATCGGTATTTGAAAAAGGACATTGTGAAGGATTTAAATGGGGAAGCTGCTGGTGGTGTACCGAGAGAGAGTTTCATAATATGTATTCCACCAAGATCAAGTAAAAAGGGGTCACAGGTTTGCTGTAACCTATGTGGGTCATCATCAATGGAGAACGAGGCATCGATAGTGGATCTACGATGGAACGGGATACTGCGTTTGCAATAGCATGTGCAACACATCAACATTGAGCAGGTGCAAAGCAGTAGTGACATGATCAATGATTAGGGCCATGTATCGAGAGTCTTCTTGATTGTGGTGATCAAGTGTTTTGTTCGGATTGATGATCTACAATACATCATGATGGTTAGATCATGATAGAGAGAAATCCTTCAGGTGTCGCAAGATGGTCTGAGGCTGGCGTATGTTCAGATGAAGATATCCAAGCTAGTGACGTTTTGTTGAGAGATGGGTGATGTTTTGTCATAGATCGATCTTTCCAGCATGGTGTTAGTGAGATGATTTTTAGAGAGATGGAAGAGGCATATCAGGGTGTGGTTTTCACATAGGTTTTTCAATTCAGTCATTTGTAATTCATGTTTGGGAATTACTTGGACTTATTTATACTCTCTAATTCAGAGTGGATGTTTGGGAATTTCACCGTGGTTTTTTAATCCTCTGCATCAGAGAGTTTTTTCACGTTAAAAATATTACATGTTGGTTTATTTATTTTTCTTTATATCACTTCCATATTTCAGTGGGTTTCTCATAAATTGTTTCTCAAGCAATTTTTATCCTATGATTAGGATTCTCCCCCCAATAAGTGGTATCAAAGGTTATGGCTCAGGGCTTGAAATTTGTGGTGAGAATTTTGGGTGTTTTTGAGTGGATCGATGGTGCATGCATGAGACAAAATAAGATTTGGATGACAAAGAAGACTGACACTACTACAAAACGGGGCAAGGGAAGCACCTCGTTTTATCAGGTCTAACCAGAAAGTGCTGATAAATGGAGGGGGGTGGGGCTTTATGAGCACTATTTTTAGCGCTGATAAAAGTTTTTAATAATAATAAATATAAAATTAGTTTATTTGTATTCAAAAATAATTTTTCTTTGTATACATTTAATAAAAAAGCATGTTTATAATTAATATATATTTTTTAATAAATAAAATATATATATATAATGTTTTAAAAAAGTATTTATATGGTTATAATTAAATATATATTTACTTAGTTATAAGATTAAAATAAATTTCAGTAAATAATTAATATATTTACTAGATTTATTAGATTTATTAGATTTATTAGATTTATTAGATTTGTTAGATTTATTAGATTTATTAGATTTATTATTGATTTATTAGATTTATTACATTGTTTAGATTCATTTTTTTATTTGATTCTTCCTATTTAATATATTTAATTTATTTATAATTTATATATATAAATACTTTTTAAATATATATATTTATATTATAATTATTAATTATATATGTGTTTTTAATTAATTTGGTCAACAAATATGTTGATCATGTGTGAATATATGTCATGTATCATCATGAATATTCATTTATACATTACACTCTTCTTATTATTCATGTTTTCTATTAATGACTCGTTTTTATTATGTATATTTTACTAGGCATATGATAAATTCATGTTACCCATATATGATACTATATTCTCAAAAATACTTATAAAATTAGATTAAATAATAAATATATTTATTTGTAATTATAATTATAACTATATATTTATTTAAATAATTATAAAATTATAATAAATACATAGTATATATATATATATATATATATATAAATTTATAGTTATATATAAATATTTATAAATATATTTATTTATAGTTATAATAATAACTATAAATAAATATATATGTAAATAATTATAAAATTCTAATAAATATATTTATTATACAACTAATAAAGTTATAAATATATAATTAAATAATTATATTTATAAATATATACAAATATTTATAATTACAATTCTTAAATAAATATTTTTATATTTAAATAATTAAAAACTTATAATAAATATATTAATTATATATATTTAGATACAAATAGTTATAAATAAATACAAATATTTATAAATATAATTCTAAATAAATGAAGATATATTTAAATAATTAAATAATTATAATTAAAATATTAATTATATATATTTATAAAATTATAAATATATTTATTATAATTTTATAATTATTTAAATATATATATATATATATAATTACAACTATAAATAAATATTTTTTAAATTTTTAATTACAAATATATATATATATATATTAGTTTTAAATATAAATAAATACATATTTATTTAAATAATTAATAATTTTAAAAAAATTATTTTTTTATGTAATGTTATAAATAAATAAAAAAATATATTTATAAATATATTTATAAATATATAGATATATTGGTAAATAAATACGAATATTTTTATTTATAGTTATAAATAAATATAGATATAATTAAATAATTATAACATTATAATAAATATATTCATTATATATATTAAAAAAATTATAAAAATTATAAAGATAAATTTGTTATAATTTTATAATTATTTTAATAAATAAATATATATTTATTTAAAATTATAATTATAAATAAATATATATTCATATAAATAATTATAAAATTAGAAGAAATATAGTTTTATATATCTACAATATTATAAATATATACAATTAATATATTTATTATATATATTTATAATATTATAAATATAATAAGTATATTTCTTATAACATTATAATTATTTAAATTATAATTTTATAAATATAAATATTTATTTATTTATTTATTTATAGTTATATTTTTAAATATATATATATATATTATTTTATAAATATATATAATAATATAAATTAATTAATAACCTTATATCTTTATAAGTTCTTTATTAGCACTGATAAAGGCCTCTCTTTATCAGCGCTAAAAAAGTGCTGATAAAACATACCTTTATTATCTCTTTCTATCTAGCGCTGGTAAAATTTTCATTGGGTTTTATAAATAATCCCTAACTTTCTCCTCCTTCTTTGTAGCTCTCAATCTCTCATAGATGTTGATCTCTATCATCGCCACCACCACCACCTCCTCCTCTCCCACTGACCCCTCTGCCACAACGCCTCTCCTTCGTCGTGCACGTCTCCTCCGCTGCGTGCCTCTTCTCTGTCACACACCTCTCCCTTTCCAGAGGGCTCCTCCACCACTGCACCTCTTCTTTGCCATGCACATGTCCTCCACCCACACGTATCCTCCATTGCGCGCCTCTCCTCTTACGCGTACTAAACCACACCTCCAAAGTGAGTTTTCTCCTCTTTCTCATTAGTTTCCTCTTGTTCTTTTCCTGGAATTATCTGTGACATCGCAATTTCTCTTTAGTTCCATGTTTATGCAGTGTTTTGATAATCTTCTAATGCAGAATAGGTTGATCCATGTTTCGAGCGGTGCGGTTTTTTCGTGCAGGCATACTACTTTTCCCTATGATGCACGGATGAGTTGAAAAAGTTCTTTGAGGTAGAGATTCTCCTTAGTTTCTCTTTGTTTGTGTATCATGTGGGAGGGATCTTCGCTTAATTCCTATGGTTTATAGTTGTGCCATACTAATCAAAGATAAGAACTATATAATTAAATAGAAATGAGAAATGTGGTTTGTTCTCATGTTTTTACAGTTTGATATTAATGGTGATGTTGTGAATTGTATGAGCTAGACACCCAGTTGAAAATCATAGCTGTTGGTGGTACATTTTTGTGTACTAAATGAATTGCGTGTTGGTTGGTTCATGTTGAACATCTGAATATGGAAATTTTTAATTTATAGTGAGGTATCCTACGTTTGAAATGATTTGTGATAATGACCAAACACTTCACCGGACCCCAACCCATACCTTAGATTCATGGTGTTTTCTATTGTTTAAAGGGGTTTCCAAATTTTAATAAGTGTTACATTTTTTAAATGAGACATATATGTTGATGAAGTTTATAAAAATACACCATTCTTTTATCAAAAATACATTTTTAGAAGGAAGAATACCCATATTTCAAAGTTAAAGGCTGATATTGGTATGTGGATTGATACAAATGAAGGCATTAAGAATTTAAGAACATATTTTTATCAAATTAGATTTTTCTTCTTAGTATAATTTTATATCTAAATATAAAAATAATTATTTTATTACAACTTTAACAAATTATATGAATGAATTAATAACTATTGGTATTCAATGTTATGAAGTGGTCATGGAATTTAGGTTGATGCATCCATCAAAGGTACCTAACCAAGATTTTCTTTATAAATTTTCCTTTAAAAGGTTCTATACTATTTTAGGCCATGATGTTGTTAACTTTATGAATGAGGTTTTGAGAGGTAAGAATTATCTTGATACTTATAAGGACACTCTTATAACTTTGATTCTATAGGTTATTTATATGAGTTTAGTTAAGGATTTTAGAATTTATAGACTTTATAATGCCATTTATAAAGTATTTTTGAATATTTTAGAAAATACACTATGGGAAATCATACCATCTATTAGTTGACTACCATAGTTCTTTTCTTGTGTTAATAGTTATAAGATATGTAGTCTCCATGAAGCAGTCTTCATGCATGAAAAATATTTGGAATGTGAATCCTCACTCATTTTTTTATTAATTCAACCAAAAAGAGAGGCTCTAGAACATAGCACCAATTTTTCATATAGGAATTAGATAGTTAAATTTCAAATATATGTGGTAATTTAGAAAGATATTATTTTTTGAAGTGGATTGTGTAATGGTAAGTAGTCCAGAAGTTATGAATAGAAGTTGTGATTTTTTTAATATGGGTTTTATAATGGTGATATGTTATTTTATTCTCCTCACTATACTGATAAAAAAAATTTGGAATGTAAGATTCATTCATTGAAAAGTTAGAGTGACATTAACTATTCCTAAAAAGTGAAAGGTTTTAGCTGGACATGATATAGGTGTTAGAAAGTCCACATGTTCAATGGGGTGAGTTCCATGAAATATTGGAAGTCAGTGAAACTGGATGAACAACTATAATTACTATAAGAAAGTGGTAAAACATGTAAAAGAAACATGTGATAGAGTTGTTTTGGAATACACATTAAGAAGAAAAAAATTTCACAAGAATAATTAGAACATGAAATGATAATTTTATTATGGTGATTTTGTTAGGGATTCACTTTTATTACCAGAGGGTCAACTGAGATTATTCCTAATTAGAAGCACCAAGAAGGCCTCAACCATGAATGTGGTATGATCAATTTTCTTAGATGTTCATGAGATTACCTTCAAATATCTTGATGTGATATTGATGAAAACACCGATCTTAACCATAAATGAGCTATGTAATGAGTATTCCTTATATTGTGATGTATCCAGAGACAAGATCTGAATAGTTCTAGTCCATAATTGTCATGTGGTTTCTTATGAGTCCAGACAGTTAGGAACACATAAGAGAAACTTCCCAAATCCTATCCTATATTTGGAAATAGTGTTTATTTCCATGATGTGTTATTGGAATACACTAAAAAAGTGTTTGAAATATATTTAATCACAATGTGAAATGAACCATTGATAGCAGAGAAGGTATGAGTACCTAGAGTCCTTTAACTTTGACATAATTTATACCCTCAAGAAGGTGAATATTTTTTCTATTGTACCATATTGGAAGGATCAATCATTTGTAGTACATGATTCAAGCATCACAAAGAATATTGTTACCCAATTTGGAGAGATATGACTTTTTGTTCAAAAGTACCATTTTCAAGTGACACTTATGTTTTTTTCTATCACTTATTAACTCCTCAGTAGTATAATAGAAGTAAACTATAGGATTCATACTATTTATTAATGATATACATGATAAACCTTTTATAGATTTATAATTTATAAAATGCTGGTTATTTTTTATTCATGTATCCTTTGTAAAGTGCCTATCATGGGATTTATGTCTTTCTAAAAATGCCTAAGTGACTTTTTTAAAATGATTCAACTATTTTTAAATGTTTCTTAAAAACTTATATGTGTTCAAAATTCCTTTTTTTGGTTTAAATACATTTAAAATGATTTAATAACTTGTCATGGACTTAGGTTACATGCCAAGTGTTTGTAAAATCATTTGATTGGATTTCAAAAAGGGATGTGAATGTTTTCAAAGCATATGTAATGTTGGTTTCATTTTAACAATGTATTTTTGAAGTTTTAAATGAAAATTTGTAAAATATAGATGGTTTTCGTTCATTTTAAATGATTAAGATTTTTGGGTCATGAAGTTTCCTTTACTAATTTAGAAAAATGAATTGAGGTTTTGAGAAAGAGTTTTTGAAACTGATTGGTTTATTTTAAAAAGGTCGTGTTATTTTAAAGAGGAATTTGTGTAAATGGTTGGTTTTTTAATGGGATTTCTATTGTGATTTTATAAATAGTTTTCAAAGGAGAATTAAAGTCTATATCTTTTTTGTAGCCTTAGTTAATTTTTATATCAACATTTTGTGTATTTATTTTGTAAAATACTTTTATCACCGAATGAAATAGGATAGATATGAATAAAGAATGGATGTATTCTAATTTTTTGGAAAACAATATGAAGATGGAGTGAATGAGTTCATCAATTTTGAAAAAGATCATGCATATGAAGACAACACCATGAAAAATAGTATAGGTACACTCATGGCTAACGAGATGCATGTTTCTGGTAGTAAGGGAAGAAATCTAATTTACGTGAATTTTTCATACTTTGGAATCATCAAAAAACAATGAAATTAGATTATATAAAATTCTAAGTGTCGATTTTTCAATGCAAGTGGGTTGATAACAGGAGTGTTGTTAAAATAGATAAATTGGGATTCATCAAAGTTGATTTCATTAAGGAAGTGTACAAAGGAGAACTGTTTATAATGGAATCACAAGAAGTACAAGTATTTTATATTACAGATCCCGCAAACCCAAAGTTTTCAATTATTCTGTTATCGACCAAAACCACTAAAGGTTCAAATGAGAATTCAACTAAGGATAACCCTTTCATTGGACGTTACAATCATTTTGTAGCAGTCCAAATGTAGATGTAATTTTGTATGTCATAGGAGACCATAATGAAGGGATTCGTATCATTGATAGAGGGGTCAAATCCCTTCAGCGTTTAAAAAATAAAAAAAGAGTTCAATAGTTTGGTTACATTTTTTATAATATACATCGTGTTATCTCATGTTATTACCCATTTGTTGCTGTATTTATATACTATTAATTAAATGTTAAAACACTTATATAAATAATAACTTCCACATGTGTTGGTGCTCCCTATCCAGAGGAACAATAGGTCTCTCAACCTAATGTTACTCACAGTGCAGAGGAGAGACCTTCTACATGTTTTGGTACTCCCATTCCTGAGGAACAATGGGTCTCTCAACCTACTGCTGCTCACAGTGCAGAGGAGAGACCTTCTGCATGTGTTGGTGCACTCATTCCTAAGGAACAACTGGTTTCTCAACCTATCCTTGCTCCCAGTATAGAGGTACATCAACCATATACAAGTGATGATTCCACCACTCCAAAGGAAAATATTGATGATGTGGATTCCAGGGAAATTTTAGGTGACGATGGACTTGAGTCTCTGAAAAAATACTTTCATAGTTTGACGGTGTTAGAAAAAATCCATACGTTGAAATCCAAAGGCATCAAATATGAGGTCGAATGTTAATAAAATCACATATTTATAACCTGAAAACATAAGTACCAATATTGGACAACATCATTCGATGAAATTTCAAAACAATGTACAATATCATCTCAACTAATAAGTGATCAACTGTTTGAGAAAGTAAAATATGTGGACAGTACTTTTAGAAAACCATTTTCAAGAAACCTTAAAAAACTAGTTGAAATAGAAGATCAGTTTTTTTGAATTACCATACTAGAATTGTTTGTACATCACACACTTTCTTGATATTATGCATGTTGAAAAAAATGTATGTGATAGTGTCATTGGTGCATTGCTAAATGCACCCTAAAACCAAAGGATGTAATTAAGGCTATGTAGGACATGGATGACTTGAGAATATTAGAAGAGTTGGTGCCAATGAAGGGTAAAAAAATTTCTTCCTCTAGTTGCTTTCTTTCCAGGAAAGAGAGATATCAATTTTTCATTTTTTTGAATGATGTAAAGGTTTCAGAGGGGTATTCATCGAATATTAATAAAATCATATCAATGAATGATTTAAAGTTAAAGGGTATGAAATCACATGACTTCCACATTTTGATGCAATATCTATTGCCTATTGCTTTACATTTCATTTTTTCCAAGAATGTACATCATACATTAACAAAACTATGTTTCTTCTTCAAATCTATAAGAAGAAAATTTATAGACATGAAAAAATTGAAGATTATGGAAATAGAAATTGTCATCATATTATATGAATTGGAAATATTCTTCCCACTAACATACTTTAATATGATGGTTTACTTGGTGATAGGGATTCGATAATCTAGTCTTATACACTATAGAGCGATGTACCCCATTGAACGGTATATGAAGATTTTGAAAGGGTATATAAATAATCAAAACTGGCTAGAGGGTTGTATTGTGGAGTGATATATTGTTGAGAAATATATTGAATACAGTTCTGAATACCTCTTTATTATGGAAGGCATTGGTCTACCTAAATCTCATCACACTGGGTGGCTTGTGGGTGAAGTAATTTCTCGAAGAGATATTGTCACAATCAATATTATAGATTGAGAGTATGCCCACCTTTAGGTTTTTCATAACAGTTTGGAGGTATCCCCATATGTTGAAACCCAAAAAGCAATTCTTAGGCATTTGAGTCAATCAAGGGATTAAAGATGGATATCAAATAAACATAATAAATTGATTATTGGATGGCTTCGGAACCATATTTTAATGGAGTCAGATTAAAATTCAGATTGAATTTCAGAATGAATATGATGGATAGTCAAAGAACAGAGTGTGTATGTATTATTTACAAAGGTTATGTAATTAATAGTTATACATTCTATACAAATGATCATGATGAAGAAAACACCATGAAAAATAGTATAGGTACCCACATGGCTAAAGAGATGCATGTTTCTAGTACTAAGGGAAGAAATCTAATTTATGTGAATATGTCATACTTTGGAATCATAAAAAAACATGGTAATTAGATTATATAACATTCTATGTGTCTATTTTTCAATGCAAGTGGGTTGATAATAGGAGTGTTGTTAAAATAGATAAATTGGGATTCATCATAGTTGATTTCAGTAAGTAAGTATACTAAGACTAACCATTTATAATGGAATCACAAGAAGTAAAAGGATTTTATATTACAGATCCTACAAACCCAAAGTGGTCAAATATTCTATTATTGACCAAAACCATTAAAGGTTCAAATTAATATTCAAATAAGGTTAACCCTTTCATTGGACGTTACAATCATTTTGTAGTAGTAAAAATGTAGATTTCATTCTGTATGTAATAGGAGACCATAATGAATGGATTTGTATCATCGATTGAGGGGTCAAATCCCGTCATCCATTTAAAAATAAAAAGAGAGTTCAATAATCAGGTTACATTTTTTATAATATACATCGTGTTATTTGATGTTATTACACATTTGTTGCTGCATTTATATACTATTAATTAAATGTTAAAACACTTCTATACATAATGACTTCAACATGTGTTGGTGCTCCCAGTCCAGAGGAACAATAGGTCTCTCAACATACTGCTGCTCAAAGTGCAGTGGAGATACCTTATACATGTGTTGGTACTCCCATTCCTGAAGAACCATGGGTCTCTCAACCTACTATTGATCACAGTGCAGAGGAAAGACCTTCTTCACGTGGTAGTGCTCTCATTCCTAAGGAACAACTAGTTTCTCAACCTATCATAGCTCCCAGTATGGAGGTACATCAACCATATACATGTGACAATTCCACCACTCCAAAGGAACATATTGACGATGTGGATTCTAGGGAAATGGTAGGTGACGATGGACTGGCATCTCTAAAAAAAATAATGTCATAGTTTCACAGTGTTAGAAAAAATTATTAAGGTGAATTCCACAGGCATCAAATATGAGGTCGAATG
Organism: Viscum album; assembly: GCA_963277665.1. Lineage (NCBI taxonomy): Eukaryota > Viridiplantae > Streptophyta > Magnoliopsida > Santalales > Viscaceae > Viscum > Viscum album. Next base: position 1,212,109,962 of record OY728142.1, on the reverse strand, counting down.
GAATGTGAGGGGCCAACATGTTAACCTAAACAAGGTCATTTTCAGCAGTTATGTTAGAATCATCACCCAGAAATGTGTATCGATTGACATAGATTCATGGAACCATGTTTTGATTGGATTTAAGACACTGATGTGGGAATTGATTATAGTAACATTATGATATTATTTATTTATTTTTCAAAAAAGTAATATAATGAAACATTGACTTACTCTTCATCATCCATTACAGAGTGTATTTATAGTAGATGAATCCCATGAAAAGCATGTATTAATGCTTACCAGAAAGATTCATATAGGATTTTAGACAATCCTAACAAGAAATTATCCTAATGATGCTGAAGGGAAAATAAACCTATGCCCACTGCTTATCTATGCACACCTGATAATCCAAGAAGTGTGGGATGCATTTACTGGCCATCATAATGATGTGTCTTTTTAGTTACATTGTGTCTAGTAATACGTCATTTTAAAAAACATGTATTCATCACTTTGACTGACAATTTTTAATTTATGAAACAACAACTGAGTTATTAAAATAAGAAACGAGTTGAAAAATTAGCATACCCCTACATAAATATGCGTCCTATCTGTTTTTTCCTCAAAAAGCTAGGTTTTGAGCTCTGGACAAGACCTGGACACCCCTGATATCCACATGAATTCAAAGGGTATTCACAATAGTCCATATATAAGTTTTATATTGAAAATTAATCGATGTAAAAGATTATGTGCCTCAAGAAATAACTGGGTTATTACAACAGGTTGTCTTGAAATCAAAAGAAGAGTGAAGCCTATGGGGCTCTTCACTCAGTTGCATTTGGATACTCAGAAGGATGTTTCAGGTACTGTTTTGAACAATGTTAAGTTATCATCATCCCTTATTAAGTCTATTTTTTAAGTTGATTATAATAATGAAGAGGTTAGAGGAATCAATAAACACTTTATGATGCACAAACTATTTCAGGCTGGCCTCTCCCTTCTGATGGTGTTCTCTGCAATAGGGGTCAAATTTTAATCCCAACTTATATAAGGGGTTTAGTTTTATTTGACTATCAGAGTTATTCATGGGATATTAATCCAAGTTATATGAAGATGTATTATAACATGATATTTCATTTCTAGAGTCATGGTATGAAGTGTGACATTTCTGATTTTGTGTCCTGGTATTACACCGTCCAATTAATAAAGACAGGCCATCTAAAACCTTTTAGTTTTCTCTAAACTCTTCTAGTGCCAATTTGGAAATGAGATAAGGTGTCCATGTACTTTTTTTGAATTTCCATGGACTCACTGAGGGAATAATTTTATCTAGGGGTGATTGATTGATTTATAAAATCATCCCATTGAATTTTGATTAGGGATACCACTATGGTTGATGATTTGGGTGAGCTGTATGTATAAGAAATAATGAGGTTACATGGGATTCCCTCTACAATAATTTTTTATAGGGATCTCAGGATAACTTAGAAATGTTGTAAGAGTCTCCAAGAGGCAATGGGGACTCAGGTTTGCTTTATTGAAACTTACCATCCATAGATAGACATTCAAATGGAGCATGTTTTACAGATCTTAGAGGATATGATGTGTGCTTATGTCATAGATTTTGATGGATCACAGGATCATCTACATGGACCAGTTGAGTTTTATTATAATAGTAGTTACAATAATTAAATTAGAATGACTCCATTCAAGGCATTGTATGGTTGTTCATGAAGGTCACCTCTTTATTGGGAATAGGTGGTAAAGGCCTCTATAGTGGGATCGAATCTCATTCTGGATATGTTGGTGAGGATACAGGATATACATCATCATTTGAGTAAAATGAAAAGAAATAAAAATAATAATGTGTGGATTGTCGATATCATCCTTTTTATTTTTTCATAGGTGATCTTGTTTTCTGGAAATTTTCTCCTCGGATGGGTCACTTTAATATTGGGAAATAGGGGAAGATGGCTCCAAAATATGATGGACCATTTGAGGTTATGGAGTGTATTGGGTATGTTTCATATTTGTTAGAATATTAAACTCATTTATCATGTATACATGATGTTTTCCATATATCTCATCTCAGAAAATATCATATTGATCCCTCTCTTATTTTCAGTTGGGAAAAAATATAGTGGGAACTAGATGTTTTAGTTATAGATCAACCAGTAGAGATCATTGATTATTAGGTGAAAGTCTTTAACGAGAAGTCTATTTTTTTGGCCAAGGTTTATGATGACATGGATCATATTCTCATGAGAATCGTAAGTGTAAATCATCGGTGCTGGGGTAGTGGCCTCACCTATTTCAGGAACCCTTCTTCTTCCTGACTTCTCTTGGATGAAAAGTCTTCTGTTGGGGGGATTTTAACATCCTGGTTTTTAAGTTATTCTCTCTTGACATTTCAGAGTGTGTTATTTGGGTTTGAAGGGAATATGAATCATTTCTGGAGTTTTCAGCAGGGTTATGTGTTTGGTACTTCTTGTAGGTTTCATTTACATCATAAACGTTTATCATGAGATGTAAAAGCATCCCAAGGTACAATCCATGGAAACGGTTCAGGATGTAAAACATTTTAGGCCATAAAATAGATTTACCCAACAAAACCCATTCTTCCAACATAAAATCATTAATTGGTATAATTTAACCTGAGGCAACTTGATTTTCAGAGTACTTGAATTTGAGGGTATTTATTTCGTACAAATGGGTTTTTCTATATAAATCATTCGTGCCTATTAGTTTTTATCTACCATTTGCATAAATCCTTTGTCATTTCATCCTGTAGTTATTCTCCTCTAACTGTTCCATTCATCCGGGTGATTTTGGGTGTTTCCTCTCCTTCTGGGTTCCTTTATTCGATGCTCGGTCTCCATGGTGGTTGCAATGCATCTCTCTTGGTAATAGACCTTTCAACATCCTCATTGTCATTGGTTGTAGTAGTGGTGTTGGTCTGTGTTTATAGGATCTGTTGATCATGTGTTGATTCTTGTTTGTTTCATCTATATCTTGTTGATCAATCCTCTTCTGAAGGTCAATCCTTGAATTGGTTTTGGTGCGGTGTGTGATATTCTCATGGTATGTGTTATCTAACCTCTCTACTAAATATTTTCGTTTTTAGAATATGATTCTAAAATGTGATAGGATTCATCCTGTAGGTGTTTCCAAATATGAGATGAGATAGTTTTTGAATATGAGATATCTTTTATCCAATCACATAGATAAGGATACATGTATTGTTCATGGGGATATATATCTTTGATATCTATTTAGACGACATACGTGTTTGAATCTAAACATGAATTATATATGGTGATTTGGGAATTTAAGATATATTTCATATATTATCGATATTTGAAGAAGGATATTGTGAAGGATTTAAATGGGGAAGCTAGTGGTGGTGTACCGAGAGAGAGTTTCATAAGATGTAGTCCACCAAGATCAAGTATAAAGGGGTCACACATTTGCTGTAACCTAGGTGGGTAATCATCAATGGAGAACGAGGCATTGATAGTGGATCTATAGTGGAACGGGATACTGCGTTTGCGGTAGCATGTGCAGCACATCAACATTGAGCAGGTGCGAAGCAGTAGTGACATGATCAATGATTGGGGCCATGTATCGAGAGTTCTCTTTATTGTGGTGATCAAGTGGTTTGCTCGGATTGATGATCTACAATACAAAATTATGGTGAGATCATGATAGAGAGAAATCATTCAGGTGTCGCAAGATGGTGTGAGGCTGACGTATGTTCAGATGAAGATATCCAAGCTAGTGACATTTTGTTGACGGATGGGTGATGTTTTTTCATAGATGGATCTTTCCAGCAGGGCGTTAGTGAGATGATTTCTGGAGAGATGGAAGAGGCATATTAGGGTGTGGTTTTCACATTATTTTTTCTATTCAGCCATTTTTAATTCATTTTTGGTCATTACTTGGACTTCTTTATAGTCTCTGATTCATAGTGGATATTTATGAATTGCCCCGTGGTTTTTTAATCCTCCGCATCAGAGAGTTTTGTCACCTTAAAAATCTTACATGTTGATTTATTTATTTTTCTTTATATCACTTCCATATTTCAGCTGGTTTCTCATAAATGGTTTCTCAAGCAATTTTTATCCTAAGATCAAGATTCTCCCCCCAATAGGTGGTATCAATGGTGATGGCTCAGGGCTTGAAATTTGTGGTGAGAATTTTGGGTGTTTTCGAGTGGATCGATGGTGCGTGCATGAGACATAATAGGATTTGGATGACAAAGCAGACTTACACTACTACAAAACAGGGCAAGGGAAGCACCTCGTTTTATCAGGGCTAAGCAAAAAGTGCTCATAAGGGGGGGGGGATTTATGGGCACTATTTTTAGCACTGATAAAAGTTTTTAATAAAAATAAATATAAAATTATTTTATTTGTATTCAAAAATAAATTTTATTTGTATACATTAAATAAAAAAGCATGTTTATAATTAATATATTTTTTAATAATTCAAAAATATTTATATATAATGTTTTACAAAAGTATTTCTATGGTTATAATTAAATATATATTTACATAATTATAAGATTAAAATAAATTTCATTAAATAATATATATATTTATTAGATTTATTAGATTTATTAGATTTATTAGATTTGTTATATTAATTAGATTTATTAGATTTATTATAGATTTATTATAGATTTATTAAATTTATTACATTGTTTAAATTCATTATTTTTATTAGATTTTTCCAATTTAATATATTTATTTTATTTATAATTAATATATATAAATAATTTTTAAATATATATATATTTATCTTATAATTATTAATTATATATGTGTTTTTAATGAATTTGGTCAACAAATATATTGATTATGTGTGAATATATGTTATGTATCATCATGAATATTCATTTATACATTACACTCTACTTATTATTCATGTTGTCTATTTATGACTCGTTTTTATTATGTATATATTACTAGGCATATGATAAATTCATGTTACCCATATATAATATTATATTATCAACAATACTTTTAAAATTAGATTAAATATAATTAAATAATAAATATATTTATTTGTAATTATAATTATAACTATATATATATATTTAAATAATTATAAAATTATAATAAATACATATATTATAATTATATTAATATATATATATAAATTTATAGTTATATACAAATATTTATAAATATATTTATTTATAGTTATAATTATAACTATAAATAAATATATATGTAAATAATTATAAAATTATAATATATATATATTATACTACTTATAAAGTTATAAATATATAAATAAATAATTATATTAATAAATATATACAAATATTTATAATTATAATTCCTAAATAAATATAGTTATATTAAAATAATTAAAAACTTATAATAAATATATTAATTATATATATTTATATAAAAATAGTTATAATTAAATACAAATAGTTATAAATATAATCCTAAATAAATGTAGATATATTTAAATAACTAAATAATTATAATTAATATATTAATTATATATATTTATAAAATTATAAATATATTTATAATAATTTTATAATTATTTAAATATATATATAGATATATAATTATAACTATAAATAAATAATTTTTTTTAATTTTTAATTACAAATAAATAAATATATTTATTTATTAGTTAAAAATACAAATAAATACATAGTTATTTAAATAATTAATAATTTTTAAAAAATTATTATTTTTTTATATAATGTTATATATAATTAAATAAATATAATTACAAACATAATTATAAATATATAGAAATATTGATAAATAAAAACGAATATTTATATTTATAGCTATTAAAAAATAGATATAATTTAATAATTATAAAATTATAATAAATATATTCATTATATATATTAATAAAATTATAAATATTATAAATATAAATTTGTTATAATTTTATAATTAAATAAATAAATAAATATTTATTTATTTAAAATTATAATTATAAATAAATATATATTCATATAAATAATTATAAAATTAGAAGAAATATAGTTATATATATCTAAAATCTTATAAATATATATAATTAATATATATTTATTATATATATTTATAATATTATAAATATAATAAGTATATTTCTTATAATTTTTTAATTATTTAAACTATAATTTTATAAATATAAATATATATATATTTATTTATAGTTATATTTTTAAATATAAATATAAATTTATATATATCATATATATTATTTTATAAATATATATAATAATATAAATTAATTAATTACATTATATATTTATAAGGGCTTTTTTAGCACTGATAAAGGCCACTCTTTATTAGCGCTAAAAAAACGCTGATAAAACATACCATTATCATCTATTTTTATCTAGCGCTAATAAAATTTTCATTGGGTTTTATAAAGAAACACTGACTTTCTCATCCTTGTAGCTCTCAATCTCTCATAGATGTTGATCCCTGTCATCGCCACCTCATCCTCCTCCTCCTCTCCCACTGACCCCTCTGCCACTACGCCTCCCCATCATCGCGCGCGTCTCCTCCACTACGTCCCTCTTCTCTATTCCACACCTCTCCCTTGCCGGAGGGCTCCTCGACCACCGCACCCCTTCTTTTCCATGCACCTCTCCTCCACCCACACGTCTCCTCCATTGCGCGCCTCTCCTCTACCGCGTACTAAACCACACCTCCACATTGAGTTTTCTCTTCTTTCTCATTAGTTTCCTCTTGTTCTTTACCCATAATTAGCCGTGACATCTTAGTTTCTCTTGAGTTGCATGTTTAGGCAGTGTTTTGATAATATTCTAATGCTTAATAGGTTGATCCTTGTTTCTAGCAGTGCGATTGTTTCATGCGGGCATCCTACATTTCCCTACGGTGCACTGATGAGTTGAAAATGTTCTTTGAGGTAGAGATTCTCCTTAGTTTATCTTTGTTTGTGTATCATATGGGAGGAATCTTCTCTTAATTACTATGGTTTATAGTTGTGTCATACTAATCAAAGATAAGAACTGGATAATTAAATAGAAATGAGCAATGGGGATTGTTCTCATGTTATTACAGTTTGATATTAATGGTGATGTTGTGAATTGTACGAGATAAACACCCCTTTGAAAATCATAGCCGTTGGTGGTACTTTTTTTTGTACTAAATGAATCAAATGTCGGTTGGTTCATGTTGATCATTTGAATATTGAAATTTTTAATTTATAGTGAGGCATTTTAGGTTTGAAATGAATTGCGATAATTACCAAACACTTCACCGAACCCTAACCCATAAGTTAGATTCTTGGTGTTTTCTATTGTTTTAAGGGGTTTCAAAATTTTAATTAGTGTTCCATTTTTTTTAAATGATACATCTGTGTTAATGAAGTTTATAAAAATACTCCATTCTTTTATCAAAAAGATGTTTTTAGAAGGAGTAATAACCATATTTCAAAGTTAAAGGCTGATATTAGTATGTGGGTTGATACAAATGAAGGCATTAAGAATTTAATAACATATTTTTATCAAATTGGATTTTTCTTCTCTGTATAATTTTATATCTGAATATAATTACTATTATTTTATTACATCTTTAACAGATCATATGAATGAATTAATAACTATTGGTAGTCAATTTTATCAAGTGGTCATAGATTTTAGGTTGATGCATCCATCAAAGGTACCTAACCCATATTTTCTTTATAAATTTTCCATTAAAACGTTCTTTACTATTTTGGTCCTTGATGCTGTCAACTTCATGAATGATTTTTGGAGAGGTAAGAATTATCTTGATACTTCTAATGATACTCTTATAACTTTGATTATAGAGGATATTGATATGAGTTTAGTTAAAGATTTTATTATGTCATTTATAAATTATTTCCGAAGATTTTTAAAAATACAATATGGAAAATCATACCATCTATTAGTTTAATACCATAGTTCTTTTCTTGTGTTAATAGTTATATGATATGTAGTCTCCATGAATTAGTCTTCATGCATGAAAAATATTTGGAAAGTGAATCCTTACTCATTTTTTGATTAATTCAACCCAAAAGAGAGTCTCTAGAATATAGCATCAATTTTTTATATAGGAAGTAGTTAGTTAAATATCATATATATGTGTTGTCATTTAGAAAGATATTATTTTTTGAAGTGGATGGTGTAATGGTAAGTAGTCCAGAAGTTATGAATATAAGTTGTGGTTTTTTAAATATGGATTTTATAATGGTGATATTTTATCGTATTCTCCTCATTATACTGATAAAAAGTTTTTGGAATGTAAGATTCATTCATTGAAAACTTAGAGTGACATTAACTATTCCTAAAAAGTGAAAGGTCTTAGCTGGACATGATACAGGTGTTAGAAAGTCCACATGTTCAATGGGGTGACTTCCATGAAAATTTGGAAGTCAGTGAAACTGAATGAAAAGTTGATACTTACAATAAGAAAGCAGGACAACATGTACAAGAAATATGTGATAGAGGTGTTTTGGAATACACATTAAGAAGAAAAATCATTGCACAAGAATCATTGGAACATGAAATGATAATTTTATTATGGTGAATTTGTTAGGGGTTTACTTTTATTACCAGAGGGTCAACTGATATTATTCCTAATTGGAAGCGCTAAGAAGGCCTTAACCGTGAATGTGGTTTGATTCCGTTTCTTAGATGTTCATGAGATTACCTTCGAATATCTTGATGTGATATTGATGAAAACACCAATCTTAACCACAAATGAGCTATGTAATGAGTATGCCTTATATTGTGATGTATCATGAGTCAGGATCTGAATATTTCTAGTCAATAATGGTCATGTGGTTGCTTCTAAGTCTAGACAGTTAAGAACCCATAAGAGAAACTTCCCAAATCCTATCCTAGATTTGGAAATAGTGGTTCTTTCCATGAGGTGTTATTGGAGTACACTAAAAAAGTGTTTGAAATATATTTAATCACAAAGTGAAATGAACCATTGATAGCAGAGAAGGTATGAGTACCTATATTCCTTTAACTTTGACTTAATTTATACCCTCAAGAAGGGGAATATTTTTTTCTAATGTACTATATTGGAAGGATCAAGCCTTTGTAATACATGATTAAAGAATCACATAGAATATTGTTACCCAGTTTGAAGAGATATGACTTTATGTTCAAAAGTATCATTTTGAAGTGACACTTACGTTTTTATCTATCACTTATTAACTCCTCAGTAGTATTATGGAAGTAATCTATAGGATTCATACTATTTATTAATGATATACATGATAAACCTTATATAGATTTATATCTTATAAAATGTTGTTTTTTTTCTATTCATGTATCCTTTGTAAAGTGCCTATCTTAGGATTTATGTCTTTCTGAAAATGCATAAGTGACTTTTTTAAAATGATTCAACAATTTTGAAATGTTTCTTAAAAACATATATGTTTTCAAAATTACTTTTTTTTGGGTTTAAATACCTTTAAAATTATTTAAACACTCGTCATGGACTTAGGTTACATGCCACGTTTTTTTTAAACTTATTTGATTAGCTTTCAAAAAGGGATTTGAATGTTTTCAAAGCGTATGTAATGATGGTTTCATTTTAACAATGTATTTTTGAAGTTTGAAATGAAATTTTCTAAAATATAGATGGTTTTTATTCATTTTAAATGATTAAGTTTTTTGGTTCATGAAGTTTCCTTTACTGCTTTTAAAAAATGAATTGAGTTTTGAGAAAGGGTGTTTGAAACTAATTGGTTTATTTTAAAAAGGGCGTGTTATTTTAAAGAGGAATTTGCCTAAAAGGTTGGTTTATTATTGGGATTTCTATTATGATTTGATAAATAGTTTTCAAAGGGTAATTAAAGTCTATATATTTTTTTAGCCTTGGTTAATTTTTATATCAACATTTTATGTATTTATTTTGTTAAATACTAATATCACCAAATGAAATAGGATGGATATGAATAAATAATGGATATATTCCAACTGTTTGGAAAAATATTATGAAGATGGAGTAAAAGAGTTAATGAATTTTGAAAAAGATCATGCATATGAAGACAACACCATGAAAAATAATATAGGTACACTCGTAGCTAAAGAGATGCATGTTTCTGGTACACAGGGAAGAAATCTTATTTACTTGAATATGTCATACTTTGGAATCATCAAAAAAAACATTGTAATTGGATTATACAGCATTCTAAGTGTCTATTTTTCAATGCAAGTGGGTTGATAACAGGAGTGTCATTAAAATAGATAAATTGGGATTCATCAAAGTGGATTTCAGTAAGGTAGTGTACAAAGAAGAACTGTTTATAATGGAATCACAAGATGTACCGGTATTTTATAATACAGATCCCGCAAACCCAAAGTGGTCAATAATTCTATTATCGACCAATACCACTGAAGGTTCAAATGAATGTTCAACTATGAATAACCCTTTCATTGGACTTTACAATCATTTTTTAGCAGTCCAAAGTAGATGGAATGTTTTATGTCATAGGAGACCATAATGGATGGATTTGTATCATCGATAGAGGGGTCAAATCCCTTCAGCCTTTAAAAAATAAAAAGAGAGTTCAATAATCAGGTTACAATTTTTGTTTATAGTATTCATCGTGTTATCTGATGTTATTACCCCCTCTTTGCTGCATTTATATACTATAATTTAAATGTTAAAACACTTCTATAGATAATGACTTCCACACATGTTGGTGCTCCTAATCTAGAGGATCAATAGGTCTCTGAACCTGCTGCTGCTCATAGTGCAGAAGAGAGACCTTCTACATGTGTTGGTACTCCCATTCCTAAGGAAAAATGGGTCTCTCAACCTACTACAGCTCACAGTACAGAGGAGAGGCCTTCTGCACGTGCTAATTCTCTAATTCCTAAGAAAAAACTAGTTTCTCAACCTGTCGTTGCTCCCAATATAGATGTACAACAACCATATACACGTGACGATTCCACCACACCAAAGGAACATATTGACGGTGTGGATTCCAGGGAAATGGTAGGTGACGATGGACTGGCGTCTCTAAAAAAGAGTGTCATAATTTGATGGTGATAGAAAAAATCCTTAAGTTGAAATCCAAAGGCATCAAATATGAGGTTGAATGGAATGTGAGGGGTCAGCATGTTAACCTAAACAAGGCCATTTTCAGTAGTTATATTGGAATCGTCACTCGGAAATACGTATATATTAACATAGATTCGTGGAACCATGTTTTGACTGGGTTTAAGACACTGATGTGGGAATAGATTATAGTAACATTATGATATTATTTAATTATTTTACTAAAAGATAATATAATGAAACATTAACTTACTCTTTATCATCTATTGTAGAGTGTATTTATAGTATATTAATCCCACAAAAATCATGTATTAATGCTTACTAGATAGATTCATATAGGATTTCAGACAATCCTAACAAGAAATCATCTTAAAGATGCTGCAGGGAAAATAATCCTATGCCCATTGCTTATCTATGCAAACCTGATAATCCAAGAAGTGTGGGATGCATTTACTGGCCATCGTGCAGATGTGTCTTTTTAGTTACATTGTGTCCACTAATATGTCGTTATAAAATACATGTATTCATTACTTTGATTGAATATTTATTATTTATGAAACAACAACTGAGTTTTTAAAATAAAAAACAAGCTGCAAAACTAGCGTACCCCTACTGTAAATCTTCACTAGAAAAAAAATTTTACATGTTTTAAATCTATTGTAATTATTTAATGTGACATGAAAAATCACCATAACTATATTCATCTGTTTATATGAAGATTGATGACTCAAAATCCAATACCACTTCTATCCCATTCCAAGTGATATGGAAGGATCCACATGTAAATAATGATGGGATACTAATAGATGAAAACACACACAAAGTGTCGGAATCATGTGTAAGTATTAAATAATATATATTTTTTCATTAAATCACTATTATGTTACAATGATCACTTATTTTCCTATATTTTCTATCCAATGTAGTCACAAGAATCAACAACACCCATTCTAGATGAACACAAACTATCAGTGGCTTTGAAGTGGCTGGAATAGTATGACACCATTAGAGGTGTGGGTTTTGGGGGGACACCCTAATCATATTTTGAGAAAAAAAAAGAGGACAATAAAAGTGAATTAATAAAATAAATGAGAGAAGGAATAGCTACCCTTGAAGGAAATTTCCCATGGAAGAGGGAGATGATGGAAACTTTAATGAGAGATAGGCAAAGAGAAGAAGCAACTCAAGAACATCCACCGCGTAAAGATCCTGCCCCACCCCCACCAGCTATGAGGATAGCCATTCCCATCAAAGTGATGTCTTAGAAGACCAAATAAATGTTCTAATAAATGTTTCTATACAATTTGAATAAAAAATCACTCATACATTACCTATTCTATTATTCTATAGGGTGACAATGACTATGATTCATATCTAGAAACACCCACCCATCACCTTGTGGTGAGGGATACAATGTTAAATATTCAAAAGGACATGCTACACAATAAACCACTTCCTACAAGCCATGTGAGAGTGTCGATCAACAGAGTTCATGATTCAAGAACAATGATACCTATTCTAATTCTAGAGGATGATATTAATACACTCAAAAAACATTTTAGAACATTCATCACCTAACTGTCTAATATTGTAAAAAATATGTCGACAAAGAGGTATTCATTTCCAATTTACTTTTCAAGATAAAACGTTAACAGTTACTAAAAATGATATACACCGATGTATTTTATTATAGACGGACAAAGAGAAGTGGATAAAATGGAAAACCATATCAAAACAATCTAAAGGATCAACCAACTAATCAAAAAGATATACCAAAGGCACAATTACCCCACCCATTCTATATCTACATTTATATCAATCAAGACACATTTGGATACAAAATTAAAAGATGGTGGCAAAAACATAGTTTAATTTGAATCAAATGTGTATGGAGAGAAATATCCGGACTTCATTAGTGTTGAAAGTGTAACTGAAATCCTTGACTATGACTGGCAAAGCGGCTCGGTTGTAAATATATACATGAGATATTTTATCATGATTTCATTTTCCAAAAGCAGATATACTATGTTAATTATGACTAAATAGATTTCATATTTTTCGTAGGTGTATATATAAAAAACAATTTAAGGGATTTAACCATGAGAAAAAGTTCGGACTCATTAGCCCTCATGTCACCGCAACAATAAAAGCTAAAAAAGAACCCTACAAAAAGGATGAAATATTGATAGGTTTGATCAAATCCATTGAAAGAAAAAATCCAGATGACATACTATATTTAATACCGACGATGTAGGGGTAAGACTATATAATTTAATCATATAAAATTTATGTTCATTTCATTCATTACTTATTCCATTTTTTGTTTTTAGGCAGTACTTGAAGCTCATTGTAGTAAATTTGGATACTCCAAAGATTTATTTCCTAGATTCCTTACATGGATATCCAACAAAACATCCAAACATGATGTCTTTTTTAAATTGTTAATACACTACATCCAATGTTTTATAATAAAACATCATGTTATATAATTTGTATTATCTTTTAATGAGGATTCTGTTATTATAGGGTGGTGCATCACTATCATCTGAAAAAAGGTACGAGGCAAGAGGATAAGGACAAGGAAAAACACAAGTACTATGACTAGATAAGGATCATGGTATATATAATAAGATTTAACTATCCGAACACATTTTAAAACAAATTACTAATTCTCCTCAACATTTCTACAGTGTCCAAAACAAACCAATGAAAAATATTTTGGTTATTATGTTTGTAAATTTATGAGAGAGATCATATACCATGAACAGACCAATATCTCTGAAGGGGTATTTTTGAAGATAATTAAAATTTCACTTCAAATATTTATTAATCCTTTGCCTATTTATATTTTTCCTGTACTACTATGACTGTTGAAAATACTCATATACACAAGATGATACAAATGCGACTAGAAAAAAAATGACAATATACCTTATGAAAGAATGTACACAAATTGTTTGAATATGTGACTTCTAGATGCACGGTATGAATTTATAATGTTAATATCATCTTCTAAAATCTTTATGCTGATGTTATCCTTATATGATCATTGATATCTCCATTGTTTACACTAATTGAACATCTATGATCACCATTTGTTATGTTTTATATCTTTAGGTTATTAAGAATGGTTTTATAAATGATGTCTATGAAGACTGGTACAACTCAAAGTGTCTCTTTTTATTTAAAATTGACATTAATTTATGTAAAAACAAAAAGTGACATACTACAAACTGAGAAAAGACATTCATATTGTTTTTATATTTTAGGAAAATAATATATTAGTCATTTTTGACGTGTAGGGATCAGTATCACCTCAATACGACACATGGTGTGGCTGGTAGAACTCAAAGTGTCTATTTTTATTTAATATTGACATTAATTTAAGTAAAAACAATAAGTGATATACTGATAAAAGAGAAAACACATTCTGTTTGTTTTGATACATTATAAAAATGAACCATGAGTCGTTTTTTGACATGTAGGAGTCAACCAAACCTCAATAAGATGCACAGTGTGGCCAGTAAAACTCAGAGTGCCTTTTTTATTTTAAATTGACATTAATTTAAGTAAAAACATCAAGTGACATACTAAAAACTGAGAAAATACATTTGTATTATATTGATATTTTAGTACAATGATCTTTTAGTCACTTGTGATGTGTAGAGATCAGACTCACCTCAATACGATACATGGTCTGACCCGTAGAACTCAATGTGTCTCCTTTTATTTATAATTGACCTATATTTAAGTAAAAACAACAAGGGACGTACTTAAAACTGAAGAAAACAAATTCATATTGTTTTTATTCTTTAGTAAAATGATATTTGAGTCATTTTTGATATGTAAAATTCAACCACACCTCAATCTGATGCATAGTGTGGGCGTTACAACTCAATGTATAACTTTTTATTTAAAATTGGCATTAATTTAAGTTAAAACCGAAAATGATATACTGAAAATTGAAAAAACACATTTGGATTGTTTTGATATTTTAGTGAAATGATTTATCTGTCATTTTTTGTGTGTATGTATCAATTTCACCTCAATACTATGCATTATGTGGCTGGTAGAACTCAAATGTCTTCATATTTAAAATTGACATTAATTTAAGTAAAAACAACAATTGACATACTGAAAACCAAGATAATTCGTTTGGATTGTTTTGATAATTTAAAAATTGATCCATAAATAAGTTTTGATAGTTAATAATCTTCTTCACCTCAGTATGAGTCTTAGTGTGGCCGGTATAACTGAAAGTGTCTCTTTTTATTTGAAATTTAGATTATTTTACATAAAAACAAAAAGTGACAAAATTAAAGACAAGAAAATGCATTCATATTGTTTTGATACTTCATTAAAATGATCCAAGACTCATTTTTTATGTTTAGGAGTCACCCTCACCTCAATAAAATGCAAGGTGTGACCGGAATGACTAAAAGTGTCTGTTATCATTTTAAAATAGACATTTTAGTTCAAAACGTGTCACTCGCTATAAACTAAACAAATGTTTTCTGACTGTATTGATAATTTAAGAAAGAAATTAATAAGTCACATTTTGATGTATATGAAGTATTCTCACATCAAACCAATCCATGATGTGATTTGTATAACTCAAAATGTGCGTTTTCATTTTGAAATGAAATTTTAGTAAAAAAAACTCAACTAACATACTAAAAACTGAGGAAACACATTTGGATTGTTTTGATACTTTAGGAAAACAATAAATTAGTAATTTTTGATTGGTAGGAATCAAACTAACCTCAACAAGATGCATGGTGTAGCCGATATAACAAAAAGTGTATCTTCTTATTTAAAATTTAAATTAATTTAAGAAAGAACAACAAGTGACATACTGAAAACTAAGAAAACACATTCATATTGTTTTGATACATTATAAAAAAGATCCATGAGTAATTTTTTAGGTGTAAGAGTCACCTGTACCTCAATAATATACATTTTTTGACTAGTATGACTAAAAGTGTCCATTATCAGTTTAAAATTGGCATTTTAGTTCAAAACATGTCACTCACTGAAAACCAAACAAATTTAATGTAATTGTCTTAATAATTTAGGACTAAAATTCATAAGTCATTTGTGACATGTATGAAGCAGTCTCACATCAAACTGATGTATGATGCATCCAGTATGACTCAAAATGTGTGTTTCTAGTTTGAAATGACATTCTAGTAAAAAAACACAACAGACATACTGAAAATTGAGAAAATAGATTCATATTATTTTGATACATTAGGAAAATAATCCATCAGTAATTTTTTATAGGCAGTAATCGGTCTCATATCAATAGGATGCATGATGCGGTCGTTATAACTCAAAGTGTCTCTTTTTATTTAAAATTGAGTGTATTTTAAATAAAAACATCAAGTGATATTCTAAAAACCAAGAAAACACATTCATATTGTTTTGATACTTTGAGAAAATAGTCTATAAGTCAATTTTTATGTATATGAGTCACCCTCACCTCAATATGATGCATGGTGTGTCCGATATGATTAAAAGTGTCCCTTATTGGTTTAAAATTGACATTATAGTTCAAAACATGTCACTCATTGAAAACCAAACAAATATGCTCTTATTGTATTGATAATTTATGAAAGTGATTCATAAGTCATTTCTAGAATGTATGAAGTATAATCACAGAAAACTAATGCACAATGCGATTGGTTTGACACAAAATGTTTGTTTTTAGTTTGAAATGACATTTCAGTAAAAAAACACAACTATCATACTAAAACTGAGAAAATACATTTCAGATTATTTTGATACATTAAGAAAAAAATATATCAGTAATTTTTGATGGGTAGGAATCATTTTCACATCAATACGATGCATGGTGTGGTCAGTATAACTCAAAGTGTCTCTTTTTTTACAATTGATTTTAATTTAAGTAAAAACAACAAGTGACATAATGAAAACTGAGAAGACACATTAAGCTGGTTTTTATACTTTAGGAAAATGATCCATGAGTCATTTTTGATGTGTAGTAGTTACAAGCACCTCAATCTAATGCACAGTGTGATCGGTATGACTAAAAGTATGTGTTATCAGTTTAAAATTGACATTTTAGTTCAAAATGTGTCACTCACTAAAAACCAAACAAACACACTCTTATTGTCTTGAAAATTTAGGACAACAATTCATAAGTTATTTTTGATGTGTATGAAGCTGTGTCACATCAAACCAATGGACGATGTGACCAGTATGACTCAAAATATGTGTTTTCAGTTTGAAATGACATTTTAGTAAAAAAACACAATTGACATACTAAAAACCATGTAATCACATTCATATTGTTTTGATAATTTAGGACAACAATCCATCAGTAATTTTTGATACGTATGAATTAGATGTACCTTAATACAATGCACAATGTGGCTGGTATAACACCAATTGTGTCATTATTTAAAATTAACATTAATTTTAGTAAATGAACAAGTGATACACTCAAAACTGAGAAAACACATTCGGATTGTTTTGATATTTTAGGACAGTAATCCATAACTCATTTATAATGTGTATGAATTAACACCACATCAATAAAATGCACGGTGTGACCGGTATAACTCCAAATGTGTCATTTTTATTAAATATGTACTTTTTCTTAATGTGTTCTTTCATATTAATGTTTAATTTATTTATTTATAGTATTACTAATATAATATTTGTTTTCATATATTGGTGTAATCATTTTCTCAATTTGAGATGATTTTTTCGACAACTAGTACCATGGGTAGAGATTTTTGAGTGGGGATCACGGGTGTCAAAAGATGAAATATTAATTTTTTATAATGTTTATAGAAAATTGTGAATGTAGTAATATAAAAAATTATTTTGAAATGTAAATAATAGTGTTTATTATTTTATATACCATGGGTGGATAGTTTTTTATTCCTCATGTCAATAAAATTTATATAGTAAGTTTGCTTTTGGTGTGATGTTAAAATTGTAGTTTTCTTCTGGTTGTGTTCTGTTTAAATTGCAGATTGGGTGTGCCGTTATATGTGTTAAAATTACTGGTTGGGTGAATTTTTATATAAAAATCCAATTTTAAGCGGTTATCCCTTTATCGGTGCTAAAAATAGAGCTAATAAAATGGGAATTTATCAATGCTTATTTTAATGTGAATAAAGGAACCCCTTTATCAGTGCTACAGTTAATAATGATTTTTAGCCCTTTTAAAGGCCATTTTCTGTGATTTTAAAGGACATATTTGTTGTAGTGTGGGAGAGGTGTTTTGGGTCTTACACCTAATTATTATCTTTAGAATGTGTGATTGGTGAAGAAAGAATGAAAAATTAAAGATTGAGGTGATTCCCTACCTGCTCAGGATTCTGATCAGGGGGTAATTTTTCTTATAGGTGCTTCAGAATACATAGTGATCAAGACTATGGGAGATCCATATATTGTTGGTTTCAGAATTGTCTGACAGGACAATGCAGATTTAGATACGACAAAGACATCGGTATTTGGATTTCTTTTGTAGGGGGTTATCAGGTTTATTTTAAAGTTTCAAAAGGGTGTCATCATTTTTCTGCAGAGGATGATGGTTAGTGTGATGCCAATAGGTTTTTGGTCCAACTGAGTTTTAGGATGTTATCTCTATTGATTTTATGAAGGGGGATATTGATAGGATTCATCATGTGGGTGTTTCCAAATCTAAAATAAGATAGTTTTTGAATATGAGATATCTTTTGTCCTATCACAAAAATAAGGCTTCATGTGTTTCTTAGGGGGATATATATCTTTTATATATATTTATATGAGATAAGTGTTTGAATTTTAACATGAATGATATATGGTGATTTTGAAATTTATGATATATTTCATATCTTATATGTATTTTATAAAGAAAACTATGATGGATTTTAAAATGGAAGCAGTTGGTGGAAAACTAAGGGAGAGTTTATAAATATTTAGTCCTCTGAGATAAAGTATAAAGGGGTCTTCATGTTTACAGTAGCCCATGTGGTTCATCATAAATGGATAATGAGGCATCAATAGTGGATCTATGATGGGAAGGGATACCGTGTTTGCGGTAGCATGTGAAGTGCACCGACATTGAGCAGGTACAAAGAAGTAGTGACATAATCAATGATTTGGGTCATGTATTGAGAGCCTTCTTGATTGTGGTGATCAATTGGTGTGTGCCAATTGATGATTGGCAGCATATCATGATGCTGAGATCATGATAAAGATATCCTTTTGGTGTCACAAGATAGTGTGAGGTTGACACATATTCAGATGAATATCTCCAAGGTAGTGATGTTTTGTGACGTCTCAGACCTGAATGCCACTTAACAAGTGCTCTAATCCTGGTGGGCCACATGGCCTCAAGCACATCTCCCCAAATTCCAGAGCCTTCCAACTAGAAACGAGGGCCAAAGGTGCGTCTGTGGGGAGACTATACCCTCAGTAGTAGAGTGGATCATAGTGGAATGATATAAATAGTAATAAATAGAAAAATCAATATAAATAAATAGTGGAAGCAAACTGATGAAATAGATAAATGATAATAACTATAAATGTATCAAGAGGAACAATTATGGTGTAATGTCATGTGAATAGAAAACTAGAAAACATAGATACAAGACAATAGAAACAACATATTCGCCAAATTAAAAGAAAACATAGGCTACTCCAAACATCTCGAGATCCTACTCGGTCATCTGATGTCATGCTCCATCCTATCAGCATGCAATCAACTGTTTGAAACTATATGCTTCCCTTTGTCAACACCTGTAGTCATGTAATCTACCACGGATACCAAACGGTGCCGAAAGAGGGTGAGAGATAAATATCAGTGGGCCACCACCAATGGGGTCTATAACATTTGGCTCGTGTAATGGAATGTAGCAGTGTGCATACACTAATATGTATAAAGTAAAATCACATAACAATATAAATAAATACTCAACTACCTACTTCATCCCTCAGCTGGTGTCTAAATATGTAACCATTTCATTAATTAAGTAATTAGCATTTAATTTTAACAGTTCATGTGAGGCATATCCAGCACTGACATCACCACATGATAGTAAAAGTAGTGAAGGTACCAAGACGTAATAAAGAAACCTGAAAATGATATCTGGTGAGGGAGTTCCAGGGTTATAACCAAGGTAATGTAGATCTCATGAAATGCTAAATCAGTAGTATATGAGTCTAGCTAAGGGGTAAGAGTATAATCCAAGGAGCGTAATCCATGGAATTCTATAATAAGTCGCCTACAGAGTCCAAGGTGATCAACCAAGGTAAAACAGGGCTAAGCAAAAGCATGGCCCTATGGGATCTCATCATGGCACCTACAAGTCAATCCTAGATCCAAGGAGTGTACCAGAGGTATCATGTAATAATGTAAAGGACCCAATGGTAATATACTGGGAATCCAAGAATATACAAGAACCAGAGTCTCGGTGGGTTTCCACCTAAGCAAACCACATCCTTGAATCGGAATGGGGATCCTGAGTCCCAAGGTATTCTCCTCTTAGAATCTATGGCAAGCTTGAGTCAGTCCATTCCTATTTGATATTGTAATCATTTAATCATTCATTAATTTCAAGCCTTGTCTTCCTTTTGTGTGGATAGGAAAACTAGCATTGCAATCATTTAATCAAGTCTTTATTAACCATTATGTAATATTCAATTATTGAGGTTCACTCTTCTACCTTCCATCAATATGGAAAGGGGTCCTACAGACATGTAACCTTTATTCAATATCTTTTTATAAGGTCAAGTTATATGCTGAGTATACATTCCATTTCACATTTCACATTAAATAATCAATTTGAAGCACTTACATTAAGTGGGTCAAGTGGTGATCATACATGGTATATTCCATTATACAATTCTCATTAATAATAATCCATTTATTTTAGGAAGTATCTCTTTTAGGAAGGTCAAGAGAAGGCACACCCTAACGATGTCTCAAATGTGCCAACACAATACAACCCAAATATTGTATAACACTTTATATGGGGTAGGTTGAGTTGTGGGTGTAACTACTATCAACTAATCACACATTTGGAAGGAACATTTCCATGTGATTCTAACAAGTATAATCATGGAATGAAAATTTAAGAAACAAATCTTTATGAAATCAGCAAGCCCCACATGGATATTCCATAATCAATAAACTTTAGGGATGAGTTATAGACCACCCACCTTAGAGTTGTATGACTCTCCTCCTCTGGTATTGACCCTTGATTTTTTGCAGATCAGAGTAGATCTTAGAAAATTTGAAAAAAACTCACATGACAATATCTAGGTCTAGAGAAATAGATGAGAAGAATGGATAAAAAGGACTCAAGTACTTACCATTTCTCATCCAACATGATGAACAGAAGCTTGATCGGATGTCGGATGAAGGAGATCTCTTGATCCATATCATTTTCTTTCCAAAAGCTCAAAAATGAGTGGAAAAGGGATAAATACCATTGGTTCTTAGATTAGGGAATAAGAGGAGATTAAATAGATCATTAAGTACGTTTTTTAAATTTTACCCAAAATTTCAGCCTTCGCACGGTTTGAAAAACCGTGCGCAAACCGTGTGAGATGGTTTTTCCCAAAATGACATCCTCCACACAGTTTTATCAAACTGTGTGCAAGCCATGTGTAGGTACTTTGGAAAAAGGTGCATTCACATGGTTAGGCCACATAGTCGTTTTCCAGCTATGTGAAGTGGATTGGTCTGAAAAAACAAAATCCTCACGGTTTGCCAAACCATGTGGAATTCCTGCACAATTCACTTTAAACCATGTTCCAAGCCTAATTTTTCCAAAAAGGTCGGTTCTAGGCTCTAAAAAATCTCAGAACATCCTCAATCCCTTTACTAAATCATTAGACATCCATATTATGTCCAAAGTAAAGATTTATATCAAAAAATAATGGTTTCATACCTGAGAAAAATACCGAGTTCTTATAGTCTTCCCCCCATAAAAGAACTCTCCCCCGAGTTCTCCTTCCGAGGGTAAAGAAACACTATCTCAGAACAAATCTTCCCATTGGGAATATACGTTAGCTTCACTCTCCCAAGTCTCATCTTGTACTTGTTGTGCTTCCATATCACCCGTATGAGAGGGATAGACTTTCCTCGTATAGCCTTCGTGCTTCGGTCAATAATGCACACTAGATACTCCTTAATGGTAGCATCAACATCTAATTCAACTTCCTCAAGATCAAAAGTATGTGACGGGTCATCATAATATTGGAGAAGCAGTGAGACATGAAAGACATCGTTCATGGAATGGTTCCTCGGAGTTGGTAGTAACTGATAGGATACCAGCCCGACTCTCCCTAAGATCTTGAATGGCTCGACATAATAGGGCGATAGATTTCCCTGCTTCTGTAACATTCTATTCCCTAGCCTAGGCGATAGTTGAAAAAAAATTCAATCCCCAACCTCGAACTCAAGAGGTCATCAACGGTGATAAACATAAGAATTTTTTCTAGATTGAGCAGTAGCCATAGGATTTCTGATATGCTGAACCTATTCTAAAGTCTTCTAAATGAGAGGAGGACCAAGTTGGGCTGCATCACCTACCTCTAGCTAGCACAAGGGTGAATGGAATGGCCTAATGTATAAGGCCTCCAAAGGATCCATTTTAATAGTCACCTGAAAACTTTTATTATAAGAGAACTCGATAAGAGGGATATGATTTTTCCTAGAACCATCAAAATCAAGGACACATTCTTAGAGCATATCCTCTAGAACCTGTATCATCCGTTCTGATTGTCCATCTGTCTGAGGGTGAAATGTAGTTCTTAGAATCACTTATGTTCCCATAGCTTTTTGTAAACCTTTCCAGAACTGTGATGTGAAATGAGAATCTCTATATGAAATGATAGTATGTGGAACCCCATGTAGTGGTATGGTCTTGCAGATATATTGTCTTCCCAGGTCATAAACTGAAAACTTATATCGAATAGGAATGAAGTGGGATTATTTCATTAGTCGGTCAATGACTACCCATATAGCATCACTACCCCTTGTCGACCTAGGTAATCCAACTAATAAATTCATAGAAACATCTTCCCATTTCCATTTTGGGACTGGAGGTGACTGTAACAATCCTATAGGCCTTTGGTTCTCCGCCTTCACATACTGACAAGTGGAACATCTAGTGATGAAGCCTGCTTTCTAACGTTTCATTATAGGCCACCAATATTGGCATCACATATCTCGATACATCGTTGAGATGCCTGGATGAACTTACCACAGAGAAGCATGGGACTCTTTCATCAACTCCTCTCTCGTGTCTGTGGGAACCTAGACATGTCCAAATACATATAGGATGCCCTCTTTATCCATATACCAGTCTAGTCGTTGTTTATCTCCTATTATACTCTCATGGAGAACCAAACCTTTAATATCTCAAAACTACCTACTCATCACCTTCTCAAGGAGGGAAGAGGTAACTTATAAGGATGAGAGGTAAGACTACTTGTGAATATCATGAAACTCCACATGAAGCAAAGAAAATATGTCAATTAACTTCAATTCATCACTGGATTCGTGTATGGCGTACGTTTGAGTTTTCCTACATAGTGCATCAGTGACCACATTGCCCATTCCAGGAATATAAGAAAGCTAAAAATAAAAGGATTGTAGATATTAGAACCATCTCCACTATCTGAGGTTCAATTGACATTGATAAAAGATATATTTTAGGATCTTTTGGTACATATAAACCATAAAGTGCTCACCCAAAAGATAGTGTCTCCAGAAACGTAAGGCATGGACCACTGCTGCTAGCCCACGGTTGTGAATTGGGTAATTTCTCTCATGAGGCATCAACTACTAAGATCAGTATGCAATGAATTTCTCTACATACATCAGTACTACTCCTAGGATAATGCTTGATGCATCACATAATATGGTATAACCTATACCCAGATCGGGAAGAACTAGAATAGGTGTCGATAAAAGCCTCCCTTTCAGGTCTGGAAAGGATTTCTCACATGCTTCTGACCATGTAAACTTGATTCCCTTCTTTGTTATACCAGTAAGAGGTGAAGCAAGATGTGAGAAGTCTTGTATAAAATTCTTGTAATATCTATCCATCCCTATGAAACTCTAAATATTAAACATGTTCTTGGGCTTCTCCCAGGAAACTACAGCACTAACCTTTTTAGGGTAAAAAAATTCTCCATATTCTGAAACAATAAGACCAAATAAGTGCACCATGTCGATCCATAAGTGGGACTTAGAATGCTTGGAATAAAGACAATTCTATCTTAGTGTACTCAGAATTATCTCAGGATGTTTGGCATGGTCACTACGAGTACAAGAATACACCAAGATATCATTCAAAAAGATGATGACCAAAGAGTCCAAATAGGGGTGGAAACCCTATTCATCAAATCCATGAAAATGTTAGGGGTGTTCGTAAGATCGAATTGCATAATAAGGTACTCATATAGACCATACCAGATATAGAATGTTGTATGAGGTATGTATGATGGTATGACTCACACCTGATGATAACCCAATCTCATGTCGATTTTAGAGAAGACCTTTTATCCTCAGAGATGTCCAAAAATATCATCTATTAAAGAAAGTAGATACTGGTTCTTGATCATAAGCTGGATCAACCTTATGTAATCCACGTATAAACGAAGAGTTTTTTCCACCTTCTTAGAGAAAATTACAGGTGAATTCCAAGAGGATATACTGGGACATATAAAACCATTGGCCTCTAGATCCTATAAATACCTCTTATATTCCTTGAGTTAAATAGGTTGCATCTGGTAAGGAGGAATGGGCAATAAAGCTTCTCCTAGAACAAGATCTATTGTAATGTATACCTCTCTCTCAGGAGGTAAGACACAAAAATGTTCTGGAAAAACATCCATGAAAAGATCAACTACTAAAGGGAAATCATCTTGATGTAAACCATGATCTTCCGCTATGATATTTGCAATCTGGGAGGTCACTCGACATATCCCATGATGCTTTGGTCCTGCTCAACCAGCACAAAAATCTCACTCACCCTTATATAGATAATCGATTCTATATGTTGATGTAAACAACACCCTATGGTGATAGCAGTCTACAAAAGCGTGATTGTGAACCAACCATTCCATCCCTAGAATGAAATTGAATATCTTCATCTTGAGAAGAAAAAGGTTTCGTAAGAAATGGTAACTACCTACCTCAAGGGGAGAGTCCCTACACTATCGTATTCCATCTGTTCATACCCCTAATGGCATATCTAGAGTCATTAGACCATAATGATAATGTATCTCTAGTCCATGGAATTCCACGGTAGATACAGAAATGAATGAGTTTGAATCACTTGTATAAAAAAAAGTAGAGACAATAGTGGAGGCTACTAGAATAGTTCTGGTACTATTGATGGTCCAGCAGCCTGATCCTCGAGTATCAGATGTAAAGCATGCAACTGACCTAATCGACAACACTGTGCAACAGATGGACTACTATGATCATGACTGCTCACCTGGCGTTGTTGATGATCAGGGTTTGGACTACAATGGCCACAATATCCTCCTCATCCAGACCCACTGGTGCTATTCCAACTCCCCACATGAAACGACAAAAAAGAAATCACTCCTGAAGGTGGAGCTGATGTAGATCCTTTTCCACTCGAAGCCGGAAGAATGTTCCATCAGAAACACTGAAGATGACCCATACAGCCGCAAGCCTGACACTCTATAAGATCCCTTCCAAATTAAGTTTTCTTATGCCCTAGTCTTCCACACTAATGACACACCAAAGAGCTATAAATTTGATACTATGGATACCACTTCCCTAATGAAAAACCTCAAGGGAACATTTCTTACCACCGGAAGAACTACTGGATTGACATGGCACTGATCATTTAAACCTGGTACTCATGTCGTCCTTCAGGTTACACTTAGTTATAAGGGCCTGATCAACTATCTCATAAAAGTTAGAACATTGAGAGACATTCACCTAAGTTCGGATGGTGTATTGGAGCCCATCCCCAAAACGTCTAGCATGCAAAAATTCATAACCAGATTGAAGTGGTGCAAAGTGCTATTAATCAAGGAAATATGCTGAATATTCCATAACTAGCATTGAACCCTTCTCGAGATGCATGAACTATCTGGCTCTGTCATCTCTCTATGCCTGAGGAATGAATTGATTATAGAAGGTAGTCTGGAAATAAACCCATAACATGCCCTGATGATTACCGGCCTGGGTAATCACATCCCACCAACACTTGGACGAATCCCGAAGGATGTGGGTAGCAAGCTTGAATCTCCACTCCAAAGGCGTTTCTAGATGATCAAATATAGACATCATGGCCTCTAGAAAAGACTCAAATGCCTAAGAACCATCATCCCCTGAAAAGGTGGGAGGATGTTGCTGCTGGAAATCACGGGTCATATCAGCTATTGTAGGTGCAACCCATGGAGCATAACGCATGGACTACATCAGGCATAGGAAACTATCACAGACATGGGCATCAGTGCCCAAATCAGGTACAACAGTCAGTGCCTCATGTGGCAGACCTGGCAGTAAGACTGCTGGCTCAGGGCCCACCGCATCTGTAGTATGATCGTCACCACCTTCCTGTAGAATGACAAGAGGACGTCATGGTAGCATTGGTCTAAAAATTTCAATCGCACGCCTCAGAAAAAGCTTAAAAGTAAGGAGATAGAATCACTAGTGGAATTTGGATGTAAGAAAACTCACTACCCAATGTATACTACCCAAAATACCCACATAGATGACCAAATATCGGTAAGTTCTCAAGTATAAGTTTCATGTCATTTTGCAGTTAATTACCAGGTTCACTCTTTTACCTTTTATTAACATGACAAGGCAGGATAAGGATGTTCAACCAATTCATTTTTGATTTCAAGGTTAAATTTCTAATGGATAGCCATTTTCAATGAATCAGTGCCCATAAAACTATCACCAGAAACGAGACCCATTTATTTATAGTAGAAAGGCTCTACTTGGTAACTTACTCATCCCAACCCATGAGGGACCATAGACCAAATGAATTGAGATAGGAAATCACTCAATTGTATCCAAGTGTAATACAAGCATAAGCTAACTATCACAAAATCACTCAGCAATCACAATAATGTAATGTAATGAAAGGCAGAAAAATGAACCTACATGGAATGGAAATATGAAAGACATGTGAATTTTAGGTGCCAATAATGATGCATGTAACAATTCTCCTTGCCCTCATATCATCGGGCCAGAGATGAAATAAAATCCTAAAATAGAGAAATAATCAACAGCAACACACAACCTGTGCATCACCCCATGGTGAAATAATATCAACAACAATAGGGAAAAGCAGAAGAAAAATTATAATTTAGGCAACTTGGTTTTTACCCCAAACATGGGATCATGACGCCCAAGCATGGCTTATAACCAAGTCTCAAGCATTCCTATTATTCAATATATTATCTCCAAAAAGTAACATAATAAAAGAAACCACCTTTGATTCCACTTTATGATGTCCTGGACCCAGATGCCACTTAATGGGTGCCCTAGGCTCGGTGTGCCACATGGCCTCAAGCACATCTCCCCAAATTCCAAAGGCTACCTATTAGCAATGAGGTCCTAGGGTTTGTCCGTGGGGTTACTATGCCCTCATTAGTAGATTGTAGCATAGTGGAAGGATGCAAACAGTAATAAATAGTGCAAGTATTATAAATAAACAGTGGAAGCAAACTAATGCAATAGATAAATGAGAATAATAATAATTGTATAAAGTGGAACAATGATGGTGTAATTTCATGTGACTAGAAAACTAGAAAACATGGATAAAAGACAATATATATAACATTTTACACAAAGTATACTCCAAGAATCTTGAGAACCTACTTAGTCATCTCCTATCAATCTCCACTCTATCAGCGCGCAATCAAGTGTTCAAAGTTGTATGATTCCCATTTTCAACACCTGTAGTCATTTAATCTACCTCTGGTACCAAACGACACCCAAAGAGGGTGTGAGATAAATCTCATTGGACCACCACCAACGATGTCTCTAACATTTGGCCCATGCAATGGAATATAGCAATGTGCAGGCATGAATATGTATAATATAATGAAAATAGTACAATATAACTAAATACCCAGGTACCTACTTCATCCCTCATCTAGTGTTTGAACAAGTAACTAGCTCATTAATTAATCAATTAGTATTTAATGTTAATAGTTCACATGAGGCATATCTATAACTGACATCACCTCATGATAGTATAAGTAGTGAAGGTCCCAGGACATTATAAAGAAACCTGAAAATGATATTTGATGAGGGGGTTCCAAGGTAATAACCCAGGTAACGTAGATCTCATGGAATGATGGCTCAGTATAATCTGAGTCTAGCTAAGGGGTAATAGTGTAATATAAGGAGAATAATCCAATGAATTACACAATAAGTTTCCTACCGAGTGCAAGGTGATCGACCAAGGCAAAACGAGGCTAAGCAAGGATAGGGCCCTACGAGATTTCACCATGGCACCTACTAGTCAATGATAGATCCAAGGTGTGTATCTGAGGAATCATGTAATAATGTAAAGGACCCTACGGTAGTATACATGGAATCCAAGAATAGATATGAACCAATGTCTTGGTGGGTGTCAACCTAAGAAAATAGCATCCTTGAATCGGATTAGGCTTCCCAAGTCCCAAGGTATTCTTCTCTCAGAATCCAATGTGACCCTAATTCAGTCCATTCTTATTTGATATTGTAATCATGTAATCGTTCATTTGGTTCAATCCTTGTCTTTATATAGTGTGGATAGGAAAAGTATCATTGCCACCATTTAATCAAGTCTTTATTAACCATTAATTCATATTCAATTATTGAGGTCCACTCTGCTACATTCCATCAATATGGAAAGGGGTGCTACAGACATGTAACCTTTATTCAATATCTTTTGATAAGGATAAGTTATATACTTAGTATACTCATCTTTTCAAATTTCATATTAAATAATCAATTTTAGGAACTTAACATAGGCAGGTCAAGTGGTGAGCATACATGGTACATTCTATTATGCAATTCTCATTAATAACAACCCATTTATTATACGAAGGCTCTCCTTTATGAAGGTTGGGCAAAGGCACACCCTAACTGTGTCTCAAACGTGCCAAGACAATAAAACCCAAATATGACATAACCCTCAACAAGGGGTGGATTAATTTGTGGGTATAACTGCAAATAACTAATCACATATTTGGAAAGATCATAACCATACGATTATAACAAGTATAATCGTGGCATGTAAATTTAAGAGACAACTCCAGGTGAAATCGGCCGGCCCCACAATGATATTCCAAAATCAAAAAACATTCGGGATGAGTTATAGACCACCCACGTTAGGGTTGTATGAATCTCCTCCTCCTTTATCATCCCTTTATTTTCCTCGGATCAAAGTATATCTAAAAAAGGGTGAAAAACACTCACAAGATGATATATAGGTCAAGAGAAAGAGAGAATAAGAATAGCTATAAAGGACTCGAGTACTTACCATTTCACATCCAACATGATGAACGAAATCTAAATTATATGTTAGATGATGGAGATCTCATTATCCATAGCTTTGGCCATTAAAAATCTCTAAAATGAGAGGAAAAGGGCTTAATCCTACTGGTTCTCAGATTATGGAAGAAGAGGGGAGTAAATAGATCATTAAGCGCATTTTGAACATTTTACCCAAAATTTTACCCTATATAGGGTTTTTCAAATAGTTTTCATACCATGCGAGGTGGTTCTTCCCAAAATAACATCCTCCGAATGGTTTGATCAAACTGTGCACAATCCATGCACATGTTCTTTGAAAAAAGGGGCGTTCGAATGGTTAGGCCACATGGTCATGCACCAACCTTGCGAGTTGGAACTATCTAAAAAAACAGTCCACACAGTTTTCTCTAAACTGTTCCCCATCTCTTTTCCCTAAAAAATGGGTTCCAGGCTTTGAATCCCCGAACATCTTTGAAACATTTACTAACTCATTAGGCATCCATATTAGGTCCAAAGTAAATATTTGGACCAGAAATTAAAGGATCCATACATGAGAGAAAAATCGGTTACTTACATGTTTCATTGATAGAAGGGTGATGTTTTATCAAAGATGGATATTTTGAGCATGGAGTTGGTGAGATTATTTTCAGAGAGATGACAAAAGCATATTGGGATGTGGTTTTTATAATGGTTTTTCTACACACTTATTTTTAATTCAAGTTCAAGCATTAATTTGATTTCTTTGTACTCTATGACTCATAGTGGATTTTTGGGAATTGACCAGTGGTTTTTTAATCCTCCACATCGGAGGGGTTTTCCACATAAAAAATCATGTGTGCTGGTTTATTTATTCTGCTTTATATTGCTTCCATACTTTATTGGGTTTCTCACAAATTTTTTCACAATAGATTTTTATCCAGAGATCAGGATTATCCCACAAAAAGTTGTGGGAAACTAATCTAGGGCCTCTATTGGTTATTTTTTATTCCTTCTAGTATGGACATATTCTGTTGCGGGTGGTTTGCAACCAGAGTTTCAGGTGGGTGGTTTTGTCTCTAGCCTATGTTATGTGAACCATTGATTACTCTCGTTTTATTAAATCATTTTCAAAATAATTGGCATGATATTGAATTGTTGGATTGTCTTTGAAAATGTGTATTTAAGAAAAGATGGTTTTCCCTACTATTTGGTAAAATAAATATTATTTCCAAAGCACAGTTAAATGGATTGCGAAATGTTTTTTATCAAATAATGTTTTGATATAAAAAGGGAGTTTGAAATTTTTATGAGAAATGTGTTATCCATTTGAAATTATTTCATATGCTACAAATGGGATACATGGGTACTTAGGTGCCAAGTGTAGTATTGGGCACATATTTTGATATTGTAAGGAAGCTTCACTTTCTACGGTGTTCTTCCATTCTTAGATAAAGATTCATTTGGATCTAGGACTTGACCTCACATTCTAAGAGAGTTCACTTTCTAAGGCGTTCCTTTATTTAGTGAAGCATGATGCATGGGTTATAAGGACTTATAGTGTGTACTGGTCATGATTGATGTATGAGTGACCTATCTAACCTCACTGTGAGTTATCCACGACTTGTCCCTTTTTGCGTTGGATTTGTTCTTCTTTGACTTGATATACAAATTTTTTATGAAATGGAAATGGATTGCTGTATTTATGCTTCGAAATAGTTTTACTTGACTTTTTTTAGAACTGTGGAAAATAGGGAACTGTCTACTACCAAGATTTTGATATAAAAACCATTTTTCTGGTTATCATTTCATGTTTTATAAATTGAGAATATGGAATTTTTTTAGAGAGACTTGATATGAAACAACTGGGTGGGATCCCACTATGCCTATTTAGCACACTCCTCGCACACCCATTGGGCGGTGTGTAGACCTAGTATTGTCTTTTGATGTAGGAAACATCAAGGATCCACAATGAGGTAGAAAATTTTTACGCCATCTGGGTATGGGTAGTTGATGGTGAGATGGTGGGATGTTTCCCCCTTATCACATCTGTAGTAGCAATTTTTGGTTTAGCAGTCCATTTCTTGTTTTTTTGGACACATACCTTTGATTTTAATTAATTGTTTGGATCTGTTATTTTTTCATTCCATAAAATTCTCTTATATCCTTAGTGTTTTCTGAAAAACCCACCTTTTTCTTTGTCCATGATCCCCAACATTTATATCCATTATTTTTTTATAAATGTTTTTTGAAAAAAATAATAGTCTTAGGTTAAAAATATTTGTTAGACTAATAATAAACAGCATTTAAGCTCTTAACGCCTTTGGGGTTTTTGAGAGGAGCCAAAAGGCATTAATGGCCTTAACACCTTTCACCTAGACTAAAATAAAAAAAAGTGTTAATACCCTTTCCACTTAGAAGTTTCCTTTGTTTTTATTAGTTTAATTTTTTAAATTTTTGAATTTTGTAAGTCTATGCAAGCCTTTTTTAAGTTTTTTTTATTGTTTGGGTAGCATGTGTTTATGCCCCCTCCATATTAGTTTAATTTTGTTTTTCTACTTTCTAGAAATTATAACATTATGCGCCCACATCCCATCAATGCCTCAATCTCCATATTTTTATGCTTCTCAGGTTAATAACTACTAATTAACTTTATATAATACAATTATTCTATTAATAATATATATATTATACATCAAGTATTATATTAAATTTTAATTTATGTTTAATCTAAATAATAATAATTTATATTCAAATGATAAAATTATATTATTAAAAATAATACTTAAATTTATAAATTAATATGATTTCATACTATTTTAATATGTTAATCCTCTTATTATGAAATTACTAATTATTAAGTAATTATATAGTTAGTAAATAATTAATTAATGTTAAAAAATATTATTATACCATTACTAATAAATATATATAAATTTTATATAGTTACTAATTATTAGTAATTAGTAATAATTATTAAATAAATACTAATAAATATTCAATTATTATTATTTAGTTACTAATTATTAATAATCACTTTTATTTAATTACAGATAAATATTAATTATTATTAATTATTAATAAACTTAATAAAAATACTTATACATTATTATTAAAAATATAAATTAAGAACTCATATACCTTACACCAATGATGGCTACTACTATGGTTGTCTTCAAACATTCTCTTGATGAAGATGGCTAAGAAGGTAGCCAATGGGCTCAGCCTAGGTGTATCCATGGATCGGTTGAATCTCTCGAAATTTGGGTCGGATTCCTCATGAATCCACAATATGGTAATATCTCTTGGAAGCTATGGAATGATAAAAAGATAGATTTGGGGAGAGGGAGAATTGACAGCAACCAAGGATGAGTAAATATCACCCCATCAAAATATGAACTACCACTTTATATATCCCTTGGGAATTCATGCATTTGCTCATAATTTTATTCATATGTTCATAACGTATGAGTAAATGGAATGTTGGTTAAAACTACTTGTACCCATTCAGTCATGCCAAATCTCCCATGTGTTTCATGTTATGAAATATAAATGATAGCATACATGGTGGAGATTTTAATGTCAATTATTAATGTTTATTTTTCATTGTTAATATTAGGAAGGATATGAATTGTACTATATGAATCACAACACCTTATGAAATTCTCTTGTTTCACTATCTAACAGGTCAAGTCACTACCAGTATATACATGCACTGTGATATGCCCTTTACAAGGAATATAATATGACTTGTTCCACGTATAACTTTCCATCGGATATATACATATCGTATAAATCAGTATATACCTAATGTATATAATGATACAACCAAAATATTGAACGCTTTTATATTGTCTTTAAGGAATTTTTCATTCTAGGTTAAGGTTAAAGATTGGTATCAAGTGTGCCTTGTACATGAAGATTAGGATGTTTAAGGAAATTCAGTTTTTTCGGTTATTTTTTTAAACAATCTTTCATAAACTAAGGAGTTAATCATTATTTCAATCAAGTGTCCAACTATTGACCTCTACATGAAGTTATTTAAAAAAATTAATAAAAAAACCCGCACACCATATGTTCACTATAAATAAAAAATGAAAATACACATTCCATATGTTCATCGTTTTTTTAAAACTAAAAATCCAATATTTAAAATACAATACAGTCACGCATAAAAAATATCAACAAGCGTTTAACAAATCATATAAATAAATTTAAAACATGTATAAACACTAGTATAAATGAAACAAATAATCCAACTAATTTTTTTTAGTGATTTAAAAACTATAAAAATTATATTGGAAACTGGTTATTCTATTTTTCAAATATAGAAGAAACATTCTAGGTTATAAAAAAATCATTTTCTTGGGCTATATTTATGCATATAAATAACCACATAATTCAATTTTATGGCCTTTCAATTGAATTTACCTCAATAAAATTATTGCAAAAATGTTTACATAATTTAATTATAATTTTTTATAACAAATTCACATTTGAGTTTTTTATTTTATCATTCATTATTTTAAATAGTCATGCATTCCTATTCTAAAAGGAAAATTTTATTTTCTAAAATTAAAAAAAAATTAAATATGATTTTTCATTTAGTTTTTTTTTAATTTTAGTTCTCGTTATGAGTCAACAAGTAATCATTATTTTTTTATTTAATAATGAGTCTTCCAAAAAAGAGGTTGAATTGTTTCAATTAATTAATCATTGAGTAAAATTTAAGGAAAAGGTTAAGGACTCCAACTTGGTCCTGCATGTTATTATTATATTTTATTAGCTGTTTTTTTACAATTTTGATGTGATTAATAATGAAATTTATGTTAAAATATCATTTGATGAGACAATAGTGATTATTTTTTTTTCAAAAAAACATATCATTAAATTTTTTGATGATTTTTAATTATCACTGAATTATGAAATCCTTGTATTTTTCTTTCGTCACAATCCCCAACATTTATTTGGATGCTCATAGTTTTCACATTCTTTGGGGGGTTTCAAATAAAATCCCCTCCATATAATTATATTCTATTCTTCCCTGGACTGCACTTAGCACCTCCCTCATCTTGGACATACCTTCTCACTTCCCTGTAGCTTGCGGCTGTTAGCCGCCACAGCAATGTCAGTCTACATTGTTGGGATGCGGAGCCCGACACTGCAGCAGAAGTTGTCGTTGTAGAAAATACACAAGAGAAGAGGATTTCACCCAAAGACCTTTTATCACCTGAAGGAATTTTACATCACTCGAAGGAATTTTACAAATCACACCCGAAGGCTTTTTACAACACAACACCGACACCCATGAATGTACCATTTTGATTGTACCGCTGATCATCACAACCGGGACACACCGCTTGATCATCGCAACCAAGAGGACTTCTGCTACATGGCACCGTCATCGTCATCATCTTCAATCATCATCAGTGTTGACACTTCATCATCATCGGTGCCAACACCTATACTTCATTCATCTTCATCAGCTTTGCTTCGCACCAGTTACCGCAAATTCGACAACCCCTTCACCGCTCTCTCTTGGTGGCTACATCTTTTCCATCCCACATTCCAAAAAATGCTACCACGTTGTCTTATATAGACATAAAGTCCATATCTCTAATTTAATGTGGTCAAAATTCTTAATTCCATCATTATTCCATCAATTATAATTGGGAATAACTCTCCATTAATGTTGGGAGAAAATCCTCCATTAATGTTGAGAAAATCCCTCCATTAATATTTTATCTCTCCTCATTATTCTTAATTTTAAATCATCAATCCCAACAATCCCCACCATGATTTAAAATTCAAATACTCCATATTCATCTCCACAATTTGGGCCTCTGTGATCGTCGGCTCCACCAAGCTCTGAATGCCATCCAATGAACAAAACACACCGCATAACATATATGACCAAGAAGTCTTTCTATATTCCAGCAACATTGTTGATACTGCCGTCATTTTTAATGACATCCGAGTCCTGAGTCCTTGATAAGATACTCCACCAGATGCTTGTCACCGTGTTCTGCAACTGATCACTTCAACCAATCCCTCTGATACCACTGTTAGGGCGCAGATCCCGATGCTGCAGAAGAAGTTGTCATTGCAAAAAACACAGGAGGAGAAGGCCCCATGGCCAGAATTGAATCCCCATACCCTCCCTACACTGTTACCCTCCAACCGCAGTGCATCAAGTGTGATGTCGCCGCCTCCATCACCCACTCTTCAAACATTGTTGTGGGCAGCGATGGCTTGAGTTGGCTATCTACCATCTCCCAGAGACCCTCCATTCGGGAGAAAACATCGTTTTTCTGCTACAGCGGTCGAATGATTTCCACCCCTTCTGGGTACGTGACCTCTGGAGGGAAATCAAGGAGGATTCCTACAACCCGAGAAGTCAGAGAACTTGGCCTTGATCGTGGACCGGTGACGAAAAATCACACATAGGAATAGAGCGTACAATCCCAACCGGCATAAAGGTCAAGAGTCAGGGTGGTGAAGGCGTCCAATGGCTTGAAGAAGGCAACATGTTCTTTCTTATTCGGTTCCAGCTATGTGAGAAAATCCTCCACACCAAAGTCGCGACAGATAACTTAACGTCCTTAGGACCACCGCCATGTGTAATCGTATGTGTCTTCATCGTAAACCCCATTCGAAAATCAACAGCACTTCCGGTGACCGAGATGAAGGATGTAGCATCTTGAGATTCAACCTGGAAGGGAGAAGGCGTAGAAATGGATGATGAAAAGTGGGATTATAGTTGTCATTCATTTTACTTTCCCATGCTTCCCCAACCAACACCATGGATTCCAACATCATGGTTTCCATCACCATGACCACACCGAAACGTGTATAACAAGGATTTGTTGGCTAAAATATATTTTTTAGTATTATATGGATGTTTTGTTTCACTATTTTTATTTTAGTGTAAAAACTTATGAGTTATTAAAATAAAACACCATTAAAAATTTGGTGTAGCATAGTTTAATTTTTATTCCCTTTTCCTCAGTTTAAACATTACTAAAAATTTGGATCACTACTAAAAAAACGCCATTAGCGACCACCAAAAGCGGTCGCTATAGGGCTCTAGCGGCCACCCAGCGACCGCCATTGGCGGTTGCTTTAGCCTCGTCTCTAGAGGCCTATAGCGACCGCCAATGGTGGTCGCTATAGGAGGCCCGGATTTCTGCCTCCAGCGACCGCCAAGCGGTCCCTGTAGGACTCCTGCCGGGCAACCTATTGCGACTGCTTTTGGCGGTCCCTATAGATTTTTTTTTAAAATGTCTACTGAAATAAATAAATAAATATATATATATATATATATATTTTTAAAAAAATATTCACATATATACTATTAAATACAATATTGTATATATATATATAATATATTTTAAATGTTTTAATATATATAATATTAAATATATGTATAATATCGAATCATTGTGCTATAATAATTTAAACCCCCCATTTTAAGAAATTCTATCATTTCAGGTTTTTCGGAGCACGTTTGCTCCCAATTCGACCGTCGCACGCCGTTTTGGTGTTTTATGACTCTGGAAACGCGTTTTCGGCTGCCGCGGTCAAACAGCACTTTCGATTGACATGCTGTCTCTCCGACCATTTCAAAATTCATCCAACGGATGTTGTCGTGCGGTTTCGTGGCATTCGGAGGTTGTTCGTGTGGTTTTGACCCCCCAACACGCCATTTCAGCGCGCACTGAGCTGCTGAAAACGACGCATTCGGTCGTGCCGTGCGCACCGCACGTCCGATGGACATGCTGCCTCCTCCTGCATCTCAGAAATAATATTCCTATCCTTCTCGTGCGGTTCCAGGTTTTTCAGAGCATGTTTGCTCTGAATTCGGCCGCCGCACGCCGTTTTGGTGTTTTATGCCTCCGGAAACGCGTTTCTGGACGCCGCGATCAAACGTCACCTCCGATTGACATTCCGTCTATCCGACCATTTCAAAATTCACGAAACAGATGTTGTAGTGCGGTTTCGTGGCATTCGGAGGTCGTTTGGGTGGTTTAGACCCCCCGACGCGCAATTTCAGCGCGCGCCGAGCTGCTGAAAACGACGCATTCGGTCGTGCCGCGTGCACCGCACATCCGATGGATGTGCCGCCTCCTCCTGCATCTCAGGAATAATATTTTCATCCTTCTTGTGTGATTTCAGGTTTTTTGGAGCAGGTTTGCTCCAAATTCGACCGCCGCACGCCGTTTTGGTGTTTTATGACTTCCGAAACGCGTTTCTGGCCGCTGCAGTCAAACGACACCTCCGATTGACGTGTCGTCTGTCCGATCATTTCAAAATTCACGCAACGGATGTTGTCGTGCAGTTTCGTGGCATTCAGAGGTCATTCGGGTGGTTTTGACCCCCCGACGCGCTATTTCAGCGTGCGCTGAGCTGCTGAAAACGACGCATTCGGTCGTGCCACGTGCACCGCACGTCTGATGGATGTGCCGCCTCCTCCTGCATCTCAGGAATAATATTCCTATCGTTCTCATGCGATTTCAGGTTTTTCGGAGCACGTTTGCTCCAAATTCGACCGCCGCACACCGTTTTGGTGTTTTATAACTCCGAAAATGCGTTTTCAGCCGCCGCGGTCAAACGGCACCTTCGATTGACGTGCCGTCTATCCGACCATTTTACAATTCACGCAACGGATGTTTTCGTGCGGTTTCGTGGCATTCGGAGGTCGTTCGAGTGGTTTTGACCCCCCGACGCACAATTTCAGCGCGCGCCGAGCTGCTGAAAACGACGCATTCGGTCGTGCCGCGCACACCGCACGTCCAATGGACGTGCCGCCTCCTCCTGCATCTCAGTAATAATATTCGTATCGTTATTGTGCGGTTTCAGGTCGTTCGGAGCACGTTTTCTCCGAATTCGACCGCCGCACGCCGTTTTGGTGTTTTCTGACTCCGGAAACAAGTTTCTGTCCACCGCGGTCCAACGACACCTCTGATTGATGTTCCGTCTATCCGAACATTTCAAAATTCATGCAACGGATGTTGTCGTGCCGTTTCGTGGCATTCAGAGGCCGTTCGGGTGGTTTTGACCCCCCGACGCGCAATTTCAGCGCGCGTCGAGCTACTGAAAATGACGCATTCGATTGTGCTGCGTGCACCGCATGTCCAATGGACGTTCCGCATCCTCCTGCATCTCAAGAATAATATTCCTATCATTCTCGTGTGGTTTCTGGGTTTTTAGAGCATGTTTGCTCCGAATTCGACCACCGCACGCCGTTTTGGTGTTTTATGACTCCGGAAAGTCATTTCCGGCCGCCGCGGTCAAACGACACCTCCGATTGACGTGCCGTCTATCTGACCATTTCACAATTCATGCAATGGATGTTTTCGTGTGGTTTCGTGGCATTCATAGGTCGTTCGGGTGGTTTTGACTCCCCAACTCGCCATTTCAGCGCTTGCCGAGCTGCTGAAAACGACACATTCGGTCGTGCCGCGCGCACCGCACGTCTGATGGGCATTCCGCCTCCTCCTGCATCTCAGAAATAATATTCCTATCCTTATCGTGCGGTTTCAGATTTTTTGGAGCACGTTTACTCTGAATTCGACCGCCACACGCCGTTTTGGTGTTTTATGCCTCCGGAAACACGTTTCCGGCCTCCGCGGTCAAACGTCTCCTCCGATTGATGTGCCGTCTGTCCGACCATTTCACAATTCACGCAGCGGATGTTTTCTTTCGGTTTCGTGGCATTCGGAGGTCGTTCGAGTGGTTTTGACCCCCCGACGCGTCCTTTCAGCGCGCACCGCGCTGCTGAAAACGACGCATTCGGTCGTACTGCGCGCACCGCATGTCCGATGGATGTGCCGCCTCCTCCTGCATCTCAGGAATCATATTCCTATCATTATCGTACGGTTTAAGGTCGTTCGGAGCACGTTTTCTCCGAATTGGATAGCCGCACGCCATTTTGGTGTTTTGTGCCTCCGGAAACGCGTTTCCGGCCGCCGCGGTCAAACGTCACCTCTGATTGATGTGTCGTCGGTCCGACCATTTCACAATTCACGCAACAGATGTTGTAGTGCGGTTTCGTGGCATTCAGAGGACGTTCGGGTGGTTTTGACCACCCGAAGCGTCATTTCCGCGCGCGCAGCGCTGCTAAAAATGACGCATTCAGTCATGTCGTGCGCACCGCATGTCCGATGGACGTGCCGCCTCCTCCTGTGTCTCGGGAATAATATTCCTATCGTTCTTGTGCGGTTTCAGGTTGTTCGGAGCATGTTTGCTCTGAATTGGACCGCCACACACTGTTTTGGTGTTTTATGACTCTAGAAACACGTTTCTGGCCGCTGTGGTCAAACGTCCCCTCTGATTGATGTGCCGTCTGTCTGACCATTTCACAATAAACGCATCGGATGTTGTCATGCGGTTTGGTGTCATTCGGAGGTCGTTCGGGTGGTTTTGACCCCCAGACGCGCATTTTCAGCGCGCACCGAGCTGCTGAAAACGACGCATTCGGTCGTGCCGCGCGCACCGCACGTCCGATGGATGTGCCGCCTCCTCCTGAATCTCAGGAATAATATTCCTATCGTTCTAATGCAGTTTTAGGTCGTTCGGAGCAAGTTTGCTCTGAATTCAACCGCCACACGTCATTTTGGTGTTTCATGACTCCGGAAACGCGTTTCCGGCCACCGCGGTCAAACGGCACCTCCGAATGACGTGCCGTCTGGCCGACCATTTCAGAATTCACGCACCGTCTGTTTTCGTATGGTTTCGTGGCATTCGGAGGTCGTTCTGGTGGTTTTGACACCCCAACACGTCATTTCAGCGCAGGGCGCACTGCTGAAAATGACGCATTCGGTCGTGCCGCGCACACCGCACGTCCCATGGACGTGCCGCCTCCTCCTATATATCAAGAATAATATTTCTATTGTTCTCGTGCGGTTTCAGGTCATTCAGAGCACGTTGCTCTGAATTGGACCGCCGCACGCCCTTTTGGTGTTTTGTGGCGCCGGAAACGCGTTTCCGGCCGCCGCAGTCAAACGGAACCTCCGAATGATGTGCCGTCTGGCCGACCATTTCAGAATTCACGTACCGGCTGTTGTCGTACGGTTTCGTGGCATTCGGAGGTCATTCGGGTGGTTTTGACCCCCCAACGCGTCATTTCAGTGCGCGTCGTGCTGCTGAAAACGACGCATTCGGTCGTACCACGCGCACCGCACGTCTGATGGACGTTCCGCCTCCTCCTGCATCTCAGGAATAATATTCCTATCGTTCTCGTGCGATTTCAGGTTTTTCGGAGCACGTTTGCTCCAAATTCAACCGCCGCACACCGTTTTGGTGTTTTATAACTCCGGAAACGCATTTCCAGCCGCCGCGGTCAAACGGCACCTCTGATTGACGTGCCGTCTATCCTAACATTTCACAATTCACGCAACGGATGTTTTCGTGCGGTTTCGTGGCATTCGGAGGTCGTTCGGGTGGTTTTGACCCCCCGACGCACAATTTCAGCGCGCGTCGAGCTGCTGAAAACGACGCATTCGGTCGTGCCGCGCACACCGCATGTCCAATGGACGTGACCTCCTCTTCCTACATCTCAGGAATAATATTCCTATCGTTCTTGTGCGGTTTCAGGTCGTTCGGAGCACGTTTGCTCCGAATTCGACCGCCGCACGCCGTTTTGGTGTTTTATGACTCTGGAAACACGTTTCTGTCCACCCCGGTCAAACGACACCTCTGATTGATGTTCCGTCTGTCCGACCATTTCAAAATTCACGCAACGGATGTTGTCGTGTAGTTTAGTGGCATTCAGAGGCCGTTCGGGTGGTTTTGACCCCTCGACGCGCAATTTCAGCGCGCGCCGAGCTGCTGAAAACGACGCATTCGATCGTGCCGTGCGCACCGCATGTCCGATGGACGTGCCGCCTCCTCTTACATCTCAAGAATAATATACCTATCATTCTCGTGTGGTTTCAGGTTTTTTAGATCACATTTGCTCCGAATTCGACCACCGCACGCCGTTTTGGTGTTTTATGACTCCGGAAACTCGTTTCCTGCCGTCGCGGTCAAACGACACCTCCAATTGACGTTCCGTGTGTCTGAACATTTCAAAATTCACGCAACAGATGTTGTCGTGCGGTTTCGTTTCATTCATAGGTCGTTCGGGTGGTTTTGACCCCCCAACTCGCCATTTCAGCGCTTGCCGAGATGCTGAAAACGACGCATTTGGTCGTGCCGCGCGCACCGCACGTCTGATGGGCATGCCGCCTCCTCTTGCATCTCAGAAATAATATTCCTATCCTTCTCATGCGGGTTCAGGTTTTTCGGAGAACGTTTACTCCGAATTCGACCGCCGCACGCCGTTTTGGTGTTTTATGCCTCCGGAAAAACGTTTTCGGCCGCCACGGTCAAACGCCACCTCCGATTGACGTGCCGTCTGTCCGACCATTTCACAATTCACGCAACGGATGTTGTCTTTCAGTTTCGTGG
This sequence comes from Viscum album, assembly GCA_963277665.1. Taxonomy (NCBI): domain Eukaryota; kingdom Viridiplantae; phylum Streptophyta; class Magnoliopsida; order Santalales; family Viscaceae; genus Viscum; species Viscum album. The sequence goes on along the minus strand of OY728142.1, from coordinate 1,212,068,028 downwards.
CATTCGGAGGTCGTTCGAGTGGTTTTGACCCCCCGACGCGTCCTTTCAGCGCGCACCGCGCTGCTGAAAACGACGCATTCGGTCATACTGCGCGCACCGCATGTCCGATGGATGTGCCGCCTCCTCCTGCATCTCAGGAATCATATTCCTATCATTATCGTGCGGTTTTAGGTCGTTCGGAGCACGTTTTCTCCGAATTGGACCGCCGCCCGCCATTTTGGTGTTTTGTGCCTCCAGAAACGCGTTTCCGGCCGCCGCGGTCAAACGCCACCTCCGATTGATGTGTCGTTTATCCGACCATTTCAAAATTCATGCAACGGATGTTGTCGTCCGGTTTCGTGGCATTCGAAGGTCGTTCTGGTGGTTTTGACCCCCCGAAGTGTCATTTCAGCGCGCGCCGCGCTGCTAAAAACGACGCATTCAGTTGTGCCGCGCGCACCGCATGTCCGATGGACGTTCCGCCTCCTCCTGCGTCTCAGGAATAATATTCCTATTGTTCTTGTGCGATTTTAGGTTGTTCGGAGCATGTTTGCTCTGAATTGGACCGCCGCACGCCGTTTTGGTGTTTTATGCCTCTGGAAACGCATTTTCGGCCGCTGCGTTCAAACGTCACCTCTGATTGATGTGCCGTCTATCCGACCATTTCACAATTCACGGATCGGACGTTGTCGTGCGGTTTCGTGGCATTAGGAGGTCGTTCGGGTGGTTTTGACCCCCAGACGCGCATTTTCAGCGCGCGCCGAGCTGCTGAAAACGACACATTCGGTCGTGCCGCGCGCACCGCACGTCCGATGGATGTTCTGCCTCCTCTTGCATCTCAGGAATAATATTCCTATCGTTCTCATGCAGTTTTAGGTCGTTCGGAGCACATTTTCTCTGAATTCGACCGCCACACGTCGTTTTGGTGTTTCTTGACTCCGGAAACGTGTTTCCGGCCGCCACTATCAAACGGAACCTCCGAATGACGTGCCTTCTGGCCGACCATTTCCGAATTCACGCACCGGCTGTTTTCGTACGGTTTCGTGGCATTCGGAGGTCATTCTGGGGGTTTTGACCCCCCAACGCGTCATTTCAGCGCGGGCCGCACTGTTGAAAATGACGCATCCGGTCGTGCCGTGCACACCGCACGTCCCATGGACGTGCCGCCTCCTCCTGTATATCAAGAATAATATTTCTATCATTCTCGTGCGGTTTCAGGTCGTTCAGAGCACGTTTGCTCTGAATTGGACCGCCGCATGCCCTTTTGGTGTTTTATGGCGCCGGAAACGTGTTTCCAGCCACCACAGTCAAACGGAACCTCCGAATGATGTGCCGTCTGGCCGACCATTTCAGAATTCATGAACCGGCTGTTGTCGTACGGTTTCGTGGAATTCGGAGGTCATTCGGGTGGTTTTGACCCCCCAACGCGTCATTTCAGCGCGCGTCGTGCTGCTGAAAACGACGCATTTGGTCATGTTGCGCGCACCGCACGTCCGATGGACGTGCCGCCTCCCCCTGCATCTCAGGAATAATATTTCTATCGTTATCGTGAGGTTTCAGGTCGTTCAGAGCACGTTTGCTCCGAATTGGACCGCTGCACTCCGTTTTGGTGTTTTTTGGCGTCGGAAACGCGTTTCCGACCGCCGCGGTCAAACGACACCTCCGAATGACTTGCCGTCTGGCTGACCATTTCATAATTCACGCAACATCTGTTGTCATATGGTTTCGTGGCATTCGGAGGTTGTTCGGGTGGTTTTAACCCCCCAACACGTCATTTCAGCGCGTGCCGCGCTGCTGAAAATGACGCATTCGGTCGTGCAGCGCGTACCGTACGTCCGATGGACGTACCACCTCCTCCTGCATCTCAGAAATAACATTCCTATCATTCTCGTGCAGTATCAAGTCATTCGGAGCACGTTTTCTCCGAATTGGACCGCCACACGCCGTTTTGGTGTTTTATGGTGCCGAAAATGCGTTTCCGGCTGCCGCGGTCAAACGGCACCTCCGAAGGACGTGCCGTATGGCCGACCATTTCAGAATTCACTCGCCGGCTGTTTTCGTATGGTTTCATGGCATTCAGAGGTTTTTCGGGTGGTTTTGACCCCCCAACGCATCATTTCAGCGCGCGCCGCGCTGCTGAAAACGACGCCTTCGGTCGTGCCGCGCGCACCGCACGTTCTATGGACGTTCCGCCTCCTCCTGCATCTCAGGAATAATATTCCTATATTTCTCGTGCGGTTTCAGGTCGTTCGGAGCACGTTTGCTCCGAATTCGACCACCGCACGCCGTTTTGGTGTTTTTTTGCGCCGGAAACGCGTTTCCGGCTTCCTCAGTCAAACGTCACCTCCGAATGACATGCCGTCTGGCCGACCATTTTAGAATTCATGCTCCGGCTTTTCTCGTTCGGTTTCGTGGCATTCGGAGGTCGTTCGGGTTGTTTTGACCCCCCAACGCGTAATTTCAGTGCGCGCCGCGCTGCTGAAAACGACACATTCGGTCGTGTCGCGCGCACCACACCTCCGAATGACGTGCCAGGGGGGGCTGTACGGGGGTGCGGGGGGGGGGGGGGGGCTGTACGGGGGTGCGGGGGGCTGTACGGCGGTGCGGGGTGGGGGGGGGTGATGTCCGGGGGTGCGAGGGGCTGTACGGCGGTGCGGGGGGGCTGTACGTGGGCGCGGGGGGGGGGGGGGGGGGGTACGGGGGTGCGGGGGTGCGGGGGGGGGGGGGGGAGGGGGTTGTACGGTTGTGCGGGGGGCTGTACGGGGGTGCGGGGTGCTGTACGGGGGTGCGGGGGGGGGGGGGGGGGCTGTCCGGGGGTGCCGGGGGTTGTGCGGGAGTGCGAGGGGGCTGTACGGGGGTGCGGGGGGGGGGGGGGGGGGGGCTGTTCGGGGGTGCGGGGGGGCTGTACGTGGGTGAGGGGGGGCTGTACAGGGGTGCGGGGGGCTGTCGGGGGTGCGGAGGGGCTGTACAGGGGTGCAGGGGGGCTGTCTAGGGGTGCGGGGGGCTGTACGGGGGTGCCGGGGGCTGTACGGGGGTGTGTGGGGGTTGTACGGGGGTGCGGGGGGGGGGGGGGGGGGGTTGTACGGTTGTGCGGGGGGCTGTACGGGGGTGAGGGGGATGTACGGGGGCGAGGGGAGGCTCTTCGGGGGTGCGGGAGGCTGTACGGGGGTGCGGGGGGGCTGTCCGGGGGTGCGGGGGGCTGTACGGGGGTGCGGGGGGCTTTACGGGGGTGCCAGGGGGGCTGTACAGGGGTGTGGGGGGGGGGGGCTGTACGGGGGTGCAGGGGGCTATACGGGGGTGCGGGGGGCTGTACGGGGGTGCGAGGGGGGGGGGGGGGGCTGTACGGGGGGGGGGGGGGTGTTGTACGATTGTGCGGGAGGCTGTTCGGGGGTGCGGGGGGTTAGAGTTTTTAAATGCACGCCTTAGCTATCATATAATAAACAAGAAAAGAAAGAAATTATAAGTACACAACCATCTAATTTAAATTAAATGAATACATACAGTACATCAATGTCAACCCCACCTGTAAAAACAAAAAACATATCTCGTGAATATATGATGCGTCACGCGTTTTCATCAATGCTACCTCCTTCTGGTGGGCCAGGGGCCTACAACAAATAAACATTATAAATATTTTAATAACAAAAATAATTTAAATTAAATAAATAAATACAGTATATACCTGCGTCGTATGATCCCCTGCACCATCAGCTCGACGCACATATTCCCGCAGTGCTCTAACCTCAGCTGTCAATTGCGCATTTGCCTCCTTGGAAGCGCACAACCGTGCCTCAAAATCTGACATCTGCTATGTCATATGAGAAACAGCAGGACCGACAACCGCAACGCGTGACACTACAGAACGAGGAATCCTTTCTCCATAGGTCAAACTATAGTTATGCCCGTCCCGACCGATAATGCGATGAAAGATCTCAACCCGTCGCATGGGAAGCTGTCGCTGGTCCTCTGGCAGATGTTCTAACTCAGCTTCAAATTGAGCCTGTTAAATATTTAAATATATATAAATATATATACGTTAATATATAGATTTATGTAATTATTGGTAAGTACAGACACTTACTATCAATGCTGCAACCTTTGGATCATTGCGATCATGAGTCCTCATCCACACCGACATTTTATCAGTTGATGCACCATGCTCTCGCAACTGTATATTAAATTAATATAAACACAAAACCATATTAATTAATAAATTAAAAAATGAGTAATATATACCTCATGTCAGATCTGAGACACGTGACGAGTCCCGAGCCTGTGAGGTGGTCCCTGCAACGCTCGATTCTCATAATGGCATGTTGACACCTCCTACATTCAATTCATTAAAATTTCAAACAAATCACATATTCTTGAGAATATATATACACCAAAATAATTAATATACAAACCACAACACCCTCAGTAGACCAATATGCAACCAAGTCACGGCACTGAGCCGGGAGGACACCTCTCGGGACTTTTTCCAAAATGTCTAGGGCACCCACATTTGGTACCCAGTGGTCCCTCTTCACTTTGCCTTTATAATCTTTCCACATCTTACGACATTTGCTCATACACACGAGCCGAAACTCTTCAGGGCATAATTTCAAATTTTGCTATAAAGAAAATAATCAAACATATTAGTATTCTTTATACATAGATAATAATGTAAAATGATTTTCTTACCTGAACCTCCCTCCATAGACGATCTAATGTTTTCTGAGGGATAGAAGCCCAGTCACGCGTGGTCAATGGAAATCGATGTGGGTCACATATGATATGACCCAGCTGACGAATAAATGCCGGGGCATTTGGTCCCACAGTATGAAAAACCTCATCAAATGAAACATCTATCGTCGTGTCAGAATTTCATGATAATATGCCACGACCAGGGTCTCTCCTGCGAGAGAAAGAAGCAGCTGAGTCTGATCCTGTTGAAAACAATTTTATATATAAATTGACAAATGTTATATATATATATATATATATATGTATGTCAACTACATAAAAATATAGATAATGACATTCAAACATACCTCGACCCTGAGATGTAGATGCCTCAGATGGATGATGTGGATCTTCTGCCTCTTCCCTTGACATGTCTGCAGTCATAGAAAACATCAGTAATGAGTCCAAAGTGTTTAAAAGATAAATTGGATTGTTCTTAAAAAATAAAACTTGTACAACTGTTAATCAAATAAAAAATGTATTGAATAATTAGTTGTGAATGAATTTTAAAAAATCATAAAGTTAACAAAACAGATATACAAATTATGTACAAAACCAGTCAATGCATAGCCAAATTTCAGATAGAACTAAAAAAATTCAAGCAGCACGTGAATCAGATGAAGAATACCTCAAAGGGATGATACACCGACCATAACATCAATAAATCATGAGTAAAAACAACCTAAATATTTATGATTGAATTAACATACAAAAGTGAGGATTAAAACTTATAAAGATTTATAAAATTAATAGATAATTTATGATATCCTAGGACATTCTACTGAATAGCGGGAAAACAATTATACCTTTCATTAAGCATGCAAATCGACCGTTTCTCCTTCAACAACCGCTCTGACCCAATAAATATCTTCTTCACGTTGAACTACGGTATGTTGATCAAGTTGTTGGTAAAAAAACGGAACAGTCTCGAGTTCATCTTCTTCAAATAAAAACACTCCTCACCGAGACATTTTGACAACAACTTGCCAACTTGGATCCGAAGGCAAAGTAACGAAAAATACTTTTTCCGCTTGTGATGTCAAAATGAAAGTTTCATTCTCAACTCGTTCATTATTTCTCTATAACATATAGTTAAAATTCACCAATGAAAACTGATATTGATCGACTTTACATCCACGCACTGGATCAACCCATTTACACTTTAACAATATGTACTTCAAACCGTGTGTGTATACAACTTCAATGATGTCTATCAATTGACCATAGTAATAACCAGAATCGAAAATGGGACAATCAATGCCACTGTTTTGTGTTGCTCGTTTGTCGTCAACATCTTTAATGCGAAATCGAAAACCATTATCATCAATAGATTTATAACGACGAGCCGTTATAGATGGACCCTCAGCCAGTTGGATAAATACTTCAGGTAGCGTGGGGTCCCCTAACTCCCTCAGCTTATGAACCTACATAATTTATAAAAATCAATACTGATATATGTAGAAAGAATTAGTATAATACTTCACTCATAATGAAAATCAATTTATACATACATAATCCTTGAATCAATCATGAAATGACGCATAATGAGATTGTTTAATTTGCAACTCAGTCGCACGATGCATCTCTTCTTTTATCTCATTAATGTGTTTCCTGAAAATGATAACGCGATGTTTAAAAGATCATCTTATGCAAAAAAAACATGTAAAAGTTATACAGGCACATTGATAAGATACTTACTGCATTAATGGTGCAACTGATGGAGTAATGAACAAGATATATCAATGTTCTTGTATCCACTTGATGTTGTCCATATCAAATGTGGTTCCTTCTCCAACTGGACCATCATGAATCTGAGAGGGCTTATCTAATTTTGTTTCAACATCCGTAAGATATTCTTCACAAAAGGTAGTACACTCATCCATCAAATAACCATTAGCTATTGATGCCTCTGGACGAGCTCTGTTGCGTACAAATATTTTCAATGTACTCAAATACCGTTCAATAGGATACATCCACCTGAATTGCACTGGACCAGCAGCCATTACTTCATCAGTTAGGTGCACTGTCAAGTGGACTATAACATCGAAAAATGAGGGGGGAATGTTTTTCAAAGTGACAAAGCGTAATTACAATTCTGTCCTGCAAACTTTTTAAATCACTCATTCGTTTATTTATTAAACAAAGATGTCTAAAAAAATTACTCATCTCAGTCAAGGGCTGAACAACATTGGGGGATAAACAATCACAAATTGCGATTGGAATCAACTGCTGAAGTAATATGTGATTGTCATGACTTTTCAACCCTTGCAATGTCTTTCTTGTCAGATTCACACACTTTGAAATATTAGAAGAATAACCATCATGCACCTTGACCATCTTCAAAATGGAAAGAAATGTTTCTTTCTCCTCTGTAGTCATCATATACTGTACAGCAGGCATATATGCCTTGTTTCCCTCAACTAACTGTAAATTCAACTATTTCCTTAAACCCATTTCTTCCAAATCACGGCGTGCATTAACAGGGTCCTTTGATTTTCCACTGACACCTAAAATAGTCCACAATATTTTATCACAAACAATTTTTTCAATGTGCATGACATCCAAATTATGCCTCAACATGTTAGTTTTCTAATACGGAAGACTATAAAAAATAATTTTCTTTTTTCCAATTGTGACTGCGCTGCCTATCCGCAGCACGAATATTACGTACTTGAGGAGCCACAAAATCCTGAATTTCATATACCGTGCGGATGTTTTCTTCCTCAATCTGCGATAACATTTCGACTCCTGTCATGATCTTTGGTGCTGGGATGAACTCTCTAGAACCATCAAATGCCACTCTGTCCTTTCTGAATCTGTGATGAGGAGGGAGAAAACTCCTATGACCCATGTATGCCCATTTTTTGGAATGTTTAAGCCATACATATTTTTTACTTTTATTGCAACAAGGTCAATCAAATTCCCCTTTTGTACTCCAGCCTGATAAATTTGAATAAGCTGGGAAGTCATTGATTATCCAGAATAAAGTAGCATGCGGTTTGAACATTTCATTCGTTTCGCAGTCATAAGTTATCACACCATCGCCCCAAAATTCATTCAACTCATCCATCAATGGCTTAAGGTAAACATCAATCTTATACCCCAGACTTTTAGGTCCATCAATAAGAGTGGAAAGTAATATAAATTATTGCTTCATACAAAGCCACGGAGGAAGATTATATGGAACCAACACCACAAGCCATGTTCTATGAGTTGCACCAAAGATAGACTTGAATGGATTGAAACCATCTACTGCCAATCCCAATCGGACATTACGAACATCTTTAGCAAAGTAGAGATGTCTCTTATCAAAATCCTTCATTGCAAGAGAGTCTGCCGGGTGGGTTAACATATCACATTCATGAACTCTTTCTGCATGCCATCTCATTAAATTAGAAACTTTAGATGACATAAAAAATCTTTTCAACCTCAGTTTAAGGGGAAAGTAACGCATTTGCTTTACGGCAATTGGTTTCCCCTGTATCGCAATCTGACATTGATGAGTATTATTTCCACTGTTCTCTTTCCACCTGGAAGCACCACAAACCGTACAAATATCCAAATGGGCAGTTTCTTTTCTAAACAACATACAGTTGTTTGCACATGCATCTATGGTCTCATATGTAAAACCTAAGTTCTCTGTCAACTTACGAGCATAGTAATACGACTCAGGAAACTTAGCGTTGACAGGAAGAACTTTTTTCAATAAAACAAAAAGCATGTCGAATTATGTGTCTGACCAATTATTCAAAGTCTTCAAATGAAACAACTCCACGATAAACAACAGTTTATTGTAATAAGTACATCCAGGATATAATTCTATTTTCACATCATCAAGTGCTTCATAAAACCTCCTCGAATAACGATCTGCACTAGAGCGAAGATTTATCTCACCGGTCTCAAGATTCTGGATGTCAATGCCTTCAGGATCAAACCCATGTACCATTTCAGTAAGCATTTCATGCATTGGATCAGTCATCCTTGCATCAACATCCATCTGAGCTACATCTGTATTTTGACAACGGACATATTCTTCTCCATGACGAGTCCAACTCTTATAATTTTTCAGAAATCCATTAAAGAACATGTGCTCCCTCACAGTATCTCGTGTGAATTGATATCTGTTAGCACATTTTCTACATGGACAACTAATATAGTCACTTCCAAATCCTCTCGTAAAGTCAATAAACTGCATAATGCCATTGAAATATTCTCTAGACTTTCGATTTGGAAGATCAATCCAACTCTTATCCATAATTATATCTGTATAACAAACATTTACACAATACTTATTGGATTTAAATTTTTCAAATCATCTATATTTAAAATAAATATTAATCATTTGTTTATGAACCATTTATAAAATAATAATTAAACTAAAAGCCCATGTTACCCGATTGAGCTACAAACCTGAAAGGGAGGGGAGCCGAAGGCGGTGCAGCAAGAGAGAGGAGGCAGCGAAGGGAGCCAGAGCCAAAGGCGGTGCATCAAGGGAGGGGACGGGCGGCGGCGGGCAGCGGCGTGGAGCTGGATGAGAGGAGGCGGTGAGGGGATGTGGGACGGGCAGCGAGGGGGGGGGGGCTATTGGAGGTGGGGGGGGGGGCTGTTCAGGGTGCCGGAGTCGTTCGGGGTGGGGGGGGGGGGGGAGGGCAGCGACGGGGGGGGCGGGGGGGGGGGGGGGGGGGGAGGGCGGCGTCGGGGGGGGGGGGGGGGGCGATGGGGGGGAGCGGGGGAGGCCGGGCGGCGGGGGAGGCTGGGCGGCGGGGGAGGCCGAGCGGCGGGGGGAGGCCGGGAGGCGGGGGGGGGGGGGGGGGTCGATCGAGAGGGGGCGCGGGGGGGGGGGGGGCAAAAAGGCCCGGAATTTTTTTATCAAGGCCAGCGACCGCCAATGGCGGTTGCCCGATTCTGGGGGGCTTCAATGCCCCCTTTTCTATTAGTGGGTGACATTATTTTATGAAAAATTTTAAATATTGGACTTTTTATTTTTTAAAATTAAATACATTTAGAGTTTATTTACAATATGAGTGTCTATGAGAAATAATTTAGTACTATAGAAATAGGGAAAGAGTGTCAAATCATTAGGAACTCTTGACCCTTTTTGTTTTTTTTAAATTTTTAAATCCAATATATATATATATATATATATATAGACAGACACAAACTCTGTATTTATAATACTATATATATAAACAAATATTTACAATACTATTTATATTTAAAAAAAGTATTTGTATTATGATTTGATTTCTCTCTCTATCACACACACATACAGAGATACATACATACATATATATATAACATAATCTTAAACACTATTTAAAATATTGATTTTTTTATTAGAAATTTATGGCATTTAATTAATCACAAAATACAGTTAAAATCCCCATTCAAGACTCCCTTTTATAGGGGAATGGAATTTTATTGGGAAAGATGCCTCATCAAAATAATACTAATACAATAATAATTATAATATATAATATATAATTAAAAATATAACAAATTAAAATAAAATATCATTAACATAAATAATAAATAATATTTTAATTAATAAAAAGTAGTAAGATAATTAATATAATTAAAAATTAATAATATAGTTAATATATAATAATATTATATATAATATAAAAGAAAATTAATAATGTAATTACTAATATAAGTATTGATAAATAATATTGTTTATAATATAATTAATAATTAATAATATAATTATTTTTTATAGGTTAAACGGATTAAAAGACATCAAAGCACATATATATGCACCAAGCCACCTCTATGGGTCAAGACTCATCCCCCAACCTTGCACCAACCACACTGCCCTCACTATCATCCCATTGACATGCCGCACTGGCCCACCCACCCCCTACCTCACCATCAATTCACCTCGGCTTGTCGACCACATGCCCCAACTACCTCTCGCTGACTCACCAATCTCCAAGTCTGTGTACCCCCATTGAGCAGGGTGCTAACCACCACCTGTTCCATTAAGCGTGGGGTTGTTTCCATAACAAGCCCACCAACCCCATCATAGATGGAAGAAAACATGACCCCCATTTAATTGGCCAAAATAGCAGAAAATACTAGGTCAAACACTGAATGAGATGCACAACTGGCAGTTTCCATTCCAATCGAATAGGTCCTTGCTTGAATTATTAATATTATTATTTATATAATTATTAATTAATGATAAAATTATTACAATAAATAATAATTAACTATTAATAAAATAATATAATATAAGTAATAATATAACTAATAATAAAATTGTTCTTTAATAATATCACTGTTATAATTTTGGGTTTTGTAGGCCCTTGGAATGGGCGACTGCCATAGGCGGGCACACGAGTTTAAAAAAAATAACACACCTTCCACCCCCCCCCCATCTTCCATCACACTCTCCCTCAAGAAACACTTAAATGCACTCATCCCCTCCCTCATCGAACTGCCTCCACTACACCTCCTCCACCTCCGGATCACATCCACTACCCATCATCTCCCTTACTTCTCTCACCACTGCCTTCGGTTCACCTATGCCGCCCATCCTCTCCCTCGCTGCACAGCCTCCAACTCACCACCTCCTCCTCCGCCTTTGGCTAACCCCCAGCACCTTCAGCTGACCTCCACCGCCCTTCCTCTCCCTTGCTGCACCCACCTCCGCCTCCAGCACATCTCTATTCTCGTCTGCTCCCTCATCATAGGCTCTGGCTCCCTCTCCCTCCCTGACTCCCCTCCTCACCTCCGCCTCTGCCTCCCTCACCCCAGCTCCCACTGCTCGTTCCTATCCCATTACCACAAATTGGCAGTTCCATCACAAATTGATTTTGGATTTGTTGTGCTATCTGGTAATTCCCAATTTCAGTTATAGGGTTTTCATTTTGGCCACTTCCATGAAACATTGAAGCTTCTATCACAAATTAATTTTGGGAACGTCCATCACAAATTGATTTTGGACACTTCCATCACAAATTATAATTTTGATCTATTGGGAGGCATTAGCTTAGTCACTAAGGTTGATAGTCCAAGATTGGTATTTGATGATATTGTTTCATGTACCACATGTGCATGAATGTTATTATATTTTTTTCATTTTTTTGATTTAACATTTATCTATATATAGTTATAGCTTCTTTTTATGTTTTGATTATAGTGTATCAAATTTTATGAATTATGATAATAGTGGATCATAGATTATTTAGTGTCCATATTATCTTGTCCATTTAAAATATATCATTATTCATAACAAGAAAGGGTGTTGGATGAGTCTTCCTCTTGTTTAAACATTAAAAAAGATCTATTTTTAAATTTGTTAATTCCATATTTACCTATTCTCCTTGTTTTTGGAGTGTTTTAGACCCCCTAAGTGTAGGAAAGGCCCAAAATAATTATTCTTCAAGTTTCCCCTAAATATTTCATGTAACATGTTTCTAGCCTAAAGATATCAGGCTTTTAAAATTATGTGCAGATGAAAGCCCTACGGTGTAGATAGTTCACTATAGAACAAACTCCATCTCATGTTTAATCATCCATGCAAGGATATGGTGTATCATACACACAATGGTGACAACCGTCCTTTATATCCATTCCCTTTGTTCTTACAAATTATGCACCTTCGTGACATACCCAATCCCTACTCCGCAACCCTTATCCTTTCCCCATAGCTCATTGTCCTTCTTCCTTACCGATGATGCAGGCGAACCCTTCATGTCATATCCTCTTCTCGAGCAACACCAGATACTACACGTTATTGTGCATAATGACACAAATTTATTCACTACTACAAATTTGGGCGTTAGAGCCCCAATGGTGAAGGTTCACCCCATGGTGAAGTGAATACTTGTATAAAACCTTTTTCTTAATTATCTTGATTTTTTTATTCAATTCATCCAATTCATTCATGGATATTATTTAATGAATATTTGATATATTCATTGATCTAGTATGAGTTATATTAAAAAGTCTACATCACATTCTAAAGGATTCCCTAATAATTCAACATGACAAACATCAACATATTTTAGTAAAATTCTATTATAAATATCATTGAGTTAATCCACATCCATTTCTTTCAAGTAACACTGATTTTTTTTTGTATTTGGACCCATATTAAGGAATTTATTTTTAAAGGGTGTCCCTCATCATACATTAACTGATATATGACTAATAATGAGTTCTTTTGATAAAAAATGAGATTTTCGTATAATGAAAATTTATATGAGATCAACATAGTGATAACGAATTGATACTTAGTATCAAATTGATTTCCATCGAAGTATGAAGAAATATATTTGATGGAAATTCCTTTAAAAAACCTTGATCATCAAAGGTTTTTATTCTTACAGTGGAAGAATTGTATTTATATTAAATAAGTTAATATGTGTTTTATGGTTGAAGCTGCATCTCGAAGAACACAAGTACAATGGTTCAAGATAATGTGACAAATATTATTGAGGCAATTAATTTACTAATTTTTCAGAAAAAATTCATGTGATTATGGATTATATAACACTATCTAAAACATTTATAAAGATGTTTTTAGAAATTTACTATGATTGATGATGGTTTCAAGAGGCCTTTAGTCTATAAGAAAGTTTAATGGACTTTGTAGACAGTGAAATGATTTTTGAAAAGGGAATATCAACATATGTGTAATGATTGGACTACATATGTGTCATTTCTCAGATTAGTTTTTTTTTCTCTAATGGAATATCCATTTGGGGGGTCATTAGATATCATACTAACCATTTTGGTTTTGATTAATCTCTATAGACAATATAAATATAGAGTTTATCCTACATGAATCATGTATTTCTATAGAAGTTTATTCTAGCTCTTTCATTGTGACCAAGTATTATTGAATACTCATTGTTCAAAAAAAGAGTTAGTGGTAAAAAGTTATTAAATAATAAAACTCTATTTAAAAAGTAAGTATATCTCTTTATTAGCTATGTCAATGTAAATTAGAATGTATATAGGATATGTAAATGTCTTAGGCCTTTCGTGTAAGGGTAATTAGAAAATCACTAATCCAAGTAAAGGTAGTTGAATACTTGTGTAAATTTCATCTAAGAAATACAGTGGCTATATAAGGGTACATAAATGTTGAGATTTTAAAATATGAAATATATGGAGTAAATAGAGATCAAATGAGGATATGTAGTTAAATCAGTCATCATTTATCAAATATCATGGTCAATCAAATATATAATGATCCATGTTTTTGAGGGACAAAGAATAAAAAAGGATATGTTGCATTCAGATTGAATAAGGTCAGTTTACAATAAATCTAGTAACTCTAAGAGATGATTCAAACTGAAGAGGTGCAGGAATTGCCACATGTTTTTTAAAAAAAAAAATCCCACCACACTATAGTGAATCACTTGTGGATGTTTTAGTGGTCGTGGCGAGACTATGATTTATAAGTGATGAGTTTAACACCATAGAAGGAAGTTTCCATGTCAATGGAGAATTTATTCCAATTTACATGAATATATGGATGGGGATAATATCTATTAATTGGTTTATATAAATGGAAATCAAGGGGAATAAAACATTAAATAATGTTGCATCTTCCTATAATTTAAGATGAAAAATAATGAAAAAATTCATATGAGATTGAATGAGAATTAAAAGTTAGATTTCTTAATGACCAATTTAAATTCCAAGAATAGTGATATCCAGTTATAATTTTGAAGTTTATAGAATCTAAATAGAAATAATATTTAGTCAATATTCATGGTTTTATATGAGGATAAATATTTTATCAATGAAAGAATAAATAATTATTTAATGATCTGAGAGAACTCATGATTACTGTGTGGAATAATTATAAGGATCTTGAAACAAATATGTATTTAGGAGAGATAAAAATAGTCTGAAAGTGAGATATCCTTTTGAGAAGAATAAATGCTACTTTACTATTCTAAAGAAGAAGATCTTCCCAAATGTCCATGTTCAATATAGATTTTTTAGAATGAAAAACCTATTTAGAAAAACTATTAATGATGTTTAACAATAATAGAATAGTTCAACATATCTTTCATTATCATGGAGTATGATAAATATTATGTGGGTGCATAAGCATCAATAAATATGAATAAGGAAATAGTATTGATAAAACCAAATAGATGAGATAAATTTGGGAGTTTCTAATGAGTAAATAAAGTGGAATTTGAATGGTTTTCTCAATCATTATATAAGATATTTTTCAACTGGGGTGTATAACCATTTATTAGAGGATTGTAGTTAGGCTATCTAACAACCATTCTTGTAACCACTTGTATTATAAGTGGTTAATATTTGTTAGGTAATATTACTAAGAGTACAGGTATTTGGTATTTAAGGTTAATCCTTGTGAAGAATGTGTATTCTATTTATAGTTTTACAAATACAAACAAGGTGAGGCTATGATATAATTTCGGGAGATTTAAAAATATTAAAATATTCAATTGGTTGAATTAAAAATAAAAAGGATTTTTATATTTATACCCTTCAGTATATCCCCTATGGGAATTCCAACCTGAGGCATGACAAGTTTAATCATTAAAATTTAACCTCTATGATCCACATAGGTTTATGAGAAATCAAAAATCTCAATTCTTTAATTATATGGTTTGTTCCAACTTTTGATGGAGTGAGTTATCACAACTAGTTGAATAAGATGCTACCCTTCCTCTTATCACATAGTGTTGAAGTTCTAGTATCTACAACATTATGTTTTCCACCACATTCTTAATGTGTTTTTGTGACATAAGTTTACAATATAAATATATAGATAGATGGAAAGGCTCAATATTCTATTTTAATTACTCACTCAGAAAAGTAATATAATAATGTCCTGGGTCTTTAAACACTAAAAATTCATTTTTTTATTATGAATTTCAGGTAATTAAAGAGGAATTGGATTATGGTGGATAAAAATTAAGAATTCCAATATAATAAAACCTTATAATGAGGTAGAAATAATTTTGTTAGGTCCCTATAAATTAATAAAAAATAATACCTTCACATGGGAACCCATTTCTAGAAAAATATTCTTTTTCATAGTTACCTTAAAATATGGTGTGTCCAATGATGACACCTATTTTGATGGGTTTCCTTCACATTCTCACCAAATAACTGAAATTCTAAAGACAAAAATCCATTCCTTGGATAAACCAAAACAGAACACCAGAATCCAATTTCACATCATTGATTTTGATGTTTTAAATCCCAAAGATAGAAAGGGTAGTTTCCATTTCTATAACATATTCCCTCCAAGAAGTACCTATTCCATAGTGAGAACTAAATACCAAAATCAAGGAACCTCTAAAATCCTACGAAATACCCATTCCCCACATTTCTCTAAAATTTCATGATCCATCCATGTTCATCATTAGAAATGTATGAGGCAGGATCCTGTTAAACCATATCCCTATAATCCTTTCACTTATTCCAACCGTAGAAGATAAAATACTTGGAATAATTATCCTAATCATGGATGATGATCCCACATCACAAGTAAGAGGCCCAGGCTCCACAAACCTGGACATCCTAGCAACCTGGAATAAATGATATGATAAGTCGCTACATTACCTAGTCTGAATCCTCACCTCCCAATGAGCCCACAAAAAAACATTGATTAACTAACTTCAGGTCATACATTTCACCCCATAAATCTTCGTCCCCTGAAACCATCCTACCGAGAAAATATTGATAGCTTAATTTTCCCTTATTAATCCCAGCTCCAAACTCAGGGAATTTCATATGCAGCAAGCTGAGTCTCTTTTAAATAAGAGGTTCCATATTGTCTCTTGTCTCGATGATATGAAGTAGATGTATCATGAGGTGATGGTTTTTTCCTTTCTCCAAACATTATCATCAGTGCGTAGCACCTAATTACTCAACCAAAAAATTGGATAATCACCCAAGAAATATATAACATGTTATTCTCTATAAAGATATATTATTTTTGATACAAAAAAAACCAATGATATTTTTTATATATCCTTTTAAGTATTTGTATTGCTATCTTTAAAAATAATCATTTTATGGTTTAAAGTATTTATTATAATGGAAAATTCATTCTCTCTATCGGGTCAAAAAACATTTGTTTTTTTAATAAGGAATTAATTTTCATTGGTTGTTTTAAAAGATGTTTTTTATAGGAGATTTTCAATATTAACCCTTGGTTCATAAATCTATATGACATTATTAAATATATAAATTGTTCATTTTCTTTGGTTGGATTGAAAGTTTAATTCCTAAATGTATATCTCATGCATAAATATATAAATTGTTCAATAATTTATAATTTTTCTCCTATTTATTATTTAGAGATATAGATTTTTTATTTTATCAATGGTCCACATGAAATTGGTCAGTTTTTATTTTAAAAATATTTTTTTATATGAAAATTGACTATAATATGTAGTCTTTTGTAAATGTTACTACTTTTTATAGATATTTTAATATGTATAAGGGATGGATTGATCTTTTAAATCAAACTTCTAGAAAATATTTTGATTGAATTATGCAATTTATTGGGTTCACTGGAGGATCTCAAAGTGACTATATTAGTTGTCCATGTAGAAAATGTGAAAATAGATATCAGTTCACATGAGATAACATGTAGGGATCACCTATTATTGAATGGATTTCTGAAACATTATAATATTTGGACTCATCATGGAGAAGTATATATTCATTGTCAAAATATAGATGCAGTTCATATGGATGTTGATGTGTGGATAAATGATCCAATGCATGAAATGATTACTGAAATGGATGTTGGTTGGATCCTAAAGGCATTGAAATCCCGAATGTTGCGACCAGTGAGATAAATCTGTTCCCTCATGCATATCATGATTCTAAGAGGTTTTATGCAATACTTAACGATGAAAAAAATGAATTATATTATGGATGTACTACTTATAAAAACTATTGTTCATCCTGGAATTGTTTCAGTTGAAGACATTGAATCAGTGTTCAGACACATATTTCGACAGGCTATTGGTGTTATTGAAAAAGGCACTTCCAGTCAATGCTAAGATTCCTTAGTTGTATTACCATGCTCGTAAGTTGACATAGAACATATGTTTTACATATGATACCATAGAGGCATGAGAAAAAACTGTATGTTGTTTAGAAAGAAAGCTACCCATTTGGATATTTGTATGGTATGTGGCACTTATAGGTGGAAATATAATAAGGGAAATTAGACTCATCAAAGTCAAACTGTGAAACAGGGAAAACTAATTGTCGTAACGAAAATGCATTACTTTCCCTTGATGCGGAGGATGAAAATATTTTCTATGTCATCTAAAGTTTCAAATTTAATGAAATGACATGTGGAATGAGATTAGGACAGTGATATACTAACCCACCAAGAAAACTCTCGTGCATGGAAGGATTTAAATAAGAGACACCTCAACATTTCTAAAAATGGTCGTAATGTCCGATTGGGGTTGGCAGTATATGGATTCAATCCATTCAAGTCTATATTTGGTGGAACTCCTAGAACATTTCCCATGGAATTTGTTCTGTATAATCTTCCACCATGGATTTCTATGAAACAATACTTTATATTACATTATACTCTTATTGATGGACCTAGAATTCTAGGGGATAAGATTTATGTTTATCTTATGTCATTGATTGAAGAGTTGAATGAATTTTGGGGTGATGGTGTGATGAATTATCACTGTGAAATGAATGAAATGTTCAAACTATAGGATGATTCATTGTAGACAATCAATTACATCCCTGATTACGAAAATTTATTAGTCTAGAGTATGAAAGGGTAATTTTCTATCCCTTTTTTTAATAAAATAAAAAAATCTATATGGATTAAACATACCAAAAAATGGGCATACATGGGTCCAAGACGTTTCCTCCCCCCTCAACATGGGCTTATAAAGTACAGAGTGACATTTTATGGTTCTAGATAGTCCAACCCAACACCAAATATCATGACTGGAGTAAAAATATTATCACATATTGAGGTAGAAAACATATGCATGGTATATGAATTTTAGGATTTAGTGGCTCATCCATTACCTAATATTTGTGGTGCAGGTAGATAGAACCGTCACAATCAAAAAAAGAAAAGTATTTTTTACAATCTTCCCTATTTTAAAACTAACTTGATAAGGAATAATTTAGATGTCATGCACATTGAAAAAAAATTGTGATAATATATTGTGGGCCATTTTAGGTGTCAGTGGAAAATAAAAGGACCATGTTAATGCATGTCGTGATTTGGAAGAAATGGGTTCAAGGAAATAGTTTCATTTTGTTAGTTCCACTATGCTATATACCCTGGGAGGGGGTGAATGAGGGTATGACAGATTAAAACAGTTACCCCTTTTGATCTTGTTTTGTTGTTAAAAACCCCTCTTCTCTCTCCTTCCCAATGTAGATTATGAACAAACCATAAAGTAAGCACAAGACACATCGATTTTTACTTGGTTCACCCTCACTAGGATACATCCAAGGAGGATACACCCGAAGTGTGCCGATTTACCACTTCCACTATAAGGGATTTATTGTTTACAAGTTCAAAGAAGACTCACTGTCCCTCCTGGTTTACAACCTCTCACAATTTGAGAACTCACTTCTCTATCAACTGATGTGAGTTCACTACTTCTTTAGAAGATCCAATCATAGTTTACAGACCTGTAGGTCTGTTCATTACCACTAATGAATGCATCCTTTACTATACGTAGACACTCTGTTGAAGTTCAAAGCTCATCCACTGATGAATAACCCTTTTCCCCTGAACACCGGGAAAATCACATTGTAAACACCTTCGCAAAGAACCCTACTTCACGAGGCACCTAATTTCACGAAGCTAAAACAAGCCTTCGCGAA
Organism: Viscum album; assembly: GCA_963277665.1. Lineage (NCBI taxonomy): Eukaryota > Viridiplantae > Streptophyta > Magnoliopsida > Santalales > Viscaceae > Viscum > Viscum album. The sequence goes on along the minus strand of OY728142.1, from coordinate 1,212,048,480 downwards.
GCTCCTTCCTTTTTGCGAATCACTATCATGAAGCAATATTGTGAAGAACTCTCGTGAAGATCTAGTCATCACATAGTGACTTCCCTCACGAAGCTCACTGAGCCGACCTGGAGCTCGCAACTTTCATGGAGAAAGATTAGCCGCTGTGAAACTCTTCTTTCGTGAAGCACACTGCCTTCACGAACCACCTTTGTGAGATGAGAGAAAATATTTTTCATCAAAAAGTCATTGCTTCTCCCGAGGTGGTCAAGGTCAATTTATAGGATATTCCACCGACCCTTGAACCTTCCACGCGAAGTCAACGCCACATCATCTCAAATCGTGAAGCTCTGAAGTTCCTGCTGAAATTCTCTCAAAATCACGAAGCACCATGAATATTTTCCAATCCTGGAGCTCATCGTAATCGCTGAGCGTTCCATCATTTATTTCACGCATTCATCACGAAGCTCCACTCGCACGCTGTAAAGCTCCCCTCATAATGAACTTCGTCACCGCAAAGCTCGTCGTATTCGTGAAGAATCACCGTAAACATTTTTATGGTCGTTGTGAAATCCAATCCATGAATCCTATCATCGTGAAACTCATGCCTTTTCCAAATTTAAATTACATCTCAAAGGAAATATTGTTTTCACGATTCTCACCAAACTCCAAATTTTGGACCCCAAAAATTTGGCAAACACTGGAAAACGACGCCACCTTGTATCTATTATTTTATACATCCCCAAGATCATCCATTAATTTTTCATGGTTCTTTGCCAACATGGATTGTCAACAACATATCCGGAACATGAAAATTCACCATGGAAACATGCTTTTTCAACAAACACAATCAACCCAAAAATGCTGCAATGTTACCTAGATGGATTTTTTCCCAACACATTTACATTTGGTTGAGGGAAACAAGGAATATATGACTATTGTATTGTATATGATGACAAAAAAATATAAAGATACATTTCTTTCCATTTTGAAGTTGCTCAAGGTTCCTGAAGGTTACTCTTCTAATATTTCAATGTGTGTGACTATGACGAGAAGGACATTACAAGGGTTGAAATGTCATGAAAATCACATACTACTAAATCCATTGAATCCCATCACAGTTTTTTATTTTTTATCCCCCAATGTTTTTCACCCATTGATTATGATGAAAAAACAATTTAGACAGTTTTGTTTAAGAAATCAACAAATGAGTGATTTAAAAATTTTTCAGGGTACAATTGTACTTACACTTTGTAACTTTGAGAAACTACTTTCCGCAGCAATTTTTGATGTTATGGTTCACTTGACAATGCACCAAACTAATGAAGTAATGGCTACTCATCCAGTAAAATTCAGGTGGATGTATCCAATTGATCGGTATCTGAATACATTGAAACGATTTATATAAAACAGAGCTCACCTAGAGGCATCAATAGACAATGATTATATGATGGATTAGTGTACTAATTTTTCTGTAGAATATCTTTTGTATTTTGAAACAAAATTAGATAATACCTCTCAGATTCATGATGGTCTTGTTGGATAAGGGACCATATCTGATTTGGACAACATCGAGTGGATACAAGCTCATCGATATATCTTGTTCAATACTCCAACAGTTGTACAATTAATGCAGTAAGATTATTATCACTTTTATTGTTTAAATTTTAGATATATATATATATAAACTTTATCATTTAAACATCATGTTATCATTTGCAAGAAACACATTAATGAGATAAAATAAGAGATGTCTCATGCAACTGATTATTAAATTCAACAATCTCATTATGCGTCATTTCATGATTGGTTCATGAATTTTTTACGTATAAATTTATTTTCATTATGAGTGAAGTATAATACTAATTTCTTTATGTGGAAATAATTATTTAATTCTTTGAATTATTTAGGTTTATAACATGGGGGAGTTAGTTGACCCCACGCTAACTGAGTAATTTATCCAACTCTTTAAGGGTCCATCTATAACGGCTCATCATTATAAATCCATAGATGCTAATGGATTTAGATTTCACATTAAAGATGTTGATGAAAAACGAGAAACAAAAAATAGTGGAATTAGTCGCCCAACCATTTATTTTGTTTATTAATATGTTCAATTGATTGAAATCATTGATATTGTATATGCACACGGGTTGAAATACATATTGTTAAAGTGTAATTGGGTTGATCAAGTGTGTGGAAGTAAAGTTGATCAATATAAGTTTACCATGGTGAATTTTAACAATATTTTATACAAAAATGAATGATTTGGTAAGAACCATTCATTTTGACATCACAAGAAGAACATGGTTTCTTCGTCACCTTTCCATCGAATCCTAGTTTGAAAGTTGTTCTAAAAATGCCCCAGTGAGGAGTATTTTTATTTGAACAAGATAAACCCAAGAATGTAGCCTTTGTGGAAAAACAGCATGATCAACATACTATAGTTCAACATGAAGAAGATATTTATTGGGTTAGAGTGGTTTTTGAAGGATAAATGAACAAAGTTCATGTTTAATGTAAGGTATGATTATTTTCCTGCTCTTCAATTTAAATCCTTTTTTAAATTGTTCAACCTTTTATGAACTATTTAAATTTTTTTAAATTTTTAAACATTGATATATTCAATAAATATTAAAAAACCAATAAATATGGTTGGATAAATTTCAATGGAATATTTTAGAAATAATTTATTAAATAAAAAAAACAAAAAATATATTATGTCACTGTAATCTTCTTTTTACCGTTTCATCAAGCACGAGATTTCCCATATTTGATTAAGAAATGGTGTGCTTTGATATGACTGGCATAGATTCATTTGGTTATATTTTATTTGGGTTGTCTATATTGGACTATATATAAAAGATCTCTAATAGGTAATGAATCCTTTCCTTACTAATGTTTTCTATGACTGCAGGCATGTCAAGGGAACAATCACCAGATCCACAACATTCAATAGATCCATTTACATCTCAGGGTCATGTTTTGTATGAATGTAATAGTGTTTACTTTTTTAATTAATTTATAATCATATATATATATATATTAAAATCTATCAAATTATGTATAAAATTGTTTTCAAATGGATCAGACATGACCACTTCTTCCTCTCGTAGGAGAGGCGCTGGTCATGGAATTTCATCTTGGAATTCCAACACGGCCATAGACGTATCATTTGATGAGAGATTTCATCTTGTGGGAGTGATTTACACTCCATTTATTCTTCAAATAGATCATATAATTTTCAAACCACAACAATTTTCATTGACCACGTGTGATTTGGATTCTTTCCCTCATGATGCATTAAATTAGCTATGGAGGGATGTTTAGGTTAGAGGACCATTTTAGTTTCTTCCCTATGCTTAAAAAATACTAACATGTGTGATTTAGTTTTCTTAAATAGAAAATTTTTAATGTGTGTCTCGATGAGTTTCATCCAGTGTGTATGGAGAAATTTCATAAGATGTGGATTGATCATAATGATGGAGTCAAGAGGGTGCACTGGGTACCAAATGTGGGTGCCCCGTAAATTCTAGAAAATGTTCTGAGAGGTGTTATCCCGTCATAGTGGAGTGAGTTAGTTTCATATTGGTCTATTTAGGCCATTTAAGTTTGTCTATTTATTTTTTATATATTTTTTATATAATTTTTTACTTTTTTTTTGAAATTTGAGTTAATTGAATGTAGGAGGTGTCAGCGCGTCATTATGAGAATCAATCATTGCAGGGACCACCTCACATGCTTGGGACTCACCACGTGTCTTAGATCCGACATGATGTATTTATTATTAATTTTTTAATTTATTATTTCATATGGTATTGTGTTATATTTATATATTTTATTGGTCTAATGTGAAAGAATCAAGGTGCACAGACTGATAAAAAGTCTGTGTAGATGAGGACTCATGATATAAATGATCTAGAGGCTACAAATCTTATATATATTACATAGGATCAATTTGAATCTGAGTTGGCAAAGCTACCAGAGGACCATCAGCACCTTTCTATGCGAAGGTATGGGATATTCCATCAAATTATTGGTTGGGAAAATCTTGGATATAGTTTGATCTATGGAATCGAGATTCCTCAGTCTATAGTTTCACACACTGAGGTTGTGGGTCCTGTTTTTGCTAGTATGAAACAACATCTGACAGATATTGAGGCACAGTTGCATGCTTCTGAGGAGTTAAATGAGCAACTAATCAAAAATCATAGAATATGGTGGAAATATGGGCATCCAGATGGTGTTTTATGGAAATATATGATGTTGGTTTATACTGGATTTATTTAATTATTTTATATTATTTATGTTATTAAAATATTAATAATTTTTATTTGTTGTGGCCCCTAACACACCGAATGGAGGTAGCAGCCATGGACCCATATGACGCATCATATTCAAGAGGTGTGTTTCTTTTATTTTTCTAGTTTCTCATTAAAATTTACTGTCTCATTTTGTTTTCAAAACCAACTATAAATACAATTAGACTGATGAGAAAACTTGCGATAATAATCAGTTATTCATTATGTTCTTATCATGTCATGGGGGTTGTTACCTGATCAATTTAGTTTTATGAGATTTATTTGACCTTCAAATGGTTGTGTGCTTTTAGTGATTAGAGATGTATCAAGTGTTAGTGAGACTCATTAGTGACCATGAGTCATTTTTGTTTCAAAATTCACATAACAGATTGAAATGTGATACAGTCAAGAAATTGTGAGATGGGTGGGGGTGTGGGGGGGACCAAAGAAGAATGGAAAACATGAACAATATTACAAAAACAAATTTCATGAACTTTTTTGATGTTTATGGGGAGAAATTAAAGTACCATGAAATAAAATAAAAGAGGAATCTATGACTTTGAATAAAGTGATATCTTTTCTCTGATGAGTACTAAGTGAGTTAAAGAAATTTCAATAAGAATAGTCAAAAATATATATTTAATTTTCTACATTTTAGGAAGATATTTTATGTAAGTCATGTGTTGGTGATAAAGAGGATCAAATTATTCCTATTTTATCTTTGAAGATTTTTATTGGAGGAGTAGCAAGGTCAGTGATGGAAACACTATATTAACATGGAGCATAGAGTGAAATTTCGCCTCTTATTTATTATGACTAGGAAAAAGAATTCATTATTCCAGATAAAAATATTGAAAAGTTTACTATATAGGAGGACAATATCCCATGTGTTTCTAGTTTCTTTGAAGAATATAATTTAAGCGAAGAACCTAATATTCCAAAGGAGGTTAATGCATTTTCTAGATTAGTATATCACACACTGGTTACTAAGAGAATAAAAATATAGAATCCGGACAAATGGTAACCAATAACTTTCTTTGAACCCAAATGGGTGGAGTAGGATCGATATGTTGGTGTGTGATCCCACTACACTGGAGGATATATGACAAGAACACGTGAAGCAGTTCTAGAGACTGAACTTATTCCTTATTTTCAATCAAAACTTGTTTCTAGGTAATTTCCACCCATTTCACAAGTTGTTAATGGAAATGAGGAAAATAACCATACAAATCTTACTGTTAGTTTTGAATAATTTAAAAAGGAGGTGGATTTCATAGTGAAGGTATTTTTGTTTTCAAAATTTTGTGGTGAGGTGAAATCGGTCAGTGATCCCACGACACAGGTGGTAAAGTTGATGTTGTGTATATATCGAGGCGTGGTGAGGTGTCAAAGCATCCTAAGTATACCTATGTGATGAAATTACTTATTTCATAATCTAGGTTATAATTAGATGAATATCCTTTGGCTTCTAGGATACTGGGGAATGGAGACAACAAGGGTACTACTGTTTCTGGGAAGCCAAAGATGAGTGGATTACCTATATGTTTGGATTTTATTACTCATAGTCAATGAAATTAATTTATATATATATGGAAATATCCACTAAGAACTATTGGAGATCATAGAAAAAATTATTTTCTAAGTAATTACATTGTAAACATTATCCACATATATTGGTTTACCATTTCTTCCCATGTATTCCCCAAAAATTCACTGTCTTTAAAGGGGGAGAGGAGGTTTTAATTCAAGTGCAAAAGCTATTAAGTATTTTTGGAATTCAACCTTTGGGAAAAGAAAGGTTTTGATTGGTGGGGTGGGGAGAAATGCTACATTTTTGGGTTTCTCATGTATGTTAGGCATGTGTGGAAATTGTTAAAAGGTGGGGGGAATTTTGTTAATTTACTTTGTATTAGTTTTTGTGTTAGTTGGGGTTGTCTGGTAGTTAAATGTGGAAATGAAATAAGGGTTTCTAGTAGGTTGGAAATGAATTATTTCATTTTGAATTTATCCTATATTGGTTCCTCCTACATGTGATGGTCTTTGGGAGGTCTCAGCATGCCCCTACAGAAGTGGTCTTTACAATATAGGTACTTTTTCATCATATCCTTCCTCTCCCATCCATTTCTTATTATTCTTATTCTTATTCTTCTTCCACTAATTCCATTCTAATGTAATTTTTTTTATTTCCTACTGTAAATTCCAATTGATGTAATGTGATCAGGTAGGGTGGGGGGGCTATCCAAGGGGGGGTGTGGGGGTGATTTAGGTGGGGAGGGGGGGAGTGCTGTGCAGGGGGGAAACTGTAGTGGGAGGGAGGAACTGTTTTGGGGGAGGGGAAACTACGGGGGGAGTGTAGGTATTCATAGCAAGGAAATATGGGGTGGGGGCTATCTAGGGGAAGTGGGGCTGTGCAGGGTATAAGTGGGGATTGTATGGGGATTGGGCGGATTTAGGTGGAGAGGGGGGGTTTTCCTAGAGGGATGGGTTGGGGGATTCAAGTGAGGAGGAGGAGGCCTATGTAGGGGGAAACTACAGGGCGAAGGGGAACTTTCCAGGGGGGAGGGGGCATTGTCCAGGGGGAGGGGGAACTGCCGAGGTAGTGGGGGGAATTCCGAGCAAGGGAATATTAATTAAAAGTTTTTAATTAGTTGGAAATGGATGTGGAGGGATCATTTAATAGTTGGGTATGAAAGGTTATTCCTAAAATGAACATAATACATTCCATTGATTGGCTTCTGGGCCATATATCTCACCATGTGCATGCTCCAACATTAGTTACTATCAACTATTATGTTGACTTAAAATCTGGTAAAATTATCTCCAATAGATACTGATATTGATCTATCTTAGGTGAATTCTTATTATCGTAACCTTTCATTCATGAATTATTAACTCATTACTCTACTTCCAAAGGCCTTAGAGAAACCACCAACCATTGAATCCAATAAAAACATGAAAACGACTTCTGATTGACATGCATAGGTAGAATAAAATTCCTCAAAGAATTTGCGGTCTTTTGAAATCGAACACACATCAATTCGATGTATGAGTTGATTAGTACAATTAAAATATCATTTTAACATCTATTATTATTGTCGTGACAAAAAAAATCATGTATATATGGGTCAAAACCAACCAAAAAATCATCTATTAACATGAAATATTACGAATATGATATTTAAGAGATTTATATTTTATAGGAAGAATCAGTACGTGGATCAGATACCTGAATTGATAGATATGATCAAAAGTGGTGTTTTCTCCTCATATTTGGAGTTAAATAATATATCACATAAAAGATTTCAATACCAAAATAATTCACTAGGGTTTTCATGAAATCATAGGAGAATAATCATCAGGATATTTTGGATATATAGGAATCAATTTTGCATCATTATGATTCCCGTTTTGCCTAGTATGATTAAAAACAATAAGTAATGTAGATAAGTGTAATTAAAATGACACATATCCCATGAAGGGGTCAAAACATGAAAATAACTTCTAATATATGTGAATATTTAGGAAAAAATTCCTTAATGCATTTTTTGTCTATTCAAATAAATCACACATCAATATGATGTGCGGATTGATCGGTACAATTAAAAGTTCATTTTCATATCTATTATCATTGTTGTAATAATGACAAAATCATGTGTCTATGGGTCAAAACCAACCAAACAAGGACATATTGACATGAAATCTTAGGAAAATGATATTTAATGTATTTATATTCTATAGTGAAAATCATTACATGGATCAGATTCCATAATTGCTCAGTATGATCAAAAGTGGATTCTGCCCCTTAGATTAGGGGTTAACTGATAAATCACGTAAAAGAGTTCAATACCAACCTGATGCACTTGGGTTGTCATGAAATCATTGGAGAATAATCATCGAAACTTTTTGGATATTTAGGAATCAACACCGCATCAATCAGATGCTCGTGTCGCTCGGTATAATTAAAAACCATAAGAAATTTTGCTTAGTGTTATTAAAATGAAAGATCTACCATGAATGGGTCAAAATGTGAAAACAAATTCTCATTGACGTGAAAGGGTAGGAGAATATTCTTCAAAGCATTTGTGGTCTATTGAAATCGATCGCACGTCAATATGATGCATGGATTTATCAGTATAATTAAAATTTTATTTTCACATCTATTATCATTATTATAATAATGAGAAAATCATATGTGTATGGGTCAAAACCAACCAAATGAGCACATATTGACATGAAATATTAGGAAAATGATATCTAATAAATTTATATTCTGTAGGAAGAATTGGTACAAGGATCAGATACTTGAATTTCTCAATATGATCAAAAGTGGCAGTTACCCCTCAGATTAGGATTTAACTAATAAATCATGTAAAAGATGTCAATACCGACCTAATGCACTTGGGTTGTCATGATATCATGAGATTATAATCATCGAAACATTTTGGATATGTAGGAATCAACTCCACATCAATCAGATGCTCATGTTGTTCGGTATGATTAAAAACAATAAGTAACATTGCTTAGTGTCATTAAAATGAAACATCTCCCATAAAGGGGTCCAAACATTAAAACGATTTCTAATTGACCAGAATATATAGGATAAAATTCCTCAAATCATTTGCGTTCTATTGAAACCAACTCCATGTCAATCCGATGTGCGGTTTGATCAGTACAATTAAAAAATCATTTTCACATCTATTATCATTGTTGTAATAATAAGAAAATCATGTATAGGGGTCAAAACCATCCAAAAAACCACCGATTGACATGAAATATTAACAAAAAATTATTTAATACATTTATATTCTATAGGAAGAATCAGTATGTGAACCAGATACCTAAATTGGTCAGTATGATCAAAGTGGAAGTTACCCCTCAAATTAGGAGTTAACATATAAATCACAAAAAAGATGTCAATACCAACCTAATTCACTTGGGTTGTCATGAAATCATTGGATTACAATCATTAAGAAATTTTGGATATGTAAGAATCAACGCCACATTAATCAAATGCTCATGTTGCTCAGTATGATTAAACAACAATAAGTAACGTTGCTTCGTATTATTAAAATGAGACATCTCCCATGAAGGGTCCAAAACACAAAACTTATTTCTAATTGAAATGAAAATAAAGTAGAACATTCATCAAATAATTTTTGGTTTATTGAAATAATTTTAATGTTAATCCGATGTGCGGATTGATCGGTACAATTAAAAGGTCATTTTCATATTTATTATCATTGTTGTAATAATGAGAAAATCATGTGTGTAGGGGTCAAAACCAACAAAATTTTCACTGATTGACATGAAATCTTAGGACAATGATATTCCAGACATTTATATTCTATAGGAAGAATCGGTATGTGGATCAGATACCTAAATTTCTTGGTTGGATCAGAAGTGGTGTTTGCCCCTCAGATTAGGAGTTAACTGATAAGTCACATAAAAGATGTCTATACCAACCTAATGCACATGGTTTGTCATGAAATCATTGGAGAACAATCATCAAGACATTTAGGATATATAAGAATCACCGCTGCATCAATCAGATGCTCGTGTTGCTCGGTATGATTAAAAACAATAAGTAACATTTCTATGTGTTATTAAAATGAAACAAATCTCGTGAAGGGGTCAAAATGTGAAAACGAATTATAATTGACATGAAAATGTATGTGAACATTCTTCAAAGCATTTTTGGCCTATTGAAATAAACCGCACACCAATCTGATGTGCGGATTGATTAGTACAATTAAAATATCATTTTTACATATATTATCATTGTTGTAATAATGAGAAAATCATGTGTGTATGGGTCGAAACCACCCAAACAGGCACAAATTGACATGAAATCATAGGAAAATGATATCTAAGACCTTTATATTCTGTAGGAAGAATTGGTACATGGATCAGATACCTGAATTTTTCAGTATGATCAAAATTGACATTTTCCCCTTAGATTCGGAGTTAACTAATAAATCATGTAAAAGATGTCACTACCCACCTAATTCTCTTGGGTTGTCATGGAATAAATAGTGAACAATCCTGAGGACATTTTAGATATGTAGGAATAAATTCTACATCAATCTGATGTATGTGTCACTCGGTATGATTAAAAATAATAAGTAACATTGCTTATTGTTATTAAAATGACACATATCTTATGAAGGGGTCAAAATGTGAAAAATGATTCGAATTAAAGTGAGACGGTAGGAGAACATTCCTTAAAGAATTTATGGTCTATTGAAATCAACCGCAAGTTTATCTGATGCACGGATTGAACAGTACAATTCAATGCTCATTTTCACAACTATTATCATTATTGTAATAATGAAGAAATCTTGTGTGTATGGGTCAAAAATGACCAAACGGGAAATGATTAAAATGAAATATTAGTAAAATGATAATTAAGTCATTTATAATATGCAGGAAGCATCAGTATGGGGATCGGATACATGAATTTCTCGGATTGATCGGTATAAAGTAACTTGATTTACTTTTAAAAGTCATTGTTTAACTATAAGTGTTGTAAAAAGATATTTGATCTTAGATTTTAACTCATTTATGTATGTAATAAAATATAAACTATTTTAATTATTATATATATATATATATATATACTAAGGTAATAAATATGACAAATTGTTATTTTCATTGTTTAGTTGTTTCTTTGCTATCTTATTGAAGCTTTATTGAGACAAAAGATTGGAATGGATTAGAGGTGTTTGGATTGATGGATACGTGAGGATGTATGTTTCTTATTTAATGTTTTTTCAGATAATTGATGATTATGGTGTTTTTGATCTTTGGACCTGATTTTTTTAAGTTTTCACTAGTTCTTATATTTGGGATGTAAAATTGGAAATTAAAAAAATTGAGGTTAGCGACTTCCATAGGGGGTCGCTAATAGGTATGGTTTTTTTTGTTTCTACAATGAATGCTAGAAGAGGTATCTTTATTTTGGAAGTTTCGTTACCTATAAATACCACTAAAAAATCGTTATAAGTATCAGTATGTTGATGAAATAGCATCCTCCAAACATTTGCATGGTAGAAGGCGTATACAGACCACCATTGGTGGTCACTGAAGGCCTTCACCATCGGTCCAACTGTGACCACCAATGGAAATATGTAAAGACCATTAGAGACCACTTTTTGTGGTTTATAATAGGAATATTTCTAGTAGTGTATAAATAATAATTGAAATTGGATGCGTCCTTGTATATTTTCTTAAGGATCAACATATGCACAGCGGCATGGTGTATGAAAGCACAAGAAATTTATCATTTCAACCCAAGAAGAGTAGTGACAAGGAGGGGGATAAAATGAAAATAGATGCTACACATAATCATGAGGAATATGAGGTAGTGTAAGATGGTGAAAAAGTATTATGGTGGGGGATCCGACTACTCATGTATCTTATGTAGGGATGGAACCATGGGGTGGGGTGAAGAATCCCCTCTCAATCATATGGACATGGTGTTTCACTTCTAGTGAATGGCAAGGATCATGAATCTAAAATAAAACATGTCAATAAGGCTCGAACTAAGGAGGATGTTGGAATCATAAAAACTGATAGTAAGGATGTATATGTGAACCTCTAAATGGGTCATGAAAGTGATGAGGGTATCCACTATAAGAATGAAAAACAGGCAGTAAGGAATGCCATATATTTCATCACCATGTTTGATTCTATTAGTACCCTGACCTTGGATCATTCTATGGAGAATATATCAATAAGCGTCAGGGTGTACCCTTCATTGTGAAGTTAGTTGATGGGGATAATAATGAACCTTCCCTAAAAGGGATGGTTCCCAAAAATAACATTATATTAATAATATTATATTAATATAATAATTAAATAATATATAATATATAATTAAAAATATAATGAAATGAAATAAAATATGATTAATATAAATAATAATTAATATTATAATTAATGATAAGTTATAAGACAATTAAAAATTAATAATATAATTAATAGTTAATAACAAGATTTTAATATTATTTAATAATTAATAATTAATAATATAATTAGTAATATAATGAATAATAAAATTAGTAATATAATTAATAATATAATTAATAAAATGAATAATAATATAATCACTAATATGATAAATAAAAGTATTCATAATATAATAAATAATATAATTAATAATATAATTTACAATATGATTAATAATATAATTAATACAAATATAATTAATAATTAATAATATAATTATTTAATATAGGTAGAAGATATTACAAAAAAGGAAATCCACACATGCACCCATGCACCCCTATGGGTTTATCTTCATCCCTCACTACATTGCATCGACCTCACCACCTTCACAGCTTTTACACTGACCTACTGCACTGGCCCACCAACCCCTATCTCACTATCAACTCTTGTTGGACCGCCAACCACACTGCCCCTGCCTCCTCCTATCAAACCAGAAACCACTAAATCGCATCCCGTCGTTGATCAGGACACCAACCAACATATGAACCACCATGTGCGGGGTTGGTGATGCTGAAGGCACACCCATCCTTTCTCAATTGGAAGAAAATACATGACTCCAATTTAATTAGGATAAACCGTGGGTAGTCTTGAGTCGAACCCTAGATGGGATGCACAACTTGCCGCACCCATTCTAGTCAAATAGGTCCTCACATGCATTAATATCATTCCAAGAAAGTTCAACTATAGATCCTACTTGAACATAAAATTTATTAAAGAAAATAAAATTCAAAAACAACATACTTCAACCATGTGGCACATAAAGCACCACTAATCCAAGGAAGTGGAAAAACAATGCCACCCAAGATTACAACATTTTTGGCCCTAAGAACCACAAGTCAGGGCATGTAGATCCATTATTCAAGGCTTGTGATCCCGCATTAAAATAGTCCAAAGGCCCATAACCAAATATTTTTAGTCAATCCCCATATGTCAGAGTCATCGCTAGCCACCCATCATGAGGTTGTCGCTCCATCCTGAGAATGAAACCTTCAACTTGTGGTAACCTGCTCCCTGCACCCTCCCGAGATCATCACATTTTGTGAGGTCATCCCACTTCACAAGCAAATAACCAAAACCACCAACCCCGCAAATAAATCCAGAGGTCGCCTCCCATCCAGTGTCACCGACCACCAAGAACATCGTCCCGCCATCCCTCCATCCCTTATGGGGAAATCCAACGTCGTCGTGGCACACACCGGGATTCAAAATCCAATCATCGAAATCCCTATGTTGAGATTGATGTTGGCCTACATCAAAAATACATCCCTAACGATGGGTGGGGAATTTTTTATCACCATCAGTAAGGGTTCCATCGCCATTCATCATCGCGCACCATCAGGCCTTCATCGCCACATCCACCGGGATCCTGCATTGCCTTTACTCATTTCATTGCTTACGACCTATGACTAATGCCAGAAGCTCCCAACAGGGTTGTTGCTTGCCTCCATAAACAAACCCCTTGTTGATCCACTCTTTTCACTAGGTTTACTATTGGCTTGCTCTAGGATAATGTTTTTTTCTCGGGTTTTGAATTTTTTTTTCCTAAATGTGTTAGGGTAAAAAATATTTTTAAAAATGGGTCCAAGATGCATGAACCTCGTTCACACATCACTAGCCCCAGGAAGATGCGTGAATGTGGTTCACACAACTTAACCGCGTTGAAAGATGTGTGAACCCCGTTCAAGCCTCCTTCACGAAGTAGATGAAGGATGCGTGAACGGGGTTCACGCATCCTACAAAACCTTTTGTTTACAATTTTTTTTAACATTTTTTATTTTTATTTTGTTTTTTTTTATATATATACACACACACAAAAAAAAATCAGCAAAATTTATCTACTATTTAATATCCAGCAGTACTACCATTTCATCAGTATGGATTCTGACAGAAACCCTCACCCAGAGCTCTCTTTCATAAGAGGGTTTTCCCAGGAAATAATTCTGTATTTCTAATGTGGGATTCAGGGTCACTTTTTCTTGCATAGAACATTCTACATTTCCGATGTGGGATTCTATTTCAAGTACATGACTTTGAAAGACTGTAAAATAAAAACTACACGACCAATATAAATGAAACTTAAAAAATGGATTAAAAACATAAGAAATAGTTGAAAATGAAAACAATTTCGTAAAAAGGGTTGATGAATAATAATATATAAGCTTTCAAAATCACCAACTTGAAACTTAAAATTTTTTCAAGTACGTGACTTTGAAAGACTATAAAATAAAAACTATAAGAGAAATATAAATTAAACTTAAAACATGGATTAAACATACATGAAATTGTTGAAAATAAAAATAATTTCACAAAAAATGTTGATGAAAAATAATTTATAAGCTTTCAAAACCACCAACTTGAAACTTAAAAATGTTTCAAGTACGTGTCTTTGAAAGATTATAAAATACAAACTATAAGACCAATATGAATAAAACATAATATATTGATTAAACATATAAGAAATAGTTGAAAATAAATAAATTTAGTAATGAATGTTGAAGAAAAATAATTTATAATCTTTCAAAACCACCAAATTGAAACTTAAAAACGTTTACGTGCCTTTGAAAGACTATAAAATACAAACTATAAAACCAATATAAATGAAAATTAAAACATATATTAAACATATAAAAAATAGTTAATAATTAATTAGTTAATTTATAATATAATTAATATTTAGTTAATAATTAATATAATTATTAATTATTAATTATTAATATACAATAATTAATTAGTTAATTAGTAGTATTATTATTTAACAATTAATTAGTAAATTAGTAATATAATTATTAATTATAATTATTAATTATTAATTATATAATAAATAATTAGTTAATTGCCAAAATAATTATTAATTATTAAAAATTAATTATATATTAATTAATTAATTAATTAGTAATATAATTATTAATAATTAATTATATAATAATTAATTAGTTAATTAGTAATATAATTATTAATTATATAATTAATAATTATAATATTAAATAAAAAATATAGTACTAATTAAATAATTAATTATTATATAAATAATAATTATATTACTAATTAATTAAATAATTATTATATAATTAATTATTAATAATTAATAACTAATAATTGTAATGAATAGTTACAATTATTTAATATATTACAAATTTACTAATTAAATAATGAATTATTATATAATTAATAATTATATTACTAACTAAATACTTATTTATTATATAATTAATAATTATATTACTAATTAACTAATTAATTATTATGTAATTAATAATTATATTACAAATTAACTAATTAATTATTATATTATTAATACCGATATTACTAACTGACTAATTGTTAACTAATTATTAATTATAATACTAATTAACTACTTAATTATTAACTATTTTTTATATGTTTAATCCATGTTTTAATTTTCATGTATATTTTTTATTTTATAGGTTTTCAAAGCCATATACTTGAACGTTTTTAAGTTTCAATTTGGTGATTTTGAAAGCTTATAAAATATTATTCATCAACATTTTTTATGAAATTATTTTTATTTTCAACAATTTCATGTATTTTTAATCCATGTTTTTAGATTCATTCATATTGGTCTTATAGTTTTAATTTTATAGTCTTTCAAAGTCACGTACTTGAAACATTTTTATGTTTCATGTTTGTGGTTTTGAAAGCTTATACATTATTATTCATCGACCCTTTTTAGGAAATTTTTTTCATTTTCAACTATTTCTTATATGTTTAATCCATGTATTAAGTTTCATTTATATTCGTCGTATAGTTTGTATTTAACAGTCTTTAAAATTCACGTACTTGAAACAGAATCCCGCATCGGAAATGCCGAATGTTCTGCACAGGAAAAAGAGAACCTAAATCTCACATCGGAAATGCAGAATGATTTCCTGGGCAAGCCCTCTTATAAAACAGAGCCCAGTGTGAGGGTTTCTGTCAGAATCCGGACTGCTGTAATGGTAGTACTGCCAGATATTAAATAGCAGATAAATAATGAAGAATTTTTTGTTTTGTTTGTATATATATAACAAAACAAAACAACAAATAAAAATAAATAATTTTAAAAATAATTGTAAAAAATGTTTATGTAGGATGCGTGAACGGGGTTCACGCATCTTTCAGCGTAGTTAAGATGCATGAACCCCGTTCACGCATCTTCCCGGGGCCAGTGATGCTTGAACGTGGTTCACGAATCTTGGACCCATTTTTAAAAATATTTTTCACCCTAACCCATTTAGGAAAAAAAAATCAAAACCGTAGAAAAAAATTATCCCTTGCTCTACGTTCCCACCGTCATTCAGGCCCCCATAACCCAAGGTCAATTCCATGCACCCAAGAAATTGCTAGCCTATCACCATCCTGCCCCTAGACATTCCTCGAGGTCACCTTTGAGGAATCATATGTCCCAAGATCACCTCACATTTCAAGCTCATCCCTAGCCATCCCTTCCTATAGGGTCATCGTTCTTTGAATCCTTGCCCTCCAAAGGTTAGGGTGCCATCATCAACCATCGCCTTCAAGGTGTCATCACAAGCTGTAGCCTCACTGGCCACCACAATCAAGGTGATTTCATTAGTCTCCACCATTAAGGTGTCATGAAAAGACATCTCCATCAACACACATATTTTTTTAATGGGTTTTAAAATTTTTTAAAAATGGGATAGGGTTACAAAAAATTTTAAAACAGGACTCGAGATGCGTGAACCTCATTCATACATCTACAATCAAAAGAAGATGGCTAAACTTGGTTCACACATCTATCTCTGCCGCCAATGATTCGTGAACCTTGTTCATGTATCTTAAGGACATAAAAATATGCGTGAACCCCGTTCATGCATCCTTCGTGATGTGGATGAAGGATGCATGAATGGGGTTCATGCATCTCGTCTTCAAGTTTTTTTAAAAGGAGTCCCCCTCAAATGATCTTCTTCTCCAATGAAATTTGTTGTGAAGCCATGTAGAATTTCTTTTTCAACAAATATTTTCTACTTTTAAGAAGGAAAAATTTCAATTTAAATATTTAATTGTTGAATTTTGTATATTTATTTTATATGTATCTTTATTTAATTTATTTGTATCTATAGTTTTTTAAATTATGATATATAGAAATTATTGATTGTTTGTATGGTTTATTTATTTAAATTGTATTAATGCATATATGAATGTATTGATTATTGTCTTTTGTATGAATTCATTTTTAAATTAGTTAATGATTGTTGTATGGATTCTTATCGAATGTTTAAGAAATTTAAATAGGGTATGTCTAAAATTCAATTTATATATATGGAAATAATATTGTTTTTTAAATTGTATATATTTTTAATATAAATGGAAAATTTAGCATTTATTATGTATATGAAATATGTTATTTTTGAAGTAATATTAAATTAAATTATAATATTCTATAGAAAACTATTTAATTTATTAAAAATAAATTAGTTATTTTAACTATTATTTTTAAATTTATTAATAAATGTATTGAAAATTATTTTTGTTAATGGTATAAAAATAGATTTCTATAAATAATAATTTGAAATTATATTAACTGTAAAAAATCATTATTTAAAGTAATGAAGTATGAAATATAATTAATTAAACATTGTAAAATAGATAAATGGAAAAAAATTATATATATGTAATTTTAGAAAATTGGAAGAAAAAAACATAAGTTTATACTATTTTAATGGGTTTATGTAAGTGTAAATAAAATTAATTTTTTATACTATTAATAATAATTTTAATCAATTAATTTAAAGAATATTAAGTATAAATAAATATTCATTCAAGTAATAAATTATAAAATATCTTTACTTATATTTTGGAAGGTAGTATAATAACAAAAAAACATTATATATATATAGCTGTAATTTCATAAAATTGAAAAGAACATACGTGTTTGTTATTATAATTATTGTTATGTAAGTGAAAATTATATTAGTTTGAAATAATGTTATTAAATGTTAGCATTATATATATATATTTATACAGACAAATTGTAAAGTTAATCTTTTAGAAAATAGGTGTAGATATTTAATATATATTTCATCTAGTAATAGGTAAAGTCATACAATATATAGAACAAAATAGGTATATCAAAATGCAAGTTAAGAGTATTTGGTGATGGGTAATTTTGAGATGAACGACCAATGCATAATGGAAATTGCATGTCTTTTTTTGTGTATGTGGTCTTGTAATTTGTTATAATTGCATTTTCATTTTCACATTGATGTCATGTGAGACATATTCCACTATGTTTGTACGGACCTTCATGTCCTCTTAAAAATAGTTATGTATTTTATACCCCTATACCCCCTCACTTGCAAGTGAGTAAATTTTTATTTGAAAGATGATCAATAAGAGGCATCCCAGAAGAGGCATCCCTGGAGTGGCATCCCTAAAGAGGTGTTCTTGTAGAGGTGTTTTAGAACATGCATTTGACAAGAGGTGTTTCTATTTGAAAGGAGACCGATGGTTGCGGAAGTATTTCATAATAGACACTAGGAGTCCACCCATAAGTTTTGGTTAGTTTATCAGATAATGATAAACTAAACCATACTAAGTCTGTAGATCAGGACATAGTTATTTATTCATAAGTAACTAAAATTTATGGAACATTTGATAAATAGTATAAAAATATATAACATTATATTAAATTTGAATTAATAATAACATCAAAATCACTATATCTTAATAGTGATAAATCAATACATAGAACAAAGCTGAAGATGAATTCAATTCTCTAATCATAACTAGTTTTGTCAATTTAAAATTTTTTATGGTATATAAAATGTTATCAACTATTTTATGTGCTAATCATGTATACACAAATATATTGCAACAGTGTGGTAATTTATACTTAGTAAGGTTTTAGCTATAGTTTTCCACCTGCAAGAGTGGAAAATTATCATGGTTGTATGACATTGGATAATGTCCACAATAAGATTAATAGTCGGTAAAAATTGAGGGATGATAAATCCATTGCTTTAATAACATATCGACATTCGCAACATCCAGATCATTTTTGGTACACAGAGTACCCTCTGTTCGATGATGAGGATTGGATGGAAGCATCTTCCTTATTCAGGAAAAATTGTTCTAATGGTTTGATGGAGTAGTATGTGGTGATTTCTAATATATATGTGGTGCAATTGACTACTACAGAACCGTAATTGGTGAGCTTTGTAGAAGTTTTTCCTTCACATCAGTCTTTTTCATTGCCTCCTTCTCATATGACACCTGTGATAGAACAAAATTATGGAGATGATGATACAAATTTGGAAGGAATTTTAGATGACATTCATATGTGTACTATTGATATAGTGAATGAAATTTTATCTAAGGAAGAATAATTTGATGAGGCATCAGAAGATGATGTGGGTGAGGGTGATGTAGGGAATGAACCTTCTGAGGTTCCATTGAGAGACATACTTCCACAATAGGGTGATGTGTGGAATGAACCTTCTGAGGTTTCTATGAGAGATAGAAATCCAAGACACCAACCAGTTAGTGGTAACCATCCTTCAGTATTTAGTTCCTTAGTTGAAAGAATGTCACATGGACATCATTTTGATTGGGATGTCATTACACTGGATTTTGAATTCCCTAGCATTATAGGTAATAGATCTGCATCAAATGATTATGATATCTATGTTAGGTAGGAGTTTGAAAGTAAACATGTCATGAAAAATGTTATAATGTGATATCACATTGAGAGTCATTTTACATTTGTAGTAGATGAGTCAAGGAAGGAAAAATATCTCATTCGTTGTGAACAATATTGGAAAAAATGTAAATTTTGATTAAGGGAAATATATGATAAATTTTTTCCATGTTGTAAATTAACCAAATTATAAGGTCCACACACTTTTTTTCATCCAACATTATCGTAGAATCACTCTTAGCTTGATGAACAGTTTATATCAACTGTTATTATTGAGATGATACAGACCTGTTAGGATGTTTCTATTTCCCTTATTCAGGAAATAATTAAACCGTTGTATAACTATAAGATATCATATAACAAAGAATGGAATGAAAAATAGAAATCAAATGTAAAAGTGTATGATGATTGGGATAAATCTTATGAAATATTGACACAACTTATGGAATTGTTGTCTCTCAAGAATCAGATTGTTCATGAGTTGGAAATTATTGAGTATGTGTCCCCTAATCACTGAGTTGATCAATCAAAGGTTATGTTTAATAGAATATTTTGGGAATTCAGGTCATGCATCAATGCTTTTCCCTATTGTATACAATTCATTTAGGTTGATGATAACTTCCTTTATGGAAACTATACAAGTTTTCTAATCATTGTTTCCACACAATAAGGAAATCATGCACCTCTACCACTTTCATTTTCTATTGTTGAAAAGAAGAATTTTGAATATTGAAGCTTGTTTTTTGAATGTGTACGCACTCAGGTCACACAAAACCAAGGAGTTTGTCTGATATTTGATTGCCATCGAGAAATTATAGAGGTTGTAAATTGTTTTCGGGTTTCATTGATTGAGTTTAATTATTATCATCGATATTACATTCGACTTATTGAAAGTAATGCCGATAATCATTTCAGATATGAGTCAATAAAGACGGTGGTCCTCAAGTTAGGTATGTTTTTCTAAATATAAATTTTATTTAAAGAAAATTTAATATTTTATTTAATAAATTATTTTCTTATGGCTTAAATATATGAGCCCCAAAAAATATTTGATCATCATCTTGAAGAGATTTGAATGGAAAATGAATATTTCTATGAATACATGATACATATTTCAATGGAAAAATGGTCATTAGCATATGATGGTGGCCGAAGTTATAGACATATGATCACTAATATAGTAGAGTGAATAAAGGGGGTCCTCAAGGGTGTGTGCAAGCTCCAAATCATAGGGTTAGTTCAAGATAATTTTTATATATTTTTTCACTACTTTGTTTACCGGTCCCAAATAGTATATTGGAGAATGGAAAATGGTATGCATTTTACTTAACATTTCCAAAGTGATATTGATCTGATACTGAATGAGGCTTTGAGATAGAGTGTTGTAGCCTTTTATAGGGAAAATAGGAGTTTTTTTGGTGAGAGAGTTCTATGATTGGGCTATATGCACCAGTGGTAATTTGCTTGTGGCGATATTGGATAATAGGTACTATGATTTCAACATATTTCTGGCATTGAGATATCCATTTTCACAAGTTATTGAAGCTTTTACTTCAGTAAATATATGCTGGGAGCCCTATAGGGACCCGGTGTATAACTTGAGCACTTTGGTTAAATGTTATAGTGTATCTTGGATTACTATTGGTGACTTTCTTTCTTTTACACATCATAATGATCAGATGACTATTGTTCCTAATATATCAAGGTTTCATAAGTTTATTTGCTTTCATTTATGTATTTTTTTGTGATTTTTATAAATTATTGGCATCATACTACTAGGTTGCAGCCATGAAAAAGACCAAAGTCAACTTGAATCAGAAATGAGATGGATTGGCCTCGGTAATGAGGAGGAGGATGATGATGCCATATTTTTCACACAGAAGGACATACTGATAAGATATTTCTACAAATTGCATTATAGATCTCCACATCCCATCATCCATGATCAAGGTTGTGTATTTTATCATCAGTGTGTATATTTTGTATTGTATGTGGATTTTTCAGTAATGATTCCTTTTATTTCTAACTTTCTCCATTTCTTACATGTTTCAATTTTGGTTGGTCTCATTTCTGGATTCAAATATAAAGAATTTTGTGATACTATAACTGTTAAAAAAAATAAGCATACAATGAACATGAATATATAATCCTTCCACATGTTCAATGTGGATTC
The DNA here is from genome assembly GCA_963277665.1 of Viscum album. NCBI lineage: Eukaryota > Viridiplantae > Streptophyta > Magnoliopsida > Santalales > Viscaceae > Viscum > Viscum album. The sequence goes on along the minus strand of OY728142.1, from coordinate 1,212,026,363 downwards.
TCCTCACTAATGCATTATATAAAAAAATTGGAATAAATTAAACTTCATTATAGACCAGTAAATCAATAAATTCATAACCTAAACCAACAACACTCCCCTCATATATTTTCTATCTTATTTTCCTTTTTATGGTTTTTTTGTAATAAAAGATTATAATTTTTATTGAATTCACTATCAAAATGTAACAATGATATCATTTATGAAGTTTTTAGATTTTATATTTCTCTCATGTATAGATACTCATGTATCATGGATGGTATTAGAGGGACTTCATGTTCATCCTTTAAGTGTTCATAGATCTTGTCATTTTCATCATGCCGCACCAACTCCCTTTATCATCTCCAATATTAGTCACACTAGATTATAGGGTGTAGCAACGTGCGACTTCAACTTTGTTGATCATCAGCTCATTAATGTGCTTGTAGAGAGATGGAGGCTAGAGTCACATAAGTTCCATTTTAGATAAGGGGAGATGACTATTACCCTTCAGGATGTGTCTATCATGTTGGGCCTCCCCATCGACGGTGAAACTCAGACATGATGAGTTAGGGAATATTGGTTAGAGCTTATTCATTGATTAATGGGAATATATGTTCATGAGGATGGAAGGTCCATCATCTGTGGTATATTATGAAGGAGTTGATTAAACCATCACATCTCACATCTAATAGATGCTGCTGATGAGATCACCATGCTGCGATTTTCACGTACATATATTTTGAGGCTGATTGGTGGCACACTTTTTGTTGATCACTCCACTACTTTTTTACATCTAATGTATTTACCTCTTCTAGAGGATTTAGACTAGGCATGTTAGTATAGCTAGGGGATATCTTGTCTAGTATATGTTTACAGGGTTCTATGCAGTGCATGTGACATCGATAAGATGTAGATCAAATGATGTGTTGTTCTTCTATAGATTTGGGTACGGGAGCACATCCCTCGATTAGCTCCACAGGACCACGTGTTATTTCCTATAGATACTTTAGTTGAGGCTCCGTATGGATAATGGAATGTTATCCCTCCCTTCTAATGTCTAACTTAGTTTTATATCTTTCTATTATGAAATCTTACTATATTAATGTTATCTACAGGTGGAGTTGGGCACATCGACATTCAGATTCTTCTAGACATGATGTCCATGCCAACAGACTTATGTTGGATAGCCTTTGACAAGAATATGTAAGTAAATATTATTTATATTATTAAAACTTTATTCTCAACTTGACACTTCTTTATTTATTAAGTGATTATTCATTTTTCTTTTAGATTACATAGATTCCATATATAGATTATATAATCCAGAGTATCCCACCATATTGTATGGCAATGCATTTTTTCGTATCCCTCATGGTTACATTGATTCATTTTCATATAGTTGTGTGGCTTCAGACTGACAAAGTTATGAGGTAGTTTGTACTTCTCAGCTTATTCCTCCCTCCCAGTCAATTAGCTTCACTACATTCCCTAAAGTTGTCAGGGAAGAGAGACTTTTATTGGAGGAGATATCATGACACATATATTAATCTAGGGGATATATTATTGGAGTTTCATTTACGAGGGGTGGGGATAATATGTTTTCATTTGTGCGATCATCCAGATTCTACGTCTTGGTAATACAGGCCCCTAGTCAGATTTCTAACATGACACAGACATGGCTTTCATGGGTTGGTATACATTCTTCTTTACACTTTTCAATAAATGTTTTATTAACATTACTTAATAGTTGAATTTTTTTTCACAGGATACTCGTTTCTATCATCTACTTCACATTTATGATCCAGTAGAGAGAGGTAAATTTTACCATACATATTATTATAATGCTTTTCTAGAGTTTATTCCTTCAATGAATGAGATTTATCATGACATTTTCTTTGATCCACCAGATTATGATGAGGTTGCGGATCATGATGAGCCTCCTATAGATGTACCATGAGGTGATGAACCTATTATGGATGTTTTTTTTCCACAGGATAAGGGTATTCACCATGATCAGCCAAATTCTACCATTCCACAAGAGAAGGGTGTTCATCATGATCAGTCGGTTACTCCTCCAACTTTTCAGTCATAGCCAGATGAAAATATAGACATTGAATGGGTTCAACTCAATTCTTTATTACTCACTGCTATGCAGACATCTACATAACAACATCTATCTTCTTCACATATTATTGATAGTTCCAATTAGCATCCACTATACATAAAAGAAGGATAGGGTACAAGTGTTGAGACTGTACATCCACCAACTATCACACGTGTGGTTGTGAAGGTGGCTTCTGATGCTGATATATAGGATCACCAAACTCCAGAGAAGTGATATTGATATACGCATCATAGATGCATCCAGTATACACCTTACTATGGGATATAGGAGCATCCCCACCATAGGCATAGATTAGGTTGATATTACATTTACGATACATGTTGTATGTGCCTTACTGTTCTAATTTATACAGTTATGTTCATTTTTTTAATAAGTGACTTACTATTATCATATTATCTACAAAAATCAGTAATTATTCTTTTGATATTCATAATAATACTTACTATTATTATCTATATATGTATAATAAATAATATCCTTAAATACATTAATAAATTTTAATAATATTACTTATTTTTAATTAAAAAATACTCTGATTGAAAAGATCTGTGAACATGAAGAAAATTTGATAAATATTATTGATCTCAGTGATTTTAAATTCGATGTAAAGTCTTAGAAGATCATGGAATGTGAATATTTGTTAACAAAAAACATATCATGAATAAGAACATAAATGAATAATGGATATATGTGGAGAGTATGTGATTATTATTGATGATCAAAAGAACCATAATTTGAGATGTATGAAATTACAAGTTTATTTGACCAATTTTGATAAGATACATATTCATGATTTATAAAAGGACACAATTTCTACTGGTTCAAAATCTTTACAAGAGGATTTTATGGTTAAAATACCTCTAATAGGTGATAAAATTATAGAAGGCTGGGGAGTTTTTCCCCACACTGGGAAAAAAGTGGAGTAATTAAATATATTATGTTAACAAAGAGGTTATATAAATATATATAATGTTAACATTACTAATATATATTTTATTAGTATCTATAACTCATGTTTACAAAACATTAATTTTTTTATCTGTATAAATGCATATATAATCATATTTTAATAATGTACAAATTGCACATATATATATTTAATATATTCTGTAAAAAATATTTATGTGTGTGCATGTTTCTTTGTAGCTTGGTAGCTCCCTTATCCTGGCTGTTTGTAATATACACATTTAGTCTTATATGAAATGTGTCGATAAAAAAAACTCAAATAATGAGCTTTAAAAAATATATTATTTTTCATGTAATAGATCCTATAATATAACTAAAATAAAACCTATTTTATCGAGTTAAAATTTCAATTAGATAAAAATTTCAATCACATCAAAAATATGAGTTCATGATCAGTAATCCTATCTAGAATGGGATTTTATCTATATATTTATCAGTTAAATGAGATTGGACCAATAAATTAGAAGAAGAAAATCATTAATCATGTCATTATACTATCTCTTCCACCACTCTTGGAGGTTTTCCATGGCTTCATCTCCTTCAAACAATCTTAATCTAGGAACACCATAATTCTTTCCCTCCATCCCCTCTTCTCCCCGATTCCCTTATCATCCAACCTTCAATTTTCCATAATCCGTGAAGGATAATAAAGAAACAAATCTCCAAAAAAATCAAAATTTAAAGTGAAGAGATCCGTTATATTGATATTTTATACATATTTTTGGTTTTATAGTAAATATGTATTTATATTTTAATAATATTTATAATTCATGGTGTTTTTTTAATTAAAAATTCTGGATGAAATGTGAGTGGGGTTCACGCTTCCTTCATACAATTCTCAGAGGAATCGTGAACCTCATTCACACTTCCATGCAATAGGAGATGTGTGAATAAGGTTCACACATCTCATGTCCCATTTTTAAAAAAATTCAGAACCCTATCCCATTTTTTTAAAAACAATTGTAAAACCCATTAAAAACCATCAAGGAGGCATCTTCAACCTCATTCTTTCCCACAAGTGGGTCCCTTCACCCAGCTGCATACCATGAAACAACTCAACGATTCCTACTACTACAATGTTAAAATAAGTCATAATGAACAAAAATATGACCTTCAACCCCTCCATTGCGATAGAGATCTCTAGGTAGAAGAGATAGAGGCTCTCCAGATTTGAGAGAGAAAATATCCACAATATAATTGATATAATTAGTAATTAGTAATTAATAATATATTGAATAATATAATTAATATAACTAATAAAATTATGAATTATTATTATTTGAGGGGATTACAAATCCTAAACCAACTCACACACCCAGGAATCCAAGGGTCTGGCCGCATCCCTCCGCACTAGGACAGATAAGCACCCCTGAACCTATTTTATTACAATTTTTGGCATGAATACCTTGTGACTTGAAGCCCAATAAAGAAGACCAGAGGCCTCCAAATAGTCATGTAGGTCCCCCTTATAGAGCATCTATAGGGCCCATGACCCAAAGTATTGTACTGGCATAAAGGCCCCCTCTATTTGGTCTAAAGCCCCATGCCCATAGGTCATTGCACACCCCACTATATCCCATGCCATCAGCCCTCCTTGATTCACACCATGATCCCTTCATCACGCAACTACCGACAACCCCGCTGTCAAGTAAGGCCCTACCATAGAGTGGCCCCCTTCCCATTCCCCTATAAAAGAGTCATGAGTGGGGGGTGGTTAGTTATATTTTGGAATTACATAAATGATGGTAATTCTGAAAAAAAGAACAACATTTTATGCACCTTTTATTATATATATATATATAAATTTTTTTTAAATATAAATTTCTTTTTAAAGGTGGCATGGAAGCTATTGACTTTCACCTAAAGTAATGTGAAAGGCAGTTTTCACTATGCCACCTTTCACCTAAATAAAGGAGAAAGATGATATCATTGATTCCCCCTTTTCCTGAAATTCCTATAAAAGGGAACCCTCCCCTCACTTCAAAGTCTCTTTATCTCTCTTAATTCATCTCCCTCTCTAAAATAATCCAGATGGTTCATTCATTGTGTGTGGTGGTTTCAATGGTTTAAAAGGAGTGTCGATTTTTGTGAAGAATCATGTAGAGGTATTTTCCTTATTTATTTTAATGTTAATTTAATTTATTTGTCTTTAGATAGTTCTAAATATTTTTTTTAATTACTAGTTTAGTTAGTTAGATATAGTTTAGAAATAATAGTTATTATTAGTAATAAGTATGTATAGATTGACTAATTCTTAAATTAGGATTAATGAATAATTATATAATGATTATCTAATATTAATTAACTAATGAATACCATATGATTAACTAATGTTTTGGTATAATTAATTAATGATTAAGTAATGTTTAACATATTATTAGCTAATGGATAAATAATAATTATCTAATGATTAAATAAAGATTAATGAAAGGTCAATTGATGATTAATGATTGATTAACTAATGATTAAAGATTGATTAGCTAATGATTAAAGAATTATTAAATATTAATTAACTATTATTTAATGGCTGATTAACTAATGTTCAACTAATGTTTAATGAATGATTGAAAAATGATTGACGATTTATTAACAACTCATTAAGTAATAATTAAGTAATGATTAAAGAGTGATTAACTAATGATTAACTAATGATTCAAGAATGGTTAACTAATGATTATGGAATTTCTAACTAATTATTAAATAATGATTGACATATGATTGAAAAATGATTAACAAATGATTAACTAATGATTAAATATTTATTAAATAATCATTATGTCATGATTAAAGAATGGGTAACTACTGAATAAATATTGATTAACTAATGATTAAATAATGATTAAATAATTATTAACTAATGATTAACTAATAATTAAATATTGACGAACTAATGATAAATGATTGATTAACTAATGATTAAATATTGATAAAATAGTGATTAACTAGTGATTAACTAATGACTAAAGAATGATTAAATAATGAATAAATAATAATTAAATAATAATTAAATAAGGATTAAATAATGATTAACTAGTGATTAACTAATGATTAGATAATGATTAAATAATGATTAACAAATGATTAACTAATTATTAACTAATGATTAACCAATTATTAATGAATTATTAACTAATTATTTAATAATTATTATCTAATGATTAACAAATGATTAACTAATGATTAACTATTGATTAAATATTGATTAAACAATGATTAACTAATGATTAAATAATGATTAACTAATGATTAACTAATGATTAACTAATGATTAACTAATGTTTAACTAATTATTAACTAATGGTTAAGGATTTATTAACTAATGATTAAAGATTTATTAACTAATTATAAACTAATGATTAAAGATTGATTAACTAATAATTAAATAATTATTAATTAATGATTAACAAATAATTAAATAATGATTAACTAATTATTAAAGATTGATTAACTAATGATTAAATAATGATTAAATTTTGATTAAATGATGATTAATTAATGATTAACTAATGATCAAATAATGATTAACTAAGGATTAACTAATTATTAACTAATTAATAAAGACTGATTAACTAAAGATTAAATATTGATTAACTAATGATTAACTAATGATTAAAGAATGATTAAATAATGATTAAATAATTATTAACTATAGATTAGCTAATTATTAAACAATGATTAACTAATTATCAATGAATGATTAAGGAATTATTAAGTAATGATTAATTAATGATTACATATCATTTAACTTTGGGTAAACATAAAATAGACATAGGATGAAAGATGTTAAACTTGATGATAAAGAGGCTTAACTAAACACATGATTTTTAGTCTCATGATTTAGATGATTCATACCTTATTGCACATCTAGTTTGTTACTCTTGATGGATATGTTTTAGATGAATAACAATCTCTTTATAAACCCCTGGATATACCTTCAAGAAAGTTAAAAAATTTACTACAAAACATTAGTGTCATCTTTTAGGATATAAGAAAACATTTTAAACTTTTGGTATCATATATTTTATGTGGTTATTTAATAAATCAAATCCTTGTTTGGATACTACGAGTAGATGTTGATCTAGCAAAAATGTTCCTGGGGGTATAACCTGGAAACACCTCATTGGGCTAGACTTGATCAGGAACTGGTGCAGGACAATGGGCCTTACTGTACACCTGGTTTGAAATTCCTAGGGGATATGCTTTAGATGATTCAAATTTTATTTATAAACTACCAAACATAGCTTTAGAAATATTAAAAATTGTACTATGAAACATTAGTGTCATCTTTTAGGATATAAAAACACATTATATAATTTCAATATAATAGAGATTGTATAGTCAACCCTTAATATCAATAGTATTATCACTATCAAAATCTTGATCAATTATTTCTTCCAATAGAGAATCATGTTTTCCTTTGTCTACTACTATAGAGAGGTTATTCAAACCAACTAAGGATCATATTATAGCACAAAAAAATAATGGTTTGGATAGCTGATTGTGTAACCCTAAGTGATATTTAAAAAATACTTGATGTGTAAAGACCCAGAATATCCATGGAAAATTTTTTCTTAAATATATTGGAATTTTTCAAGTCCGTGAAAATTTACGGTGCATGTTTCCGAGGCCCAATGTTCCCAGAATCAATTTATGAGGTTTTGTTCAAGTATGTTCATTGAATGAACAACCGAGTTTTTATAACTTTTGAACTGATGCTCGGAATTGAAATCTGAGGGCACTGTTGAACTCGATGCACTAGTATTCTCTTAAGAAATTCACCTCGACGATAGTTGGTTGAGAATAAAAGTTAGTTTTTTTGGTTTTTAGTGAATCAATTAAATAAAAATAAGGCTGTGTAAACATTAATTTTATTAGTTGGTTAAAACCTCCCTATGGAGGTTGGAGGTGGGGACCACCACACCTTAACCTCCAATGAGAGGTTATGGAGGTGGGGCCCACCTGAGGTCTAAACCTCCACTTCTAGTTTATTGTGGTGGGGGCCACCCAGGGTTAAATCCCCTTGAAACTTCCCTTTTATGGGGAGAAACCCTCCACCTTCCATTAAGTGTAGGGGGGCCTCTTCAACTCCCCTAACACTTAATGTGCCAAATCCTTCACATTTAATTAATCCACCCATTTTGAATTTAGTTCCAACAATTAAATAATAGATTAACTTAATCAATTATTTTGGTGTTGGCAATTTTCTTTTGGTGGAGCTTCAGAAAAAGGAGAGAGCTTGGGGAGAAAACCTCTTGCTAATAAAGAACGAAGAACACGTTCTTCCAATGAAGAACGTCGGTGTGGATCATCTTCAACTTTCTTCCTCGGAACCCCCATTGACATGGGACATCTTCGACCGATCATCCATTCTCATCATCGTCAACAAACCGACGCATGAGCTTGGATTGGAAGTACATGGCGGACGCGACGAACGACGAAAACACTGCCTTCTTCCCCACGACTCCGTCAACGAACAAAAAAAAAGGTAGGGGTTTAATCTTTTTTAATTCTTGCACATTATTCATTTTACTTCAAGGATTAATAATCGAATCTGCATGCTATCACTCTAACACAAAGGGTGTGGGCCGAATGAACACGGCCCGACCCCTCCACTTTACTCTGTGGATTTTGATGCTAATCGCGGCATGAGTCCGGTTTGAGCGATTTTCATTAACAATGATTGCGGATCGAAGGCGGCGTCCCGAGGAGTGCGTGTCTAATTCCGAAATGAGAATCGGACCACTAGAACTCATCCGGTGGCATGCAAGAAAGTTCACTGGTGGATGGAACCGACGAACATCACCGCGTGGACGGTGGAGGTGAAACCGCATCACCGAAGGAGGAGTTCGCGGCCGATGGGCCACATTATTGCAATGGTGGACAGTGTAAGGCTGACCATGAAGACAACCGGCGGCTTGAGCCGCTGAGTTTTCAAGGAAGGCACGGCGCAACCGCGCCGCACGGTGGAGCAATAGGGGGTCGCGACGATGGACGATGGGCGGCCGGTTGTGCGGGCCGTCGAAGGAGGTGCGACGCAACTGCACTGTACAGGAGTTGGCTAGCCACTTGGCCAGCCGATAGGAGTGAGACTCATCGCGTTGGTCCCGTGTGACACAGACCAGCGCCACGTGGCACCAGTGTTGCAATTCCCCGATCACCAATGCCGTTCGGGAATCCAAGGGCACGACCTGCCCCCTGAACACGGCTAGGGAGGACCACACGGGCTGCCAGCGACGAGCCTCATGTGGGCGGAGTCCAGCATGGGCCAGACCCACCGTGGGCCAGACCCAACGCGGGCCGAGCTGCCCCCATGGGCCTCACACGGGCCGAGCCCAGGGCGGGCCGAACCCAGCGTGGGCCGAGATGCCCCCATGGGCCGGGTCGGATACATGGACCGGGTCGGACCCCCAATCTAGACCCGGGTTGGGCTGGGTCAGGCCGGTTGTTCCGACTGGGTTAGACGGGACCCGGACCCATTTGACCTATTTTCCACTCTTTTTCTCATAACTGGAGCTACTGGCATCCGATTGATGAACTATCTACGGCGACAAAAAACATGGAGGAATTCTGTTTTTTTTAGTATACACCACTCAAGGTTTAGACATAGTTTGGGTATGAAGAGGTTGGATTGAACGTAAATCCAACAGGGCCCTTGGAACAGAAATGCAAATAATTCTCAGACCAGGCATCCATTTGATGCGTCGTCTATCGCATTGGGTATCTTATGGATGGATGGATAATTTGGATACATCAACTTAAGACGTCATGGAAGTTGATGTATCGACACTTGGATTGAGGTTCAGACACTCCCGGAATCAATTATGCCTTGTGTGGAAACCCTATGGTTGGCTTCTCTCTTACGAATGTTCCAGGATCCTGTGTGGGTTCGACAACTCTGACTACTGTTCCTAGACCCTGTGTGGGTTAGAAAGCTCTGAATACTATTCCTGGATCTTATGTGTGTTTGAGAGCTCTGATGACTATTCCAAGATCCTATGTGGGTTCGACAACTCTAACTACTATTCCTGGATCCTGTGTGGGTTCGACAACTCTGATTTCTGTACAGGGATCCTATGTGGGTTCGACCGAATAGATGATTTTGTGGCTACATCTAATCATCTCTAACTCTCTATAAAATTTATTTACCTGTGTGAGATGCGTCAGTAACTTTTGTGTTTTCCTCATGATTGAGAAAGATTACTTGATAACTTAGGTATATGTATGGGCATATACCTAAGTGGGGTTATCTATTGATTTCATACTAGGTGCTTATCCTGGTTGGTTTTTGTGAGACCTTGAGGGTCTCGGGGTCCCTAGTGAGTATCATTATACTCACCCCTACATGAGCTATGCCTGCACGTCGTTGTGTTGGATGCAGATGACAAAAAGCGCTGACTGAGGCTGAGTGTACCTGGACTGGACGGTACCTGGAGGTGGACGACATGACGTGACGGTACATGGAGGAGATGGACAGACGTGGAGTGTTGTGGAGGATATTTGTACCTACCCTTCAGGTAGGATTTCCTAGTGGACGATCTAGGAGTTTTTTCCCTTTTTCCAGTACTTGTACTTCCAGTTTCTTGTACTTTATAGTTGGGCTTGTATTTATAGCCCCTTTTACATATCAGCACTCACTTATTATAAAACATTCCTTAGTGTTTTGCTTCTAGCATGTACTTTGTTGTGTGTGTTTTCAGGTTATAAAGACAATGCCTTCCCAGTTTAGGGATTTATTCCTTTGGTGCTAGTCTCTAACCCCAGGCCTATGGAAGGCGGGCTTGGGGTAGTCACGGTACAGGCCCCGGGGGACGGGTTGTGACAAATTGGTATCAGAGGAGTCAGTTCTACCGCAGAACATATGAATCAGATATTTTCTATGAATAAAATAGTGTTAAGGGTATTCAGTGTGGTTTTAAGTTCAAGGAGTCCATTGTTTATGCGACAGCTGACATATCCCTACACTAGGACCCTAACTTCTGTTTTCTGACTCAGTACACAAAAACACTGATTGAATGTATGTTTCAAGAGTTTTCTTAGTGATATCTTTGAGTCAGCTCACCAGGTATAAATTATTGACCGTGGTGCACCTGTTTCTTTATAGGATGGCCCCACGCAGATAGCCATCCAGGGTTCCTGGCTTTGTACAAGATGGCAGCCCACCGAGTGATGAGGCCTCGGTGCAGGGCCCTATCACAGCAGAGGCACCAATGTTACCACTACTCGTTAGTCCACCGATGCCACCAGCCCCAGCAGTAGATGATGCATACCACTTGAGCGCATTGCAGGAGTTCCAGCACCAGAGGGCACCCAGGTTCCGGGGAGAGACGGACCCATAGGCGGCTGAGGATTGGATGGAGGTTGTGGTGAGATTTTTTCGACTAGTAGGGACACAATCTGACCTTATGGCGATCCTCGCCATGAGACTCCTTCAGGAATCAGTAGACAGATTGTGGAGCCTAATTCTCCAGGTGCATGACAAGGCGTTACTTCTCTGGGCAGACTTCGAGAGCCTATTTCAGGTAGAGTTTGTCCCAGCCACACTACGTGTTGTGCAGATATCAGAGCCACTTCATCTGTAGTAGGGGAGTATGATGGTGGCACGGTACTCAGTGTGGTTCAATGAACTGTCATTCTACTCCACAAATATGTTATGAGACCCATTCTTCAGGGCCTGAACCTTCGAGCATGGGCACAGGTGAGAGATCAGGGCTTTGATGATCTCACTCAGCATCCTGACGCATGCGGGTGTGCTAGAGCGAGCCCTCTTAGTGGAGAGTTTCCTTGCAGAGCAGTAACCAGCAGTGAGACCTGTCACCGGGCATCACGTAGTGAAGTCTTCTGCAGCTGGCAGGAGAAAGATATCACAGAGATCCAAGCGGACCAACCCATCTGGTGGACGACCTCAGGACACAGGTTCAGTTGTGCGAGTCACATGAGAAAGATCCATTCATTCGAGGAATAGGCATTGTTTCACATGAAGCGAGAAAGGTCACGTGGCTTGTGATTGTATGTCCCACCGTTCAGATGATCATAAGACAGTTGAGGGACCACCCAGGCAGAGGTAGAGGTTCGATCGAGGTTATCTACAAGGCGCAGGTGGATGTGTAAGAGGAGGTGGTCATGCACCTAGTGGTGGACGACGTTACGTGGTGTTACCACCACCACCACTACCACCAGAAGTTCCACACTAACCGTAGGGAGTATGTGGACATGCGAGATATTAGCTCCATGTAGTTGAGGCTTACGATCATGGTGCTATGGATATTATTCGACGTATGGTCTGTGTCTACTCCACCTTAGCTGCAGTTATTATTGACATAGGTACCAATCACTCTTTCATTTCCACCACCCTTGTTCGGATCTCATAGATTCCGACTGAGTCATTGGATCGATCTTTATGGATAGATACTCATACGAGAGAAGATTCGACGATTATGCACTAGTGATGGTATTGTGAGATTACTCTAGGCAGTGAGAGCTTCGGCTTGGATCTCCTAGTAATGGTGTCGATATCTTACGATGTAATCTTTGGTATGGACTGGTTATCTATAGTCCATGCTCAGATTGACTGTATTAGGCACAAAATGCGGTGTGTCTTAATGGATGGGACCAGGATAACCTTCACGGGAGAAAAGGGAGCCTTTGTAGTGCAGGAAGGACTTACTCAGAGGAGGGTTCAGCTGATCACTCATCAGTTGGCCTGTATTACCCTCATATCAATTGAGGTAGAGAGTTTGAGCTATCATGTAGTGGTGTACCAGTACGGGGATGTTTTCCCTGATGATGTTCTAGCTCTACATCCTCGTATAGTAGTGGACTTTTAAATTGACATGTACCCCCGGACGACACCGATATCTACAACAGCATATCGGAAGGCTCTTGTGGTGCTTCACGAGCTGCGGGTACAGTTAGAGGACTTGTAGTGGAAGGGATTCATCAGGACTAGTGTTTCTCCCTGGGTAGCTGGTTGCGCCCAAATTTACCATACAGGTAAAAGCGATCGATGTAGTACATGTAGGGGTCGAATCCACAGGGACCAAAGAAGTAACCTTGAGACGCTTTGATTGTGTGAAGGATGGGATATGAAGTAGCCGAATTTGGGTTTGATTTTGGATGGTTTTTGAAGAACACTAATAAACCTAAGTGAAATAAATTAAATGGAAATGGGTTGATCTTAGTATCATGCTCGGGGTGGATTGAATGAATTTTACTTCATTAGACAATTTTGGTTTTATTAATTTTTGATGAATCCATTCTTCAAAAATATCATTACATTCATCATTTTCTGGTTTGGTGCTTACTAAACAAAATTACTTATCCCATATACACTTAGAGAACCAAATTCATGATCTCTCCGAGGTATATGGTCATTTAGTAATTGAATTTAGTTTTCTCAAACACAGTAAAGATGAAGAGTAGAAATAATTGAAGAATGGATGTCTTAAATTAATTACCCAATTAACAAAAATTGATTCATAAAATAAAATTCAATCAAGACTTTTAATCCTCCTATGATCATCCCATTAAGGGTTTAGCCCTCCATTGATGGTATACTCTCAATGGTGGGAATAAGATGACTAACACGAATTGGATTGAAGAAATTAAAACCGCGAAAATAACGAGCACTCCTCCGTGTGTGTGAATGAAATTCACACCTATGTGTGAACTAATTCACAACAACACAGAGATATCATTGTTCATTGTGATAATAATGTTTTAATAAAATAAATGTAAAATATAGAAGTGAATGAAGTTTATTAAGAACATAAAGATTGAAAAAAAACTTTCATGGAAATGGAAAACATTACAAAGGAAATTTGGAAGCATAACCTTAAAATGAAACAAGCAACAAAACATGATATGAAAAATATCCACACCTATTCCATTCACCAGTAGCTCCTTATATAGGCATATTAGGAGCCTTAGGTACATCCCCCAACAATTAATTTACCCCCCAACAATTAATAGAGTCAAATGGAAGGTGAATAATCAAAAGGAAATTGATGTTTCGATTTTGACCCGGAAAACTATCCAGATTCGTCCACCACATTGATATGTGAATTTTAAATTGAAGATGGCCGAATCCGTAGGGGATGTAGCAGAGAAATATATTCATACATATGTCCTATATGAGATGTAAACATTTCATGAAATTTCACTCATCCATTTGGATGTTATAGTCAAAATGGTGGGACAGATTTTTGTGCATTAATGTCGGGTCCACCATTTAAATATCAACTTCAGATCCCTTTATCATCATGAAAAAATCCTAATTAGCTCTGGCCACAGTTTAATAAAATGATCCTTATATTGTTATCTTTCTACTGTATAAATTTGAGATTCATTGGTCTTGGTTTGTGGGCCCCACATTTTTTTGATGGGCCTTAGGCCCATCATGCTTTTTCCAGAAAGTTTCTGCCTTCAGGCGCAAAATACTTCATCTTCCTTTGGGATTCATCCAGCGGACCTAAAAGATAAACTGTTCCAAAAAAATTGATCAATAATATCCCAGATGTTAAAATTCAGAAAATGAATATAATATTGTCAACAAACAAATGAATGATTGGGCCCAAATTTGCATTTTAAACATTAATTGCATTTTTGATGAGAAATGAAGTTTTATTTATGTAATGCACTAAAAAAATGTTTATGGACTTTGGAACAATGAATATAAAGATATTAACAATTAATATTAGCCACTTTTAGTGACTAATCGCACCCCCCAACTTGAGTTTTGCTAGTCTCTAGAAAAATATATTACAAAAATGAAATTAAAATCCCCTTTTCCAAAAACATTTAAATACTCATTGCTCACCGAAATATCTAATACGAAAAAATTATGAAAATCCATCAAAATAATTAAAAAAAAGCGAGTTCCATAAGTATATCCCAAGACCAAGCCCATTTCATTGTTCAAATTAATTGCCACATTTCATCCAATTCCAATTAAGCATGATAAAGTGTTGTGCATCATAAAATATATGGGGCCCGTTTTATTGTTCAAGGGGAAAAAATGGAAGCGCTAGGTGGGAATCACATTAAAACTTAAGATGAGTATCCATTTTTTTTTTTTTAACCACAATAGATATGAAAAGACTAACTCTGGGCAAGACAACTATGGAGTCACGATCCCCAAGTGCTGGACGCCACACATATTGTCAATTTTATGCTCTACAATAGAGATATAAAGCCTAACTCTGCGTAAGACAACTATGGAGTCACGATCCCCAAGTGCCGGATGCCACACATTTGGAAAAAACATTGCTCTATGTGGTCATTTTTTTGCTTTGTTTTTGTTTTTGTTTTTGTTTTTTTTTTGTTTTGTTTTGTTTTTTGGATACTCAAATTAAACTAAAAGGGACCCCAGAACCCTATGCTATAATGAAAGGGACCCAAGAACTCAAATTTACACCCACGATCTAGTAGAAGTGAATTGTGGCATTTTTATTAAGAGGATGAAATTGTAAACATTGAAAAATCACATCGGACAACCACACTTTCCAAAAACTATGCTCATGAACTTAAACTTGCATTAAAATAAGAATCAAGACATGCAAAATTTATTTGATATCCAATTTTAGAGTTTTCAATGTGTTTTTATCATGTTTATGGTTAATGGAATTTTTCTTTTCATGCATGTTTTTATTTACAAAATAAAAAAATTCATTTTTATCCCCCCCAACTTAGAATAACACTGTCCCTAGTGTTTAAAGAAAAGAAAAGCTAGAAGGGGGTAGGAAATGAGTTCAAAGAAGAAATTTAAAATGAAAATAATGGAATGAAGTCACCTGGTGGTTGATGATGATAATGCATGCCATAGTCTCTCTTCAATCAGGGATTTGAGTCTCAACGGCTTGGATAGTGGTGAATGGATTTTCCTTATGTCTTACGACATGTCTTTTTTTAACCTATAAATACATAAAAATAAAACAAAACAAAATAAACCGATGATACATTGTCTTCTTTATATTTTCTGGGTAAGGTATTACTCAGAGATCACACCACGTGACACAGATGAATATGGTGCTCCCCTTTCATACCCATCGTTACTCATAAAAGAAGAATAGGTCAACAACTTATGGTAATTTATTATATGAAAAATAAAATGATTCAAAATGATTGGAAACATGAAAACCATGGGTTGCCTCCCATGAAACGCTTTTGTTTAACGTTGTTTGCTCGACTTTTACCCCCCTACTTATCCAATTCCAACTTTCATCATTTTAATTAACCCATATTATTCCACTTCAATAAGATTGAGATTGATTATTTTTTTGAAATTTGTTTCATGTAAAATCCTATTTTCCACAATGATTGGTAAAATCCAAGGAATATCTGAAATGGTTGATCGATTTGAACATATATTCTTTCCTAAGACATCAATGACCATTCCAAAATTATTGGATTTATTATATGAATGAACTAAAAATGAAAGGTCTTTTTTATCACCTATGATGGAACTCTTGTCTGGGGAAGGAAGGATAATGATTTTGAGTTCTAGTCGATTGCAATTTCCTAATAATGATTGGAAATTTGAATTAAAGTCAGTTTCTTCTCCAAAAAATTTAGAAAGAATTGGTTATGTTTTAAAATATGTTTCATTCCCAAAAGTGTCTAGTTGAATTTGCGGTGTGGTAATGGGCTCAATGTTTGGTATTTCTCCCAATTGTTCAGTGATTTGTTTTTTTTTAAATCATCAATGGAGAAATATTCAGGACTCTCTATCCACAATGTCAAGTTTCCCTATTGTGAATACAAAAAATCAGTTTCCTCTTGATTTAAGCACCCATCAACATTTCCTTGATCTTTTTTAGTTATCCCATATCCAAAGGTTAGTTTTTTTTAATCCATGGGATGTTTTTGGGATAAAAGATTTATCTATCAACGATGAGTATAGAACATCTTGAGTGGGAATGGGTTCCTCAAAAGTCTTAATGCTTTGTAATTCTAATCTGAAACATGAAACTTATGAATTCATTTTATCCATTTTTTCACACAATTGTTCAAGAATTTTTTTAGGATTAGGTTTGATATATGTTTGTACATCATGGACTTACTCATTATTTATCTTTTCAATCATTCATGATAGGTATGGAAATTGATCTTTTAAACATTCAGCATCCCATTGATTGTTAATGTTATCAGGTGTGGGGTAATCATTCAAGTGTTGATCAAAGTAATTTTTTATCTGAGGGGATTCCCATTGTTAATTTTCTATTTGATTCCAGCCTGATTTAATGAAAGGAAATTGTTGGTGATACTCCATTGGAGTTGAATGAAATTTGGATTTGGATTTTTTTGGACACAAAAAAAACAGAAAGGGGAAAAGAAAATAGAAATATAGGTGAGAAAAGAGAAGTTAGGTGAGAATAGAAAGTGGGTGTCTAAGAATACTTACTTGGGTCCCCGGAAACGGCACCAAAATTTGGTTGCGCCCAAATTTACCCTACTGGTAAAAGCGGTCGATGTAGTACATGTAGGGGTCGAATCGAGAGGGACCGAAGAAGTAACCTTGAGACGCTATGATTGTGTGAAGGATGGGCTATGAGGTATCCGACTTTGGGTATGATTTTGGATAGTTTTTAAAGAACTCTAATAAACCTAAGTGAATTAAATGAAATGGAAATGGGTTGATCTTAGGATTATGCTTGGGGTGGATTGAATTAATTTTACTTCATTAGATAATTTTGGTTTTATTAATTTTTGATGAATCCATTCTTTAAAAATAACATTACATTCATAATTTTCTAGTTTAGTGCTTACTAAACACAATTAATTATCCCATATACACTTAGAGAACCAAAATCATGATCTCTCCGAGGTATATGGTCATTTAGTAATTGAATTTAGTTTGGTCAAACACAGTAAAGATGAAGAGTATAAATAGTTGAAGAATGGATGTATTAAATTAATTACCCAATTAACAACAATTCGTTCATAAAATAACATTCAATCCAGCCTTTGCATCCTCCTAAGATCATCCCATTAAGGTTTTAGCCCTACATTGATGGTATAATGTCAATGGTGGGCAGAAGATGGCTAACAAGAATTGGATTGAAGAAATTAAAAACGCGAAAATAACGAGCACTCCTCCGTGTGTGTGAATGAAATTCAAACCTATGTGTGAAGTAATTCACAAAAACACAGAGATATCACTATGCTTTGTGATAATAATGTTTTAATAAAATAAATGGAAAATATAGAAGTGAATGAACTTGATTAAGAACATAAAGATACAAAAAAACTTACATGGAAATGGAAAACATTACAAAGGAAATTTGGAAGCATAACCTTACAATGAAACAAGCAAAAAAAGATGATATGATAAATATACACACCTATTAACTTCACCATTAGCTCCTTATATAGGCATATTAAGCGCCTTAGGTACATCCCCCAACAATTAATTCACCCCCCAACAATTAATAGAGTCAAATAGAGGGTGAATAATCAAAAGGAAATTGAAGTTTCGAATTTGACTCGGAAAACTATCCAGATTCATCCACCACATTCATGTGTGAATTTGAAATTGGAGAATGCCGAATCCATAGGGGCTGTAGAGGAGAACTATCTTCACCCATCTGTCCTCTATGATCTGTAAAAATTTCAGTAAATTTCGCTCAGCTGTTGGGATGTTATAGTCGAAATGGTGGGATGGATTTTTGTGCATTAATGTCGGGTCCACCATTTAAATCTCAACTTCAGATCCCTTTATCATCATGAGAACATCAAAATTAGCTCCAGCCATAGCTGAATAAATTTATCCTAATATTTTTATCTTTCTAATTTATAAATTTGAGCTTCATTGGGCTTGGTTTGTGGGCCCCACATTTGTTTGATGGGCCATAGGCCCATCATGCTTTTTCCAGCAAGTTTCTGCCTTCAGGCGCAAAATTCATCATTTTCCTTTGAGATTCGTCCAGCGGACCTAAAAGATAAAATGTTCCAAACAACGTGATAAATAATATCACAAAATTTCAAATTCAGAAAATGAATATAATATTGTCAATAAACAAATGAATGATTGGGCCCAAATTTTCATTTTAAACAAGAATTGCATTTTTGATGAGAAATGAAGTTCTATTTATGTAATGCACTAAAAAAAAAGTTTACGGACTTTGGAACAATGAATATAAAGATATTAACAATTAATATTAGCCACTTTCAGTGACTAATCAGCAGGCCCGATTATGTTCGCCAAGAAGGGAAATGGGAGCATGAGGCTTTGCATCAACTACTGGTTTCTAAACTAGGTGACCGTGATGAAAAAGTACACACTCCCAAGGATTGACAAAATATTTGATCAGATGGAGGGAGCACAATGGTTCTCAAAGATAGACCTCAGATCAAGCTATCACTAGCTGAAATTTTGAGATGAGGATGTGCAGAATATGAACTTCAGATGTCGGTACGTCTACTATGAGTTCTTGGTTATTCCATTCGGTGTAACCAATACTCCAACAATGTTCATGGGACTCATGAATAATATTTTTCATCCATTAATCAATTTATCTGTCTTAGTCTACGTCGATGACATTCTGATCTACTCGATTACTGAGGAGGAGCATGCCTACCATTTTCGACTAGTACTGGACACACTCTGAGAGAACCAGCTTTTTGGTAATATCTCTAAGTTCCTGTTCTCGATCCGAGAGGTTCACATTCTAGGGAATGTTATCTCAGAGGCTAGAGTTGCAGTATTTCCAATGAAGATTGAGGTGTTACTTGCTTGGGATCCACCCAAAACTGTGACAGAGGTACGGAGTTTCCTGGGATTGGCTGGGTACTGCCGGAGGTTTGTACTATATTTCTCTAGAATTGAAGCACCACTATCATCCTTGAAAAAGAAGGGGCATCCCTTTTTGTGGTCGGAGAGATTCCATCAGAGCGTCCTGGAGCTGAGGTAGAGGCTTACTAGTGCCTGCATCTTGAGGATTCCAGAGGAGGGCATAGAGTACATAGTCTACTATGACGCATCATGGACTAGATTTGGATGTCTTCTGATGCAGGAGTGAGCAGTGATCACTTATGGTTCTCATCATCCAAGATAGCATGAGTATGACTACAACACCCATGGCCAAGAGTTTTTAGCAGTGGTTTTCACCTTGAAGATGTGGTGACACTCTCTGATGGGAGAGCGTTTCATAGTCTACTCTGAAAACTAGAGACTCAGGTATATCTTATCTCAGAAGAACCTAAACCTCTGACAGCGATGTTGGATTTAGTTCCTCCAGGACTATGACCTTGAGACAGTCTATACTATGGGGAAGGGGAACGTTGTTGCAGATGCACTCAGCAGGAGATCTGGTATACTTCTGGTAGGCAAAGTGACAGAGCAGCTGTCTGCTTTACACATACACTTTGTGGATAGAGATGGAGCAACCTTCCTTCAGTATCTAACAGTCACTCCCCCACATATTTAGTGATTTATGGAGGCACAACGTGGGGTCACTGACTACTAGACACGATGTTCTTAGATATCCCAAGGGAAAGAACCTGATGGATTTTCTAATGTAGGGGAGCACATCATCCTCTTCAGAGGACGTACCATGGTACCAATGTCAGTTCAGGAGGAATTATTGAAGGAGTTCCACACATCCCCTCTAGAGTTATATCCAGGTGTGTCGAAGTAGTACCGGGATCTTCAAAGACATCACTGGGGTCTGTTTATGAAGAATGATGTAGAAGAGTTTGTCTCTCGATGCCTCAATTGTCAACAAGTGAAGGAAGAGCAATGGGTACCAGCAGGCTTGGTTCAGCCTTTAGAGGTCCCAGAGAGGAAGTGGGATAGGATATCCATGGACTTCATGACAGGGCTTCCACATACATACAGGGGTCACGAATCGATTTGGGTGATCATTTACAGACTCGCCAAGTCATCGCACTTCCAACTGATGAGAGAGCAGGGTTCGGTAGAGAGTTTGGGATGGATCTAAGTACATGATGTTGTGCAGCTACATGCAGTACCTTAGACGATTGTATCTAATAGTGATGAATGTTTTACTTTCAGGCCATGGAATGGGTTGCCGGAGGCTTTTGGGATGCAGCTTCAATTGAGCACCGCCTTCCATCCTCAAACGTATGGTCAGACTGAGCAGACCATTCAGACCCACATGGACATGTTGCGTGGTTGTGTCCTCGACTTTGGTTGTAGTTGGGAGGATTACTTAACTTTGGTGGAGTGTACATACATAAACATATATCACTCCACCATTGGGATGGAACATTTTAAGGTGTTATATGGGTGACCTTGAAGATCAACTTTGTTTTTGACTGACCCTGGGGAGTCAGCACTAGTGGGACCAGATATGGTACGAGCTACCACAAAGAAGGTGCAGATCATCCAAGAGAGGATGAAGACTGTACAGAGCAGGCAGAAGTAATATGATGACAGGAGACGAAGGCCTCTGTAGTTCGAGGATGGTGACCACGTCTTTCTACAGGTCTCACCCCGACAAGGTCTACGAATATTTGTCTGAGGCGGAAAGTTATCCTCGAGATTCATCGGACCTTTCCAGGTCCTCAGCAGAGTTGGAAAGGTGGCATACCACTTATCCCTTTCACCTCAATTACACTGGGTGCACAACGTCTTCCACATATCTCAGCTGATGATATACGTCCACGACCCTTCTCACATCATCGACCATGGAGAGCTTGACATCGACAATGGGGTGAATTTTATGGAGGTTCTAGTGGAGATTGAGGATCAACAGTAGAGGGCCCTACGTGGATGATCAATACCTCTGGTGCGATTTTGCTGGCAGCCTGGGAATCTCCAGGAGATCACATGGGAGCATGAGGCTCATATGCATGCTCAGTACCCACACTTGTTCCCTTTGTTTGAGTTGTAGATTACGGGGACGTAAATCCCTATGGTGGGGATAATGTAAAGACCTAGAATTTCCATGGGAATTTTTTTTAAATACATGGGAATTTTACGAGTCTGTAAAAATTTACGGTGCATGATTCCAAGGCTCGGTGTTCCCGGAATCAATTTCTGATGTTTTGTTCAGGTACGTTCACTGAACAAATGAGCGTGTTTTTATAAATTTTGAACCAATTATCAGAATTGAAATTTGAGGGCACTGTTGAACTCGCAGTGCCGGTATTCTCTTAATAAGACTTTCACCTCGATGAAAAATGGTCAAGAATAAAAGTTAGTTTTTTGGTTTTTAGTGAATGATTTAAATAAAAATAAGGTTTTGTAAAGTTTATTTTTATTAGTTGGTTAAAACCTCCTTGTGGAGGTCGGAGGTGGGGACCACCACACCTTAACCTCCCTTGAGTGGTTTTGGAGGTGGGGCCCACTAGTGGTATAAACCCCCTCTTCTTGTTTATTGTGGTGGTGACCCCTAGGGTTAAACCCCCTTGAAACTACCCTTTAATGGGGAGAAACCCTCCACCTTTCATTAAGTGTATGGGACCCTCTTCAACTCCCCTTACACTTAATGTGCCAAATCCTTCACATTTAATTAATCCACCCATTTTGAATTTAGTACCAATAATTAAATAATTTATTAACTTAATACATTATATTGGGGTTGTCAATTGTCTTTTGGTGGAGGTTGGGTGAAAGGGGAGAGCTTGGGGTGAAACGTTCTCGCCAATGAAAAATGAAGAACACATTCTTCCAATGAAGAACACCAGCGTGGAGCATCTTTGACTTTCTTCCTTGGAACCCCCTTTGACGTGGGACATCTTCGACCAATCTTCCTTCATCATCATCGTCAACAAACTGACGCACGAGCTTGGATTGGAAGTGCATGGTGGACGGGACGAATGACAAAGACACTTCCTTTTTCCCCATGACTCCGTCAATGAACAACGATCAAAGGTAGAGGTTCAAGATTTGTAAATTTTTGTATGTTCTTCATTTTACTTCAAGGATTAAGAATCGAAGTCGCATGCTATAACTCTAACAAGGAGGGTGTGGGCCGAACAAACATGGTCTGACCCCTCCGCCTTACTTTTTGGATTTTGACGCTATTCATGGCATGAGTACGAGTTGAGCGATTTTCATCAACAACGATTGTGGATCAAAGGCGACGTCTCGAGGAGTGTGCGGCTACTTCTGGAATGAGAATCGGGCCACCAGAACTCATCTGGTGACCCACAGAATGTTTTTCGGCAGATAGAACCAATGAACGTCACCGCATGGATGGCAGTAGTGCAACCGCGCTGCCGGAGGAGTATCTTGCAACCTATGTGCCGCAACAGTGTAGTGGCGGCCGGTGCAAGGACGGCCGCGAAGAAAACTGGCAGCTTGAGCCGCCGGGTTTTCGGGGAAGGTACAACAAAACTGCCCCGCGCGGTGGAGCAAAAGGGTGTCACGACCCACTTTTCTATGATGGAGGACGGGCGGCCCACTCAACCGGTCGCTAGAGTAGGTGCAGTGCAACTGAGCCACGTAAGAGGTAGTTAGCCACTCGGCCAGTCGGGTGGAGTGGGACCAGTCACGTGGGTCCCGCGTGACATAGACCGGTGCCACGTGGCACATGTTTTGCAATTCTCAGAATGGATAACCTGCTTGGGAATCTAGGCGGCACGTCCTCCCACCTAGATGCGGCTAGGGCGGACCCCATGGGCCACCAGCTTTGGGCCTCACATGGGCCTAGCACAGTGCGGGCCAGACCCAGCGCTGGCCAGACCCAGTACGGGCCGGACCCACAGTGGGTCGGACCCAGCGCGGGTTAGAACCAACGCGGGCTGGGCCGCCTGTAAAGACCCGCAAATTTCAAGGAAATTTTTTTTCTTAATTTTCTTTGGAATTTTACAAGAGCGCAGCTTCAGACGACACCTGATTCCGAGGCCCGGTGTGCCCGGAATCAATTTCCGAAGTTTGGCTCGGGTACGTTCAGTGAACGGACGAGCGGGTTTTTCTATCTTTTGAACCGGTGCCCGAAATCGAATTCTGAGGGCACCGATGAAATCGCAGCGCCGGTATTTGCTTAGAAACGCCTCTTCCGGAGTTGCGTTTGCTCAGACGTGGTTTTAAAATTTTGGGGCTTTAAGACAGAAATAAAATAAAATTTGTGCGACAACTTTATTTTATTTCACTTAAGCTGCTTGGAAGTCACTTGGAAGCCACTTGAACTGAGTTAAAGCGGATAGGGTTCTATCCGGAAATATCCTACCCTCTTGGTAGTATATTTGTGAGGCAGGGCCCGCACGAGCCCCGCCGTTTCTTTCGCTAAGTAACGCACCCGCGAAAACCCATCAAAGTAACTGAAAAGTCAACCGACGCGTTTTCTTTAATTTCTTAACAGACCATTTAATTGGGCGGTTTATTTCGTGAATTAAATGGGTTGTTTCATTCGTTGAATTAATTCAACGAATTTAATGGGTCGTTACTTACGCGTTTGCGTTCGTTGGCAAATTAATAAAATAGACAAACTTGTCTATTTTGGGGGATTGCTATCGTTGTGTGAATCCTCTGAGCCTCCACCCTCCCCGCGAAGAACGCGAAGAACGCGAAGAACGCCGGAACCGGAATTCGACGACGCACAGCGTGATCTGCGACGTCGACGAGCTCTACCCGCGACGTTCTTCGGCGACGCCTCTTCTTCCGCGACCGATCCTCGTTCGGCAACTAAGGTGAGAAACGGATCGTTTAATTATCCCTTTTTAATTTCAATGACAACGGATTTAATTAATTAAATCCGTTTGTTCTAGATCCGGAGATTGTCGGCGCGACGCTTTTCCCGCGGTGCGACGAACGTCTCTTCCGCGACGACGTGACGATCCCCTCCTTTCGCGACGAGCGATTCCGCGATGACCTCACGTCCGACGGCGACTTCAAGGTAAGGGTTGTTGGAATATTTTATTCCCTGTGTTTATTCTTTTAAAATAAATAACCTGATCTATGAACAATTTTAATTTAATTAAAATTGTTGCTGATTATTTTCTTTTCCTCCCGTTGTTTATGACTAACGCGGAGGGTGCAGATCTAACGAACAAGACCCGGCAACCCTCTGCCGATCTTTTGTTGTGCGGATTTGGTGGACGACGACGAACCGTGCAGCAAGGGCGATCCATTGATCCCGCAGTGAAGATCGGCCCCCGGGAGGAGCAACGGCGCAGACGGGAGGCAAAACGGGCCACCGGAGCAACTCCGGCGGCCCGCGAAAGGCGGCGGCGGCGCGGGTCGCCGGCGGCGCCCGGCGCGCCGCCGTGGAGGAGATCCGCCGCGGATGAAGCCGCGGCGGCGGCGGCCGGTTCTGCGGCCGCGCGGAACCGGGGAGGGACGCGGCGGCCCAGCCGCGTCCGCGTGACAGGCGGCCCCCCGCGGGGCCGCGTTCCACCTAAGCCGCGGGTCAAACCCGCGGCGCCCCCTTCGGCCGCTCGGCCGAAGCCGAGCCGGCCGGTCCGGTCGGCCGGGCCGCGCCCAGGCCGGACCGGACCCGGCCCAACCGGGTCGGGCCGGGTCGCCCCGGGCCCAGAACCCCCGTTTTCAGGCCTTCTTCGGTCTTTTTCCCATATCTTGGGCCTGAGACCTCCGATTGACGAACCGTTAGCAGCTACGCGATCCTTGGATCGATAAGGTCGTTTCGGTATATTATACTCAAGGTTTCGGAAGACTTTGGGTTCGGCCGGGTTGGTTCGTACACGAAACCAACCGGGCCCTCGGAGCGGAAACGCTCATAACTTGAGCTACGGACGTCCGATCGACGTACCGTCGGCTGTGGTAGTTTCCTCTAAGTGAGACGGAACTTTTGGCATACTCTGCCCGAGGATCGGATACAGGCGGAGTATGGTCGGGTTGGTTTTGCCCTAAAAACCAACCGGGCCCCTGGGACGAAAATGCCAATAACTCTCAGACCGGGCGTCCGATTGACGCGCCGTCTGTTGCGTTGAGATCCTGTTGTCGATACGGAACTTTTGGATACATCAACTTCGGACTACGTGACAGTTGATGTATCAGCCTCTCGGCTCGTGGAGCGGACCCTCCTAAACGAGCTCGCTATGTGCGGGAACCCTAGCGCTGGCTGTGACTTCGACGACAGAGCAGAGATCCTCCGTGGACTGCGACGACGGCAGAGCAGAGATCCTCAGTGGACTGCGATGACGGCAGAGCAGAGATCCTTCGTGGACTGCGGCGACGACTGTGCAGAGATCCTCAGTGGACTGCGTCGACTACTGCACTCAGCGATCCTACGTGGATCAGTGCTACAGGTTCTGTGTGAGCCCGATCCTATGTGGGTCCTTACTACCGGTTCTGTGTGAGCCACTGCCTACAGGTTCTGTGTGAGCCCGATCCTGTGTGGGTCTTTTGCGGGGGTTAGTACCTATCGATCCTTCGTGGGTCCGACGACTTAGATGGATCAGTGATCATCTTTGACGTAATCTGAAAAAGTATACCTGGTTGAGCTGAATCTTATGTTACTCTCCTTTGTGGTTTGTGTTGAACTATCCTTTGTGGATTTACTGTTTACTCTCCTTGTGGATTTGAGTCTTGCTTTCATGCGTGGATTGAGTTGTTCTTGAGCTCGTGAGCAGAGCTAGAATTGGGGACTTAGGTATATGTATGGGCATATACCTAAGTCGAGTCAGATGTTACTTCGTGATTGCATCTTTCTTTTGTGCTATATCCTTTGTGGATTTCGGGAGACCTTCGGGGGTCTCGGGGTCCTTACTGAGTAGCTTATACTCACCCCTGCACGGGCTATGCCCGCACCTTGTTGTGTTGGATGCAGACGACGGAAAGCGCTGATCTCGGTTGGGGCGTGGAGCAGGACGGTACCTGGAGGTGGACCACTGGGCGGGACGTGCTCGGAGCGGACGTGGGACCCGAGGAGCCTGGAGGCTATCTGTACCCACGATTCAGGTGGGATTGCCAGTGGACGACACGAGGCCACCGTCTTTTCTTCAGTTGTTGTTCTTTACTTTTTCAGTTGTACTTTCAGTTGGGCTTGTATTCCGGCCCCCTTTTTCTTTTCTGCACTTGTAGTTACTTTCCGCTTGCTGACTCTGTGGTGGTTGTTACTTATAAAGGCAATGCCTTCCCTGTTTACCGGGATTTTACGCCTTGGTGCTAGTCGCCAGCCCCTGACCTATGGAAGGCGGTCTTGGGGTAGTCACGGCACGGGCCCCGAGGTCGGGTCGTGACAAATTGGTATCAAAGGTGGTCAGTTCTACCGCAGACTCTGATCGTCTTTTCTTTCTATATGAAGCAATAGTGTTTAGTGTATTGAGTGTGGTTATCAGTTCAGGGAGCCTAGTGTTGGTGCGGCGGCCGACGTATCTGTACACGAGGACCCTGACTCCTGATTTCCGGCTTAATGCATGAAAACATTGATTGCGTGTGTGTTTCAAGTTTTCTTCGTGATTATTTGTGTCAGCTCACCGGGTATACTGATCTGCTTTATGAAAGTCCCAAGTTTTCCTTGTGATTACTTGTGCCAGCTCACCAGGTATACTGTTCTGACTGTGGTGCTCTTGTTCTCCTTTTCAGGATGGCCCCGCGACGACAGCCAGCCAGGGTTCCGAGTGTAGGGCGCAACGGCAGCCCACCGAGCGACGAGGCCTCGGTGCAGGGCCCTTTGCCAGCAGTGGCACCGGCGGTAGCTTTACCCGCCGAGCCACCGATGCTGCTAGTACCAGACGCTGACGATGCACGTCGCCTCAGGGCACTGCATGAGTTTCAGAGCCAGCGACCGCCCAGGTTTCGTGGTGAGGCGGACCCCCAGGACGCCGAGGACTGGCTAGAGGCGGTGGTACGGATCTTTAGGCTAGTGAGGACACCAGCGGATCTCATGGTGATTCTCACGGCGAGCCTCCTGCAGGCGGCGGCAGGACGATGGTGGAGCTTGATGCTCCAGGTTCACGATGAGGCATCCTTGCTCTGGACGGACACCGAGAGCCTCTTCCGCTCTGAGTTCGTCCCGGCCACCCTCCGAGCGGTGCGCATCCAGGAGCTTCTCCAGCTGCGCAAGGGCAGCATGACGGTCGCTCAGTACGCGGCGAGGTTCACTGACCTATCTCGCTACTCGACCGACATGGTACGGGACCCCTTCTTCCGGGCCCGGACCTTCGAGCAGGGCTTGCGACAGGAGATTCGGGCGTCGCTGATATCCCTCAGCATTCCGACCCAGGCGGGAGTGCTGGAGCGAGCCCTCCTGATCGAGAGCTTCCTGGCAGAGCCTTCTTCAGCGGAGAGACCTAGCGCAGGGCGGCAGGTAGCTGAGTCTTCGGCAGCAGGTAGCCGACGGATGACTCTCGGGTCCAGGCAGACCAGACCCCCACGCAGACGGCCTCAGGACACCGGCTCAGCAGTGCGGGGCACACAGCGGAGTGCCAGCCTTCCGAGAGGCAGGCTGTGCTACTCCTGCGGCGGGCAGGGTCACATGGCTCGTGACTGCCCGACTCCCCGATCAGAGGAGCAGCAGTCAGTGGAGGGGCCACCCAGGCAGAGGCAGAGGGTCGACCGTGGCGGTCCGCAGGGAGGAGGCGGACGAGGCAGAGGAGCTGGCCGAGCAGCGGGTGGTGGGAGACGCTTCCAGGCTCTACCCCCACCACCACCAGGAGGGCCACCTCGACCACAGGGAGCTGGCGGGCAGGGGCAGGCCCAGCTTCAGGCAGTGGAGGCCTACGACCCCGACATGCCCGAGATGATTCGAGGTACGATCTGTGTCTATTCCACCCTTGCTGCAGTACTTATAGACACAGGAGCGAGTCACTCTTTCATAGCCTCTGCCCTTGTTCGGAGCTCGGAGATTCCGACTGAGCCGTTGGCTCGATCCTTACGGCTAGAGACTCCTACGGGAGCAGACTCGACGATTACGCACTGGTGCCGGCAGTGTGAGCTTACTCTAGGAGGCGAGAGCTTCGGCTGGGATCTCCATGTAGCGGCGTCGAGGCCTTACGACGTCATCTTGGGCATGGATTGGCTATCCACGGTTCATGCCCAGATCGACTGTTTTAGGCGCATGGTGCGATGTGTTCGCACCGACGGGAGCAGGTTTACCTTCACCGGCGAGAAGGGAACCTTTGCAGCACAGGATGGACTTCCGTGGAGGAGAGTGCATCCCATCTCTCATCAGTTGGCTAGCCTCATCCTAGGAGCAGTGGATGTGCGGAGTCCAGCTTTTCCTGCAGTGGTGGACCAGTACGTGGACGTCTTTCCCGACGACATTCGAGGGCTACCTCCTCGTAGAGAGGTAGACTTTTACATCGACTTGTACCCCGGGACAGCCCCGATATCTACTCCAGCATATCGGATGGCCCCCGCCGAGCTTCGAGAGCTGCGGGTACAGTTGGAGGACTTGCAGAGAAAGGGGTTTATCCGACCCAGTGTTTCACCCTGGGCTTCCCCGATTTTGTTCGCCAAGAAGGCGAACGGGAGCTTGCGACTGTGTGTCGACTATCGTCGCCTGAACCAGGTGACAGTGAGGAACAAGTATCCGCTGCCACGGATTGATGACCTCTTCGATCAGCTCAAGGGAGCGCGGTGGTTCTCGAAGATAGACCTCCGGTCAGGCTATCATCAGCTCAGAGTTCGAGACGAGGACGTGCAGAAGACGGCCTTCAGGTATCGGTATGGCCATTATGAGTTCTTGGTTATGCCGTTCGGCGTAACCAATGCTCCAGCAGTGTTCATGAGCCTCATGAACAGGATCTTCCAGCCATACCTCGACCGATTTGTCGTGGTCTTCATTGACGACATTTTGGTATACTCGACGACTGAGGAGGAGCATGCCTACCACCTGCGAGTTGTGCTAGACACGCTCCGAGAGCACCAGCTTTATGGCAAGCTCTCAAAGTGCCAGTTCTGGTTACGTGAGGTCCACTTCTTGGGGCACGTCATCTCTGAGGTGGGAGTTGCAGTGGATCCTGCGAAGATCGAGGCAGTGCTAGCTTGGGAGCCACCCAGGAGCGTGACGGAGGTGCGGAGCTTCTTGGGCCTAGCCGGATACTATCGGAGATTTGTGCCAGAATTCTCCAGAGTTGCGGCACCACTCTCAGCGTTGACGAAGAAGGGTAAACCCTTCGTGTGGTCAGACAGATGTCAGCAGAGCTTCCAGGAGCTGAGGCAGAGGTTGACCAGCGCACCTATCTTGAGGTTTCCTGAGGAGGGAGTTGGATACGTAGTTTACTGCGATGCGTCAGGGACTGGACTCGGGTCCTGATGCAGGAGCGGGCCGTGATCGCCTACGGATCACGTCAGTTGAGGCCGCATGAGCAGAAATACGCCACTCATGACCTGGAGTTAGCAGCAGTGGTCTTCGCTCTGAAGACTTGGCGGCACTATCTGATTGGCGAGCGCTTCACAGTCTTTTCTGACCACCAGAGTCTCAGGTATATCTTCTCTCAGAAGGACATGAACCTGAGATAGTGGAGATGGCTTGAGTTCCTCCAGGACTATGACTTTGAGATAGTCTATACTCCTGGGAAGGGGAACGTGGTAGCCGATGCCCTCAGCAGGAGGATGGGCATTCAGCTACATGAGGAGGCGACAGAGCAGCTAGCCTCCTTACAGATATCCTTCTTGGATAGAGACGGAGCAGCCTTTCTTCAGTCTCTCACAGTCTCTCCTCCACTTCTACAGCGGGTCAGAGAGGCTCAGCGTGGGGACGCTGACTGTGAGACCCGGCGTGCACTGATATCCTCAGGTCAGGCGCCTGATGGTTTCTACCTTGGAGCAGAGCACGACATCCTTTTCAGAGGACGTACCTTCGTACCAGTCGCTTTACGAGAAGAGGTGCTGAGAGAGTTTCACACTTCTCCCTTGGCGGTGCATCCCGGAGTGGCGAAGATGTACCAGGATCTCAGACGACAGCACTGGTGGCCGGGCATGAAGAAAGCTGTGGCAGAGTTCATTTCACGATTCCTCACCTGCCAGCAGGTGAAGGCAGAGAATCAGGTACCAGCAGGCTTGGTACAGCCCTTGGAGGTCCCGGAGTGGAAGTGGGATGGCATATCTATGGACTTCGTGACTGGACTTCCACGCACTTCCAGAGGTCACGACTCCATTTGGGTGATTGTCGACCGACTCACCAAGTCGGCACACTTCTTACCCATCAGAGAGCAGGGCTCAGTGGAGAGCTTGGGACGTCTTTACGTCCAGGAGATCGTGCGGCATCACAGTGTTCCATCGTCTATCGTCTCCGATCGAGATGCTCGTTTCACTTCCCGGCTTTGGAAGGGGTTGCAGGAGGCGTTCGGGACGCGGCTCCATCTGAGCACAGCCTTCCACCCTCAGACGGATGGTCAGACGGAGAGGACCATACAGACACTCGAGGACATGCTCCGTGCATGTGTTCTCGACTTCGGTCGCAGCTGGGAGGACCACCTACCCTTGGTGGAGTTCGTGTACAACAACAGCTACCACTCCACCATCGGGATGGCACCATACGAGGCGTTGTACGGCAGACCCTGCAGATCACCGTTGTGCTGGACAGACCCTGGGGAGTCAGCACTCGTGGGACCAGAGATGGTCCGATCCACGACAGAGAAGGTCCAGATCATCCAGGAGAGGATGAGGACAGCTCAGAGCCGGTAGAAGTCATATGCTGACAGGAGGCGGAGGCCACTAGAGTTCGAGGATGGCGACCACGTCTTTTTGCGTGTCTCACCACGACGTGGTTTACGGAGATTTGGCCGAGGCGGCAAGTTGTCTCCACGCTTCATCGGGCCTTTCCAGGTCCTCAACAGGATAGGAGAGGTGGCTTATCGCCTGGCTCTACCACCTCAGTTGCACCGGGTGCACGACGTCTTTCACGCGTCTCAGCTGAGGAGATACGTGCACGACCCGACGCACATCATCGACTTTGGGGAGCTGGACGTGGATGATGGGGCGACTTTTGCGGAGGTCCCAGTGGAGATCGAGGATCGACAGGAGCGGGTCCTACGTGGGCGGTCGATTCCTCTTGTTCGCGTCAGATGGCAGCACGGGAACCTCCAGGAGAGGACTTGGGAGCGGGTGGCTCAGATGCGTGCTCAGTACCCCCATTTGTTCCCCTAGTTTTTGATGTATCTTTACGGGGACGTAAAGCCCTGAGGTGGGAGTAATGTAAAGACCCGCAAATTTCAAGGAAATTTTTTTTCTTAATTTTCTTTGGAATTTTACAAGAGCGCAGCTTCAGACGGCACCTGATTCTGAGGCCCGGTGTGCCCGGAATCAATTTCCGAAGTTTGGCTCGGGTACGTTCAGTGAACGGACGAGCGGGTTTTTCTATCTTTTGAACCGGTGCCCGGAATCGAATTCTGAGGGCACCGATGAAATCACAGCGCCGGTATTTGCTTAGAAACGCCTCTTCCGGAGTTGCGTTTTCTCAGACGTGGTTTTTAAATTTTGGGGCTTTAAGACAGAAATAAAATAAAATTTGTGCGGCAACTTTATTTTATTTCACTTAAGCTGCTTGGAAGTCACTTGGAATCCACTTGAACTGAGTTAAAGCGGATAGGGTGCTATCCGGAAATATCATACCCTCTTGGTAGGATATTTGTGAGGCAGGGCCCGCAGGAGCCCCGCCGTTTCTTTCGCTAAGTAACGCACCCGCGAAAACCCGTCAAAGTAACTGAAAAGTCAACCGACGCGTTTTCTTTAATTTCTTAACATACCATTTAATTGGGCGGTTTATTTCGTGAATTAAATGGGCTGTTTCATTCGTTGAATTAATTCAACGAATTTAATGGGTCGTTACTTACGTGTTTGCGTTCGTTGGAAAATTAATAAAATAGACAAACTTGTCTATTTTGGAGGATTGCTATCGTTGTGCGAATCCTCTGAGCCTCCACCCTCCCCGCGAAGAACGCGAAGAACGCGAAGAACCCAAAGAACGCCGGAACCGGAATTCGACGACGCACACCGTGATCTGCGACGTCGATGAGCTCTACCCGCGACGTTCTTCGGCGACGCCTCTTCTTCCGCGACCGATCCTCGTTCGGCAACTAAGGTGAGAAACGGATCGTTTAATTCTCCCTTTTTAATTTCAATGACAACGGATTTAATTAATTAAATCCGTTTGTTCTAGATCTAGAGATCGTCGGCGCGACGCTTTTCCCGCGGTGCGACGAACGTCTCTTCCGCGACGACGTGACGATCCCCTCCTTTCGCGACGAGCGATTCCGCGACGACCTCACGTCTGACGGCGACTTTGAGGTAAGGGTTGTTGGAATATTTTATTCCCCGGGTTTATTCTTTTAAAATAAAGAACCTGATCTCCAAACAATTTTAATTTAATTAAAATTGTTGCTGATTATTTTCTTTTCCTCCCATTGTTTATGACTAACGCGGAGGGTGCGGATCTAACGAACAAGACCCGGCAACCCTCTGCCGATCTTTTGTTGTGCGGATTTGGCGGACGATGACGAACCGTGCGGGAAGGGCGATCCATTGATCCCGCAGTGAAGATCGGCCCCCGGGAGGAGCAACGGCGCAGACGGGAGGCAAAACGGGCCACCGGAGCAACTCCGGCGGCCGGAGGCGGCGACGCCCGGCGCGCCGCCGTGGAGGAGATCCGCCGCGGCTGAAGCGGCGGCGGCGGCCGGTTCCGCGGCCGCGCGGAACCGGGGAGGGACGCGGCGGCCCGGCCGCGTCCGCGTGACAGGCGGCCCCCCGCGGGGCCGCGTTCCACCTAAGCCGCGGGTCAAACCCGCGGCGCCCCCTTCGGCCGCTCGGCCGAAGCCGAGCCGGTCGGTCCGGTCGGCCGGGCCGCGCCCAGGCCGGGCCGGGTCGGGCCGACCCGGTTCGGCCGACCCAGGGGTGGTTTGGGCCGGGTCGCCCCGGGCCCAGAAACCCCGTTTTCGGGCCTTCTTCGGTCTTTTGCCCATATCTTGGGCATGAGACCTCCGATTGACGAACTGTCAGCGGCTACGCGATCCTTGGATCGATACGGTCGTTTCGGTATATTATACTCATGGTTTCGGAAGACTTTGGGTTCGGCCGGGTTGGTTCGTACACGAAACCAACCGGGCCCTCGGAGCGGAAACGCTCATAACTTGAGCTACGGACGTCCGATCGACGTACCGTCGGCAGTGGTAGTTTCCTCTAAGTGAGACGGAACTTTTGGCATACTCCGCCCAAGGATCAGATATAGGCGGAGTACGGTCGGGTTGGTTTTGCCCTAAAAACCAACCGGGCCCCTGGGACGAAAATGCCAATAACTCTCAGACCGGGCGTCCGATTGACGCGCCGTCTGTTGCGTTGAGATCCTGTTGTCGATACGGAACTTTTGGATACATAAACTTCGAACTACGTGTCAGTTGATGTATCAACCTCTCGGCTTGTGGAGCGGACCCTCCTAAACGAGCTCGCTATGTGCGGGAACCCTAGCGCTGGCTGTGACTTCGACGACAGAGCAGAGATCCTCCGTGGATTGCGACGACGGCAGAGCAGAGATCCTTAGTGGACTGCGACGACGGCAGAGCAGAGATCCTTCGTGGACTGCGGCGACGACTGTGCAGAGATCCTTAGTGGACTGCGTCGACTACTGCACTCAGCGATCCTACGTGGATCAGTGCTACAGGTTCTGTGTGAGCCAGATCCTATGTGGGTCCTTACTACCGGTTCTGTGTGAGCCACTGCCTACAGGTTCTGTGTGAGCCCGATCCTGTGTGGGTCTTTTGCTGGGGTTAGTACCTATCGATCCTTCGTGGGTCCGACGACTTAGATGGATCAGTGATCATCTTTGACGTCATCTGAAAAAGTATACCTGGTTGAGCTGAATCTTATGTTACTCTCCTTTGTGGTTTGTGTTGAACTATCCTTTGTGGATTTACTGTTTACTCTCCTTGTGGATTTGAGTCTTGCTTTCCTGCGTGGATTGATTTGTTCTTGAGCTCGTGAGCAGAGCTAGAATTGGGGACTTAGGTATATGTATGGGCATATACCTAAGTCGAGTCAGATGTTACATCGTGATTGCATCTTTCTTTTGTGCTATATCCTTTGTGGATTTCGGAAGACCTTCGGGGGTCTCGGGGTCCTTAATGAGTAGCTTATACTCACCCCTGCACGGGCTATGCCCGCACCTTGTTGTGTTGGATGCAGACGACGGACAGCGCTGATCTCGGTTGGGGCGTGGAGCAGGACGGTACCTGGAGGTGGACCCCTGGGCGGGACGTGCTCGGAGCGGACGTGGGACCCGAGGAGCCTGGAGGCTATCTGTACCCACCCTTCAGGTGGGATTGCCAGTGGACGACACGAGGCCGCCGTCTTTTCTTCAGTTACTGTTCTTTACTTTTTCAGTTGTACTTTCAGTTGGGCTTGTATTCCGGCCCCCTTTTTCTTTTCTGCACTTGTAGTTACTTTCCGCTTGCTGACTCTGTGGTGGTTGTTACTTATAAAGGCAATGCCTTCCCTATTTACCGGGATTTTACGCTTTGGTGCTAGTCGCCAGCCCCTGGCCTATGGAAGGCGGGCTTGGGGTATTCACGGCACGGTCCCCGAGGTCGGGTCGTGACACCGCCCCTGTGATCCGGGTCAGATCCGCAGACTAGGTCAAACCCCAGTCTGGATCCAGGTTGGTCCGGTCGGCCCGACTGGGCCGGACGGGACTCAGAACCATTTGACATATTCTCCACTCTTTTGCTCGTAACAGGAGCTATGTGTGTCTGATTGACGAACCATCTATGATGACGAAAAACTTGTAAGAAGATGGTTCTTTTGGTATACCCCACTCAAGTTTTGGACACAGTTGGGGTACATCCGAGGTGGATCAAACTTAAATCCAACCGAGCCCTCAGAACAAAAATGCCAATAACTCTCAGACCATGTGTCCGATTGACACGTCGTCTGTCGCATTGGGTATCTTATGGCTGGACAGATCTTTTGGATACATCAACTTAAGACTTCATTGAAGTTGATGTATCAACACTTGGCTTGAGGAGAGGACCCTCCCAAAATCAAGAGTGTCTTGTGGGGAAACCCTCTAGCTGGCTAATTTCAGACGACTCTTCCTAGATCCTATGTGTGTTCGACAACTCTGACTATTTTTCCTGGATCATGTGTGGGTTCGATAGCTCTGATGACTGTTCCTGGATCCTGTGTGGGTTCAACAGCTCTGACTACTGTTCTTGGATCCTGTGTGGGTTCGACAGCTCTGATTTTTGTACCAGGATCCGACATGGGTTCGACAAAATAGATGATTTAGTGGCTACATCTAATCATCTCTAACTCTCTACAAAAGTTGTTTACCTGTGTGAGCTGAGTTAGTAACTTTTGTTTTTTCCTCCTAATTGAGACAGATTACTTGATAACTTAGGTATATGTATGTGCATATACGTAATTTGTTTTATCTGTTGATTTCATACTTGGTGGTTATCCTTGTTGGTTTTTGTGAGACCTTGAGTGTCTTAGGGTCCCTACTGAGTATCGTTATACACACCCATGCACGGGTTATGCCCGCACCTCATTTTGTTGGATGTAGGGGATAGACTATGCTGACTGAGGTTGAGTGTACCAGGACTGGATCGTGCTTAGAGGTGGACCACACAGTGTGACGGTACACGGAGGAGATGGGTATACGTGGAGTGTTGTGGAGGCTATCTGTACCTACCCTTCATGTAGGATTTCCCAGTGGATGATCCAAGAGTTATTTCCCCTTTTTCCAGTACTTTTGCTTCCAGTTTCTTGTACTTTACAGTTGGGCTTGTATTTCCGGCCCCTTTTACTTTTCAACACTCATTTGTTATACAGATTTCCTTAGTGTTTTTCTTCCATCTTGTACTCTATTGTGTGCGTTTTCAGGTTATAAAGGCAATTCCTTCCCAGTTTTAGGGATTTATGCCTTTGGTGCTAGTCTCCTACCCCTGGCCAATGGAAGACGAGCTTGGGGTAGTCACAGTAGGAGCCCCAAGGGATGGGTCATGACATAATGGTTGCTTAAATATGGGATGAAATGAATAGAGAAAGTCTATTAGGTATAGAAATTTGAAATTTTTGGATACACTATAGAATCTAGCTTATCCATTGGCTGCTGATGTGCATTGGGTCAAAGCAATAAATTTATTTTCCTAGAAGTCATATGGTTCCATTTTGAAGTTATATGTTGAGTTTTCTACTTTACAACAACAACATCCAATTTTATGAAGGAATATAATTAAAAGAGTAGTTGAAGAAGTTCCATCCCAAAATATTGAGGTTATTTCCTATGATTTGGAAGAGGGCAACCTATCCAATCTCTTAGATATACATATAACTCCAACTTATAAGAAGGATTTTTTCTAATGATCAAATAGATGAAGACATCAATGCCGATGAGGAGGGAGTAACACAAATTGGGGAAGAAGTTTCTTGAAATGCACTACTTGTACAATAGCCTCATCCTATAATAAATCACTGACCACCCTTCACATATTATTTGGAAGAAATGACACATTTTTCTAAATTCAACCTTAATGTTCTTACACATGCAACTAACATTCCTAGAGTTATAGTGGATAAGTTTAGTGAGCAAAAAAAAATTATATGTTGAAGGCATTTTACATGTAAAATGCATTGAAATACATACTAAAAAGATTTCTTAATGAAAGACACAAGATATTTATTTCAGGAATCAAGCGATACAAAATACATTATACGGTGTGATAAATATGGGATGATTGTAAATTCGGATTGAGGGCAATTTCAGACAATGCATTTAGAGTGTGGATAATTTTGAAGATTGATCCATCTCATACTTGCGTTCTATCAAACATGGAATAAGATAATTCTTTATTGGATGCTAAATTTATGTCATCTATTATGATTGAGATAGTTAGGACCTACAAATATGTTACTCTAGACCTTGTTCAAGAGAGGATACTACAAAATTTTGGATATAATATTTTCTATAACAATCCATGGATGGAGAAGCAAAAGGAAATTTTGAAGGTTTATGGTGATTGGTATGACTCATATTTGGTGTTGCTGTAATTACTAGCCATACAGAGACACAATTACCATGTTTTCATCCACATCCAAACGAATGAACATGTGTCTTAGGATAATAAAAATGATCAATCTCGTGTTAAATTTCATTGGTTGTTATGGGAATTACTCCCCTTTATTTCCACATTTCATTTCGGAAAATAGTTCATATATATTGATGGAACAGTTTTATATGGAAAATACAAGTTTGTGTTATTGATTAAGACAACACAAGAGGGAAACTGTTCACCTATTCCACTTGAATTATCCATTATGGAGAAGGAAAACTACGAATCATGGAGTTGGTTTTAGGCATGTATCAGAAACCATTTCCCCTACATTCGGGGTGTACGCTTGATATTTTATTGGCATCAAGAAATCATTGATGCAATTAATTCAGATCCGGATACTTGGATACCCCAAATGAAAATCATCGATACTGAATTAGAAACATTATTAGCAATGTAAAAAAAACATTTCTTAACAAACCTTTCAATAAAAAAATCATTAGGAGTTGTATGAAATGTATTTATTATTTTTTACTATTTCGACATAAAGTTAATATTAGTTTTTGTGAAATATGATCACTTCTGTGTAGCATATGAGATGAATCAATGAGTTTTTGAACAACATTTCAAACAAATCCACAAGGCAAATCAAGAAGTGTATGATGATTTGATGAAGATTCAGAAAAAATGGACATTGGAATATGAAGAGGGGAAGAGGTAAAAACACACGAACACAAACATTGTGGAGTGCATCAATGGTGTCTTTAAGGGGCTTCGATAGTTACCTATAATTGCCCTAGCTTAGAATCCATTTTATCACTGTGCGAAGTACATTGTTGATAGAAAAAAACTATCCTTTTATGGGATTATGTAGGGGATAAGGTATGGAAGACACTTCCAATGGGAGATTGATTAGAACATTGAAGAAACTTATAATTATCATGTTTTCATTTTCCATCACGAAGAATCATGATTTGAAGTTCTAGAGTGTCTGGACCCCATTGAAAATAGCATCTGACAAAAAATGGTGGTATTACCAGAAGTGAGGCAATGTCAGTGCCAAAACTTCCATGAATTATGGTTTCCGTGCACACATTCTATCACAACATTTTCATGTATTAACAAATCATTAACACAATATGTTCACCCAATGTACTGGATGGACACTATTACAAATTTTTATGTTGTACCACGAATGCCTATTAGGGAGTCTCAATATTTCCCAATGCCCTAAGACCAGATGATATTGATACTTGACATTGACAGGTTGCATCAATGAGAGAGAGAGAAGTCCAGCAGGATACATAATGAGATGGACTATCCTCAAGAACAAGGACAACATTTTAGATGTGACACATGTCATCAAGAAAGTCATAACACAAAACAATACCCTAAAATTGCTAGTTCATGTTCACACACTCATCCACAATGATTTATTGCATCCAATGTGATCTTTTCATATTATCAATTACATGGTGCTAGTATAAAATCCTTCAATTGTTAAAATTTTATGAAATTTCTAAACACTTATACTATAAAATAATAAGTAGCCTTTCATATTCACATTAAAAGGATTATAACAAGTACATATGAAGTGACATGAAAGAATAATCAAAATATACATGGCTAAACCATAAAGAAAGAATTGGAGCTAATAATAATGAAAAATACCATTATGTGAGAAACCATACATAAATTAAAAGGGGAACCACATGCGATCTAACTTATTAGTTAAAGTTAAACTACGATTGTTTTCGGTTGTTAAAAAAAAATTTCTTCGTTATCTAGAAGTATATTAGAAAATAAGTCACAGAATGTTCTGGAAGTTGACGTAAAATGAAGAGAAAAATTCAATTCAATTTATTTATCCATGATAAAATTAAAATTATGACTATATCAAGTGAATTGGACAACAAAAAACCCATTAAATAAGACATAAATGATTTACAATCGACATGAAATACATTGAAAATTTTCAACAAATCAGAGTTTGGATGAGATGAGTCTGACATTAGAAGTGAAGTAAAATA
This sequence comes from Viscum album, assembly GCA_963277665.1. Classification (NCBI taxonomy): domain Eukaryota; kingdom Viridiplantae; phylum Streptophyta; class Magnoliopsida; order Santalales; family Viscaceae; genus Viscum; species Viscum album. The sequence continues at coordinate 1,211,986,409 of OY728142.1, read as the reverse complement.
TAGCTTATTCTTAAGTGTTATCTAAAAAACATATTCTAAAGGGATGTACTTAACTTTTGAATTTTAAAAATATTTCCACCTTCTAATGGGTTTTTATGCTAGATGGAGTTATTGAATTTAATTTCTTATTATTTATCACTTTCAATGTTGTATTTTATAGGTGGAGTCATGAAAACTACTTCATTAGGGATCCAAGACCCAATTTGGTCATATACTGTCTCATATTGGATAGTCTATTACCCATCAACGTAAGTATATACAATCATTCATTGATGAACCAATTTCATAATATCATCATTTTTTGGTTTTTTGTATTTTATTTTGAAAATTATCACATGTAATTTCAAATTAATGGATGAAAAATATGGGCTTTATTTGACTAGTTTCCCACATATTTCACTATTGGAAATCAGGATGTGATTTCTGTAGTGCCTCACATTCACATTCATATTATTTAGTGGCACCGAACTAATAAATCCATGCACCAGTTTGGATGTATTTTGTGTATTCTTTTTCCACCGTGATAGTCACCAGTTCTTCATTCCATGAATCTGATAGGGAGGCAGGATGTCAACTAGAGTCGATGACATACTGAGTTTCTCAAACCCTAGGATATATGAGCATCATTTCATAATGAGGGTGTTCATATGATACAATTCTCTCTATTATGGTATCTCATGTATGTTCCATTGTATACACTAAAGTCTATACTATATCATACTACACATGAAAGAGTGATTTAAGCTCTGGTAAGTTAATAAATCTCAATTATTTTGTTTATTATACTATTTTATAATTCATTTTGAATCTATTTACAGTATAATTGACTACAACATATTATCTGCATGTCTAATCTATAGGAGGAGGAGGTTTCTTGCCTAACAGTGATCCATGCTACAGTGGAAGGGATGATGCCATCTTATTGAGTTTTACATGATATTATCCTCAATCATCCACCACAGGGTGATGGAATTCCTACCTATGGAGTGGAGGTACCTTCTCAGGATCCTTCTATAGTGCCTTCTAATGTTGAGGGCCCAAGACAATGATGGCATAGACCTCATTGTGTTACATGTGAGGCCTCACCTATTCCATATGCAGAGGTTGAACCTATAGTAGTACAACCTCATACAATTGGGGATGTGCATCATGAGGCACAAGATCCATTTGTGTTTTCAGGATATCCACATTGTTCTAAAAGTATAGTTGATCCAAGCTTCTATCAGGTGTCATTTCCCATGCCTCCAGCTTTCGTGCCCAATCTGTCATAGGGAGTATGGTTCCCCCATGCGATGATGGAAGGTCCTTCTACACACATAAAGGGAGAACGATTGGGTGAAAATGAAGAAATATATTTGAAAAATTTTCTTATTGAGACACAGAAAGAGCATCAGACATATGAGGATCCAATGCTTGAGGATCATCCCTCTATATAACATCACACTCCACCCCAACACAGAGGTTGATGATCTCAATACAGGTGTCGCATTCGCACAACAAAATGTGGTACGAGACCTCACCATAGAGAGCGACTATACTCATTCATGTATATTTTTTCAATTGACTTAATGGATTTGACAAAATAATGTATTCTATTAAATTGTATTTTACTTTTAATTTATATTTTTCTCATATTTTTTATAAGCATTCAAATTCAACCAATTGAAACATAGGAAAACCAATTAAATTTCAAATAGGTAACATTAAAAGATTATAAAATATAAACAACAAAATAATCTAATTAAAACTAGAAATATATCATTAACATCATCAAATTTATTGAAAATATAAATAAGTTCACCAGTATTTCCAAAAAATCTAATTTACCTGACATGCATATTATTGATTAAAAACATGATATTTACCTAATAAAAAATATATGCAAAAAACTTATAGGATGGTGTGCTACATTCTAAATGAACATTAAAACTTCCACTAAATGTAATGTTTGAAAGTAATATTTTATTTCTCCATTAAAATAAATTTTAAATAATTGTTTTTATGAAATACTTTTCATTTTCAATTATATTTTATATGGTCATTAATTATATTAAATTTGAGTTAGATTGTATCCCTACATTGTTATTTATAAACATTCAAAGTCACCTACTTAAAACATTATTTTGTTTCATGTAGGGGACATTGAAGGAATGTAAACTATAAGAATAATCTAAATAAAACATAAAACATAGCCTAAACATATAATAGTCTTTCGAAAATAAAAATAATATATCAAATATAATAAATAATTAAAAATGAATAGAATTTAATAAAAAATTATAAATACTAATTTAATGGATTAAAACAACAGTATATTGTGCCACTAAAATTAATTTTCTTTAATTGTTATTATGAAATGTTTGTTATTTCGATTTATTTTTTATATGTTTAGTAAGTGTGTCAAATTTCATTTTGATTGTATTTCAAATTTATTATTTATAGACTTTCAAAGCCACCAACTTCAAACATTGTTATGTTTTATGTAAGTGACTTTGAAAAAATATAAATTATAAAATATATGTACAATCTAAATTATATATCGCTAACTGACTCAATATATAAAAAATTATTGAAAATAAACAAGAATAAAAATTATAATAAGGAAAATATAATTTTCACATCACAAAATTTATGTCTTAAAAATATAACAATTTTACTTTCAAATATTAATGGACATAAATAAAATAAAATAAACATTATACATATATAAAAATGTACAAAAATGTATATTTAAACTAATTTTTTTTGCTGAAATACAGGATCACCGATGCCGCCTTTCAACTTAACCAAAAGGTGCCATTCGATGTGCCTCCTTTCCTCAATTGTTTTCAAAAAAATTCTATGTTTGAATTATTATTTTTCAACAAATTTTAAAAAAAAAGTCATGGGAGTGTGGTTGCAGTTCATTTTCTATTCCTACACCACCCCAACCAACACTATGGATTCCAACATCATGGTCTTCCTCACCATGACTACACCTGAATGTGTATAATGAGGATTTTTCTCCTAAAATTAATTTTTTAGTATTATATACACTTTTTTCACTATTTTTATTTTGCACTATAAAATGTTATGTGTTATTAAAATCAAACATCATTAATAATTTGGTGCAACATAGTTTAATTTTTCATTCCTTTTCCTTAGTTTATAAATAACTAATGTTTTGGGTAACATTTTTTTATGCAAAATTTTAATTTTCGGTTTTTTTATATTTTAAAATTAAATAAAATTTTAGTTTTTTTGGTTTGTGATCTGAGTGCCTAGTGAGAAAAATCATTTGGTATTCTAGAAATCAGGTCAAGAGTGTCAAATCATTGGGAAGTCTTGGCCCTTTGGCATTTTATTTTTATTTTTAGATTTATTATACACACACACACACTGTATTTAAAATACTATATATATATCTAAAGTATTTACAATACTATGTATATTTAAAAAACATTATTTGTGTTTTGTTTTTTTATTATATATATATATAACAAAATATTAAACACTATTTAAAATAATTCTTTTTATTAGGGATTACCTGTATTTAATTAATTTCAAAATATAGTAAAAACCCTAATTCACGACTCTCTTTTATACAGGAATTCCCATTTATAGGGGAATATGCCTCATAATAATAAAAATAATCATAATAATAATAATAATAACAATAATAATAATAATATAATAATAATAATAATAATATAAAATACATAATTAAAAATATAAAAAATTAAAATAAAATATTGTCAATATAAATAATTATTAATATTTTAATTAATAAAATGTAGTAATATGATTAATATAAATAATAAATAATAATTTAATTAGAAATATAAGTAATAATATAATCAATAATATGATTAATAATAAAATTAAAAATATTATTAAAAATATAATAAATAATAACATAACTAACAAATAAAAATATAATTAATAAGATAATTATTTATTATAGGTAGAATGGATTATAAAAAATAAAACTACACATGCACCAAGAAACCCCTTGGGGTCAAGACTTATCCGACACCACCTCGCACTGACCACACCACCCTCATTGTGATCCTACTGACCTGCTGAACTGGCCTGCCAACCCCTTACACCACCATAAACTTGTGTTGGCATGTGGACCACACTACCCCCATTGCCTCCTCTTGACCCACCAATTGAAACGCCTACATCCCTCCATTGATTAGGGTGCCAACCACTGCTTGCACCATCAAGTGTGGGCTTGATGCTATTACAAGCACACCCACCCCAACGCAGATGGAAGAAAATATGCCACTAATTTAATTGGGGAAAATTGCAAACACTCATGGGTCAAACCCTGAATAAGATACACAACTAGAATTTCCCATTTTGGTCAAATAGGTCCTTATGTACATTATTATATAATCATTAATATTATTAATACTTAATAATATAATATACTTAATAATATTAGTAATAATATAATTGATCTATAATAATATAATTAATAATTGACATTGGAGAAGTCCATGTTGATTTTCTTGAGAATCAGTATATGCTTGACGATATGATGTATGAGATCACAATAAATTTATCATTACATCCCAAGAAGAGTAGTGACAATGAGGTGGATAAAGCAAAAAATGATGGAAGCTACACAGGCACATGAGTGATATGATGTAGTGAAAGATGGTGCAGAAGTGTTAAGGCGGGAGATCCAGCTACTCATATATCTTCTGCAGGGATAGAACTTTTGGGTGGGGGTGGGGGTGAGGAAGCCCCTCCTAATCATAGACTTGGTGTTTCACTTCTAGTGTATGACAAGGCTTGTGTCACTAAAAGAAATCTCGTCGATTAGGATGAAAATGATAAGGATTTTGGAACCATCACAGCCGTCATGTTGACCTGCCGCACCGGCCCACCATCTGCTTACCTCACCATCAACTCTTGTTGTCCCACTTTTTGGGACTATAAAATGATTGTCCCATTAGTAAAATGATAATTACAAGATAAAAATAATGTGAAAAATGCGAAAAAAATTAAATGATTCCAGATGTAATGTGGAAAAACACACATAATGGAAGGGGTAAAAAACAACGAGCAAATAGAAGGATCACTGTGTGGTAAAAGTGGGTACACACTCCCTTACTAATTACAAGGAGAAAACCATAGTAAAATTTCTCTTGAATAAACGATGAAACCACCTCACTAAACACTGCAAATAAATGACGAACTCAAGATCTGGGTGATATTTGATTATGGGATGATAAAAATAATGGGAGAGAGACCTTTATATAGGTTTCCTCTTCCCCTACCATCCTATCTTTGCTGGAATAGTTGGTGGGGTTGGCCACCAACTAATCACCAGCCACACCTTCCTCCCTTAACAATTAAGAGGGAGACACCACCATGGAAAAATATACTGACACATCTACCACTTGAATATTAGATTGAGAATCAATCATATCTCGACATATCCTTTATATTTTCCAAACATGCTGCTCAAGTATCTGCATGGCCGCTTGAAGATAATCACCATCTGATCTGATCAATGTTAATCGTCTTCATTAGGAATCTTTCCAGATTTTCATTAGTGTGAATCGTCTGCATGTCCACACTTCCTTCCTCCACCACATCTTGGACAAAGTGATATTGGACCCCAATTTGCTTTATCCTGGAATGAAAAAGATGGATTCATTGCAATTTTCAAGGTTCTATGACTGTCACAGAATAATGGAATATGCTCATGTATGTGCTCGAGCTCCTCTAAAAACCTTCTCATCCAAATATCCTTTTTGCAAGCCTATGTAGCTTCAATAAACACTTCCTATGTTATGGAAAAGCCACAACTGAAAATAACTTCGAAATCCATCACATAGATCCTTTTACAAGAGTAAACACATAACTAGTATTGGATTTCGTTTGGTCAGAATGACCATCAAAATTTGAATCAACATAGCCTCTGATAGTAAAATATGACCCTCTATAACATAATGCAGCATCTGAGGTCTCCCTAATGTATCTTAGGATCCTCTTCACTGTGCTCCAATTATCCCATCCAAGATTCCTCATGTACCAACTAACTAATCCAACTACATGTGCAATGTCTGGTCTAGTACAAACCATAGCAAACATTAGCCTACCCACTACTGATGCATATGGTACTCAAGACATTTTCATCATCTCTACTTCACTACTATGACTCATCATGGAGGATAACTTGAAATTAATGGGAATTGGGGTAGATATTCACTTATAGTCTTACATGTTGATGTGTTTCAAGACTCTCTATAAGTAACTCTTATATGAAAGCTAAATCTTCCCATTATTTAAGTCTCGGTAAATCTGCATCCTAAGAATCTTGTTTGCTCGTCCCAAGTCCTTCATATCAAACTCTCTACCAACTATTCATTTATATCACGGATCTGATCATTATTGGGGCCTATTACAAACATGTTATCCACATAAAACAGAATAATGATGAAATCATTACCATCCAAACACTTGAAATATTCCCAAGGATCTGAGTGAAGTCTGTTGTATCCAAGGCTCATGATATAGGAATCAAATATCATGTACCAACAACTCAGTGCCTGTTTGAGATTGTACAAAGATTTTTTCAACCTGTAAACCAAGTTCTCTTAGACTTATTTTGAAAAACCATTCATTTAGAGAACATATATCTATTCATCAAGATCACCATACAGAAATGAAGCCTTCACATCTAACTGCTCTAGATGTAAGCTACATATAGCACACATCGCCAGAACTAACCGAATAGTTGTCAGTCTAACAATAAGAGAAATTTTTTCACTGAAATAAATACATTATTTCTATGTAAATCCTTTATCTACCTGTCATGTATGATATCTTTCCACCAGGGACTTTCCATCCTGCTTGATCTCAAAGACACATTTTTCTCTGATAGCCTTCCTTCCCCGAGATAATGGAACAAGATCCCAAGTCTTGTTCCTATACATGACATCAATTTCCTCCTGCATCACCACCATCCATGAGGATACATCTGGAATCTGGGTCACCTCCACAAAAAAGGTGGATCTGCATCCTCTGTTAATAAGTAGTACATGACATTTCTCTCAGTGAAATAGTCTGAGTTCCATGCTGGTGATCTTTTCTCTCGAGTTGACAGTCATGGTCCATACACAACCAGTACTTGATCATTGTGCTCTGGTAATGATTCATAAGAAAATGATTCTCCCTTATACTTGTCCTCTACTTCAACTATTGTACTCTCTGTATTCTTCTTCTCCATGTATTGATCAGTTGTTATTTCCACCTTGTCTTCTCCAAAAATGACATCTCTGTGGTTGATAAATTTGTGGGTAGTGGGGTCCCACAAATTATACCCCTTCACACAATCAGTGTACCCCAAGAAGATACAATTCCTTGATATTGAATCCAACTTCATTCTTTCTTGGTCATTAATGAGTGCATATATAGTACTTCTAGAAGTATGTATCTGATAATAGTCAGCAGGTTTACCAGTCCACTTCTACATTAGTGTCTTCAGCTCAATTTCCATTGAAGGAGATCAATTGATCACATAACGGGTTGTGTTCAATGCTTCTGCCCAAATTGTTTAGGCAATAACTGTTGTCTTCAACATTGACCTTGTTCTATCCAACTGGGTTTTGTTCATATTCTCTACTACTCTATTCCGCAGAAGAGTTTATTCCACCGTGAACTGTCTCTTGATTACTTCATATTGAAAAAAAGAATTACAAACTCCTCATTTGTATATTATCCACCATTGTCAGTCCTTAGACACTTGATCTTCTTTCCAGATTCAAGTTCCTTCTATGCTTTGAATGTTTTAGTGACTTCAGAAAACATCCTCCTTCCTCTTGATTGGTTACACCCAACATATCCTAGAATAATCATCAATGAATTGTACAAATTACATTGCTCCTCCCATAGATATAACTGGTGTTTTCCAAACATCAGAATGAATAAATTCCAAGATCTTCTGACTACTCATTGTTGACATCCCAAACTTTATCCTATGTTGCTTTCTCAAAACAAAATTTTCAAAAAATGTTAAGGATACCTTTGTCAGCCCAGGTAGCAACTTCGGATTCGCAGGAATCTGCAGGCCTCATTCTGACATACAGACAAGCTTCTGATGCCATAACTCTTCCAATGCTTCCATCGAGGTTGTTTATGCAACAACTATCTTTGATTCCTTGTACGTTTCACCCATAAGCACATACAGTTTCTTTGAGATCTTCTCCACTTTCATTACCACAAGTGCGCCTTTCAAAATTCTCATCACTCCATTCTCGGTGTGAGTCTTGGATTCAATGTCATAAAATTGTTCCAAAGACAATATGATCTTCTTCAAGACCTTCACATGATGTACATCAGGGATGGTTCAAAAAATACCATCATGCATCTTCAATTTTATAGTACCGACTCCAACAATATTTAAGGTGTGATATTTCTCCATGTACACAAGTCCTTCCGAGATAGTTTCCTATTGATCAAACAATTCCTATCAATACGTCATGTGCCTTGTTGCTTCTGTATTGATTATACATGCATCATCGAGATGTTTCCTGCTTCCAGTAGTCACCACCACTTCACTGACTAGTATATCTCTATTTTTAGAAGTACTCACCACATTCCCCTGAGATATCTTTTCACCACTCTTCTTATTCCAACAATCCTACTCGACGAGCCCCTTCTTTACATAATTGAAACACGTGACATTATTTTTCTTACTCCTTGATTCGGAAAATCCATGATTTTGGCTCCCATTGGAACCACGCTCCATCATCCTTACTCTCTCCATTGAAAGAGCCTCTGCATGGTGTGATGTTGTCTGTCTGTCCTCCTTGTTTTTGCACAGACTTTATTATTCAAGAACCATGGCTACAACATCATTAAAGGGAAGTATATTCTTCAGGATATTATTGGTGAGGTTGATAATGAGTTGGTCATATGAATCTAAAAAACTCTTTAGTAAAATCTCTCCCCATTCAGTATCTACAACTTTATAGCCCAATTTCGTGAGTTGAGCAAATTGGGTATTGAGGTTGTTGATGTGGTCAGTCACTGATGATGACTCTACCATCCGAAGAGTGTACAATTTTCTCTATAGGAAAATTTTATTATGAAATGACTTGACCTCGTATATCTTAGTCAAAGTATCTCATATTTCCTATACCATCATTTGCTCTACAATGCTCGATAGGACAACATCTTCCAAATCCAAATGGATGTTGGCAATAACATTCATGTCCATGTCGTTCCATTTCACCTCTTTCACACTTCCAACTTTTTTTCAATTACCAGTAGACAATTATCTTTTCACAGAACTCCCTGCTTCTTCATTTTCCACAATGAAAAATTATTATTATTGAATTTTTCAATCACAAATTTTTCTTTTATCTGTAAACCCTGTCAGTACAGAACCTCCTCCATTTCACAATTGTGTATTTAATAATTTTAATTATTTTTTTGATGTGAAAGATCAACTGGAGTTTCAATCATATAGAATACTCAAATTTACGAGAATAATTAATACCCAAAGAACAACATCGGGCCAGAACCTTGACTCTGATACCACTTGTTGGGACCATAAAATGATTGGCCCATTGGTGTAGTGATAATTACGTGATAAAAATGATGTTCAAAATACGAAAAAATAAATGACACCAGATGTAATATGGAAAACCCCCCCAAAATGGAAGGCGTAAAAAACCATGAGAAAATAGAATGATTAATATAGGGAAAAGTGGGTACACACTCCCTTGATTATTACAAGGATAAAACCCTCTTAAAATCTATCTTGAATAAATGGGGAAACATCCTCACTAAACACCGCAAATAAATATAGAACTCAAGAACCCGATGAGATTTGATGATGGGATGATAAAACAGGTGGGAGAGATCACATTATATTGGCTTCCCCTCCCCCTTTCATCCTCTCCTCATTGGATAAATTGGTGGGGTTGGCCATTCACCACTCACCAGCCACGCCTGCCTCCCTTGACAAACAAGGGGTGGCACCTCCAACGAAAAATCTACCGACACCACTGACTGCACTGTCCATACTTCTTTTCAACGACCCAACAACATCCCAGCATGAATCCAACCATTGAGCGGGACACCAACCACCCCTTGTGCAACTAAGTGTGGGCTTGGTGCTAACATAGGCACACCCAAATCTGCTCAGGTGGAACAACATACACCCCTCCAATTTAATTGGGAGAAACTACGTAGAGTCCTGAGTCAAAACCTGGATGGGATGCACAACTGGCAGCACCCATTCCATTAGAATAAGTCCTCACATGAATTAATATTATGCTAGGAAATTTCTAGTATAGAGCATACATAACCCTAAAATTTATTAATGAAAATGAAATGAAAAAATAACGGCCTGCAACTGTGTGGCACATAAAGCACCACTAAACTAGGGAAGTGAAAAAACAAAGCCACTCATGATCACAACATTTTTGGCCCTAAGACCCACATGTCATAGCCTGAAGACCCATTATTCAAGGCCAAAAAATCAACATTACAATGCGCCATAGGCACATAACCAAAAATTGTCAGTCTGTCCCCATATGCCTAAGTCATTGCCAGCCGCCCAACCCAGGGTCATCACTCCACCCTAAGAATGAACCCCACATCTTGTGGTCACCTGCTCCTTGATACCTCTCTAGATCATCACATTGCTCAAAGTCATCCCACTTTGCATTCCAAGAACTAGTGCCTCCTGCCCCCAAAAAATCCTAAGGTTGCCTCCCCAACTAGTGTCACTGACCACCAAGAACGTCAGCCAGCCATCCTACGGTCACTGTCTAGAGAAATGCACCACCATTGAGGTGCACACGGGGTTCCCAAATCTTTTCACTAGAGTCCCCATGTTGAGATCACCGCCATCTTGTATGAAACTACAACCCCTCTGATGGGATAGGCTTTCGTAATCACTATAATTGGGGTTCCATTTCCATTCACCATCGAGACTGCCCATCATCGGGCCTTCACCATCACCCCCACCTGGATCCCATGTTACCTTTAACTGTTTCACTTCTTGCTACCTATGACTATAGCCCAAAGCTACCAAAAAGGTCATTTCATGCCTTCATAAACAAAACCCTCTCTAATCTGCTCCTTACATTGGGTTCGCTGCTAGATTTCTCTTCATTCCCAATATCGGTAGGCACCGATGTAACCTAAGGTCGATTCCATGAACCCAAAACATATTTGTTTTTTTTAAATGGATTTTCCAATTTATTTTAAATAATAGGGATAGGGTTTCAACTACTTTTAAAAATGGGGTCAGAGATGCGTAAACCCCATTCACGAATCCTTCGTAGATGTGATAAAAGATGTGTGAAGCCCGTTCATGCATCTTCCCTTTCCAGGAAGTGTGAACAGGGTTCATGCATCCTTTGTAGACATTATGAAGGATGGGTGAACAGCGTTCACGCATCCTACAGAAAAAATTAATTTTTTAATTTTTTAATTTTTTTTTATAAAAAAATATTAAATATAAATATATATAAAACAAAATTTTTATGCAGAATTTATCTTCTATTTAATAACAAACAGTATTGTCTCTAGAACAATTTGAATTGTGACAATAACCCTCACCAAGGCCTCTCTTTTATAAGAAGACTTTCCTTGAAAATCATTATGCATTTCTGATGTGGGATTCAGATTCTCCCTTTCCTGCACAGAACATTCTGTATTTACGATGTGGGATTCTATTTCAAGTACATGACTTTGAAAGACTATAAAATACAAACTATGAGACCAATATAAATGAAACTTAAAACATGGATTAAACATATAAGAAATAGATGAGGATAAAAATAATTTTGTAAAAAATATTAATGAATAATAATTTATAATTTTTCAAAGCTATCAACTTGAAACTTAAAAATGATTCAAGTATGTGTCTTTGAAAGACTATAAAATAAAAACTGTATGAAAAAAATAATTGAAACTTAAAATAATGATTAAAAATATAATAAATAGACGAAAATGAAAATAATTTCATAAAAAATATTGATGAATAATAATTTATATTCTTTCAAAATCACCAACTTGAAACTTAAAAATGTTTCAAGTACCTGTCTTTGAAAGTGTAAAAAATACAAAATATAAGAGCGATATGAATGAAACATAAAATACAGATTAAACATATATGAAATAGTTGAAAATATAGAAAATTCATAGACAATGATGATGAAAAATAATTTATAATATTTCCAAACCACCAACATGAAACTTAAAAACGTTTATGTGGCTTTGAAAGACTATTAAATACAAACTATAAAACCAATATAAATGAAAATTAAAACATGTATTAAACATATAAGAAATAGTTAATAATTAATTAGTTAATTAGTAATATAATCATTAATTAGTTAATAATTAATATAATTGTTAAATATTAACTACTAATATACAATAATTAATTAGTTGATTAGTAATATAATTATGTCATAATTAATTAGTTAATTAGTAATATAATTATTAAATGATAATTAATTTGTTAATTAGAAATATGATTATTAATTGATAATAAAATTGTTCATTAGTAATATAATTATTAATCATAATTATAATTTTTTTATTAATTATTAATTATATAATAACAAATTAATTAATATGTAATATAATTACTAATTATAATTATTTATTATTTATTATATAATAATTAATCAGTTGGTTAATAAAATATTTACTAATTATAATTATTTATTATTTATTACATAATTATTAATAAGTTAATTTGTAATGTAATTATTAATTATAAAATAAATAATTGATTAATTAGTAATATAATTAGTAATTATAATTATTCATTATAATTATTAATTATTAATTATTAATTAATAATTATATAAAAATTAAATAGTTAATTAGTAATACAATTATTAATTATATAATAATTAATTAGTTATGTAGTAATATCATCATTAATTATAATTTGTAATATGATTATTAATTATAATTAGTAATTATTAATTATAAAACAATTAATTAGGAATATAATTATTAATTACAAATATAAAATAATTAATTAGTTAATTATTAATAAAATTATATAATAATTAATTAGTTAATTACTAATATATGAAATAATTATACGATAATTGATTAATAATGTAATTATTAAATGTTAATTATATACTAATTATTTAGTTAATTGGTAATATAAATTTTATTTATAATTATTAACATAATTACTAATTATAATTATTAATTATTAATAATTAATTATATAATAGTTAATTAGTTAATCAGTAATATAATTTTTAATTATAGTTTTTAATTATAATTTTTAATTATAGTTTTTAAATTTTAATTTTTAATTTTTAATTATATAATAATTAATTAGATAATAAGTAATATAATTATTAATTATATAATAAATAATTAGATAATTAGTAATATAATTACTAAATATAATTAGTAATATTATTATTAATTATAATTAGTTTTATAAATAGCAATTATTAATTTTATAATAATTAATTAGTTAATTACCAATATAATTATTAATTATTAAAAATTAATTATATAATAATTAATCAGTTAATCTGTAATATAATTATTAATTATAATTACTAAGTATAATTATTAGTTATTAATTATATAATAATTAATTAGTTAATTAGTAATAGACTTATTAATTATATAATTAATAATAACAATTATAATAAAAAATTATATTAGTAATTAACTAATTAATTATTTTATAATTAATAATTATATTAAAAATTTACTAATTAATTATTATATAATTAATTATTAATAATTAATAACTAATAATTAGAATGAATAATTATAATTATTTATTATATTACTAATTTAATAATTTACTAATGAATTATTATATAATTAATAATTATATTACTAATTGAATACTTAATTATTATATAATTAATAATTATATTGATAACTAACTAATTAATTATTATATAATTAAAAATTATATTAATAATTAACTAACTAATTATTGTAAAATTTACAATTATATTACTAATTAATTATTATATAATTAATAATTACATTAAAATTAATTATTATATAGTTAATATTTATATTAATAATTAACTAATAATTATATAATTAATTAATTAATTATTAACTATTTATTATATGTTTAATCTATGTTTTAGTTTTCATTTTTGTTGGACTTATCATTTTTATTTTATAGGCCTTCAAAGCCATGTACTTTAAAAAAATTTATGTTTCAAGTTGGTGGATTTGAAAGAATATAAATTATTTTTATTCAACATTTTTTACAAAATAATTTTTATTTTCAACTATTTCTTATATTCATAATCTATATTTTAAGTTTCATTCATATTAGTTTTATAGTTTGTATTTTATAGTCGTTTAGAGACACGTACTTGAAACATTTTTATGTTTCAAGTTGGTGTTTTTGAAATCTTATAATTTTTTTTTCATCAACCTTTTTTATGAAATTCTTTTCATTTTCAAATATTTCTTATATATTTAACCCATGTTTTATGTTTCATTTATATTGGTCTTATAGTTTGTATTTTATAGTCTTTTAAAGGCATGTACATGAAACAGAATCCCACATCGGAAATGCAGAATGATTTCCGGGGCTTGTTATCTTATAAAAGGGAGCTATGGGTGAGGGTTTCTATCAGAATCTATACTACTATAATGGAAGTACTACTGGATATTAAATAGATGATAAATTCTGTTGAATTTTTTTGTTTATATATATATATATATTATATATATATATAATCAAAACAAAACAAAAGAAAAATAAAAATAAGTTTTTTAAAAAAAATAATACAAAAAAATAAAAGTTTTTGTCGGATGTGTGAACCCATTCACACATCCTTCATCACCTCATGAAGGATGCATGAACGGGGTTCACCCATCTTTCAACGCGCCTATGATGCGTGAACCTCATTCACGCATCTTGCTGGGATCAGTGATGCATGAACGAGGTTCACGCATCTCCAGACCCATTTTTAAAAATACTTATAACCCAATCCCCTTTGAATAATTTTTTTTTTCAAAATACCCATTTATAAAAAAACCCCAAAACATACATAGCCTATCACCAGCCTCCATCCGAACATTCCTCGAGGTCACCACTGACAAAGCCCATGACATGAGATCTACTCACATCTCGAGCTCATCCCCCGCTATCCCTTTCTGTGTGGTCATCGTTCTTTTCCACAAGACCCTCCAAAGGATGGGGCACCATCGCCAACCACTGCCTTCAAGGCATCATTGCAAGCCACAGCCTCGCCAGATACCACCATCAAGGTGATTTCACTAGTCCCCACCATTAAATCATCATATCCTGACATATCCATTAAGGCGTCCTCTTCAACCTCAGCCTTTCCCATATGCATCTCCCTCTGCCCAGTGGCATACCGTGAATAAACGGGACGATTCCTGCCACCAAAAGCTTCTTAAAAGTCATAATGACCAAAAATATGATCCTCAAACCCTCCCATGACATATTGATCTCTATATATAAGTGAGAGACTCTCAATATTTGAGAGAGAAACTCTCCATAATATAATTAATATAATTAGTAATTATAAATTAATAATTTAACTAATAATATAATTAATATGATTATAATTTATTATTAGTTAAAGGGATTACAAAATTGAAACCATCTCACACACCCAAGAACCCAAGGGTCAGGCCTCATCCCTCCCCACTAGGCTCAACAAGCACCTATGGATCTATTTTATTACACTTTTGTGTTGTGAAGGATCTCTGTATTGAAGCCCAATCAACCACTAAAAAGGCCTCTAAAGAGTCTTTTTCACCCTTCTGGAGCACACATAGGGCCCATGACCCAAACGCCTAAATTGAAAGAAAGGCCCCCTCTATTTGGCATAGAGACCCAGGACCATAGGCTATTGCATGCCCTGCCACATCCCCTACTAGACCACCATCCCTTCACGATGCAAAACCTACTGTCATCGTCATGCACCCGTCGTTGAGCGGGGCACCTATCCATTCCCCTATAAAATAGAGTCCTAAGTGGGGTGTTTTAGTTATACTTGTTAATTACTTAAATTTTGATATTTCCAAATAAAAGAATATTATTTTATTCACCTGTTAACGTATATATATATATATATATATATTAAAACAAAAAGAAAACATTTTTTTAAATATAAACATCATTTTAAATATTGTACTCTCACACACACACATATATATATATTTTAAATATTCCATAGACACATGTGCACCCTCACACACACACATAACAGATTTAAAAATAAAATAAAAACATAGAAGGTGCAAGAGTGCCAAATGATTCGGCATTTTGTACACCCATATCGCAAATAAAAAAACCTAACCATATTTAATTTTAAAAATATTTTATATTTAACTGTGAATGAGGGTTATTGTAATTTATTTTGATATAACGAATTATCAATGTTATTATAATTAATTTTAATATATATTCAATGATATTTTGTAGATAGTATTTTATATAACAAGTTATGAAAAAAAATCATATACCTGTTTAGTATCTATGACTATTTTTTCATAAAAAGTCATGTGAGTGTATGTGTGCATGTATTGAAAAATCAAGATGCGTGTTAAATATCATGAGAAGAAAAGTTACACAACCTAGAGGTAAAAGAAGAAAGCTAACACCAATATAGCCCACATCCCATTAATGAAGCAACCCCCCAAATCCATTTCACATATCTCCATCCTTTAGATATTTTTGTAAAGTTTTCACGTATTTTTTATTTACCGAAAGGGGTTTTACAAATTGTATTTACCAATATGGATTTCCTTTTATGTTGAAAATGATAAAGAAACTATAAAATCAAATTTTGTGAACCTTTTCACACAAGGATATTAGGATGAATTTATTACAATTATTGCATAAAAATGGTTTGAGGATATCACATGAATACTATACCATCTACTTGTGAGAACTATGTTCGCACAACACTGTCATGCAAGCTATAATGTGTAAACACCTTGTGCGAAAGAAGCCGAGGAAAGCAACTGAAGGTTTGAATATGATGTGGGAATGGGGTTTATGCATCCTAGCCACCGTCGATATAAAGGTAAGCCTAAAACCTTCATTTCGACACTTGCTACTATTTTTGAAGGTGATTTGTGTGGAATTATTTCTCAAATATTTTTGGGGAGTATGGGAAGGTACAATTTCTTTATTGAAATTTAATTTATTTTAAAGTTTTAAATTTATTTTTAGCATGGAATATTTAAGTCTTAGTTTTTTCTAATTTAGAAGTTTTTTTGGATGTTTTAATTAATTTATGTATGTTAATGTAATATAAATTAATGTAAGAATAAAAATTAATTATAAATTAGACATAAAAATTATGAATAGTAATAATAAATGTATAATTTTATGAGTGTTTGAATGGTGATTGATCATGAAGTAGATTGATCAATTCATAATTGGATTTTTTTAGTATTCACATTTATAATTTTTAATAATTATTCAAAATTTCATTATCGAGGATTTGGGTATTACTAGACATGCTAATGTGGTTCTAAGATATTCTAATATTTCCCATATTTTTATGCTAAAAAATCCCCAATTTTTTACTAATAAGTTTATCTTATGTGATTTCAGGTTGATATGTTACATTTACATAAGTGGCATTTCATTTGAAATATTTATAGTTCATATTCTTTTTATTCATGTTTGAATAATTTGACTTAAGGAATCCATATTATATGACTGAAAAGTTTGAAAAATTTATACCATGTAATTTATTAGACCCACTTAGCAAATTATATTATGATCACTTCTCCAAAATATTTTTTTATGGGAAAACAAACTATCTTTCCCAAAAATTCATTATTTGAAAAATAGATTTCTCTTACGAGATTCCATGTAAATAAATTATCTTATATCATAAGTAAATTATATTATTATGGAAGTAAATTATCTTATGAGGGAACTTTGTAAGTATATTATCCTATGATATCAGAAAGATGAAGCACTTATATTTAGAAAATTCATTTTTCTTATATGGTTTTAAATCATCGTACACAAACCTAAATTATCTTATATACACTCAATTAATATTATGGTAAAAAATTATCTTATGGTAATAGTTTATATAGATCAAATTATTTTACAGAAATGAAATTATCATATGAAATAAAATATTTAACCCAAATTAGAATATTCAGGAATGATAATTTTTTTATGGAGAAAAAGTGTTCATAGAATTCCGTAAAGTCATTAAATCCAAGGAAATAAGAAATAAATTTGATCAAATAAGAAGTCTTATAAAGATATATATTATTTCCAGTATTTAATTTAATTTTTTGAGGAATATATTACCATTTATGCAGGGTAAGGAAATTCTACTACTTATTTTAATTTATTAGAGAAAGAGATATCATAATGATGAATGAACATATTAATTAAATATTATATTTCCATGAAATTGCACAGTTCAAGGAATACCATTGCTTCTCTAAATGGCTACATCTAGATTATTTTCCAAGAATAGGGTCATATGCAAGGATAGAACTTGTCTATTAAGAATATTACATTTACTCTCGACTGGTGATATATATTCAAAATATCTAATCCAACAAGATTTGTTGAGAAACTATAAATAATGTAGAATATATTTTGAATATTGAAGAACACAAAACCACATAATCTGTTTTCATGAGTTTTTAATGAGAAAATGTGAAGATAAAAAACTAATGATATGATTCAAATATCATCTATTGTAGTCAAGGAATATTTTGGAACCACACTTCAATGATTTTTTCACTCTTTAGAAGAGTTATCCATCAACTATCAGTTGTATCTTGCTACTTTTTATTGAGCGAGATATCTTTTCTTCATCATTTTTTATTTCCATAAGTATATATTCCTTATACTAAGTATTGTGTAAAGGTCATAGATAGGTACAATAAAGGTGGATCATAGTGAAGGATCTTGGAAACCTTGAAGAATGTTATACTTTCTTGTCCATCCTCAATAGATACATCACATTTTGTGAATTTTTATATTCCATTTTTTATTAAATAAAAATATATTTATTTAATATAACCTTTTTGTGAGATTATATGATGCTGCTCAATAGGGTGATTCACGCAAGATTTCTCCAGCGACCACATTTCTTGTTAGTTTCATGCTCCTCAGTTCTTCTTCTATCCAATCATAAGGGATCCTCATGTATGAAAAGTCAGATCTATAGTGCTGCATTATTTTTTCAAGAGTAATCTCTTTAACTTCATCGATAGAGTTGATGGTGATCACTATGCGTTCTGAGACCTTGGTTTGATGAAATAGTGGAGAAGCATATGAGGCATTATTTTATCAATTAATTTTTTTTTAAATTTCCCATTTTGTGAGATTTTGTGATGTAGCTGGATAGGTTGGACTACCCAAGTGTGCTCTACTAACCATGTGTCCTATTTGTTTCACACTCCCTTTTTCTTCTCTAATCCTACTATAAGGTCTCCTCAAGTATGATGAGTCTGTTCTATAGTGTTGCTTCATTTTTTAAAGATATATTACTTAACCTTCCCAAATGGAGATGAAATTAAATAATTTTGGTTGTGTTCCACTAGTTCACTGAAATGGAGGATATGGAGAGATTAACTCATTGTTAACCTATTTCTTGGTCGAGAAGACCAATTTTTTACTGATGGGTTTCTTCCCAGTTCATCAAGAGAAAGGGATGATAATAGAGGCCATTTCATTTCTTCATCCAAGTTTTATAAATTAAAAGTGGAAGACCTATTTCATAGAATTACTTTGTTAGATAGGCCTTTTATGAGGCACATACAGTGGTGGTGAAGATCATTTTTGAGAGGCTGTAGTCATATTTCTTGAATTCGAAGGATAGAAATTCTTGTTCTTGGGTTGAGAACTTGAGTAGTACAATATTCGAATAGTGGCACAACCCTGGATTGTAGTAAATTCCCTAGAAAATGGAAATACACCTAGATAACAGTGGAATCATATAGCATTTCCAAATCCAGACAGTAGTGAAACACTGAGATAGTAGCGCTCAATCTAGATGATTCAAGATTTGGATGACGACCCTGGTTCTCAATGCTTTAACTTAGATGATCAACACCCAAAATGTAGTGAGTCTGAACTTTATTAAGGGTGTTTATTCTAGGTATATTTTATTTATTATATTTTAATCATGTTTCATTGATTTGGAGGTGTTTCTTTGGTGCCTTATGGTGTGATATTGTTTTCATTTGTCTCTCTTATACTCCTTTATTCTTTAATAGTGAAAACCCCATGGTGATATTTACCTATTCACATAGTCCAATGGATGAAGCATATAAATCACATTTTCATATTTAATTCTATTATCTTTGTGTTTTTTCAACCTATAAATAAATCGACAAACATCGCTTATTGATTTTTAATTCAATTTTTTTGAATTTAATATGTTAAATATAGATTCTATTTGTGGCCTCATTAGATTTGGTTATCATTTCTTCTTCATCATTATAAATCTAGAATTTTTTTCCCATATGAAATAATATGATTTTGGTTATGGAAATATATATGTGATTTTGGAATTTTTTCTCTCACTGTTTCAGGTTTATAAAATCATTATTATATGGAATGTATTTCTATTTTTATTATAATAAATTAGAATTTTGTATTTTAATTAATTTCCAATATTCGCATAAAATTTATATATAACATTGTAGTGTATTAGCCACTATCCAATGCATGTCTAGTGTTGTTTTTCACTAGTTATAGTCATTTGAATATTTTATTCAATCATTTTGAATTGAATCCCGATCATTGTAATTTGTTTATCATTTTATATGTTATAGAATATAAATAAACAAAATTTTCATATTTTGGATTTTAATGAACCTAAATACCCAATAGATCTTGTACTATTTCATAGGGTATGCCTCTCATATAGGTCACTCCCTGCAGCAAAGTGGAACATGATACTATTAGGATTTAAATTTTTTTCATTCAAAATTTGAAATTTCTTATTCATGGCTTTCAAATGATTTGTTAGTGGATTTTACATATTGAAGCCAGCTTTGATTATTCATTTATCTTGGTCATTTTTTCTCTTAGGATATAATTTTTATCTATTTCTAGTAGTTTGTTTCCATACTGTTTCCCTGTTCTCTTTTCTTGTCAGATCCCTAAAGATGTCTTTTGGTAGTTGCTACCTATTTTTATCTCTTATTCTAGGGTCAGGAAAGGGTTATGTGTGATGTTGTCCTGTGTTTGAGATCTAGTAAACAATGAGGTTTTTTGGTAGGATATTATGTCTCTAATGCTTTCCTTTTTCCAAGGAGTTAATATTATGTTAGCTCTATTGTGTTTCATCACCTCTATTTGGATTATTTTCTCTTGATATAGACCTATAATGAGTTCGTTGTGTAGGATGGGGTAGTTTTGGTTGAATACCGCTTTTTCATTTCTTTTTGGGACACTGATATTTTTGGTTATTCTATTTGACCTAATTTAGTGGCTATGTTTTAGTTTCATAGGAACCAAGTGATGTTAGTAAGACTAAACATAGATGTGTGACCCTTTTGTGTCTTTTTTTACCCCAGGTTTCTAGATTAATCCATGCCTTTGTTTTTTTATATTAGAGAGTCCTAGGATATTGGGACTTTTCACATCTATCCTTTCAATTTAACTTTGTATGAGGTTATTTCCTTTGGAGTTTGTTTTTTGTGGTCATCTCCTTGAATGGAGATCTTGAATCCATCTTTTAAGGTTATTATGACAGTTTATGTCAAAATTATTCCCAACCACCTTCTTTGGGGATTTTCTTGGCGTAAAGCTGATGCTTCTCAGTGATTTTATTGTCTTGTTATCCTAGGGGTTTAGGTGGATTCCTTTCTCTTTAATTTTGTTCCTTTACTATGCATTTTATCTTTCTTCTTCTCTTTTACTATTATTTTTAAGGATTGCACTGATTTTCTAAGATCCATTATTTCTAAATTCTCTGAGATTTTTTCTTTATGTTTTTTATAAAGAGAGATATTGTTATATTTATTTTATTCTATAGGCAGTAGTCAGATATTTTAGGGGCTTGTTGGAATTTTATTTTTGGGTCAATGTTTAATCCATGACATCATCTCAGAGGGAAACTCGGGTATGTAATGTTATTAGAAATTTACCAAGTGGTTTATAATTTTTTAATTATAAGAATTCTTAGCAGCTTTAGAATAACATTCAACTTTGGGAATCATGCATCACAATTGATCCATTTTAGGGGAAGTTTGAGCAGTAGTGTGAAAAATTTCTTATAGTTGTTATTAACCTTTATTTTTGTGTTTAGGATATGTACAATTTGATGTTTTTTGGTGTTGAGGAATCATCATGTGGTTTAGAATTTAATTTTCAAGGTAGAAAGTTCGAAATTTTTTCATATTAAATTTGTTTATACATTTTAATTTCTATGGTAGAGATTTTTGAATTTTTATATTCCATTTTTGGTTAATTAAAATTCTATTGATTTAATGTTCCCTTCTTCTGAGGTTCTGTTACATAGCTAGATTGTGTGAACTACCCAAGGGTTCTCCCCCAACCACATATCCTGTTTGTTGTGCACTTTCCATCCCTTCTTCAATCCCACCACAAGGCCTCCTCAATAATGATGATTCAAATCTACAATTCTAATTATTATTATTTTTGAGATCTCTCCCATTTCCATCACATATGGATATAAATTTCATGTGTCTTGGTTTCATGACCCTGGTTCACTGTAAGAGTGTAGAGGGAGATCATTCCTCACATTGGACTGTTACTTGGTCGAGAGGACTTGTTTTTTACTGATAGGTTTTCACTTTGTTCATTGAGAGAAAGGTTCGATCCCAAAAGTTTTTTCCTTGAATTATCTGAGTGGTATCACTACAGATAGAAAACCCTATTTTGACCCCATGCTTTACCTGCTCGTCTATTTCCACAGAATAGGTGGTGGCGTTGAAGATCAATTGTGAGTCTAAACCCTGGTAATGGGGTTCTTGCTAGGTTTATTGTTTTCTCATATTTCTATCCTGTTTAATCTATTTAGGCGTGTTTCCTTGGAGGATTATACTATGATACTATTTTAATTTTCCTTTATAGTACTTCTTTATTCTTTCATAGTGAAAACCACATAGTGACCCTTCCTCATGCACATAGGCTTATGGATGAAGCATGTACATATTATTGTCCTCTTTAATAATTTTATTTCCACATTATTTCGACATGTAAATTGCTGAAAAAAATGTATCTTCTTGGGTTTAAATTCAAATCCATTTTTGAATTTAATGTATTGATTATGGAAGTTGTTTGATCCTTGTTTAGTTCAGTTTTCTATTATTGCAACTGCCTTATGTTTATGGAATTTTTTTTCTCATATACAATAATGTGATTTTGGATTTGGATATATATGTGTGATTCCAAAAGTCATTTTTATAAAAAAAAATTATTTTTATTAAACCAGTTTTGTATAGAATGCATTTCCATTTTTATGGGAATAAATAGGATGTTAATATTTGATGAAATTTATAGTGCCCCTACGTTGTTTTTATCTTCTAGTTTGGTGTATTAACCACTTTCCCATGCATGCCCAATGTTATTTTTCCCTGGTTATATTTATTTGAATGTTTTATGCCTGGGAATTGCAACCCAAAAATTATTTTATATTTACCATTTTAAATGTTATAAACTATAAATAAATAGTTTTTTCATATTTCAGATTTTAACATACCAAAATTATGAATAAAAACTAGGTTATTTCATGGGGACTTTATCTTTCATATGGGAACTCCCTGCAATAGAGTAGTATAAGTTCCTACTTGAGTTTAAATTTTGTTTTGTTAAAAATTTAAAGTTTCTTGTTTGTTTCTTTTAAATGATTTATTAGTGAATTTTACCTATTACAATATGATTTAATATTTCATTAAGCTTTGTTTTTTCTCTCTTAGACTGTAATTTCAATATGTTTTTGGTAGGTTTTTTCCTTGTTGTTTCCCTATTCTCTTTGTCTAATAGTACCGTAAATATTCATTTTGGTAGTTACTACCTATGTGTGCCTCTTGTTCCAAAGTTATGAAATATTTTTGTTTGAGGTTAGCCTATGATTTTGAGCTGGTTAGCATTGAAGTGTTTTGGAAGGATCTTAGGTCTCTAGTGTCTCCCTTTTTCCGAGTATTTGATCATATGTTAGCTCTTTTTTGTTCCTTAAAATCATTTAGCTTTATTTTTCTAGGTGTATACCTGTAGTGTGTTCATTATTTATGATTGGGTAGTATTTGGGTTCATTCCTCTTGTTTCTTTCTTGGTTAGACACAAAACTTCCCATCTTTACAGTTTGACCATTTTTAGCAGTTACGTGTTGGTTTCCTAGGAACCATGTGTCATTAGTAAGACTAGACTGGGATGTTTATCCATTTTGTAGCATTTTATCCCCTAGTTTTCTATCTGTATCCCCACTTTTTTTCTCATTTCTTAGAGATATCCTAGAATGTTTGAACTACTTTCGTCTATCCTTACAGTTTTCATTTGTATTTGGATCTTTCCTTGGGATTTTTTAGGCAGTTATCTCCTTGGTTGGAGACCTTAAATCCTTATTTTATGGATATTATGAATCCTTGTGTTGAAAGTATTCATTGTCACATTTAGTGAAGTGTGTCTTAGTTTAAATCCAATAATTCTAGGTGATTCTGTCCCCTTGTGTTTTTATGGGTATTGGTGGAGACCTTTATATTTCAATTTCCCCCCTTACAATGCATTCCCTATTTTTTCCTCTCATTTGATGTTATTTTTCAAGATTGAACTAATTTTACTAAGTTCCATTATTTCTTAATTCTATGAGGTTTTTTCACTATGTTTTTCATGAGGATGGATACTAGTATGTTTTTTACTATTCTGCAGGAACTGGTGAGCTGTTTCATGGACATATTGGCATGTGATTTTCAATTCTATATTTCCTCCATGGAATCGTCTTAGTGGGAAACTCAGGTAAGTGTAGGTATGTCCTTTTATAATAATTTTTATAAATTTTAATTCTCATCATGTTTAGAAGCTCTATATTATCATTCAAATTTAGGAAGCACATGTCTTAGTTGATACCGATTAGGTGTAGTTGGATCAATAGTGTGACTAAGGTCTTGTAGTTGTCATTTACCTTTTAGTTTTCCTTTTAGAATATTCCTAATTTGGTGATGTGGGTGGTGTATAATCATCATGTGGTTTAGGATTTAATTTTCAAGGTGTAGAGTTCATATTGTCACATATTAATTTTTTATTCATTTTAGTTTCCAATATAGAGATTGGTGAATTTTGATATTCCATTTTTTAAATTATAATCATATTTATTTAATATTCCCTTTTAAGATTCTATTATGAAACATGATAGGATGAACCACCAAAATATTATCCATTGACCATGTTTCCTATTGATTGGCATCTCTCCTTTTCTTCTTTAATCCTTCCATAGGGGATCATCAAGTATGATGAGTTGGCTCAATAGCACTGCTTCCTTCTTTCAAGATCTACCCATTCACCTTCACCGAGAGAGATCAAGATGATAAATTCTAGTTGTGTTCCCCTAGTTCTCCAAAAAAGAGGATAGGGAGTGCTTCCCTCAGTTTGGTTTATTTCTTGGTTTAGAAAACCAACTTTCCCCTAAAAGGTTTCCTCATGGTTCTCCAAGAGAAATGGGAGATCCTTGAGGTCATTTCCACATTTCATCCGTGATATAGTAGTGCTGAGAGGCAGCCTTGGATCATCCCCTTACTTTGGTTGCTCAATCATTTCTGAGGCATAAGAGTTGGTGGTGAAGATCATTTGTGGGGAGGATATAGTCATGTTTCTTGAGTCTGAAGGAAAAATATTCTTGTTCAGTGGGTGTAAAATTGAGTATAATAGGATATAAATAGTTCCACAACCATAGATAAAAGTGAAGCCTATAGATAACAGAAATAGACCTAGGTAGTAGCAGACATCGATAGTGTTTCTTGAATCAAACAATGGTGCATGGTTGAGATAGCAGCACTCAGACTGGATGACTCTAAATATTGAATTCCAACCTTGGATTAAAATGCATCAAATTTATGAATAATACCCCAAAAGTGGTGAGTCAAAACCATGGGGAAGGGGTTCGGTCTAGATTTATTTAATTTTTTATATTTCAATATTGTATCAACTAATTAGAGTTGTATCTTGGGTGCATTTTTCTAGGATACTATTTTCATTTGTCTCTCTTGTACTCCTTCATTCTTGCATAGTGAAAACCCCAATTTGATCTTTCCATGTGGACATAGGCTGATGGATGAAGCATTTAAATCTTTATTATATCATTACAAATTCACTTTCTATGTTTTTTGACCTAAAAATCTCTAAAAAATCACTTCTTGTTTTTTAATTAAAATAAATTTTAGAATTTAATGTGTTGATTATAGAAATTTTTTGTGCATTATTTAGATCAATTTTTCCTTTCTTCTTCTATCATGTTTATATAGAATTGTTTTCTTCGTATACAAGAATTTTCATTTTGGTTCTTAAAATATATATGTGATTCGATAATTCATTTTCTCAATGTACTTGGATTTATTAAATTAGTGTTGTATAGACTATATTTTTGTTTTTATGAGAATAAATATGAAACTATTATTTGAAGTAATTTTCACTTCCCATATGTACTAGTGTGGTGTATTATCCACTTTCTAATGCATGTTTATTGTTGTTGTTCACTGGTTATATTCCTTTGAAAATTTCATTTGAATATTTGGAATGGAAATTGAAAATTGTTTCATGTTTATCATTTTTATGTCATAAAATATAAATAAACAACATTTTTGTATTTTTTATTTTAACTAACCAAAATACACAAAAGATCCTTGGATATTTCATGAGTACAACCTCTCATATAAGGGAACACCCCACTCAAAATTCGTATCAGAGACCAATTTGGATAAAAATTTGGTTCATTAAAAAATTTAAATTATTTATTCATTGCATTAAAATAATTTGTTAGTGGATCTTACCTATTGAAGCATGCTTTGATGATCCTTTAATCATGGTCATTTTCTCTCTTAGAATGTAATTTCAATATTCAACTAGTATTTTATTTCCTTGTAATTTCCTTATTATCTTTACTTGTCAAATACCTAAAGATTATTTTTGGCAGTTTCTTCCTGAAAAACCTTTGTGATAAATTTTTTTGACAATGTTTATGTATTTATTGAGAACTAACATTTTTTTAAGAGTGTTTTTGATATTCAGGAATCAGAACTAGTCTATCATAACGAGGTTGTTTTCTAGAAAAAAGTTTCTAAACCTAGGTTTTCGTATCGAACAGTATCGTACATAGAAGAAGTTATGAAGATGAAGCTATTGATCAAAAACATTATCGTTTTCAGTTTTATCAGCATGACATTGAAAATCATTGGATTCAAAATAATCAGATGTTGATTTTTTTTTGTTATATGTTTTTATTTTCTATATTTAGAAAAATAAATAAGTTTATAAGTCAAAAAAAATAAGTTGTTGAGTGTAGAAGTCATTCTATTGCTGAAGAGGTTTCAAAGAAGAATTTAAAGTCAGGAGTTAGAAAGTGATCATATGTTCTAAACAAAATCAGATGATGCATTTATGATTAAGAAGTTCTTACAAATCATGAAACCTTTCATGATAAAATATTTCGAAGAAATATTAGAGAGGTGTGAATAATTATAGAGATACAAAATGGGACATCCATTGTAATGGGAATTACATCATATTGAGTTGAGAAATAAAAAAAATGTTGCTGAGCAGGATGAAGAAAAAAATTATACTGGGAGAATCATACTGGGTTTTTTGTACTAAGATTTTCATACTGGTATTTTCATACTGGGATAATCGTACTGAGATTTACATACTCATATTTTCTTATTGATATTTTTTTACTCGGATTTTCATACTCGGATTGTTTTACTAAGGAAATCATATTCTAGTATTCATATTGAATAATTCATGATATGAACGAAAAATATCAAAATGGGATAAGAAAGAAAACTATCACATTGAGCTATGAAAGAAATAGATCATAATGAGTAGAGAAAGAATAATATCAAATGATCTGAGAAAGAAAAAATTCATAATGAACAGAGATAGAAAATGATATTAATGAGCTGAGAAAGAAAAATATTGTAATGATCTAAGAAAGAAAAATATTGTAATGAGCCTAGAAATAAATAGATTATAATAAAGCTGATAAAAAATAGATCGTAATGAGTTGATAATGGTATAAAGAGTCGAAGTGGTAAAAATTGAATTTCAATTTTGTGTAAATCTCGGAGAAATATACATGGGATTTAATAACTAAAAGATGATGTTTTAAATCAGAGAAATTTTTAGAGATTATGAGATTTGAGGAAGTGGGGAATGTTTTCATGTTTCTCGCCTTTGTTTCCTGAGATGACTATAAATACTTCCTTAGATAATTTGTTCAGTTTCAACTTCAAAAACATGCAAAAGGAAGAGAACTTGAGATTTTGAAGTGAAATTTTACATCTAATTGAAGAAAAATTTTATTGATCATTCTATCAATGTTTGAGTTTTGAAGATTGAGAGTGAGTTAATTATAATGAGACAATCGGATCTAGCATTATCATATTTAGAAATCTAGATCCAACATTATCATATCCGTGGAATCGGATCCAACATCATAATATTGAAAAAATAGGATAAAATATCATCATATTGAAAAAATCAGATCCAACATTATCATATTGAGAAAATCAAATCCATCTAAATCAAAATGAGGACTCAGACTGAGCAATTGTGGATCATTTTCAACAAAGCCTTTATTATTTTGTTTAGAACAATTTCTTTATAAGAAATAATTTTAAACTAATGGGAGTCAATATAATCATTCTTATCGGGTAATATGAGGTTTCTAATGGGAGTTGGTTCAAGTTATATTCACTAATTCATAATAGTGGGTTTCCATAGACCCACCAGAGTGGATATGCCAAGGATTTATGTTCTCACACCGAGGTCAAACCTTTTAAATCTTGTGTTCATTACTTGATATACTATTCTTTCATGTAGGATTATTTTCTAAATGTTGATAAAGAGATAAATCTTAATATGTTGCAGGGGTTAAGTTTAAAAATGTTTGGAAAGTTATAAAAAGCAAATAACTAATTCAACACCCCCTTATCAGTTTTTATTCGATCCTTTAGAACATAAATTGGTATTATAGGGAAGGTTCCCATTTTCAATCCTTATCAAAGATAATATAAATTCTATAAATAGTTGAGGAATTCCTGCATTTGATGGAAACAATTATTATGGATGAAAAAATAGTATGATTCCTTATCTCTTATCTCTTGGCATAGAAGTTTTTGGTGATGCTACTATTATTTTTTTCACCTATTGGGAAAGATTCCCTTATGACTATTGCTAATATGAGAATTATAGAAGTTGATGGGAAGGATAGAAATGAAAACCTTATGTCCTTATCAGATAATGTTTATCTGAAGGGGATGGGTCTCAAAACATCAAAAAGTATGTGAGACAAGCTGGAAAGTATTTTCTAAGGGAATAAAAAAGTTAAGGAAGCAAAGTTACCAATTTGGAATAATAAGTATGAATAAATTAGAATGAGATATGAAGAAACAATTGAGGATTTATTCACTAGATTAAATGATTTTTTTTGCAAAATTAGAGGATTCAGAGAAGTCTTGGAAGATTTTACAATTGTGAAGAAACTTATGATAAATTTTTTGGATATGTTTGATTTTAAATTTTATTCTTTGGAAGATAAATATGATTTATCTCTTGATGAATTGCATAAATTTCTTATTAAATATGAAATTATGAAATCCTCAATGTTTAAAAATAATATGAAAGAAGAAATGGATTTTGAAGCTATGAGAAGGTTCAAAATTCCAGATGTTGAAGATTTTGATTCTTGTGACTCTGAAGAATAATAGGACGATGAGTTGAATGAAAAAAATTGTGTCTCTTATATCTAAAAACTATCGAAGAGGAAGAGAAATGTATGGAGGTAAATATCCTCTAATTTTTTTTAGTGTGGTGTAATTGGAAACATTTCTATGAATTTTTTCAAGAATAAAGTTAGAGAATACCGAGATGATTCCAATGGAAATCCTCGATGGAAGAATTGGATAAACAATGATCATGTATAAAATTATTCTAATATATAAAAAAATAATTTTAATGAAAAAAAGAGATGTATTTTGAGTAATAAAGTTTAATCAGACTCAACCAACAACAATTATTCTGAGGATGAATATTCATAACAATTCAAAACCTTCATTTCAATAGTTTAGAAAAAAATATTCCTCAGATAGTGAATAAGGTGGTAAAGAAACTTATAGACATTATCAACTCCTAACAGAACTTTTTTATGTTTTGAGAAACAAACACTCAAGAATGAAATTAGAGTAATGAATAATGATATTGAAAAAATTTCTGATGGAAGAAAAGATGTCATCAAATAGGAGTATGAATAAATTCATGAGATTTTAAGTTACAAAAATAGGATTTCTAAATATGGAAAGTTGATTGAAGATCTTAGTAAGAAGCTATAAGTTAAAGAAGTAGAGTTTAACAAGTTTCAATCAAAACTTTTGGAGTTCTAAAATACATTTAGTAAGACGAATGGAAACATTATCTAAGATTCAAAAGTAAAAGCTGAGACTTCTAAAGTTGGTGAGAAAGCTCAAAATGAGAATCAGGTGAAATCTTCTCTTACCACAAATGATGTTTCATCTGATTATTTTAAAATTTCAAGTTCTAGAAAAAGTATTGGGAAATCTTGGGTGGATAAAGGGTGAATGAAACCTAGAATATCTATAAAAGTATAAACTTCACTCAAAATAAAATATTGTCCACATCCTGAGTATTTTATAGCTAAAATAAGTTACCAACCTAAAAATTGTTTCAATAGAGAAAGATCTTATTTAAGTATAAAATCAAGATTTTATGGTTTTTTTGGTGTTTTGGAATCTATGGGAATATGGATTATAATTTTTTTCATAACCTATCCTTACTTGGGAGAAGGGTCGAGAAAAGTGGTAGAAATAGTGAAAGTAGAATGAGAAACTTTCCAAAAGATAAATAAGTGAATTCTCAAAATGTTAGAAACATTCCAATAAGAAATCATTTTGAATTACTGGAAGAATTTTTTGGAAGATGTGATAATCCTGGTCAATATACCCAAAAATATATGACACTCCTTTTAGAACATGTTTTTTATAATATAAAATAAAAGGAAGATGAAAAGAATGAAGTTGAGGGAAGAGATTTTGTTGTTGAGATAGCTTTGAAAGAAAGTAAAAATAATAAACCATGGATCCATGATAGTGGATGCTCTTCACATGTTATAGTTGATATAAAAATCTTGAAACAAGTTGAAAGTCATTATGGAGGACTAGTTACCTTTGATAATGATTGTTTCCTAAAAATAAGAGGAGTCAGAATGACTGAGATTGATGCCAAAAAGTTGAAATCTATAGAATTTTTATTTTTTTATAGGCTAAGAAATAACTTACTTAGTGTAAGTCAACTTTTTTATGACAGCAAATAATTTATCTTTTGACAATATTTTTGTATCATGAAAAACGTGATAGATGGAAAATTCATTTCAAAATGAGAAAGAACCAGTATGAATCTCTTCCAAATAATAGAATTAAATAACTTATGTTACTTGAGTGCGGAAGGTGAAAAAAAATTGTGGCACCAAAGAATTGGGCACCTTGGATAGAAAAGTATGAATTTTTTTTCTAAATTTGATGCTTTTAAAAACTTTCTAGAATTTAAAAGAATAGAATAAGATGCTTGAATAGATTTTAAAAAATTTAAGGTCACTAAAAAAGATATAAAAGGGTTGAGATTCAATCTAACATACCACTTGCACTTATTCATTCTGATTTATGTGGGCTGATGAGACATTAATTAAAAAAGGATATTTATACTTTCTCTTTTTTATTGATTATTTCACTAGGATAACAGATATCATGTTTATCAAGAAGAAGTTAGAGGCTGTAGAAATGTTCAAATTCTTCAGAACGGATGTTGAGAAATAAGTAGGGGTGTTTATAATGAATTTCAGAAAAAATAATGGTATCGAATTAAAAAATAATAATTTTGAATCTTATCTAAGAAATAATGGTATCAAACATCAGTATAGTTATCCCTATACTCCACAGAAAAAATGGAGTAGCAGAAATAAAGAATAGAAGATTGGTATAAATGGGATGAATTATATTAGCAAAATACAAACATTCTAAATCCTATTGGAGGGAATATGTTAGTGCTGATGTACATGTTCATAATAGATTCTTATTGAGACTGAAAACTAACATGAATCTTTATGAAATGTGTTATACCAACAAATCATCACTGAAATACTTCAATGTTTTTGTAATTCCATGTTTCTCAAAATAAAAAATCCAAATTTGGGAAATTTTGATGAGGAAGTAACATTTATGGGTTTTTCACCATATTAAAGAAGTTAAAAAAGTTGGAACAAACATTAATAAAATTTGGTGGAATCATATTATTTGATGGTAATTTAAAATGAAAGTTCCTTAACAAAATTTATCGAGAATGCTGAGGAGGATAAATTGGAGAATTACAAAAATTTTGAAATTAATTCAAAACATCCTTATTAAGAGTCAAAAGAATCATATGATGAGGAAATTTTATTTGGGAAAGAAACATTAAAATTTCCTACATTACAAAACAAGTTGAATCTGAAAAAAATTATTGGGAATCATAAGGCTCCAGTTTAGAAAAGAATAAAGTTGATAATAGATAATCATAATTCACTTATATCAAAAGTTAGACTATAATAAGTTTAATAATCTATTCAACACAAAGAATGGGTGGATTATATTAATGAAGAGTTGGATTAGATTGAGAAAAATGAAAAATGGGAACTTTTTTCATGATCGACAAACAAAAATTTTATTGGAACAAAGTGGGTTTACAAAAACATGATAAATGAACATGGAGAAGTTTCAAGAAACAACAAAGTGCTTGTTTGTAAAGGATATGCATGGGTGGAAGGAGTTTATTTTGAAGAAAAATGTTCCTTATTTGCAAGATTAGAAACTTTAAGAATATTTATTTTAGGGGCTACACATCTGATTTACAAAGTTTCTAAAATGGATGTAAAATCACATTTCATAAATGAAGAGATTGAGGAAGAAGTTTAAATTGAATAACCTTGTGGGTTTCAACTTGATGAGGTTGAAAAAAAATTCAAATTGAAGAAATCATTCTATGGGATAAAACAAGATCTATTTTCTTTGTATTCTAAACTAGAAAATAGTTTGAGAATGTTGAACTTTTCTAAATGAAAATTTTATAGTGACTTATATTTGAAATATGCTGACTCTGGAAGTCAAATTGTAATTTTTTATTTGGATGATATAATTTTTTTGTGGATAAATAATATGTTTCTAAAACATTTTTTGAGGAAATAAATTAGAATTTTGAAATATCTATAATAAGATAATTAACTTTCTTAATTGGATTACGTGTTCAAAAAAAGAAAAAAAATAAATTTTCTTATCTCAAGAAAAGTATTCAAGGGAATTGTTAAAGAATTTTTGGATGGAGAAATATAAATATGTTTCAACTCCTATTTTAGTGATCATAAAGTTGAGTAAAGATTAATTTGGAGTAAGTGTGAATCAAAAAGACTTTCTAAAGATGATAAGAAGTATTCTGTGCCTTAGAGCCTCAAGGCCTAATATTTATTATTCTATGAATTTGTGTTCCATGTATCAAAGTAATATGAAATAATCACATAGGTTGGTAGAAAAATTATTTTTGAGATATGTGAAAGGAACAAATTGACATGAATTTTTATAGAAAAGAAACAATTTAATAAATATTCATGGTTATACTAATGCCGATTGGGCTAGAGATTATAATGGTATAAAATCAACTTAAAGAGGGAAATAATTTTTTGGGTGAATGTTGTGTGAGTTGGAATAGTAAGAAGAAATGTTCAGTAACATTGAGCACAGTTTAATCCAAATATATTTTTTTTGCTCAATCTTGTACTCAAATGTTGTGGGTGAACGTTCATTTGGAAGTTTTGAAAGTAAAATTTTCTAAACCATTGAAGATAATTTTTTATAATTAGAGTGAAATTTATCTTTTTAAGAATATTTTAAAACATTAAATATCAAATCACATTGATATAAATTTTTACTTTATAAAAGAGAACGTCGCTTCTACAGATGTTTTGAGGTAATACATTTCAAAAAATTATCAGATTGTTGATATCTTTACAAAATCAATGTTGAAAGAAATGTTTGTAGAATTTAGGTTGTAACTTCCTGTTGAAAATCCTCCCATATCTTCCAAAACCTCATAAGGAAAACCCCCACCGTACATTGGATTATGTTGAAAAACGTGGAGATAAATTAACAACTTTTTTACTTTGTAAGGATTTTTACTTATCTTTATTTTATGAATATAAAGTTGTGGTTATCATAAAATGGGGGAGATAAATAAAGGGAGAAATGAAAGAATTGTGGAGGGATAAAGAATGTGTGAAAAGAAAAGTGATTATATTTTATCTTTATATGGATACAAAATATTCTTTCCACCAAGGGATTTAATTCCTTAAAAAATATTACTTTATCTAATAGGGTTGTATTAGGACACTCTTTTGATAATGTCTATGTTTTTATAAAAGTCGAAAGTTGAGTTGTGAAAATGTCTAAGAGTTGAAATGTTTTAAATAAAAATTGTCAACAAATCCAAATGGGGATGTTGAAGAACCTTTGTGATAAATTATTTTAACAATGATTTTGTATTTGGTGACAACTAGCCTTTTTCTTTAATATTTTTTTTTATTCACGAATCAGACCTAGTCCTTCATAATGAGGTTATTTTATTGACACAAGTTTCTTGAACTAGGTTTTTGTATTGAGATGCATTGTACATAGATGAATTCGGGAAGATGTATTTGTGGATCATACACTTTATCGTTTTTAGGCCTATCAACATGACATTAAAAATCACTGGATTCAAAAGAATTAGAGGTAGAATTTTTTGTTTGTGGGAAGTTTTTATTTAATATATTCAGAGAACGAAAGAAGCTTCTATGTAATAAAGAAATAAGTTATTTATTGTACAAGTCATTTTTTTCTAAAGAGTTTTGAAAGAAGATTGTAAAGTCAAGATTTAGAAAGACCTCATACTTTCTAAATAAAATCAATTGATTCTTTGCTGATAAATAAGTTCCCAAAAATCAGGAATACATTCATGAAAAAATCAATGAAGAAATGGTGGACTGGTTTGAATAATTTTCGAGTTGAAAATGGGATTTCCATTATAATGATTTGAGAAAGAAAATGATGATGTTGAGCCTGTAGAAACAAAAATCGTACTATGAGAATTCTACTGGGTTTTTTCATACTGATATTTTCATACTAGGTTTTTTGTACTGAAAAAATCATACTGATATTTTCATACTCGTATTTTCGTGTTCATATTTGCTTACTCATATTTTTGTACATGGATTTTTGTAATGAGGAAATCATACTGAATTATTCATATTTAATAGTCAATGATGATAAAAAATAGTATTGAGATGAGAACGAAAATGATCGTAATGAGATAATAAATAAATAGTTTGTAATGAGAAGAGAAAGAAAAATATCATAATGATCTAGGGAAGAAAAATATCGCAATTAGTAGAGAAATAAATCTATTATAATGAGATGAGAAAAAAAATATCATAATGATATGAGAATGAAAAAGATCATAATTAGTTAAGAAAGAAAAAAATTATAATGAAGGTAAGAAAGAAACAAATTGAAATGAGAAGATAATGGTATAAAGAGTTGAAGTGGTCAGAATTAAATTTCAATTTTTCATAAATCTTGAAGAAACCTAAGGAGTTTTGAAGAATTAAATGTTAGAGTTTTAAAAGAGAGATATTTTTAGGGATTTTGAGATATGAGGAAGCGGGGAAGGTTTTCAAGGTTCTCGCCATTTTTTTTCTAAGTCACCTATAAATACTTACACAGATCATTTTTTAATTTGTTGATTTCACACATATGAAAAAGGTAGAGCATTAGAGAATTCTAATTGAAATTTACCATATGATCGAAGAAGAATTGTATTGATAATTCTATCAGAGTTTGATTTTTACATATTGAGAGTGAGTTCATCGTACTGAGAAAATTGGATGTAGTATTATAATATTTAGAAAATAAGATCTAACAATATTATATTCATATAACCAGATCCAGCATCATCATGTTGAGAAAATCGGATCCAGCATCATCATATTGAGAAAATAGGATCCAACATTATTATATTGAAAAATTAGATCCCTCCAAATTAGACCAAGGATTCAGACTATGTAATTGTAGAGAATTTTCCATAAAGTACTCATTCTTTTTTTTCTCAATTATTTTATAAGAAAACATTGTAAACTGACATGAGTCAGAATAATCATTCTTTCCGAGAGATAGAAGGTGTCTAATGGGAGTGGTCACAAGTTATATTCACTTCTTTATAATAGTGGATTTCCATAAACCCATAGAAGTGGCTATGGAAAGGATGTAGGTTCTCACATTGATATTCAAACCATATAAATCTTTTATGATTTACTATTATTTCATGGAAGATTATTTACTAAAAGTTTATAAGGAAATAAATCATTATAGGTTGGAGGGGTTAAGTTTGAAAATGTTTTCAAACTTATAGAAAGAGATCAATTGATTTAAACCCCCTTCTCAGTTATTATTTAATCCTTTATAACATCACCACCAATATGTTTCTTTTGTTTCGGGGGTAGGAAAGGGTATTGTGTGAGGCTAGCCTATGTTTGATATTTGTTTAGTAGTGAGGTATTTTTGTAGGATATTATGTCTCTAGGGTCTGGATTTTTTCTGGGAGTTGATCTTATGTTAGCTTTATTGTGTTCCTCCATGTACTTTTGTATTTTTTTGACCTGGGTGTGGAATTGTAGCATTTAGGATTGGGCAGTTTGTTGGTGTAGTGATCTTGTTTCTTGCTTTTTTTTCCACTAAAATTCTCATATTTTCTAGTTGACCCTATTTAGAAGCTATGTTTTGGTTTCCTAGAAACTATGTTCTTTTAGTAAGACTAGACAAGGATGTGTGGTCATTTTTTTCTACTTTCCCCCTAATATTATAGTAGTATCCACTCCTTTTTTATCATGACTTTAGAGCTATCCTAGGACATTCGGACTGCATGCCTATGTCCTTGTAGTTTCCCCTTATTTGAGGATCTTTACTTTAGATTTTGTTTTAGGTGGTCATATCCTTGAATGGATATCCTGAATCCATATTTTAAGGATCTTCTAACACCTTGACTGAAAATTCGTCCTGATCACATCCAGTGTTCCATATCTTGAATTAAAGTTGAAGATACTAGTAGATTCCTTCCTCTTATGTTTGTATGGGTTTAGGTGGAGTCCTTTCTTTTCATTAGTTTTATTTACTATTCATTTTCTCTTTGTTCCCCTCCTTTTCATTTATTTTTCATGATTGAATTTATTTTACTGAGATTTATTATTTGTAAATTATCTATGTTTTTTTCACTATGTTTTGTATGTGGATGAATACTGCTATGTTTTGATGGTTTTCTATAGGCACTGATGATCTATTTCAGGGAGCAGTTGGCATGTGATTTTCTAGTCTGGATTTCCTTTATAGAATCATCTTAGAGGGAAAATTGGGAAAGTGTAGGTATGGTCTTTTATCATGTATTTTAGAATTATTTAATTTGGATAATGTTTAGTAGATTTAGAATATCATTAAACTTTGAGTACCATAAGTCACAGTTGATATATGTTAGTGATAATTGGACTGATAGTGTGACTAAGGTATTATAACTACTATTCAACTTTTAGTTTCAAATTTAGGATATTCACATGTTGATGATGTTAGGTGTCATTTGATCATTATTTGTTCTAGGATTTAATTTTCTTGGTGGATAGTGTGATATTGTTCTATATTAGTTTTTTTTATTCATTTTAATTTTCAAGGTGGAGATTTGTGAATTTTGATATTCTATTATTTTAATTAAAAATATATTTATATAATATTCCATTTTTATGAGATTCTGTTATGCAGATGGATAGGTTGAACCACCCAATTATTCCCCACCAATGATGTACCCTGTTGGTTGGGCGCTACCCTGCTCTCTTTTAATCATGCCATAGGGTATCCTCGTGTATGATGAGTCATATATGTAATTCCACTAATTTTTTTAAGAGCTATACCTTTAACTTTATAAAGGGAGATGAAGGCGAGGACTCCATCTTTCATTCCGCTGATTCAATAGAAGAGAGGTGAGGGAGATATTTCCTCAGTTTGGACTATTTCTTAGATCAGAAGACTGATTTTATGCTAACATATTTCCTAGTGGTTTGTTTAGAGAAAGGGTAGATCTAAGAGAACATTTTCTAACTTCGTATGATTGGTAGTAGTGTAGGGAGGTATCCCTTGTTTGGACCTTTTATATAGAAGCTTGGACTTTTCTGAGGCACAGGCAGTGGTGGTAAATATTGTTCATGTAGAGGCTTTCAGAGTGTTTCTTGAGACTGATGTATGAAAAATCTTGTTTATGGGGTGTGGAAATTAGTGTCATAGGATATAGAAAGTGGAATGAATCGATATAGTAGTTAAGTATTTATTAAATGGAAATATACATGGATAGTAATGTACATTGAAAACATTGTCAAACTCGGATAGCTGCGTTGGGATGAGATATCATCGCTCAATTTGGGCGATCCCAAATTTTGAAAATAACCCTAGTTCACAATTCTTCAACCTGGCATATCGACACCTCGAAAGAGGTGATTCCAAACCCAGGTAAGGGGGTTAGGTCCGAGTTTATTTTAATTTTTATATTTTGATCTTATTTCATATATTTGGAGGTGTTTCTTAGGTACCATGTTTGGTGCTATTGCTTTCATTTTCTCTCTTGTACTCTATTATTCTTGCATAGTGAAAAAATCTTGGTAATCTTGCTCCATCCATGAAAGCCAATGGATGAAGAACAGAAATCTTGTTGTCCTATTTAGTACTTTATGTTATGTATTCTTTTTACTTGTAAATAAATGAAGAAATGATTCTTCATGATTTTTAATTCAAATATATTTTAGAATTTAATGTGTTGATTATAGATGATTTTTATGCTTCTTTAGCTCGGTTTGTCTTTGTTGTAGTAGACTTGAATTTCTAGAATTTTTTTATCATATATATGAAATCTAATTTGGTTATGGAAATATATATGTGATTATTGAATTAATTTTCTCAATGTTTCTTGTTTTATTAAATCATTGTTGTATATACTATATTTTTGGTTTTTATCTGAATAAATAGGAAGCTTGTATTTTATGTAATTTCTACTATTCCTATGTAGTTTATAACTTCCAGTGTGGTGTATTATCCATTTTCTAATGCATTCCTAGTGTGGTCGTTCACTGGTTATATTCATTTTAAAATTTCATTTGATGTTTTGTAATTATAACTTGAACATTTTTTTATGTTTACCATTTTATATGTTATTATCTGTAAATAAACAACCTTTTCAAATTTTGGATTTTAATAAAAAAATACCCAATATATCCTGGATTATTGCATAGTAACCACCTCTCGTATAAGGGAACTCCCCACAACACACGTCTTAGAGGTAAGCACCTTCCTACTCTTCTATGAAACAGAAGATCAAATAACATGGGTCCGCATAAGGGGTTTGATAGTGACCATGTGATTGCATCATGCATTGATTCCACGTGGATAGAAGAAGCCACAGATTTGGTTGAGGAAGAGTGGGACTATTATTGCGGTTCATTTTCATTTCCTATGTTTCCCTAAGAAACAACATGGATTCCAACATCATGGTTTCCAATATCATGACCACACCTAAATGTTTATAATGAGTATTTTTTCGATAAAATATTTTTTTCGTATTCTATACCCATTTTATTTCAATATTTTTACTTTATACTTTGAAAATTTATAAATTTTTAAAGTCCGACATCAATAACAATTTGATGTAGCATAGGTTAATTTTTATTTCATTTGCTTCAGTTTTAACATGACTAATGATTTTTGTAAGATTTGTTTCATTAAATTTTAAAATGTAGAATTTTTTAATTTTTTAATTAAATAATTTTATGTTTTATTTTATTTTCAATTTGATTGTCAAGAGAACCGAATTTTTACTCTAGAAACTAGGGACAGAGTGTCAAATCATTTGGCAATGTGGCCTCTGTTGTGTTTTACTTTTTATTTTTAAATCCGTAATATATATATACACACACACAACATTTAAAATACTATATATATATAGTATTTAAAATATTGTTAGTATTTAATAAAATTTAATTTCATTTATATATATATATATATATATATATTTCAAACAACATTTAAAATGTAGTTTTTTGTTAATAATTACTAGACTTTAATTAATTCCAAAAATGTTTTTGAAACCCCCATTCCAGACTCTGTTTATAGGGGAAGTGACCACAACAACATAATAATAATAATAATAATAATAATAATAATAACAAAAACAACAAAAAAATATACCGTATAATTAAACATGTAACATAATAAAAAAATAATTAATATAAATATTAATTAATTAAAAGTAGAAATATAATTAAAAATTAATAATATAAAAGTATTTAATAATATGATTTATAATATAACTAATAATTAAAATAATTATTAATAATATTATTAGAAATATAATTAATAATATTGTTAATAATATGATTAATAATATAATTTTTAATATAACTAATGATATAATTAATTATTAAAAAATTAATTAATAATATAATTACTTATTATAGGTAGAAGGGATTAGAAGAAATAAAACCACACCTGAACGTAGATACCCATGTGTTTCAAGCCTCATCCCTCCCCACAAAGTTTGAAAAAAAACCCACTTGACCTATTTTATTACAATACATGACCTAAACACCTTGTGGCTTTAGATCATTCCAAGATGGTCACCGAAGATCCTAGTCCCAAAGGGGATCACACATATTGTCTATAGGGCCCATGACACGTAGGCCCAATAACTAGGAGAAAAAAATGACCCACGCATAGATGAACCCCTCGCCGGCAAACCCTATCCCACATCCGCACTCATTCGCTGATTTTGTCACTGGAAGATCATCGAAGGTACCTATTGTTGGACTTAAAGACAACGCGGTTCTGGATCTTGAAGTCAATCCAAAGTATTTTTGACACCGTGGGAAGCCTGCGATTTCTTTTTCAGATTTGGAAGTGAGTTCTCTTGCTTCAGATTTACATCTTGTTTTGGTTGGTAAATTTCTTGTTCATAGACCTTCTCTGAGTTTCCTTAGAAGTGCTTTATAAGGGATTGGGTTTTTAGATTTCAGCATTGGCCTAGTTAGCTCGCGTATAACTATCTTCTGATTTGCTGCTGAAGATGACTATTATAGACTTTGGTCTAGAAAATCTTGGTTTTTTGGTGGATACCCCATGAAAGTACTGAAATAGACCCCAAATTTTGACCCATTCAAGGAATCCCCAATTGTTCCACTCTGGGTTGGTCTTCTAGGCCTACACCTACACTTGTTCAAACAACCTTCCCTCTTCCAAATTTTCAATCTCATTGGAACCCCATTAAAGATGGAAATGTCCAATAGGAATCTATCATGGCCTTCAGTTGCACAAATCTGTATTGACAATGATGTTTCTAGGGAATTTACTTCTCAAATCTGGATCGAGAATGGTGAAACCGGTTTTTTTTCAGGATGTTGTTTATGAAAATTAACCTTCTTACTGTCAATGTTGCCTTAGACAAAGACATTCCTCAAAGGAATGTTGAATCAAAGACGCTTGTCCTCAAACTAAAAATAATATTTGGATTGAGAAAGGCAAGATAAATCAACCACTTCCTTCAACATCTACAACTAGAAGATTGCAAGATGGGGCACATACCTCCTCTAAGGAGGATCCACCTCTGGTTGTGGAATCAAATAACCATTACAGTTCACCCCCGCCTCTTGAGGATGTGCCTATAGTGTAAATACAAGATGATACTCAGGAGGATGAAAATGAAAGGTGTGAACCATCTGAAATTATTGATTCACCTCAGGAGGAAGTAGATAAAACTACTCATATTGAGGAAGAGTATTTATGAGTAATGGCCAGGAAGGGGAAAAACCTATAGTTGATGTCGAGGGGTTCATCACACCTAACCCTAGAAAAATGAGGAAATGCAAATACTCTCTCAACTTTAATGAACCATAATCACGCATTCATTGGACATCTCAAGACAAGAAGCCTCTACCACTTACACAACTCAGCATATAGAGGCCCAACAACAAGCTAAAGGGGACAATTCACATAATGTGCCTTGTTGTGAAGATCCTAAATCTACGGAGAAGCATTGAGATAAAATCTTATATCAATATTTTATAAGAGGAGATATTTCAAAGCATATTTACTTAGCAATCAAGTTGGATATATTCAATGAAATAATGAATAAGGAATTTCAAAATACACCCTAACTCATCTTATTGGTCGGGTGGAAGCTAGAAGACCTTGATTATGGGAGTCGATTACTCTCTTGCTCTGGTATGGTCTTTGGCAAAAAAAATTGATACGATCTTACTATTTTTTATCTGGAAACTGTGGATTTATGCTTCTCTCTCTGG
Organism: Viscum album; assembly: GCA_963277665.1. Lineage (NCBI taxonomy): Eukaryota > Viridiplantae > Streptophyta > Magnoliopsida > Santalales > Viscaceae > Viscum > Viscum album. Next base: position 1,211,943,768 of record OY728142.1, on the reverse strand, counting down.
ACTCTGTCTAGCTGGAACCTGTTCATGCTATACCAATTTAAGTGGTCTAGTTCCAGCCCTGTTTTTTGTTGATTTACTTGATTCTAATACTTTACTGCTTGATCATTGTACCAGTTCTTCGGTTGCGGCTCTTCCTTTCTAAGGAGTTGTTCTGGAAGCGCATAATGAATAGAATTTCTGCTCTACCATCCTAATCTGAAATTTGAGTAGGCTGGACTTTTGAGGATGTGATTTCCTTAACAGAATGAAGAGGATGTCACTCACCTTGAGTTCTAGGATTATGAAGTTTCATTTGTAAAATTTTAAAAGATATTTTCATGCTGGTCCAATTCTTGGCTTGGCACAAGGAATTCAGGAATAAACTTTCCAGCATTTTTGCTGTCTTTTCATGCTATCATTACATCTGTTTTTCTGTGATGATTAGGCATTTTCATGAAAATACTAGAAGGCTCATCACCCCTTTTGATGAATTTACAATAAGAATTTCCCTCTTTTTGTTTTGTGGATATTCAAGGAATGGAGGGAGGATTTTTTTTCTACACTGTGCCCAAAAATTAGAGTTCAAGCGTGGGTGAGTTCTGTTTGGCAAGGTGTGCGGCTGGGCGGATACTCTGGTGAGTCTTGACTCTATCATGTTGTGATCTTTCCCTCACAGGGATGATCCAGAGGTTCCAGTATCCTTTCTTTTCATTGATTCTCTTGCTGGTACAAGCCCATTGTACCTCGTGTATTCATATGACATTTACTTTTATTTAGTAAATTATGGGGAGCATGGGTTTACTCTTGCTCCGAGCCTTTCTAGAAGAAAACGCAGGCCCAATAACTAATGACCCAAAATTCCCAGGGCCGAAATCCAATATGTGGGCCAAAGCCCCTGATTTTTTTCACTAGGGGACTTTCCTATGCACCACCTTCCCCACCCTCTATCAACCTGCCATCCCCTGCCTCCTATTGGTCCACCATCCACCTTGCCCTCGCCTCCACCAACTAACACACCATTTTCCCTCCCAACTTCACAACAAAAACATCTCCCTCATCACTGTCCCACTAAAATGTTGTAATGGCCCTCCAACCCCAACCTGACCATCAACACTCATTGGCCCACCAACCGCACTACCCACGCCGCCTCTTACAGAACCACCATCCATCCATCCTACATTCTGCTTTTGAGTGGGAGGACAATCAATGCTAGCACCATCAAGTGTTGTCTTAATTCAACCACAAGAACATCCGTCCTAGCTAGGGAAGAAGGAAATAATCCCCTAATTTATTTTTGAAAAAATGCAGATAGTCATATGTTAAACCCAAGATGAGATTCACAACTGGAATTAGTCATTCATGTTGAATAGGTCCTCACATTCAATAATAATATAATAAATTATTAATCGTATATTTAGTAATATAATTTATATATTTTTTAATAAATAATAAATAATAAATAATATAATATAATTACTAATATAAGTTATAATATAATTTATATTAAAAAATAAAATTAACAATTAAATATTAATAATTAAATTAATAAAATATTTAATAATTATTAATATAATAATATAACAATATAAAAATATAATATAATTTAAAATATAATCAGTAAATCTAATTAATAATATAATTATTTTTTATTAGTTGAGGGGATGACAAGACCGAAAACAACTCCCACACCAAGGCACCTGATGGGTTATACTCCATCCCTCCCCACTATGATTAGCAAGCACCCCCATACTAATTTTATTAAATTTTTATTGTGTGATGGTCCTAAGGCTTGGAGACCAATAAACAAGACCAAAGGCCTCTATATAGACCTGTAGGTTCCCCTTATGGAGCATCCAATGGACCCATGACCAAAAGGACTAGACTAAAGCAAAGGCCCCCTATATATAGCCTAAAGGCCCATGGTTGTTTTCTATTGGATTCCCTAACTTATTCCACACTAGACCACCAACCCTACTCATTCCACACCTTACCTCCTTAATTACGCACATGCTAACAACCCCGCCTTCGATTAGGGCCTCACTATCGAGCAATGTTCATATCCCTTCCTCTATAGAATAGTATCCTGGTTGGTGGTTTTAGTTATAATTTTTAATTACTTAAATGCATAAAGTTATGAACAAAATAATTGTATTTTAAATATTGTTCAAGAAATATAACTAAAACAAAAATAAAAAAAATTAAAATTATAATATTTTAAATATTTTATAAATATATATATATATATATATATATATAATTTAAAAATATAAAAAACATACAAGGGGAAAGAGCACCAAATGATTTCGGGTTCTAGACATCAATATCACAAATAAAAAAATATAAATGGATTTACTTAAAAAATATCCTATATATATCTATATAGGTGGGTTTGGAACTTATGTATTTATCTTGTTTCCAAAGATACTAAACTACTCGGTCCTTCGGGATTCATATTCCTTGTTTATGTGCCAATGTAATAAAATAAAGCACTGGCTTAGGAAAACTGGGGTCGTGTCCTTACAATAGCAGTAGACTGGGATAACACTTCCTAACTCAGAAATTGGTCTATGATTGAGATAACAACACTCAATCTAGAAGATTCTATATTTGGATGATGACCCTGATTAACAATGCTTTAACATAGAAGTTTGACCCCCTGAAAGAGGTGAATCTGAACCCTAGTAAGGAGGTTCAGTCTAAGTTTGTTTTATTTTTTATATTTTGATATTATTTCATCAGTTAGGAGGTTTTTATTGGGCGCCTTATGTTGTGATACTATCTTCATTTGTCTCTCTTGTACTCCTTTATTTTTATCATAGTCAAAACACCAGGGTGATCTTACCCTGTGTACATAGTACAATAGCCAAAGCATGTAAATATTTTTTTTCTTATTTACTAATTTTATTTATTTACTTTTTTTGACCAATAACTCACTAAACAAATTTCAGTAAATAATTTTTAATTAAATATATTTTTGAATTTAATGTGTTGATTATAGAATCTATTTGTTCTTTATTTATCCTGGTTTGTCATTAATGCTACTACCTTATATTTCTGGATTTTTTTATCATATCCAAGAATATGATTATGGTTCTAGAAAAATATATGTGATTATGGAATTCCTTTTCTCAATGTTTCTAGTTTTATTAAATAAATTTTTTAAATATCATATTTCTATTTATATGTGAATAATTAGGAATCCTATAATTAATGTAATTACTACAACCCGTATGCAGTTTATATCCACCAATGTGATGTATTTTCCATTGTCGAATGCATTTGTAGTGTTTTTTTCTCATTTTTTATATTTATTTTAATATTTCATTTTAAGTTTTGGATTTGAAACTTGAACATTTTTTTTCTGTTTATAATTTTATATACTATAAAATCTAAATAAACAATGTTTTCTTATTTCTTATTTTAATAATCCAAAATACCCAATATGTCATGGGATATTACATGGGGATTGACACTACTTTAGGGGAAATCCCCATAAAAAGTGGTATTAGAGCCTTATTAGGTTTTAATTTTGTTTTATTAAAAAAATTAATTTTTTTTGTTCATTGCTTTCAAATGATTTTAAGTGGCTATTACATATTTCATATTGATTTGAGGATTCTTTTATCATATTAATTTTTTCTCTTAGATAGTAATTTCAATTTGCTATTAGTAGTTTGTTTCCATAACATTTCCCTTTTCACTTTTCCTATCAGAGCCCAAAATATGACTTTTCGGAGTTTCAACCAATGTGTGTCTCTTGTTCTAGGGTTAGGAAATTGTTCATTGTGAGGTTGGCCTATGTTTGAGAACTGGTTAGCATTGAGGTGTTTTGTTGGATCTTGTGTCCTTAGTGTCTTTCTTTTTTCTATGAGTTGAGCTTATGTTATCTCTATTATGTTCCAATATGCCCTTTTGGACTAATTACTCTAGGTATAGTCTTGTATTGAGATCATTGATTAGGAATGGGTTGTTTTGGGTTATAGTGATCTTGTTTCATCCTTGTTTGGCCACCATGTTTTTTGGATTTTCGGTTTGGCCCTGTTTAGATTCATTGATTTTGTTCTCCTAGGAACCATGTTCCTTTAGTAAGACTAGACTAGGTTGTGTGGCAATTTTGTGGATAGTTTTCCCCTAGGTTTCTTATAGATCCCCCAACGTTTTCTCACATCTTAGATATATCCTAGGATATTGGGACTTCTCACCTTTATCCTTTTAGTTTACCTGTGTTTGAGGATCTTTCCGTCTGATTTTATTTTATGTAGTTATCTTCTTAGGTGGAGATCCTCAAGACATATTTTATGGATATTCACACGAGAAGGATTCTACATGAACTTATCTTCATGGATGAACCGTGCACCAATTCAAATAATCCAACCACCTAAACCTACACTATCAATGAACTAATACCTATTTAGAAGATCGTGTAGGATGTATCAAACTCAACTTTCTTTTGTTGGACCTCTTCATTCCATTTGTATCATCCAATAACCTCAACCCTTATAACTTCCAATCATCCTACATCCATTCTTCTAGACCAATTATTGAATTTTCTACCATTCGTATCCCTTCCATAGAACCTTATTCTAGTAGATATTCTCATTTTGTTAGTCACAATGTTTTGTTCAAAAAATGTTTTCCATAAATGAAGCCCAAAAATATTTGTATAACATATCATGAATTTTATATTATTATGAAATTATGGATAATTGTATATTATAGTTTTGATTGGTTATTTATTATTATGTTACTAGGATATATAAGTATAAATCATCTCATTTATATGTTTTATACCTTCGGTGATTGTCACTAATATGGGGCCTATTAGAGGTGGGCCTCTTGGGTTACTCCCATCTTCATTACCGGTCTGGGAGTGTTTCCCAATGGGGTGGGGGTCATGAAAATAAGGTATACCTTATTTTTAATATATCATACCATATGATATACACATATCATATAAAATGATATATTTAAAATATAAAATGATTTTATATTTAATTTATGTCTATTTGTCATCATGGATCATATTCATGTCAGGTATGAAAAATATCCTTTTAGATATTTAATGGAATTTAGTGTTTTTGAGTTTCAAAAAAACATTCCATAAAATAATGATGTAACAACCCAACTTGAACTACTAGGTCTGAGCTAGGATGTCATTTGACATCAAGCACGACTCCCTGTTTGAAAGAAGTTACCGATAAGAGTTGATAAACAAATGGGTATTGTGGGAAGATTATTCCCTTGGTACAATGTAAACATCAATGTACAAAAATATAAAAAATAAATAATCATAAGTGCAGAATTATAGAAAAGAAGTAATAACATATTCAGTATCTTTATGGCATGTCAGGAACATAAACCAAAAATATGAAAATAGATCCCCATAGGTGTCACATTAAAGAAAAATGTAAAATAAATGAATAGAATATTGAGAAAACATCAAGGAAGAATTATATCCTATAGCACACACATATTCCTACTAAGACTATACAACCATCCACCACAAGGCCCTCTCCCTTCATTGTATCTTGGACCATGAAATATATAAGCATAGTAATTTTCTGAGTAGGGTGTGAGTATGAAAATATTTTGGACACAACAAAATACCATTAACACAAGTACATAAGATATATTAGTGCATTCCATGGAATTAAATAGTACACATATACATTGAAAATATATCACATGAATATAGAAATATATGTCCGGTCCTTAGAGTCTGGATCTACTTGCTTCAGCTCTGTGTAGTAAGTAACATCGATCAACCACCCGACACATCCCCCTTGATGGTATAGTCAAAAAATATGTATTATATATCCAAATAGATAGGATAACACATTCACATGCTAACCAAGAAACTGACATATCCTCATTGGGAGATAGTTCATATGCCTCAACCTACATAGTCAACTATAAGGATAGAGGATCAAAAAATATGATACAATATAAAAATTATAAATCACACATCATGTAATATTAATAAAGGATCATAAACATCACAATACACATTTGATCCAACATCAAGAACATGTCTCATAAGGCTACACATTCATACCTAATGTGACCAAGCATAAAGCATAGTTCTCATGGTGTAAAACCATTGACTTTAAGGTGTGATATTTTAATATTTAAGAGTGTTTTTCTAGGGTTCATAAGGAATATAAATCATTTTTGGATTTTTCTATAGGGTTTTATTTTTGGTACAACTTGTACGAGGCATTTATGTCGAAATTGTTTGGATTATTATGTAAATATGTAGCAGGAAAAAATATATAGAAACAGATAAGGATGTAAAACCTTTTAGTCCATAAATTAGTTTTACAACATAAAATCCATTCTTAAAAAAATAAAATCATCACTTGTGATAATTTAACCCAAGGAGACTTAATTTTTGACAGATGTGATTTATAGGGGATTTACGTTGTATAACTAGTTTTTAAGACGTAAAATCTTCATGCCCATTAGGTCTTATCTGTTTATTATGTAAATACTTATAAAATTTATCATTTAGTTTTTCTCCTCTGATCCTAGATCGTTTTAAAGAAATATTGGGAGTTTCCGCTCCATCATGATTCCTTTATTCAGTTCTTGGACTCTTTGGTGGTTGTGTTGTGTTTCCCTCAGTAAGTAGATTTTTTTCTTCTTCATTACCATTGGTTTTAGTAGCAATTTTGAGATTCATTTTTAGGATCTATTTATTAATTATTGATTCTTGTTTTTTTATTCTATATCCATTGAGTGATATTCTTCTATAGGTCAACCCTCGTGTTGGTTGTGGTTCAGAGTGTGAGATTCTTAAGGTATGTCTGATATAACCACTCTGTTGATTCATTTAATTTATGGAATTTGATTATAATATATGGGAATCAATTCTACGACCACCTTTTATTATTCTGTGTTGTTTCTAGTGTTGGTGGTTTGGGTGATTTTTGACCCGAGTATTAGGTGGTTGGTTATGTCTGTATCTTATTCTGTGTGCACCACTAACCACTCTTGTCTTATTAAATTATTTTCTAAATAATTAACATGATATTGAATTTTTTTCATATGTGAAAATGGATTTTCTTGAAAATATGGGTTTCCACTCATTTTGGTAAAATAAATATGATTTTAAAATCACTATGAAAGGGATTGTGGAATTGGTTTTTTAAATATGGTTTTGATGGAAAAGGGTAATTGAAATTTTATTTTGAAATGTGTAATCCCTTGGAAATGGTTTGATATGATGACCATGGGAGTCTTGGGTAATTGGGTGGGAGGTGTTATATTGGGGCTCATCTTTTTAAATTTTTAGAAAGGTTATATTTTTGGGGCGTTCTTTTGTTTTTAAATTGAGATGCATTTGGCACTAGGTCTCGACTTGACATTGTAAGAGGGTTCACGTTCTAGGGTGTTCCTCTTTTCCCAAAACCTTGGTGCATGATTTTAAAGGACTTATAGTGCACACTAGTCATGACTAGTGTATGAGTGACCTAGCTAGCCTGATCGAAAGATTTTTATGGAGTGTTTATCCTTTATGAGTTTTCTTTTTACTACATTCTCATGATTTAACTATTCTGGATGAAGTGGAATTGGATTTCTAGATTTTTGTTTTGAAATTATTTTACATGGATTTTTTTGAGAACTATGGAAAAGGGTAACTATTTACCATAATTTTGATACAAAAAATATTTTATTTCTATGATTCCATGTTATATAAATTGAGAATATGGGATTATTGTACAAATACTTTATATAGAAAACCTGAGTGAGATCCCACAAAGCCTGTTTAGCTTACACATTGCACACCCCATCGGTGGTGTGTTGACGTTGTATTGTCTTTTGATGTATGAAAAGGTAAGGCGCTATAGTGAGGTGGTAAGGTTCATGTTAGCTGGGTATGGGTTGCTAGTGGGGTGATTGTGGGACATTTCACCTTATCCCATGGAGTATCAATTATTGGTTTATCGATATTTTTCTTATTTTTTGGACACATACATTTTTTATCTAGATTTTGATTTTCATCACTACCGTTGATTCTCTTTGGTCGTGGAATAAATTTCTTTTAGTTTTCTTCCACATTTTATTTTTATTATGCATATATGTGTGGTGTATCTTGTTTTAGGTGGGTAGAAATCATTCCCACTTATTTTGTTTGATGCCCGAGTGCTAGTCGCTATACTATGGGATTTAAGAACACCATTTGGGTATGTGTAAAATCAAGTTAGGTACCTGTGTTAAAGGGTGACCTGGTTTGGTTTGTTACAATTTGGTATCACAGCATCATTATGCTCAGTCTTAAGAAATTTTTTAGAAAGGAGATAGTATTTTCAGGACATGAGAGGTAGTCTATCATGAGTGCCTAGATATCTCTTACTAGGATGAGCCTTAAGTTACTATGGGATATTGGGAGATGCTTCACCTATTTTAATTTTTGATCTTAATATTAGTTTCTTCTTTTATTTTTCTAGTTTAAATTTAGGTTTTTCCTATTGTCTGATATTTTTATTCTATTTTCAGTGTGTATAAATATGCCACTGAGATGTATTCCTCGGGTTATTTAAGGTACAACTAGAGATTTTACTTAATAGAATAAACATTTGGATCATAATTTTATAGAGGCTATCATATGAGTAGTCCATTCCTTGAACCGAAATGTACAATGGGTTCAAAACCTAGTTGTTAAGTTGTAACCAAATGTTGATAAAGGAAAAGACTGACCATGATAGTTCCTACATGAGAAGTCCCCATCCTTTAAAGGTACGAATGAACCTGAAGAGGTGGAGAAATTAATGAAAAATATTGATATTCTATTCTATTTCCTTGATATACCTAAGGATATCAAGGTGAAGTGCACAACTTTCAAGCTTGAGCATCCCAACATGTAGTGGTGAGATTCCATGGTACAAGAAAACCAACATGTGGGATTGGATTAGAAGGGTAGAAAGATCCTCTTATTTCAGAAGTTATACCTATAATCTTTAATGATATTGAATTCTATTGTGTTCTTATATTTTTTGTAGGGAGTGTATTTAGTTTTAGAGTACCCCAATCTGTTCATAGAGCTTGTCCATTTTTCTCTAGAGATGGTTTTGAATGACTATATGAAAGATCAAAAATACATACAGGTATTCCAATCAGAAATTTGATGGAAAGTCTATATGATGAATCATTTCACATATATGGATATGGTAGTCAGGGATATGATGGCATTGACTAATATAATAGGTAATATTTTTATTCTTCCACTTCCCTTCCACCCAGTGGAAGATTTTTTGGGACCTAGAAAATTAAGTGGAAGTGACATGATCATATCAGGGGTGGGGAAGGTAGTTCACAGTCACAGGATCCCTCTACACCATCATCAGTAACTAGATAAATGCATATGAATTTCTACTATTATAGAAATGTATGGAGAACCCGATGTGATTTTCCTACACCCACCATGTGTTTTAGTATCTGTGGCCACTGAGGCAATCTACTGAGGTTCTAAAAGACTATTTATATGCCTCGTTAGGGTCATGGGTCTTCAGTTACCAAGGTCACGATGGTGCAGTTAGATGCTTCAATGTCTTTATGTCTTAATCTATAGGCTTCAATAGTAAAGTACCTTAACACAGTGGATGTGTTTCTGGTGGTAGTTGATGTTGTCCCAGTGACAGATAGAGGTTCTATATTTATTACATCTTCTATAACAACTGATTTAGTTGATAATAATGCCTTATATTCGTTTATATCTGCCATTTTTTTGATTTTATAAAAATTATGATGGATCACATGTCATTTGTTATGGATCTAGTGGAACCTATTTGAAAGATGAAGGATCATGGACATCATTTTTTTAATAATAACCATCAATAGATAATGCATAGTTGGTATGGAATTTCCCTATTCTCGATATAGTTTTATTTGACATCATTATCGGGATAGGTTATATTATTGCTCATCATACTGAGATTGTTTTTTTATTATCGGTGAGTTTGATTCTCTGCTACTAATGGGAGCTCTCTGGTGTTTTAGGGAGAGTGTGAGTTCTAATTATGTAGGAGCTTCCCATCCAGAGATCAAGAGTTTTTTTTGTAAGTCATTAAAATTGAGCATAATGATGTTTCATATATAGGAGATCTTCTTGTGGTTGTTTGGGACCATCTAGATGTATTCCCAGATGATTTTTCTAGTATTTTTCTAGAGAGGGAGGTAGTGTTTATGATTTATTTATTTTTCAGGTTCTCAGCCGATCTGGATACCCTCCCATCATATGGCACCAATAGAGCTGAAAGATCTCAAGAATCTATTAGATGATCTTCTAGATAATATTTTTATTTCCCCAAGAGGTTTATCATGGGAAGCCCCTATTCTATTTGTAAAGAAGTAAAATGGTTCAATTTTTTGGTGTGTGGAATATATAAAGTCAAACCAGGTGATGGGTAAAATAAGTTCCATTTTCCCCATGTGGATGACTAGTTTTATCTGTTAAAGGGGGAGAGGTGGTTTTTGAACACCGATCTTCATTCATCTTATCATCAGTTTAGGTTTTGTGAGTCTGATATACCAAATATAAATTTTAGGATTAGGTATTTCCATTACGAATATCTTGTATTTTATTTTAGTTTGACTAATTCTCCCATAGTTTGTATGGATTTGAAGAACTAGATATTTCATCAGAATCACAATAGTTGTTTTCGTGTTTATGGATGATATATTGGTTTATTCGATATTAGACTGTGATCATGATCACCATAAAAATTTGTTTATTGAAATATTGAGAAACCACCAAATTTAAGGAAATCTTATGAAATGCATTTTCTAGTTCCAGGAAGTGATGTTCTTGGGGAACATGATTTCATAATGTGGTTTATTAGTCAATCATGAGAATATTAATGCTGTATTTTCATGGGAAGATATATGAAACATCTTTGAGATACAAAGATTATTATGAATCTCTAGAGACTAAATGCAGTTTGTTAATTATTTTTCAAATTTAGCAACACCTTTTCCTACTCTTACCAATAAAGGGGTTAAATTCATATGGAATTTTAAGTTTCAGATGCCTTTTGATGATTTGAAACTACTTTTGACAGCAATACATATTTTGATCTTACTTATGTCTGATAAGTGTTATGTGGTATATTTTTATGCTTCTAGTGTTGTTCTATGTTTTTTTATTATACAGTATGATTATGTGGTGACCGATGGATCTTTATAGATTTTTATTCATGAGAATAATTTCCTCACTCATGATTGGGATCTTACCACAATTATGCATGCACTTATGTTTTGGCTGAATTATATTTTTGCGGAGTGGTTCATAGTATTTTTTGATCATAAGATTCTAAGTTATATCTTTTCTAAAAAGGAATTTAATAACAGACATTGATAGTGGTTGTTTATCTTTAGATGTTCAATTTCAAAATTAGCTACATCCTAGTGAAGGAAAATTTCATTACAGATTCTCTCAGCTAGAAAGTTCCATCATAGGTTATCTTGGAATTAAAGGAAGAGTGGAACCCTATGGGGATTTTCACTCAGTTCCATATGGATGATAAGGAGGATTATTCAGGTATGTTTTTGACTAATTTTCACGTATCATCATCCTTTATTGACTCTATTCTTAAAGGTTAGCAGTAGGATAAATAGTTTATATGAATCAAGGAAACCCTTTGTGGTGGGGTGACCGTTTCACTCTGGCCTCTCCATTTTGATGGTGTCCTTTACTTTAGGGATCATTTTTGGTCCAAAATTATGTGATGATTTTAGTTTTTTTGAATATCATAAATATTTATCATCCATTCATCCAGGTTCTATGAAAATGTATTATTATATGAGATGTAATTTCTAGTAACTACGAATGAAGCAAAAAATTGATGATTTTTTATCATGTTGTTACACATTCCAACAGATAATGGTAGGGAATCTGAAACCTTATATTTTTCTCCAACCTATTCTAGTAAAATTTTGGAAATGAGATGTGGTATCAATGGACTTTTTTTGGATTTCCCTAGACTCTCTGAGGGAATAATTCTATTTGGGAAGTGACTGATCAATTGATAAAATCAACCCATTTTATTCTGACCAGGGATACCAGTAAGATTGAAGATCTATTTAAGATGTATCTATATAAAATCATGAGTTTACATGGGGTTCCCTCTACCATTATTTTTTATAGGGATACAAGGATTAATTATAAATTATGGAAGAGTATCTAAGAAGAAATTGGCACTCAATTCAGGTTTAGTACAACTTACCATCCATAGAAAAATAGTTAGTTGGAACATGCTATTCAGATCTTAGAGGATATTCAATGTGCCAATGTCTTAGATTTCTATGGATCATGGGATCGCCTTCTAGGACTGGTTGGGTTATCTTATAACTAATATTACCAGTTATCAATCAGAATAGTACCCTTCAAGTATTTGTATGGCTGCCCATGTAGGTCACATCTTTGTTGGTAAGAGGTGGGAAAGGCCTCTCTTATGGGACTGAGTGTCTGTCAAGATATGTTTTCAAGTATTTAATATATACATCATCATCTGGTTAGAGAGAATAGTTTTCAAAAATCATATGTGGATCATCGATGTTTTCCATTGGATTTTTTCATTAGTGGCTGGGTTATCTTGAAATTTTCTCCTCAGATGGGTCACCATCATCTTGGGATATAGGGTTTTTGGCACCAAGATATGTTAGAACATTTATGGTTACTGAGTTACATGGGAAGGTTGCTTGTCATTTTTCATTTCCCACCTAGTTGACTGGTATACATGATGTTTTTTATATATCTCAATTCAAGATATGTCATCCCAATCCCTCTCACATTCTTAGTTGGGAAGAAATCAAGTTAGAACAAGATGTGTCATTTGTGGTGAAACCAGTGGAGATAAATTATTATCAGGTGAATTTTTGTAGGAATTCTATTGTTTTTTAAAGGGGTATGGTGACATGGATCATATTCTCACGAGACATGGAAGCATGAATTGTCATTGAGAGAGCAGTAGCCTCACCTCTTTCAGGATCACTCTTCTTCCGCATGATTTTCTAAGGATTAAACTTCTTATGGTAGTGATATTTTAACATCCAAAAATTTAATGTATGCAATTTTTATGTTTAATAGTGTGTTATTTGGGGTTAGTGGGAATGAGAATCTTTTTTTAGTTTTCTAAAGGGTTATGTGTTTGGTACTACTTGCAGTGGGAATTGACATCATAAATGTTCATCTGGAAATGTAAATATGTTGCAGGGAACATGATGTGTAAATGGTTCAGGAAAAAAATACCTTTAGAACATAAAATAGTTTTACATTGTAAAATCCATTCTTATGATGTAAAATCACAACTCAGGAAAATTTATCCAGATACAACTTGATTTTTGGAATACTTGAATCATGGGTGATTTACATCATAAACTGGGGGTTTATAATGAAGACCCTTAATTCTCACTATCTTGTATCTACTATTATTGTAAGCAATTCAATATTTCATTATGAAATCATTATCCTCTAACCCTATCTATCATCCAGGCGATTTTTTGTGTTTCTACTCCTTTCAAGTTCATATATTCGATGCTCAATTTCTATGGTGGTTGCACTGCATCTCTCCCAATATGCAACCTATAAAATTATTCATTTTCATTGGTTGTGGTAGCAATGTTGTTCTAAATTTATAGAATTTATAATCTTGTGTTGATTATTGTTTGTTTCATTGAGATCTATGGAGTGATCCTCTTATGAAGGCCGAGCCCCACATCAGTTGTGGTGTGGCGTGTGAGATTCTCAATGTATCTGTGATATAACCTCTATAATGACTTTTTTCAATTATGTAATGTGATTATAAGATGTGGGGAATAATTATAGGGCCTATTTTTTATTTTTTTTGTTCCTTTAGAAGTTAGTGGTTCCGATTGTGGGTGGTTTGTGACGTAATTTTTAGGTATGTGGTTCAGTCACTAGCATATGTTATGTGAACCATTGATTTCTCTTAGTTTATTAAAATTTTTCATAAATAATTTGGATGATATTGAATTTTTTGGTTTGACTATGGAAATTTATTTTCAAGAAAATATGATTTTACCATAATATTTTGGTAAAATAGAGTTTATTTTCAATGCATTGTGAAAGGGATTGAGAAATTGGTTTTTCAAAGAAGTTTTTTTTTTGAAAAAATGGTGTTTTAAATTGTATTGTGAAATATCTACCATTTAAAATGACGTTATACGACACACATGGGATACATAGGTACTTAAGGGGAGATGTAGTAATGGGGATCGTCTTTTGATATTGTTAGGAAGTATCTCTTTCTAGGGTGTTCTTCCATTCCAAGATTGATATACATTTGGATCTAGGAATTGACCTAACATTGTAAGAGAGTTCACTCTCTAAGGTGTTCCTATATTCCCTAATCCTTGATTCATGGGTTATAAGGACTCGTAGCACGCACTAGTCATGACAGATGTACGAGTGACCTAGCTATCATGACCATGAGTTATCTATGGAATGTTTATCCTTTGTGTGTTGTAATTGTACTGCATTGACTTGATGTACATATTTTTTTATGAAATGGAAATGGATGTGTGGATTTATGCTTTGAAACTATTTTTCCTAAATTTGGTTTAGTACTATTTAAAAAAAGAAACTTTTTACCATGTTTTTTATATAAAAAAATCTTTACAGGTTTGTTTTATAAATTGATCATATAAGGTTGTTATACAAAGAATTGTTATGGAACACTTGGGTGGGATCCCACTAATCCTATTTATCTCACACCCCACACACCCCTTTGGCAGTTTGTAGACCCGATATTGTCTTTTGATGCATGAAATATCAAGGTGTTACAATGAGGTGGTGATGTTTATGTCATCTGGGTATGGGTATCTAGTGATGAGATGGCGGGATATTTCCCTCTTGAACATTGGTTAGAAATTGTTGGTTTATCTATCCATTTCTAGTTTTGCTGGACAAGTACCTTTGGTTTTATCAATTAATTTGTTAGAACTGTTATTTTTTAATTTCATAACACCCAATAGTTTCTTTAGTGTTTTCTGAAATCCTTGAATTTTTCCTCAATCATAATCTCCAACATTTATTTCCATGATTTTTATATATACATTTTCTGAAAAAAAAAATATTAATATAATACAAGGTTAAAATGATTATAAATGTAAATAAAAATATGTTTAAGACCTTAATGCCTTTGGTATTTTTAGGTAGAGCCAAAAGGCACTAATGGACTTAACGTCTTTTACTTGGGATAAAAGAAAAAGGTGTTAAGCCCCCTACAACCTTTGAGTTTCCTTTGTTTTTATTAGTTTATTTTTTAAAATTATTGATCGTTGTAAGCCTATGAAAGCCTGTTTTAGTTTATTTTTTTGATGTTTGGCTTGCATGTGCTCATAACCCATCCCTCTTAGTTTAATATTTGCTGCTTTTGTGAAATCCTACCCATATAATCCCTCGTCCAATCAATCCCCCAACACCATCTCTTTATGTTTCCCATGTTAATAACTAATAACTAATTTAATATAATTTAATTATACTAATAATAAAATATTATTTAAACATCAGCAATTGTATTAAATTTTAATTAACGTTCAATCGAAATTTACATAATTTATATACTAATGATAAAATTATATTAGTAAAAATAATACATAATATATAAATTAATAAATTTTAATACTAATTTAATATATGAATCCTTTTTTTATTTAATTACAAATTATTAATTAATTATTTGTTATTATACACATAATAAATATTAAAAAAATTATTATATTGTTACTAATAAATATTTAAAATTACTATTTAGTTATTTATTATTTGTAATAAAAAATAATTATTCAATAATTAGAAATAAATATTTAATTATTAAAATTTAGTTAATGATTATTAATAATCATTGTTATTTAATTACAAATAAATATTAATTATTATTAATTATTAATAAACATAAAAAATAACTGTAAATTATTAATAAAAATATAAATAAAGAACTCTTGTACCTTACACCAATGATGGATACTATTGGGGAATTATTTAAATATTTCCTTGATAACTATCACTGAGAGGTATCCAGGAGGCACTCTTAGCCATGGAGTGTCCAGATGGTCTTGTGATATCCTATTCAGGTGTTTCAGTTTGGCCTGGATGGCTATGATGTTTATGGGGCGAACTCACGATCTCTTCAAGAAAGTTAGAGGTCTTCATCATGGTGACCCCCTATCCCTGAGTATCTTCATTCTTATGTAGGATACCATAAGTAGACTGATAAATAGAGGTATCTCGGATGGGGATGTTCTTCCTTACTGAAGAAGATTGAGCCTCCATCCCATATCCCACTTGATGTTTGCAGACAATATCCTTATCTTTATCAATGCTGGAAGGTAGTCTGTGCAGGGGGGTTTCAAGATCCTTTAGGATTATTACCTCTGGATTGGTCAACAAATCAACAGGGAGAAGAGTGGATTCTATGTGGCACAAGTTTGTACCTCAAGCAGGGTAGCAGATATGGGTAATATCTTGGGTATGAGGCGCAGTTCGTTTCCCATGGATTATCTCGGCACCACCTTCTCTGCAAGCAGAATGCGCATCAGTGACTTTGACCGCATGGTGAGAAAGATTACGGGGCGCATTCTCAACTAGAAGAACCATTTTTTATCCTTTATTGGTCGTATAACACTTTTGAATAGCGTCCTGTCAGCCATACCGGTGCATTCTATTTCATCTACCAATGTGTAGAAGGGTGTTATCAGAGCTATTGACGGACTTTTAGCCCGTTTATTTGGGATGCTTCTTCAGAGGGGAAGAGACATTGGGTCTCTTGGGAGAAGATGGCCCATCCCATTTTTAAGGGAGGAATTAATGTGAAAATCCTCACAAATACCATTTATTACATGCATGATAATTTGGATTGGGAGGTCATTGAAGAACGAATGTTGTAGGGGAAGCTGATGTCCCGCAGGTATGGGTTGAACGTTGAACCTCCACCGGGGAGTGGGTCTCTGCTATGGTCCACAGTTTTCAGTATTATTCGAAACATCCTGCACAACTCATACGGGATTATTTCGGAGGGGAACATTCTATTCAGGTTTCACAACTGGTCAGGAAGAGCCCCCTCTTATCCAGGGTGCCCAACTCCTTTGATCACTTTCAGGGAGGTGATCCAGTTCCCTCATTTTTTCATAGAAATACTGGACGCAAACCAGTAGATGGTTTTCGACTCTGTTTTATTGTTCACGGAATAGGACTAGTGCGTATTCAATCCATCCACCTCATGAAAGTTCAATGCGAAGGATTTCTGTAGGATTAACTCTCTCCAATGCCAGAATGGGAGTCGGCATGGTCTGGAATGGTGTAGTATCATCCCTACTAAATTCAATTTCCTATCATGCAGGATCTAAAATAGAGCCTTGACAACCAATGATAACATAAAAAAGCACGGAATTATCAGGGTATCATGTTTCCAGTGGTGTGTGAACAAACATGAAGAGAGTATAAGCCATATTTTCTTCAAAGGTGACTGGTACCATCATGTTTGGTATTTATTTGGGGAGTTTACAGGGTACTCCTCCTCTACATTGAGTTTTGAATCCTTCATGGAGTGTTGGTTCTAGGGATCAGATATTTCAGAGAGGGAAATAACGGAAAGGTCCATCATCTTCAACGCAGGTTGTTGGTGTCTACGGATAGAAAGAAACCGAGCCAATTTTAAGGGAATCTCTTCTATAGGGAGATACATTATTGTCAGGGTAAGGTGAATTCTTGTTGATTTGTGTGGAATCAATGGAAAATTGTTGCAGTCTCCCTCTCTCCGCAAGATGTGGGCGCCTCAAGTTGTGGCTCAGCAGTCATGTATCAGGCAACAGAGGCAACAGGTTCGATGGATCCCTCGACAACGAGGGCTCAAACTAAATATAGATGGTTCTTGCTTGATGGGTGAAATTCATGGTGGAGACGTGGTCTGGGATTTCCTGGGTAGTGTGGTTTTGGTGTTCACTGTGTATTATGGATATGGAAATTGTTTGCAGGCAGAGTTAAGGGTGGATCAGTCAGGTATTTCCATTTGCAGGTAGAGAGAGCATTATATCTCCCAAGTGGAAACTGATTCTATGATTATTCATAATGCCTTGCATGGGAAAGGTATCATTCCCTGGCCTATCATTTACATAATCATGCAATGCAAATCCCTCATTGATAGCAACACTCAAGTCACCCATACATGGAGAGAGGGAAACAAGGTGGCAGATCACTTGGCCTCTATGGTGACCCCTGGTACCTTGGTTAGTTTTATTTCTCATGTTTCACATTTCAAAACTAAGGGGGTGAACTTGATTTGAAGCAATGCTCTTGGTCTTCATTATTTTCAACCCCTAGTTCTTGGATTCATCCTTGAATTTTTGTCTTGTTTTGAAAAAAAGGCAACGATGATGATGATGCTAGTGTCACTTGGAAGCTAATGAATCACTACTACAAAAGAGGCCTTTAACGGCACTGAAATTAATTAGCACTAGCTAAAAACTGATAAAGTTAACCTTCATCAGTGCTAAAAGAAGTGTTGATAAAGGGAATCTTTTATTAGTGATAAAAAAAGATCATAAAGGGTGCCCTTAATCAGCACTTTTTAGTATTGATAAAGGGAAACCTTCATAAGCGCTTTCTTTTAGCACTGATAAAAAGTTTCTTTTATCAATTCTTTAATTTTATCGCTCATAAAGGGTACCCCTTATCATTACTTTATTTTTAGTGATGACAAAGGCTACCTTTTATCAGCACTTTATTTTTAGCATTGATAAAGAGTATCTTTTATCAGTGCTCTTTTCATATTGATAAATGTCTCAAATAAAATGAAATAATTAAACAAATGAAAATATTAACAATTTTATTAAATGAAAAATTATTGTACAAAATGAATAAATTTAATATACATATATATAAATTATAAAAATTAATAAATAGTATATATTAAATGCATAGATATTTAAAATGAAAAAAATAAAATAACTAAATAACAAAATTAGAAATAGGAAAATCAGGACAAATATTAAATATTTTCTTAATTAAATAATTATTGATCAAAATCAATTAATTTAATATATATATATATATATTATAATTATTAATAAATAGTATATATTAAATATTGTTATATAAAATGTGTAAAATGTAATAATTAAGCTAAATAATTAAAAATAAATAAATTACCAAATAGTTTAAAATTTTATTAAAGAAATAATTATTAATTAAAATGAATAAGTATAATATATATATATATATATTAATTATAAATAGTAATAAACAATATATATTAAATTTAAATATATAGAATATGAATAAAATGTAAACATATTAATGTCTTGGTCATTTTAAATGTTGTTTGATTTTGCAATTTAACATATATCATATGTTGTTTATTACATTGATTTCGTATACATTTATATAATTAATGCATTTTTATATACAACACACACGCACAAATATTTAAGCAATTAATGAAATCTTATATAGAAACATATATATTTAATATTTATGTAATTTATTCAAACTTTAGTATATTTTAGAATTTCATTATAACATGATGCATTTAGTATATTATGTTTTTAATTATTAAATTTTTTTATTTATTTTTAATATTATTACTATTAGGTGATATTTGTTCATTTTTAATATTTTTTTGAATTTTCTCATTTTATATTATTTATTTATATTTATTTATTTACTATGTTTTTGTATTTTCAATATGTATTCATATTTGCATCAATATATATATATATATCCATATTTTTTTAATAATTTATATTTAATTAATAAAAATTATCCAATTTTTCAATATTTTTAAAACGTAGTCATTTTGAATTATTCAATTTCACTCATTTTTAAGATTCATGTATTTAAGATTATATATTCATTAATAACGTTAAAAATATATTTGTAACTAAATATTTATAAATAATTATATAAATTTATATTTACTATATTTATGAATTTATATATATATAATTATTATAAATAAATACAATTTTTTTTAAAAAACTATTTATATAGTTATAAATAAATAATTTTATATATTTAAATACATATAAAATTAGAATAAGTTTATTTAAATATTATACTTGGTGAGACTTGAACTTGAGACATCACCGAGACCCACAAGGGTAGCTACCACTGAGCTGCACTATAGGGATATATATATATATAATTATATAATTATATAATTATATAATTATAGAAATATTTTTTTAATGTACTATACATATATTTATAAATAAATAAATATATATTTAAAAAAATTTAGATTTATAATAAATATATTTAAACAATGAATATTTTTATATGTATATTATTTATATATATATATATGTAATTATATGAATATATATAATGATATAAATATATTTATAATTATAAAATTATAATAAATATATTTAAATAATGAATATATTTACTATATTTATATTTATATATATTTATAATATATATATATAAACATTTATAAAAATATATATAATCATATAAAAATATTTATAATTGAATATATATATATATAATGATATAAGTATATTTATAATTATACCAAGAAGATTAGGGGAAACCCCCTTATTGTTAACATGAAAGAAAAATAAACAATACTTGAAACAATGATGGAGTAAAAAAGGCAAGCCCACATCAAAAATGAAGAAACAAAAAATCAAGTGTCAACATAATCATGATCAAAATCATGACCAGAATCCTCAACATTATCTGTGGACAACAACTCTAACTGTGAATTTCTCTAATTAAAAAGCGCAATATACTACTCCTTACGCTTGTCCTGCTCAGGAGTAAGTTGTTCCCTAAAAGATCTAGAAGACATACATCTCCCATGACCACGATTTTCATCGTCACGACCACCTCAACCTCCACCTTTTGGATGTATACCCCACCTCCATGTTTTATGATAGAACATAAGTCCACCCGAAACATCCTCATTATGAAATTCAAGAACCACAGAACTATTACCATCAGTGACATTCTTTGACTGATAAAATATCTAATCCGAAATTTTGGGTGACTTAGAAAAACGATATTTCCTTGGAAATTGAAAACCTTCATTATCCATAACTTGTTTACCATTGGTACTTCTAGAACTCATTTTATAATGAATATTGAAATCATCAATAGTGACTTGACAATATTACCTCGCAATTAACTTTATTATTTCTAAAATGGAAGATTCTTCCATTTCCTTGATGACTCCACCCACATTATTGTCCATCCCACCCTGCGCCAAGGGAGCTGCATAAACACCTAAAGTTGCCTCAACCCATCCATGGTCTCCCAGAACCTCTTCCATACAGTCATCAGTAACATCAAGGTGGTCGTATTCAACAATTTTCACCCACATCATGGAAGCATTCTTTCTGATGCAACCTTATCCTCCTGAAACCTGTTGTTAATCAATCTAACTGAAGACATTAACCTGAGGGGGAATAAGGGTCATCAATATAGGAGACCATGAAGGGATTTCCTCAACTGAACTAACCTTTTTATCCAAGTCTTGAGTATCATAGGGGCCATTATGAGCTTTGTGAGACACCTAGGGCTCAAATTTCCCAGCAATCGACACACCAGCCATAGTGGGAACTGGAACTTTACGTGAAACTATGGGATTAATCATCCCTTGAAAGAGAATTATTGGATGACCATTCATCCCACATTACTCACATGAAGCATTATTAAAATATAGCTCCGAAGAGTGCCATAAATCCATACATTGTTTTTACATAAAAGAGACTTTTTATCATACTCAATATCTTTTTAGATGCTATAAGAAGAAGTAGGCAGGGTTACAATGTCAATCATAGTAGAGTTGAGATCAACCTCCCCCAAAATCCTAAAAAAGTGACCAAACTAGACGACGTTAGTCTACTTGTTAAGGTGAATAAGAACTCCAATTGTAGTGTCAATATCATGTTAAAGTTTCAGATGCCAAAGGACCCAATTGAGTCCATGAAGACAAACCCTGATTCGATAAAATTAATTTCTTACATGCGAAACATTAATGTATAAACACCATTCATGTAAGTGAATCCATTTGGGTTTCAAAAACAGGTTCCCAATGCTCCATGCTTGAAGCTTCAAGTCATCTAAAGAAAACATGCAGTGAAAAAAACATCGACTAGAAGAGACACATTTCTAGTTAGAGAAAACCCCAAAAAGTGAGGTTTTTTTAAAAAAAATCATCAAGATTCAAAGGTTTTACACCTTTAAGAAACACAATGTGTGAAATCAAGTAGTTTTTTCCAATTTTCATTCTCTCATTAAATGCTTCAGAATTGACATCAACATGAGCTGATGAACCCTTATGAATAATTTTACCTAGATAAGAGTCCTTGAGTAGATCCAAAGAACAGGCTCCATCCATCTTAGGCCCTAAAATTGAATCCTTCATCATAGTAGCATATGATTTAGATTTGG
The DNA here is from genome assembly GCA_963277665.1 of Viscum album. Classification (NCBI taxonomy): domain Eukaryota; kingdom Viridiplantae; phylum Streptophyta; class Magnoliopsida; order Santalales; family Viscaceae; genus Viscum; species Viscum album. Next base: position 1,211,921,369 of record OY728142.1, on the reverse strand, counting down.
GAACAAGATCTATCAATGTTTCCCATAGAAACACATTCACAGAGACCGTCACCACTGCGGCATCCTCCCGAAACAGATGGCCTCCACAATTCCTTGCACCTCATGCCATTAAAGTTCATAGAATCCGTAATGATCGAGCTTTATCAGTGAAAAAAAAGAGATGGTAAAAGAAATATTTATCAATACTAAAATGTTAGTGATGATAAATATTTCTTTTATCAGGTCATTTTAGCACTGATAATGGGGATCTTTATCAGTGCTTTTTTGAAAGTGATGATAAAAGTGTCCATGATCTATTTAAAAGAACCCTAATCATGACTCATTCAATAAAGATTCTCAAGCCTGTATGGAACTCCCTTATTGTTGGTTCTACTCTTCTACGTTCTCCTGGATGAATCAAGGCTAGAATCCCAATGTATTTTATTTTCTCTTTTTCCTCTCACACTGATTGATCTTTTTGAGTTTCATAGTTTGTTTTTTATGCTGTTCTTAACCATGAATAACCCTACATCTCATATCTCTCTCACTCACTAAATTATACATACACAACACCACCCCTACAATGTAAATTCATTCAAGCTTCATATGAGACCACTCCAAACTGCATCTTTATTCACTGATGCAACTAATAGTGATTTTTTTGGGTTTCAGTTATTTTATTTCTTATTACCTTTTAGATAGTGTGATTTTTCATTGTTTAAATTTTGTTTCCACATTATGACATGCACATGAAGATTATTTTTTACATTATCTTAGACCAATTTTAGAGGGAGTGTTATATTATATGAATAATATAAAGTTGGTTGATATACATATTGTTTTAATGTGAATGGGTTAGTTTAATTCATGTATCTAAAGATTAAATTTTTCTAGCTTATATTGGTTAACACTATCAATATGTTATATAGATATAATTTAATAATGAAAAAAATATTTAAATTTTCATTGAAATCAAAATAAATATACTTTTTCAGTTTTTTATTTTATCTAAACTAAAAAGTTGTGATATATTGTCAGTAAGAGGTGTGTTTCTAATTGATTGATAGTTTCCTAATATTAATACATTTAATGAAAAATATTTACACAAAAACATTATAGTAATGAGATAATATGATATTTAATGGGTTATAAAGATCATTAAATGAGATACGATTTATTTCCATGATCAATGAATGGTTTCTAATAATTTCAGATCTCCTTTATATTTCTAACTAGTTAAAATAAATTTTGAAATTTTATTAACTAATAATAAATAGATTTTATGAATTTAATTTATTTTAAACTTATAAATGAAGACATTTCATAGCACAAAACACTATATTAGATTCTAGTAGAAGAGTTTCCATATGAAGCATCATCTATAGATGATGTTATATATGAAGTTAAATTTCTATCAAATTATTTTATAAATAAATTCCTCTCCAAGAATGAAGTGATTTTTTATGAAGTGCCATTATTTAAGAATTTTTTATTTTATTTTTGTGTGTGTGTGTTATCTTATCAATAAATATCTCTTTTATAAAACTGTGACATCACAATATAGTCCAACTATTCATAACTCAGCCAGAGTTGAATCAAAATGTTACTCAACTCTTGGAACCATCAACTAACATACAAAGGAATGATAATAAATATGTAGCATTCTACATGATACATGATAAATGGTTTGAAAAATAAACTCACATTACAAGTGTATCTGTGTAAAATAGTACACAATAGAATCTCATGATATAAATTCTTATAGGATTAAAAACAATAACGATTTGATAAATCCTAGGTAAAAATAAAACCCTGTACGAATAACCAACATACCATTGATGACACAAACTCCAAAAGTATCCACTAGCTATCATTTTATACTCTTTCCCTTATAATAAATAACCAATTATTGCAAACTTCAACCCAAGTAAGGATCAACTTCATGTGCACTAAGATGCGCATAAAGTGGTTAGGTAAAGTAACTAGGTAGGTTTTCTATGATGATTTTCCATGACCCTAATATGCATGAAAACCATGTATCTAATTTTTATTTTAAGAATATATTTTTAATGTATGATAATTAAAAGAATCATAAAACACATAATAGTAATAATAAAAATAAATAAATTTCCATAAAAAAGACTATTGGTTTCACAAATAAGGTTTCTATATATAAGGATTCATTTTGGTAAGATAGATATACATTACAATACACTTCATGCATAAAAGTTCACATTTGTACACATCTTTCATAAAAACTATTACTGTCTTGAACATAGATATAATACATCAATACTTCAGTACAACTAGTATTTACCACCTTTATTTAATCCATCCTCAAATGCTTGATTTCCTTCCATCTCTTAAGGATGGATTGGACTACCTATTTCAAACTAGCCTTCCCCCATCATTGTGGTTACCAATATCCTTGATGGAATACCTATCGCTCGTAATGTATTCATTAATATCCATCAAATTCACTACCATGGATCTGAATACCACATCTCGCAACTCATTATTCAAATCTTTTATTATTTCACCCTCCTCATTTACTACATCCTAAGAACACAAAAAATGAACCATAAAAATTAATCAGAACATAATTAATGTATTTTTTGTTTACATGATATGAATTTTCTTATACGAATCAGTCAGTTACTTTTCACAAAACTTCATCAAAAATTAATTTTAATTTGGGTGCAGTCACATTAGATCCTATTATAACTCTACAGTTAAGCATACATGGAAACGAATACTACTAAGATGGGTGACCTCATGAAAATACTCATGTTACACATTTTTTTGTGAAAAAAATTCCAAATGAACCTTTTGATTATCTTCCCCTTCGACCATGGTAAATTTAAAAGGGTGTCAATCAGACTCTAGAAGTTATTCTTCCGACAATGGGAATAGCTCTTTGAGCCTGTTTTTGACTTCATCTTTAGGATACCTTCTCTTGGAATCATTGAGAAATGTATGGTTTCCAAGATCTCTCATCCTCCTCACACCAATACCACCAAATGTTTTTATATCCTCTAATCCCTACCAAAAAAAGAAACATTTTGGAGGAAGTGTAAAACAGTAAATATTTGTGAGTGGAATTAAATGAGTGTGATTTGAATCTAGGTGGATTGGATTGTTAATTACTTTACTTTTAAAATGTAATATGTTAGAATCCTTAATTAAAATTTCACTTAGGTTATTTTTGAACCTTAGTGGATATAGAGTTATTATATTTGAGATAATTGTGATGGAAAAGGACTAGTAACATAGGTAAGAGTCGGTGGAGCTCAGTGGGGATGATTTGATGTTGTTAGGGTAGTGTTATGGAACTTTCATCTCTCAAATAGTTATTATTGAATTTTTTTAATTGGGATGTATCCCCCATCTCATCTACATTGTTTGAGATAACTTAGGTATTATTTATATAAAATGATCACCAGTACTCTAATTGGGATAAATTTTTGTTAGAGTGGTTCATGAAACATAGGTGGATGTACACAAAAGATGGGGGATGGTTATCAAGAAATAAAAATTAAATAATAACTGTTTGGGAGGTATTTATCAAGGAACCTTGGAACCACGATGGTGGGAGGAAGGTTAGTTTGAAAGAGGGAGTCTAATAAATCATCGAGAGATGAAATAAAAGCAAGCATCTAGGGATTAATTAAATAAAGGTAGTGGATTTTAGTTGTACTTAAGTATTGAATTATTATATCTTTGTTCAAGATAGTAACAATTTTTAGGCAAGATTCATGACAATGTGGACTTTTATGCATGGAATGTATTGTATTGATGTTATTCAAGGAAAATTAAATGTTTGACTACTCATGCATAAAATTCCTTTTGTACATGATGATGTTAAAAATCATGAGGAAGAATAGGATATTTATGATGAAACTGTGGAATGTTATGGGATCAACAACATGTTGATGTAAAAAAAATGATGTAGCATTATAGTGGTGAGTAAAATTATCTAGAAAATAAGTCACAGTATAAAATTTTAGGTTGGTTGGAATCAACACATCCGACCTATTAAACTCAACAAGTCAATATTGATTTGTTATCTTAGGTTAATAATCACAATGAATGTGATGATTAATACTGATTCATGGCACCACATATAACAAGTAATGAAGTAAATACTTAAGAAAGATATAATAGTAATGTTATGATATACTTTCTCTATTTTATTGAAAAATTATATAATGAAACATTGATTTAATTTTCATTATTCCTTGTAGAGTTCATTTATTATAGAAGATTTCCACAATACTTTTTTTAATGGCTGCTATAAAATCACACAGTGTCTTCCAAAATATTCTTATAAAGTTACATCTTAGTGATTCTGAGGGAAAAGTAAAGACCCATCCACTAGTTAGTTATTTACACATTATAAATCTAGAAACATGGACTGCTTTCATAAATCATCAAAATTAGAAATCATTTCAGGTGCATTGTAATCAATAATATAATATTTGACATTATTTATTTTATCCAACTTTATTATGAATTGGGAATTTATGAAATAAAAAGAGTGGTGAAAAAAATAGTGTGCATCAAAGAAAATGTACCCCTATAGTAAAGAAAGGATGGGGTACACTTCATTAGAGAAGAAGTTGGTATTTATTTTAAATCAACAATAAAAGTTTAATTATGTGATATGAAACAACATATGTTCCATTGATTATATAAATACTGATGAATAAAAATCTGAAGATACTTCCACCCCATGCCATGTTCTATGAAGGGAGGCTCGTGTAAATAAGGAAAATAAATTAGTTGATGAAAACAAAAAATGGTTTGGGAAACATGTGTATGTCTGATATAATTTTAATTAATTTTTTTATAACAATATTATATAAAAATAAATATGTATTCTCATATTTTTTATATGTTTTAGACATAGGAATTGGTAATGACCAAACCAAAAGACAAGCTACTTTCAATAACTTTAAAGCGTACTGAGAAATATGATCATGTTAGAGGATTGGGGTTTATAGTATCTCCTCAAAAATATTTCAAGAAGATAAAACCACGTGAAAATACATATAATATGGTGAGGTGATTGCAGAAACAAATAGAATCACTGTAAGATATTATTGTTCGGTCTGGTTAGGTAGACTAATGTAGGAGAAAGTATCATAGAAAATTGGTAGTGGAGCAAAGATCTACACATGAACCAAATGATCCCACTATATTTGAGGCTAGTAATCCCCCCCAAAAATATCCATTACCTATTTCAATCAATTTTTTCATTAAAATTTCTCATAAATGTGAATCAAACAACATCCGATAACTTTATATTACTAAAATTATGTAGGGTAAAGTTGATTTTGATTTTTATCTATCAACACCCATGCACTATTGTGTTACGGTGGGTGGAATGTATAATATCTCAAGAGAAAAACTACACCATTAAGATCTACCAAAAGATCACCTAAAAGTGCAGATTGAGGTAGCTTATGAGACAACTACTAAGTTTATTGTTCCACAAGATGGTCTAGATATTAAAATGGTCAAAGATGTTATTGGTGCTTTCTTACCATGGTCGTCTAATCTTATAAATGTACATGGGGTATGTATTTCACAAATTCTTCCATATGAAAACCTATAAAAGATGATGATAAAATGTCAAATGTGAGTTATTATGTTATAGATAGAGAAATTGGTGTGGAAATAGACGGTCAAATTAGAAAAATCTAATGAATTGACCAAGGAAACAAAATGAACTTATGAGAGTAGCTTCTCCCTGATAGTTCAAGAGAAACATTTATTATCATTACAACATCATGTTCAGACCACATTTAAAAATAAATCTATGTATTACATTGAATATGAAAATGAAATATATCGAATTTCCTTAACAACAAAATTGGTCTCGAGATTCTAAATGAGATCCTCAAAAATGAATGTCTCACCTTCTTAGTTGTTAATACATACATAAAGTATATTTTCATAATACATCTATCGAAATAGTGAGATAATATGTTTGTTAAAGTTAATAAATATTCTTATTTTATAAAAGAATTTATATTACAACTATATAAAGGGAATATTGTGTAAATCATGATTTGGATACATTAATCTCTATATCATTTCTACGATAGAACTTACATTGGATGATAAATAAATTAGGAAGAAAAAAAGATGAGTTCCTTGAAACATTTAATAAAAAGGTATGATATGAAAGAATATTTTTGATTCCTACAATGTAAAAGTAAAACTCTATAATCTAGTCACATAAAATATATTTTAATATTTTTTCATTACATAATTATTTTTTTTCAGGAGCATTTAATGTTGATGACTATCAATCTGGACACACTAAATATTTATTTTTTGGATCCAATGCATTGATATCTGACCGACCAACCACAGATGATGTGTATTGTGAATTGTTAATACATTGAAATAAAAAATTTATAGATAACTTTGAATCATATGTTTCTGTCTATTTTTTTACATGAATTTTGTTATGATATGGTGACTGATAAATATAAGCTAAATCATGGAATGAAGTCAGTGTCTAATGAGATAAAGCATGTGAGTTACTACAAATGGAAATAAATTATAGTATATATAAAAATATTTAACTATTAAAACATTTCATAACAATTTAGTTATTTTGGTCAATGTTTCTATACTTTTTAAAACAAGATTATAGCATCGATTGTGGATATTATGTTTGAAAATTTATGAGGGAGATCATAAATCATGAAAAGACCAGCATCCCCCGACAGGTAATTTCTAAAGGTAATTACAATTTCATTAAATATATTTAATAATAATTTGTTATTATATATATTCTCAATGCTATCAATATTTACAACAACCTAGATACTCAAAAGAAGAAATAAATTTGTTTTGCGATGACAGGTCAACTTACTTTTTGTTAGAATATATGTAGATAACAAATTTTGGTGATTAACTATTATGTTTGTTATATAGTATGATTCATTACCTTCAAAGTATATTTTAGGTGTGATGAATTTGTGTCAGAATACTTATACATTCGTTTTTTTATCTTTCTTAAGGAGAATTAAAAAGGATGGAATCAATTTTTTTAGAAGTGTTGACCTACAAAAAATAAAATTTTGGCGCAACGGTGGTGGAAGAGGTGGAGGCGGAGACAGATTCAAAGTCGAAGACCTACATGGAGGAGGATGCATAGGCAGAGACTGAGGTGGAGATCAAGGTGGAGGAGGAGATTTAGCACTGGCTTGAAAATAGTAAAATTGTTATGTAATGAAGTAGAATGAGGATCATACCAAGATTGCATTTGAGAACAACTATTGAAAAGTGCACACAAGACATGTCAGTTAAGATAAGATCCATTGTGCAAGTGTTTCGGGTTTCTTATGAAAATTATATTTTTCAATACTTGTTTATGCGATTTTATAAAGGGTAGTAATCCACCTATAATATAATTCTATATTGGAATCTTCAATTTCTCCACAAGTGTTATTGAAGTAACATTTTTACAAATCCCTACCATCAAACAAGTATATAATCAAACATAAATGTTGGAATAAATATGTGTATAATAAACCACCAAAGTCAGCAGGTGCATGAGATAACTATGCGAGGAAAATCAGCATTTATATATCGGAATCATTGAGGAGTGATGGTGTTAAATTGGCCATTATGAGTTTAAAATTAACATTTTAATAAAAAAAAATTTCACTCACTGAAAACTGATCAAATACACTTGGATGGTCTTGAGAATTTCAGAAAAATATTCATAATTCATTTATGACATTTAGGAATTAGTATCATGTAAAAACCACACACGATGCAATGTGTATGACTAAAGGTGCACATTTTTAGTTTAAAATGACATTTTGGTAAAAAAACAAGCGGCCTACTCAAAAATGAGGAAACACATTAGGATTTATTTAATACATTATGATATCAATCCATAATTCATTTAAGATATGTCGAAATAATATGCACCTTAATAAAATGCATGGTGTGATCGGTATGACTCAAAGTGTGCCTTTTTATTCAATATTGGGATTAATTTTAGTTAAAAAAGAATTACATACCTAAAACAAAGATAACATATTTGAATTGTTTTGATACCTATTAAAATGATCCATAAGTCATTTGTGATGTGTATGAATTAGTCACACCTCAATCCAACCCACAATGTGACCGGTATGACTGAAACTTTCTGTTATCATTTTAAAATTGACATTTCTGTACAAAAAAATTGTCAATCACTAATAACAAATAAAAACACTCATATTGTCTTGGTAATTTTACAAAACGATTCATAATTAATTTGTGACATATAGGAATTAGTCTTATGTCAAACCCACAGATGATGCAGCATTTATGACTAAAAGTTCATGTTTCCAGTTTATAATGACATTTTAGTAAAAAAAAGTGGCATACTCAAACCAAGTAAAAAATTATTATTATTTTTATAATTTAGTAAAATGGTATATAATTCATTTGAGACATTTTAGAATCATCCACACCACAATCTGACACACGGTGTAACCTGTACGACTCCTAGTGTGTCTTTTTATTCAAAATTGACATTAATTTTATGAAGAAAAAAACTAACTTACTCAAAACTAAGAAAAAACGTTTGTATTGTTGTGGTACTTTTAAAAAATAATCCATATGTCATTTTTGAAATGTAGAAATCAGCCACACCCTAATATGACTCACGGTGTGACCGGTATGTCTCAAAGTGTCTGTTATTAGTTTAAAATTGACATTTTAATACAAAAAAGTGTCACTCACTGAAAGACAAGAAAAATTACTCATATTTTTTTATAATTTATGTAAATTATTCCTAATTCATTTGTGATGTGTATTAATTATAATCCGGTAAAACCCACACACAATGCAACCTGTATGACTACAAATTCATGTTTCTAGTTTAAAATGACATTTTAGTAAAGAAAAAAAGTGGTATACTCAAAACCAAGGAAAATAATTAATATTGTTTTGATACATTAGGTTACAAATCCATAAGTAATATTAGAAGTTTTTGAATTATCCTCAACTCAATCCAATGCACAGTGTGACTGGTATAACTCTAGGTGTAGATTTTTATTCAGAATTGACAATAATTTTAGTGAAAAAACAACTAACATACTCAAAATTGATAAAACTCGTTCATATTATTATTTTTAGTTTATGAAAATAATCCATAACTCATTTTTGACATATAGGAATTAGTCTCACATCAATCCAACTCACAGTGTGACTAGTATGACTCAAAGTGAATATTATCAATTTAAAATTGAAATTTTAATACAAAAAAGTTTCAGTCACTAAAAACCATTCAAATGTGCTCAGATTGTCATTATAATTTAGAGTAACTATTCATAGTTTATTTTTGATGTGTGGTAATTAGTCTCATATCAAACCCACACATTATGAAACATGTATGACTAAAAGTGCATGTTTCTAGTTTAAAATGACATTTTGGTAAAAAAACACAAGTGGAATACTCAAAACTAATTAAATTCATTGATATTGTTTTGATTCTTTAAGAAAATTATCCATAAGTCATTTGAGATGTGTCAAAATCAACTACACCTCAATCTGATGCATGATGTGGTCAGTATGACACCAGTGCATCTTTTTATTCAAAATTGATATTAATTTTAGTGAAAAAACTAACATACTCATAACCAATAATGCACATTCAAATTTTTTGGTACATTAGAAAAACGATACATAACTTATTTGTGATGTGTAAGAATTAGTTATGCCTCAATCTGACTCACATTGTGACCGGTATGACTCAAAGTGTCTATTATCAGATTTAAATTGAAATTTTAATACAAAAAAGAGTCACTCATTGAAAAATGAGAAAACATGCTTGGATTGTCTTGATAATTTAGGAAAATGATTCATAATTCATTTGTAATTTTTATGAACTATTCTCAGGTCAAATACATACACAATGCAACCTGTATGACTAAAAGTTCATGTTTCCAGTTTAAAATGGAATCTTAGTAAAAACCCCAAGTGGTGTACTCAAAACCAAGGAAAAGCATTCATATTAATTTTACACTTTATTATAATAATTTATAAGTCATTTGATATGCTTTGGAATCATTTGTACCACAAACTGATGCATGATGTGATCGAAATGACTCCAAGTGCATATTTTTTTTCAAAATTCACATTAATTATAGTGGAAAATAAAATTGACATACTTAGAACATAGAAAACACAATCATATTGTTTGGGTACATGAGTAAAATGATCCATAAGTCATTTTTAATTTGTAGTAACCAGCTGCACCTCAATCTGACTCATGATGTGACTGGTATGACTCAAAGTGTCTATTATCAGTTTAAAATTTACATTTTAATTCAAAAAAGTGTCACTCACTGAAAACATAGAAAATATGCTTAGATTGTATTGATAATTTATTAAAATGGTTCATAATTCATTTGTGATATGTAGGAATTAGTCTCATGTCATACCCTCACACGATGATACTTGTATTACTAAAAGTGTATTTTTCTAGTTTAAAATAACATTTTAGTAAGAAACAAAAGTGGCGTACTAAAAACTGAGGAAACACATTCATATTATATTGATACTTTAGAAAAATTATACATAAGTCGTTTGATACATGTCGAAATCATCCGAACCTCAATCTGATGCATAGTGTGACTATTATGACTCCATGTGTGCCTTTTTATTCAAAATATATATTAATTTTAGTGAAAAAAACAAATGAAATACTCAAAACTGAGAAAATAAATTTGTATTATTTTGGAACATTAGTAAAATGATCTATGAGTCATTTTTTAGGTCTAAGAATCATCCACACCTCAATATAACTCATACTGTAACCGGTATGACTCAAAGTGTCCACTATCAGTTTAAAATTGACAATTTAATACCAAAAATGTTTCACTCCGTGAAAACTAAGAAAACACACTTCGGTTTTCTTAATAGTTTAGTAAAATGATTCATGATTCAGTAACAATGTGTAGGAATCCATCTCATGTAAAACCCACACAAGATACAAATTGTATGACTAAAATTACATGTTTCAAGTTTAAAATGACATTTTAATAAAAATCACAAGTGGCATACTCAAAACCAAGGAAACATATTAGGATTGTTTTTATACTTTAGTAAAATAATTCATAAGACATTTAAGACATGACATAATTATCCACACTTCAATCCTACGCACGGTTTGACCGATATGACTCCAAGTGCATGTTTTAATTCAAAATTGACATTAATTTTAGTGGAAAAAATCTAACATACTCAAAACCATGAAAATTCATTAGGATTGTTTTGTTTCTTTACAAAAAAAATCCACATATAATTTTTGATATATAGGAATCAACGTCACCTCAAACCAATTCACAGTGTGACCTGTATGACTCCAAGTGTCTGTTATTATTTTAAAATTTACATTTTAATACAAAAAAGTGTCACACATTGAAAACTGAGAAAATACACTTTAATTATCTTGATAATTTAGGGAAACGATTTATAATTAATTTGTGAATTATAGGAATTAGTCGCATGTCAAACCCACACATGATGCTCCCTATATGACTAAAAGGTTATGAATCTAGTTTAAAATGACCTTTTAGTAAAATAATACAAGTGGTATACTCAAAAATGGGAAAATGTATTAAGATTATTTTATACTTTATTACAATAACACATACTTTATTTGAGACATTTTAGAATCATTATCACCTAATTCCAATGCACGGTGTGACCAGTATGGCTCCAAGTGTGTATTTTTATTCAAAATTGAGATTAATTTTATTGAAAAAATGGACATACTTAAAACTAATCAAATGTATTACAAATGATTTAGTATTTAAGGATAATTATCCATAAGTAATTTTTGGCATGTTGGAATCATCCATGCATCAATCCAACTCACGGTGTGATCAGTATCACTCAATGTGACTGTTATGAGTTTAAAATTTACATTTTAATACAAAAAAGTGTCACTCAATAAAAACATATAAAATGTGGCCGAATTGACTTCATAATTTAGGAACATGATTCATAATTAGTTTGTGAAAAATAGGAATCATCCTCATGTCTAACCCACACACGATGCAACCTATATGACTGAAAATTCATGTTTGCAGTTTAAAATGACATTTTAGTAAAAAATGCTGACAACATACCCAAAACTATGGAAATGTATTCATATTGTATTGATAATTTAGTAAAACAATCCATAAGTCATTTGAGACATTTTAGAATTAGCCACACCTCAATCTAAAGTATGGCGTGACAGGTATGGATCCAAGTGCGTCTTTTTTATTTAAATTGACATAAATTTTAGTGGGGAAAAAATTTACATACTCAAAACCATGAAAAAACTTTCATATTATTTTGGTACTTTATAAAAATGATTCATAAGTCATTTGTGATGTGTATGAATTAGCCGCACCTGAATCAGACTCATGGTGCAACCGGTATGACTCCAAATGTCCATTTTTTATATTAAAATTGACATTCTAATACATATAAGTGTCACTCAATACAAACCATGAAAATGAACTCAGATTATATTGATAATTTAGGATAATGATTCATAATTCATTTGTGACATGTAAGAATTGGTATCATGTTAAACTCACGCACTATGCTTCCTACATGACTAAAAGTGCATGTTTCCAGTTTAAAATGAAATTTTCGTAAAAAAAGTGGCATATTCAAAACAAAGGAAACACATTAAAACTATTTTGATACTTTAGGAAAACAATCCATAAGTCATTTGAGATATTTTATAATTATCCACATCTCAATCTGCTGCATGGTGTGATTGGTATGGCTCAAAGGGTTTCTTTTTATTCAAAATTGACATTAATTTTAGTGAATAAAACAACCAACATTCTCAAAACTAAGAAAATGAATTCGAATTGTTTCGATACTTTAGAAAAATGATCCATAAGTCATTTGTGATGTGTAGGAATTAGCCTCACCTCAATCTGATTCACAGTGTGTCTGGTATGACTCAAATAGCACCTTTTTATTCAAAATTGATGTCAATTCCAATATATAAAAATATTTACATACTCTATAATAATGTTATTTTCTTGTATTTGTGTTCGAAATTTTATTTTATTCAAATTCTGTATTTGTATCTAATTTTTCTAATTTTTTATGGTGTTTCGAGTGTTGTTTCTGGTGATGCAGTGTGTAGTTAAAACACCCTGCATGCCCTGTTTCTAGTGTTGCGGTGTGGTGTACCATCACACTGTAGTTTTTATCATTATCAGTGCCACTAAATTCACTGATAAAAGTATGATTTATCAGTTTTTTGTTCTTAAAAAGTACCCCTTTATTAGTGATTTTCTAGCATCGGTAAAAGCTTTGTCCTTTTAACCATGTTGCGTTAGTCAGTTCTTTTGTAGTGATGATAAAGGTTTATTCTAGCGCCAATAAATACTTATTGTGTAGTAGTAAATAAGAAGACGAAAAATATAGGGAGAGAGAGATTCGACAACAACCAAGGAAAATTTAACACCACACCGTCAAAATGGGTGCTACCTCTTTATATAGCCATTGGGTGTTCATGCATTTATTCATACTTTTGTTAATACATTCATAATTTATGAGTTAATGGAATATTAGTTAAAACTACTTTTAACCATTCAACCCTGCCAAATCTCCCATGTGTTTCATGTTATGAAATACAAATAATAGTATACATGGTGGAGAGTGTTAATTATTAATGTTTATTTGTCATCCTTAATATTAAGAATGATTTTAATTGTACTATATTAATCACAACACCTTATTATACGCTCTTATTACACTCTAAAATGGGACATGGCACTAGAATGATACCAGTATATACATTAATTTTGATATTCGCTTTACAAGACATACAATGTGCATTGTTTCACATATAACATACCATTGGATATATAAATATATTATAAATTGGTGTACACATATTGTATATAATGATACAATCAAATTATAAAATGATTTTATATTTGATTTAGGGAATTTTTTTACATAACCATATATATATGGCTTGTAGAGACCTAGTTTTCACCTAGTAATACTTTGAAAGATTTCTATATATATTTCCAAAGTCAGGCGATGAGACAGCGTGCAATTCTGGGGCCCTGTGTGCCCCGAATTAATTTTATAAAACTATTAATTATATTTTATACTATACACATGATTAAAAAGAGATAAATATAAAAAAGTAGCTAGAATAATAAATTGGAGGCCATGGTTGAGTCCAGAATGTAGTTTTTACCCTAAGCAGGGCATAATTTCTATCGGAATGGGACTTCTGTGGAAAAATCCATTGAGGAGAAAATTGTAAATAAAATAATTAAATTAATTGTTTACCCCTAATGCAGAATCAAATAACATTAAATTGGGAATTTGAATTTGAATTATGAGACCTCATTTGAGTTCAAAATGGGGTGTTTTTCTTAGATGCAACATAAAATGAGGGGCATGGGAATTTCAGATTTCCACACAGAGAAGGACGTCTATAAATAGTGAGTTAAGTGTTTTGGATTAGGGTTAGGCACTTATTCCCTTTATCTCTCTAAGAAGCTAACTCAATCTCCTCTATCAACAATTATTCACCGTTCTTTTCCAGATTGAGGAGAAATCTCTGCCTAAACATAGGCGACTCAAAGCAGGAGAACCATGGATGTGTCGCCAATGATTACACACTGAATCAAGGTAGGATTTATCTCATTTTTGAGTTCCAATTTGGGATCTCCTTTGAATATTTAATTTATGGGTTTATGTTTGTTATTCTATCATCAATTAATGGATGGTCGCATGAACATTTCCATCGATCTGTGTTTAAACCATCATTCATCATCCATTATTCAAGAGTATCTATCATAACTTTGTGGTGAAACCAACCACTGATGGATCGATGGTCATAGGGTGGTGTCATGAATCCATCATCACAGGGGTCCCTGATCCGCTAATAGAATATTGATCGGGCGACCGGGTCAGGCCACCACAGGCTAGCCCAGCAGAAGTGGGAAGGGTCCCACCTAGAGAGTTAGACCAGGGTCATCTGATGATTGACTTCCCATGGCCGACTGTGGTGTTCGACCACCACGGTAGCTTCCGCAATGCAGGTGCGGTCGACCATGGTCCAGACCGACCACGAGTCAGTCCACCGGCCTTGTGACCCTCTTTCGAGGATTCCAATGCCCATGTCTTTTGAACTGGGCATTCGTTTGATGTGCTGTTTGTGGTAGTGAAACTCTCTCTTCAAGACCTAACTTTTTAGATTTTGAATTTTATGGTCAGATTATGGGCCCCATGAAGACCCATTCGGGTGTATTGCTATGAAAGGTACCCTTTTCACTAATAGTTTGTTTTGGTTAAGTAAATAGCCTATCCTACATGTTCTTCCACATAGAACGCAATGATGACCTTATTTTTGGTATTCAAGTTATGATGTGAGGTGTCCCGAGTATGATGCATCCTCAACCAATGCTTGATAGCAGCATTTATTGGGTGATGATATCATGTATTCATGACTGGATCCCTCCATCTAGTTTGGGTATGGGTCCTTGAAGACACTAGAGTGTCACCCTCTAGCTAGGTTGGGAATGGGTGTTAAACCTACTAGAATGGATCCCTCTAGCTGGGCTGGGTATGGGTCCCCAAATATACTAGAGTGGCACCCTTCAACCGGGTCAAGCATGGGTTCTGAACCTAATAGAGTGGCACCCTCTAGTTGGGCTATGTATGGGCCCCCAAAGACATGAGAGAGGCACCCTCCAACTGGTTTGGTCATGGGTCCTCAACTTTGAGATGATTTTCTTCTTACAGATCAGTGGTGAGATGTACTATGACGTTACCTTGGGCTGATGAGTAAGAGGGGAACTTTCCCCATTGAGACGTGTCCTTGGACGTGACATAAAACTATGCGGGCGAGACAGACATGTCCAAAGCGGATAGTATCAAGGTGTTGTGTTTGAGCCCCTTTGACTTACTTTTTAGGACATACATGAGGAATATTGGGTATCGATGGTGGTTACTCCTAGGACTATTGGCAACTCTTTTCTTGGGCTGAGCGGTGAGATGAAGATCCCATTACTCTCTCATTGGGATCCATTGAATGAGAATATATATATATATAAACTATTGTAGTACCCACACTTTGGGTTCTAGTTACTCTCCTTCCATGAGAGGTGAAGTCGCACGGGGTATTCCACATGGTTTCTGTATCTAGCTTCTTATGGTTGGATGAGTCTACTCTCATACTGTAGGTAGTGAAGACTCAATTAGATGTTCAACATCTGACCATTTTTAGTTAATTATGTTTGGATGAGATTCCTTCACTTTCTTTTCGGGTTGAGCTACACTCATTTACTATACTTTGTTCCATTTTTAATACTACATTCCTTTTATATATCTTATTACTCCCCCTTCCTTTCGGGGTGTCCCACTGGGTATGTTTATACTCACCACTTCATGGGATTTCCCGACACATATCATACTTTATGCAAATGATGGTCATGTTTGATTATGATTGCGAGGGAGCTCAGGGGTATGGGATCTTGGACTGTGTGGTGGTCACAGTTGGGTTTCAAGAGAAGGTCTTCTTTAGTATATTTAATTTTAGTTTTTTGTTAGGTTGGGACACTTTTTAGTTGAGCGTGTATTTTTTCCCTTTCTAATTTCAGCTTACTTTACTATATCCTTACTATATTTAGTGGTCCATGCATGTATGGTTTATTTTTACAGTAGTTGCATCTTTTTTTATTTCCCCCTACACTTTTGTATCATGATGGCTATGTGTGTGAGTACAGGTACTTAGGTAAAGGTCTCCCTGAGTTTGTTGTGCCTTCGGTGCTTGTCGCCACCCCCTGGCCTATAGAGGTGGTCTTGGGGTAATTCTAGCTTGAACCCGGCATGGGTCAGGTCATGAAAAAGAGGTATCAGAGTAGGATCTTTCAATGGGGAATTTTTCATACATTTAAACTTATGAGGATTGGTTGGGTATAGAAAAGATGTCTTGAGAGTGGCTCTCATTATTGGGATTCCAGTGATGCCCTAACGGTCGATGTAGCCATTCACTAGGACCTTGATTACCTATATGTCAACTCGGTATGCCGAGACATTTGTTTCAGAGAACTTTGGTACATGCCTCATATAGGATTTAGTCATTTACTGTCCTTGATGAGTCATCTCCCCTTTGTTTTTGTCCTTGTTATATATATATATATATGCTCATATGGCCTCTATGCTCCTTGAATATTTTCAGGATGCCTTTGTGACTGCAGCTAGCCAAGTTACCCACTCCAATTCATGATGAAGATCTCACGAGGAATAAGGCATCAGTATAAGGCCCATCATGTGATCCCCTTCCTTTGAGTGGGATAGTAAAGGAACCTCCACATGTGTAGTAGTATTTAGTACTGATAGAACACATCAAGGATGAGTGCAAGCTAAGTGCGCTTCATGAGTTCTAGCAATAGAGGCTGCTAAGGATCCATGGTGTTCTAGACACTCAAGTGGCAGTGGAATGGTATGAGTTAGTGGTCTTCCTCTTTAGGCTGGTGTAGAAAATGGTAGACTAGATGGGGGCTTTAGCAGCCATCCTTTTTCTTGGGCTAGATGGGTGCCAGTGGGGTTTAGATACCCAGATGCACAACAAGTCAACACTCATGTGGGACAAGTTTCAGTAGTTGTTTCATGAGGAGTACTTCCCCTCGTGCATGTGCTTCTTCAGGATTCAAGAGATTCTAGAGCTGAAGTAAGGATCCATGATAGTGGTTGCGTACGTAACTAGGTTTACTGACCTTACACACTACTCCCTGGATATGATTCGTAATAGTTACTTCCAATCATAGAAGTTTGAGTAGGGTCTCCGCAGAGAGAACTGTGAAAGCATAGTTCCCCTATGCATCTCTACCTATGCTGGGGTACTATATCAGGCACTCGTGATGGAGAGTTTCCTATAAAATGGAAGAAAAACAGCTAGGAATGGTAGTGGTCACATTAGAGTGGAGACATCTGCAGTGGTTGGTGGACATCATGTAGTAGGGCCGCGATGCAGGAGGCCTACCTAGGATCATACTCAGCCATGTGTTCAGGAAGCTCTAGGACCACACATTGCACTAGGTCAACCCAAAGATGGGTGATGTTTTACATGTGATTGGTTAGGTCACAGGGCATGAGACTGCCTAACCCAACGAGCTGAGCATCCCGGGCAGGTAATAGGTGGACCACCATGGCAGAGCCAGCGCCGTGATCAGGGTGGTCCCCAAGTAGGTGGTGCTGATAGAGAATAAGGAGGACTATTTTTTGGGGGATGATGCTATGATTTTCCACCTCCACCACCATCAGGCATCCCACATCAGGATCAGGGAGCTGGCGGTCGGGGCCGCAGATATCTTCAGGCTATGGATGCTCATGATCCTCTATTGCACGAGTTGATCCAAGGTACGCTATGTGTTTATTCTACTGCCGCTTCAGTATTAGTAGACACAGGATCCAGTCATTCATTTATCCCATTACTCCTAGTATGGAATTTGGAGATCCCAATAGAGGTTCTATCACAGTGTATTTGTCTTGAGGTTCCTATATGAAGATCTTCTTCTATATATTTTATCTACAGATAGTGTGAGTTAGAATTTGGAAGGTAAATGTTCACGTGGGACCTACTGGTCATCACAATCGAACCTTATGACATCATCTTGAGCATGAAATGTCTTTCTGTGGTCTGAGCCCAAATTTTTTGTCACTACAAGCTATTCAGATCACATCACACTGAAGGAACGATGTTCCCCTTTCTTGGTGAACGAGGCCTTGTAGTACGGTAGGTGAGTGCCGTTAATAAGATCCTATAGCCTTTTACCCATCAGTTGGAAAGCATTTACCTTGGTGCAACAGAATCCTCACGCACCTGGGTTCATTAATTTCTGGAGGATTACATGAATGACTTCCCTAAATATGTTGTGGGACTACCTCTGAGGCGATAGTTGAAGTTTTACGTTGTTCTACAACTAGGGACTGGTCTGATATCTTCTTTGGAATATTAGATGGCACCTACTATGCTATGGGAGCTATGTATACAACTGGAGGACCTTCATGGGAAGGGTTTCACTAGGCCCCGTGTGTCCCCTAGGAAGCTCCAGATTGGTTTGTGAAGAAGGTACATGGGAGTCTGCGGATTTGTATGGATTATCATCGCTTGAATTAGGCCACGATAAAGAATAAGTACCCCTTATTGAAGATCAATGAATTGTTTGACCAGTTGCGAGGTGTGATATGGTTCTCTAAGATTGATATGAGATCTTTCTACCACCCGCTACACGTTCGTGAGGCTGATATTCTGAAGCTGGCCTTTTGTCATTGCTACGGGCATTACGAGTTCATAGTGATTCCCTTCATTGTGAAAAACACCCCCACTGTTTTCATGGCTATGATGAACCAGGTCATACGACCATACATTGACCATTATTTTTTAGTTTTCATATATGACATACTCATTTACTCGGCATCAGAGGAGGAGTATATAGAGATCTTTAGGATGATTCTTGATTTACTTCGGGAGAACTAGCTTTATGGAAAGCTTTCGAAGTGACAATTAT